>JARQOC010000005.1:286482133-287121426 GCA_033576535.1 Allobates femoralis
CAGAACCTGACAGCAAAAAACTGTGGTGTGAAGCCGGCCTGAGGGTGAAAGCCCACAATCAGATTTAGCAGTGTTTTGGATGCTGCATATGTTCACTGCATCCAAAACCCTACATTGTATAGAACAAGCACAGTGGATGGGATTTATGTGCTACGTTTTTGCGCATTATAAACTCACATGTGGTGCAAGTGTTTTCAGTGGGAGAACATAGCAAAAGTTCACTGCACCCAGAATCCTGATCGTGGGCACAGATGCTGTGTTTTCCTATACAGGAGAATAGCGTCTCCTCAAGAGGAATGATGCTGTGTCTAGAATGTGTCGTGATTGTGGGCACTTAGCCTTACAGTTCCAAATAAAGTTATTAAACCCTCGTTGCAAATTAGGTTACCTAGCAAAATGTTCTTCTCCAATAAATTAATGACACTAGAACTGTTTAAGTAGCTCAACGCAACTAACACAAGTGTTTTCTCCAAATAAAATACAAAATAGTGCTATTACTGCCTACTGCAATCTCAGAATTAATCACCCTTTCCATAACGAGTCATTAGAACTCTTGACATTTATTACCTGCTCTAAATGAAATGTGAAGAAAGGTAATATCTAGTTGCCGCAATCTTGAGTAATTTCAGTTATTTATCATGGGCAACATCCTCCAGTTCACTAAAATATTTAGATTTTGCTTGCTGCAAATTCAATGAAAAACATTCTATGGGTTTTGAGTGAGAAAATTGTGACAGATACTCTAGGATCTGTCAGGAGTTCTGAAACCAACTCTTGGTGGACTTTGATGTAAATTTGAGATCACTGTCCTGTTGAAAAGTCGAATTTCCAGATTCTTGATTGAATTCATTTTGCCCTGTACACAATGCAAATTTCCAGTGCTAAAGAAAACAAAGCAGCCCCTGAGGATTTACCTCTAGGCACATTCAATCCCTTTTCTATAATCTTATTCCCTGTTTGTGCATGATAATGATCTCTTCTTTCCCCTTCTTGGACCACTCCACTGAGGAATAAGCTAAGATTCCTCAGCAATGCTGCCAGAAGCTTGTGTCTGGCTCCGTATCCCATTTTCAAGAGGTCATCACAACAGTCAAAGGTGATCTTAAGGATTATATATACCAGTTATGAATGGGTTGAAAAATATTGAGATTGCATTACTTATTAAAATAGGTATTTTCTGCTGTGTTGGAAAAATTGTTAGTTTGTTTGGCTTATTTATATTCTTGTTTTTTATTTTTTGGTTTATTGCCGATAGCAAAAATACTTCCCACAGCTCCATATCCGGAAAAATGAAAACATTGCCGTTCACGGAAAATGGCGACAAAAGCAACATTTTTTGTTAAAAATTTCAGTTTTTATTTTTTACCACTTAAATAAAAAAATATGTATAAATGTTTGGTATCTGCATACTCGTATTAACCTGAAGAATCCTTATGCCCAGATAGTTTTGCAATATAGTAAATATGGTCCTAAATGCTGCATTGTACAGTAAAAGCACAGTGGATGAGATTTATAGAAATTCCATGTCCACTGTACTTCTTTTTAACATGCATAAATTGACATATGGTGCAGGTTTCCTATCCACATCATGTCAATTTTCCAGGCAGGGACACCTGAGTCTCCTGCATAAGAGAATGCAGTGGACATAGCAAAGACACGCTGCATCCAGAAAGTTCTCAAATCCTGACATGTGCATGTACCTTTAGGAAAATACATGCATTTTTTATATGCACTATTATAAACATTTTTATGCAGTTTTTTAAATCATACATAGAAGTCTAGATGGCAAATGTATAATACACAAAAAACTGCCAAAACAATCGGAATAAATAGGGAATATTACCCTCAACAATACGTGCTACTAAGCAAGAGAGGGTAAATAATCATAAAACTATATGATTATATATGTGATTGTATGATATGACTATAATTTAAATTTAAATATATTTATGTGACCTTTTAGGCTGCGTTCACACATTTGCGTATTTTGCTGCGCTTTTTTACGCGCGCTTTTTGCCGCGTTTTTCGGCCGCGTAAAAAAGCGCAGCAAAATACGCAGGGGCTTTCACACACTGCGCTTTCTTTCCCCCAGAAAGCGCAGTGATGTCACAGAGGGGAGGAAGAATCCTGCTTCCTCCTCCCCTCTGTGACAGCTGTGACCGCCCATTAGACTTCACATTGTGTTAATACACACTGTGAAGTCTAATTAAACTAAAGCAAGTGTCTGAAAAATAAAAAACAATGAATACATCACCTTCCGACGCCTTTTCCCGGTTTGCGATCCCCGGTTGTAAGTCAGATCTCTTCTGCAAGACCTGTGATGACGTCAGAGGGGGGGCGTTACCGGGCGGTCCCATCGCTGATTGGCTGCTCGCGGTCACATGACCGCGAGTGCCCAGGAACGCCCTCCCTCTGACATCACCACAGGTCTTGCAGAAGAAATCTGACTTACAACCGGGGATCGCAAACCGGGAAAAGGCGTCGGAAGGTGATTTATTCATTCTTTTTTATTTTTCAGACATTTGCTTTAGTTTAATTAGACTTCACAGTGTGTATTAACACACTGTGGAATCTAATGGGCGGTCACAGCTGTCACAGAGGGGAGGAGGAAGCTGGATTCTTCCTCCCCTCTGGGAAAATACGCAGAAGTAGCTCCGTAAAGAATTGACATATCAATTCTTTACGGAGCTGCGTTTTCTCCCGGAAAACGCACTGCGTATTTTTACGCAATGTCTGCACTGCAAAGTGAATTTCCCATTCACTTTGCAGGCAGACAAAAAGCACATTGCGTATTTTGAAAAGCGCGCGTAAAAAAACGCGGCAAAATACGCAATGTGTGAACGCAGCCTTACCCTCTATTGTGTAGTAGATTGAAATTATGCCCTGCCAAAAAAGACCCTCATACCCATGAGCATGCTGGATTTTGGAAAACAGCACCATTATTTCCAAAAACTATTCAAGATATTGAAAACCAAAATGTTAAGTATGTGGTGTTTTCTATAATTCACTCTAAGCTTAAACGTATAATTTGGTAGCAGCAATTTTGATCTATAAGATGTGAAAATGTCAAGAAAAACAACAAAAGCTGTGTGTGAATCAGATGATGTGGTTGTGCGCATTGGTGTAAGCGGAATGTTCAAAATTAATCTGTGCAGTGTCCAAACAATTTGTCAATAAAACTTGAATGTTTGGATGTAATCAGATATATATGGTATTGGTGGCACATATTATTAAATCAAAGGACTGAACAACCAAGTAAAGCTAGACTTTACATAAAGCTAGACTTTACATAAAGCTAGTATTAAGATGCTTATGGATTTAAAGGCAAAATCTTTTTTTTGTAAATGCAATAAAGGGATAGTCTGATAGCTAAAATGTCATTCTAAATATTTGATCGGTGTATTCAGTAGGTAAAAGGACAAGTGGTAAAAACATAGGCAATGCATAATCTCTGGCCTCCACACAAGTGAATAGTTACCCTTTAAAGTATTTCTAGGACAGGTCGTGCCCTTCATACAGAGTGGATGATTACAGCCCCTATACATAGCTGACATCATCATATGCTTATTACAAAAAAAGCACGAGAAACTTTTCAAAACACATATTACAACAACTATAGAAACATTGGTAAAATAAATTATGAAAACTACTCTAAAAATAATTCCAATGATGTCATGATTTGTCTAACTAAATTTGATCACGGACTTATAAACATGTGGAAAGATGTATTATCATGGAGCTTAGATTGATTTAAGAGTTTATATCATATTTATTCTATTTTTTTGTTACATTTGTTATACAAATTTCTTTCCTTCACTTATTTTTCACTAAAGTATGCTCAAGCTCTTCCTGGCATAATTAAAGTTCATCTTAATAGGACCCTGTAGGCATTCCTTTATAGTGCATATTTAGTAATATAAGGCTACACATACAATTGTGCTCAAAAGTTTACATACCCCAGCAGTTTGTTTTTTGTTTTCTTGGCCTTTTTTCATAGAATATGAATGATAAAACTAAAACTTATTTTCAACTCATGGTTAGTGGTTGGGTGAAGCCATTTCTACTGTGCTTTCTCTTTTTAAAGTATAAAGACAACCAAACTGAGATGAAGACTCTAGAACCTTCACTTTGTTCTGCTATAGCCAATGACAGTTCAACTTGGCATTGTGTTTTTGATCATTGTCATGTTGGAACGTCCAAGTACGTCCCATGTGCAGTTTCCGGGCTGATGAGTGCAAATTTGCCTCCAGTATTTGCTGATAACGTGCTATGTTCATCCATCACTTGCTGCTGCGTTTGTTGCATCAACAGCTTCTTTGTTTCCAGCTATGCTTGTAGCTGCTGTAGCTGGGCTTACTCCAGGTGCTTAACCAGGTCCTCTATTTTGTCTGACTGTGCTTTACCACTTACAACCGCCTTCCTCCAGGGCTTGCCGCACTTTTTCTAACTTTTGTCACACTAGATCGACTCTCTTAGCTGCTTAGCAAAGTAAACACAGGAATGCTTGTTCTTGAAATTTTCAGCAGGTTTATTAAAACTTCATAAACCAGCATTGGGTAAAAATTAAATGAACAGCCTATATGACATAAACATAAAGAAAAACAAAACAACTTTCAGAATCATTTCAAATAACTGTGCCGTCCACCCACACAGGATTGGGATTCAGCTCTGCTCATTCAGAGCAATACTATGGAGGCCTGCTATCTCCATAACAGAAAACACTGAATGAATCCAGAAGCCTTTATTTTACCTGCTGAACCACGCCCTAAGGAGAAGATATAGTGAACTGCCATCCCACCCATCTCTTTAGCTGTTCACAAAACCCCAAACCTTAGATTAAAGTTGTTTAACCCTCTCTGTACCTCATACTTGAAAATTACATCCTGGCTCACATTACTGAGGCTAGTAATCTCAACGGCACATACCACTCCTTTTGTACTTTTCCAATGACCTTACAACATATAAACATATATATAGAAAGAGTGAGAGGGTACTGTGCAAGTGTTTTAGAGCATGAGAGTTCTAAGAGTCTCTTCTTGTCACCAAAATGCATAGTGATATGCTTATTTGACATGACTCAGTAAGCATAAGTTCTTTCATAGTGTACTTACGCAAATTTGGGGAGTTTTTAGGATTATAGTGAGGTGTGGAGACGAGCGCATTACATCACGCAATTTCAGTCCACAATCCAGAGCAATGCTCACTGGCCAAGGACAGGAGCTGCACAAATGTCTTTACCCTCCAGTATCCCAGGCTCAGACTGGCTGGTGAGAAGTAATGTGTGCATTGCAATCCCCGCAGATGATTCTATGCCAGGCCAAGAAAATAAATGTTGTATCAGTTAGTCATGAGGCTCAGAAAACTTGCATACTAGGGTTGCGTGAATCAATCTGCGTAGCTCGTTAGGTGTATTAGTAATACGTTACACCAAACAGGTGACAATTCTTATTATTATAATATGTAGATTAAGACAGTAATTCACTGATACAACAGTTGCACAGGGGAATAAAACCAAAACTGAGAACAATAAAAAACAGATACAAAGGATATGATTTAGACATTTTTTCTTATGAGGGCAGTACTCAGAAATCTTAATACAAAGACTTGAAATTAGAGTCTCAAATATGCCTATCACATACCAAAGTTATAGTAATTATTCTCATACTGTTGAATTTTGAAAAAGTGACACTTTAATAAAGATTTTTAGTGAACATACAAAACAATTTCGTATTACATTTATAAAAGTACATTTAATCACCAAGATAAGAAAGTGCTTAGGAGAGAGAAGGGCTCATCATGCTACAGCACCATGGTTATGGGTTGCCATATAATGAACGCAGGGACCAGTAAAAGTGAAAATTACAAATATAATTGTGCCAGATACAGAGCTACATAAAACAAAAGTCAAGTGCAAAATCACAGATGACTTTGGCTCAGAGAACAAAGTTAATCAATTGCCCACTGTAATACTGTAACCTGTACACTAATAGTAAAAAGGATTACCCATTTTGAAAGTACAAGTGATACATCAAGGTGCTGAGAGAAGATCTGGCCACATACAGACCCAAAATGTGATTCAGTTTGAGGTTATGAAAAGCTGGCCCGACTTTCTTCTTCAGGATTTTTGTTAGACAGCAGAATTCATGGTTCCATTTACCTCAGTAAGTCTTCCAGGTTCTGAAGCAGCAAAAAAGCCTCAGTCCATCAGACTACCACCACCATATTTTAGTGTAAATCAATGCTTATTGAAACCACAACATTAATAAAAACATCACATGATTAAACTGTCCTCTAGTAGTATAGAGTCTTGCAATTTCAAGGTAATGAGTTATTTACCCATATATGGTAACGTGAAATAAAAAGAGAAAAAAAGGAAATACAATGCTGGTGAACATCATTTGTCAAACTCCATAACATGAGAAAATATAACTGCTCAAGTTAACCAAAAGGTCAAAGATTAGCTTGGTAGAAAGACTGTGACGTAGATTACTAGCTCCTGACAGGTGGAAGAGGAGTCAGTCAAAAGGATGGACATAGGTGCGAGCTAGTAAGAAAGAGAACAAAAACAATATAGGACCATTACAGAAATAAGGAAACAAGGAATGGGGATAAGGAAGAGGAGTGAGGTATAATGGGGATGGGTAGAGAGGACGAGATAGTGAGGGGTAAGGTAAAGAAAGGTAAATGGGTAAAGGAGGTGTAGATGTAAGTGTCCGGGAGGTACATCAATACGCAGAAAACTCAAACGAAAACTGTCACTGGGACAACCAAGTGCAGAGGTCTAGAAAGTCCCTGAATATAATCTAAGGAGTCCAGGTCTGAAGGTATCTGTTAGTACCAGAGTTAGGAGTAAGGGTTTGGTTTATAAGGTCCACCATTCTACAGATGTCATTGATCTCGGTCACCAACTCTTCACGAGATGGACAACGGGTTTGTTTCCAATACCCTGGGATTAATCTCCTTGCAGCTGTTAAGAAGTGTCGGAGCACACTGTGTTTGCATCTGGAAATCGAGACGCCCGTAAGGTTCAGGAGAATCAATTCTGGAGTTGGAGATATCTGGCTTGATGTAACCAATTTGTAAAGATCGCACACCAAGTGCCAAAAGCGCTGGATGGGGAGGCAAGCCCACCACACATATAAATATGTGCCCCTATCCGCCTGACATCTCCAGCATTCAGCCGAAGCTGAAGGGAAAATAACTTGTATCTCCGCAGGACATTTGTACCAACTCACCATCACCTTGTAGTTTCTGTCCTGGGAAATAGCATTAAGAGAGGCCTTTTGTGTGAATAAGAACATTTTGTCTTTCTCAGGTTGAGAGAACGTTCTTTGTAAATCTTTCTCCCATCTACTCACAAAAGTAGGGAACTGGCTCATTGAGGCAGTTGACTCTTCTTGGAGTAATTTATAAAGTGTAGAGATGTGGTGAGTTGGGGGCCCTCCTCCAGACACATTCTCTTGAAAGAAAGTAGTGAGCGGAAGATGTTCGTGTGAGGCAGGGTGGAGATATAGCTGGTGAATCTACGAAGTTGTAACCAGGAGTCTGGTAGGGCCGTAGTGTTGGGGAACAGGTCACAGATTTGGCATACACCTGAGGAGGTTAACAATTGATATAGAGATGGGTAAGAACTTTTAGGTTTATTCAGGAATAAAATTTGAGATGGATCTGTTGAGAAGGCTGGATTTCCAAATATTGGGGTCATGAAGCCTGGGAACATTGTCAGGCGCAGAGAACAGTTAGCACATTTTATAAACAGTTGTAGATTTCGTGTGATGTAGGGAAGATCCTTGTCCTCTTAGGAACCGGGGGCACTAAATCCTAGCTAAAGGGTTAGTGGTGCAGTGGGAGGATTCCATGTCCACCCATTTTTTGCCCTTAATCGTGTTGAAAAGATCAAGTATGCAAGTGCCTAAGGCAGCATAATGGTATAACTGAAAATCTGGTAACCCGGTTCCACCCTTCTCTATCCTTCTGCTAAGGCAGACCTGGGCAAGAGGCGGCCCACGGGCCGCATCCGGCCCGCCTACTGCCTCTGACTGGCCTGGCTCTGCCTTGTCCCTCTCTCTGCCCCTTGTGTTGCAGCTCTGTCTGACCATGTCCCGGGAGCAGTGTCCTCCTTTCCCCAGTGCAGTATCCTACTGTCTGGTTGTGTCCCCGGCGCAGTGTCCTCCTGTCCAATCCCCGTTGCAGTGTCCTCCTGTCCAGCCGTGTTCCCAGCGCAGTCCCGACCTCAGCCAGCTGTACTTGCCGCAGGCTACAGCCTCAGTGCACATGAGCGAGATTGCAGAGAGCCCGTGGGAGCGGAGAGCACCACTCACACTCACCGGGAGACTGAGCAACAACATGGTGAGTGAGAGCCGGGCCTCAAGAGCACCGCGGCGCAACACTCCTGCTGAGGGCCGGGGAAGAGGGAGCGGAGAGTGGGGCAGCTGGTCCTGGGCCATGTCGGTGTGGGGTATTGCCCGGCCTGTACCGGCCCCTATGAACTGGGAATTACCCTCCACTTGTGTGTGATCCTGGGCACAGGGCTACCATTTGTGGGGACAACATTTCCTGGGCACAATGTGTCATACATTGGTGTCCATTCCCTGTTCTATAGATCTGTGCCATCCCCTGTCCTATAGATCTGTGTCCATTCCCTGTCCTATAGATCTGTGTCCATTCCCTGTCCTATAGATCTGTGTCCATTCCCTGTCTTATAGATCTGTGCCATCCCCTGTCCTACAGATCTGTGTTATCCCCTGTGGAGGTTTTTCCCAGTCTCTGGCTCCAGGAAATACCCGCACAGTTGCCCCATCAATAACACTGCCAGTCTATGGCAGCGGAAAATGCACTTGTGTTTCATCCAGGGTCGGTTTTCTTTCTGGCAGATCTGTGTTGTGTGAACCGTGGCTTAGATTGTGTTCACACTGAGTGATAAAATGGTATAACAAAGTATGGCACTGCACACCTATATGTACCAACATGAATTCAATCTTAAAATGACAAAGTTTTAACTGATGCCTGTCTTTGAAAAGCTTGCTATTGTGGGTCAAGATGTGATGCTTGTTTATTAAACACTGTAAAAGTTGACAATTTTCTAAAGTGAACAATCACAAGTTAATTAAAGTTCATCATCTCGTCATTAAATAATGATGTAATTAGGTCCTTCATATTTTCATTGAATCTTTGTATTGTTTCATTTACTGTTTATTTATGAAGGGATAGCATATATTATACAAAGTATTGGGTAGAAATGAGTTAATTATATTATTCCGGCCCTCTAAAATCATACCAATTTGTCATGGGAAAATTAATTGCCCACCCCTGTGCTAAGAGATAGTTATGAAAGTCTTAATCAACAGTACCAACAAATTTAGATATTGTGCTCTTAAGTCTAGAAAAGAAAGAGGCGGGTAAGAGGAGAGGGAGTGTTTGAAAAAAGAATTATAAGAGGGGCAAAAGGTCCATACCGATTGCATTAATTCTACCCAGCCAGGTGAGATGTTATTTGTACCATTTAGCTAAGTCGGTGTCCACTATTTTCAGTAACTCAACATAGTTGGAACTAAACAGACGTGAAGGATCGTTTAATAATTTAATCCCTTATTTAAGCGAGTCTGATTTCCAACCGAAAGGAAAATTTGCTCGTAGGAGCCTAACCATGTCCGGCGGGAGGGAAATGTTTAGTATTTCCGATTTACTAGAATTAATGTAAAGTTACTTAACTGACCGAATAAATGCATCTCCGAGATAATGTTGAGGATGTTGATCAGGGTTTGAGATAAGCATAGGAGAAGGTCATCTGCAAAAAGGGCTAACTTATGATCTCCCGGAGAGGTTGTGATTCCATGAACAGCCGGATTATTCCTGAGTGCGATAGCTAGGGATTCCATTGTTAGAATGTACAGGATCGTAGACAAGGGGCAACCCTGTTGTGTACCATTGCATATATTAAAGAAATTAGAAAGGGCTCCGCTTATTTTAATGCGGGCGGAGGGAAATGTATATAATGTACCAATCCTGCACAACATCACCTCCCCAAGGCCCAAGCTCGCCAAAATCAAGAACATGAAGTCCAAGTGCACCCTATCAAATGCTTTCTCTGCGTCTATTGACAGGATGCCCATGGGAACCCCTCTCCGTCTGGCACTATCGATCAGGGCTATGGAATGTAATAGCACATAACAGCACATAACAGCAGCGCCCTTAATTAGTGACCACAGATCCTACACAGTGCCCCTTTCTCTTTTTTTTCTTTGCAGGGCTATGGAACGGATAGTGTGGTCTCTGGCCTCACTACCCAGGACAAATCCCACCTGATCCGAACAAACGGAAATGACAATTGAAATACTCCATTCATAAAGTACAATAAGTTTTAAAATAAGTGTTACAAATACAAAGTGTACAAAGTCAGTTAAAGAAAAAAATCAATTAAACTGCAGCATATGTAGTCGGTTTAGTATTTTTCCAAAGCTTACCATAGAACATCTTGGCACAGCATTTTTGCTCCAAAAAAAATAATGCCAGAAAAAGTTTCATTAATGAAGTAGTAAAATGATGTGAGCGAAGGCACCTTTCAGACATTGTCATTTGTATATTAAATATATTAAGCATTCTATGTTATAGCTCGATATAAAGCAGTTTACTAGACTACTATTCATTTTGGCTCAGTTTGGTATGCATTCTTGAAATTTAAAAAAAAAGTGTTTATTGTATCACAGAGACATTCAGTGAAAAAAACATCCATGCACAGATGTTTAAAGTTCAGATTTCATCATCAATATGGACTGTTTTCTACAAATGGCATATGGAATTGCCTGGACAACATGTGTTTTTCATTTTTCACATTTAGAAATAGAGGATTCTGGAAAAAAAAAAGCAAAGAAAAAGTGCTCCAAAAATGACATTCATAGGATCAAATTAATCAGAATATATTATTTTATCTTACATCAGTGAGTCCCCTGACACTGGCTTGGCTAGGCCAGGCTTGCTGACTTGAATATTAATTAATAAGTAGGGATGAGCAAACCAAAACTTTACAGTTTGGGGTACCCCCACCCCAGACGCCTAGTGTCCGTGTATGGACCCCGATCACGTACTTCTAAGTAAAGTCTTTGATAGGCTAGGGTCACACTTGGAGGGTGACCACCATTTCTCGGCTCCGGTAAATGCATAGCAAAGCCTGCTGTAGCGAATAGCATTAACGTCTATTGCTGCCCAGCGCTGCTCCATAGTAACCTGTAGTTTACCTTGGATGCGGCCACACATAGAGCCCCAGGAAGTGTGCTTTAGCTGAGCGCACAGGAAAACGTTGCAGACAACCTGGGGTTCAGCATTGCTGGGCAGCGATCGATGTTAACGCTTACAGTGCTGTGAAAATTAATTGGGCCAAAGCAAGTCTTTACTTGTTTGTCTTGCATTCATTTTACTATTGCTGATAAGTGTTTTATCAGTTCTTGGTGTTGTTTTCCTTTTTCTTCCACATTTCCCTTTTCGTTTTGGAGTGTGTGTGAATTATTCTTGAAACGGTAGATTTTCCAATACCAACGGTGGAAGCGATTTCTCTTACAATCAGACTTGTTTGTTCATTAAGAGTAATAATTCTAGACCTCTTCAGTGGAGCAACATCCATTATTACAGGCATAAATCACACTGAGAGAAAAAGTACACTAAACCACTCCTCACAGAAACAAGCTCTCAACTGAAGCTGAGGGGGCAGCTAGCTGTTATTTTCTGACTAAAACCAGTCAAACCACATTTTGTTACTCAATTTTGTACACTCACACCTGTTCAAAGCAGTTAAAACTGGTTTAAATCACTGACTGGTAACCCCAACTTACGATTTTACTTAAAAAATGCTTTGTCCCAATTAATTTGCACAGCACTGTATTTAAAAGCAATATATGAAAAATAGATTATGGCTATTATATGCTTCACATCCCTGATTTTATAGCTCTGTTCACACTAATGAAACCCCATAGTATGGCTATTGCTTCTTAAATATGTGCAATCACTGTTTAATGTCATAATAATTATAATACTAATACTAATAATATGGTTTTTGTTATAGAGTGCTTTACATCCATTTGCAACATCATCCCCATTGGGACTCACATTTCATGTATAATGCATATTGCAGCTGTCCTCCTAGCATTCCTGCAGTGGCCAGTGCCCAGTAGTCTAATTCAGCATTCCAGATTAATTGGTGGTGAATGGCACAAATCCTAAATCATATTAAAAGGCTTGTTAAAGAGTCGATTATGACTTTGAGGATTGCTACCCTACCCTAGCCAGAATCCTACTCCACACTGATGAGGGGCAATACCCCGAAACAGCTGTCTGTGGATGGATACCTGGCCTTGGTATTCCCTTGTCATATCTCTAAACTTGTAAAAGAGTTGGATACTGACTAAAAGGGCCACTTAATATGGTGGTTATGGTGTTCTCCGCAAAGAGCCACCCCTTGGCTGGGTCCTTCCCTGGAGGGATATATTGCTAGTCCTGTGTTTGAGACTCCTAACTGAGGCTCCACAGACTCTATTTGCATATTCATAATTCCCAGGGGGCAATGCGCCTAGGAATTCACTGTGTTTCAGTGCTTTAGCCAGCTGCCCGCAGTGTTTTCTTGGACTGGTCTCCCTGAGATCAGTGAATGCTTTGTGATGTTGGTCTACTAGGCCTTGCTCCCACCTAGCCAGAATCCTACTCCCCACTGATGAGGGGCAACACCCCGAAACAGCTGTCTGTGGATGGATACCTGGCCTTGGTATTCCCTTGTCATATCTCTAAACTTGTAAAAGAGTGTGATAATGACTAAAAGGGCCACTTAATATGGTGGTTATGGTGTTCTCTGCAAGGAGCCACCCCTTGGCTGGGTCCTTCCCTGGAGGGATATATGGCTAGTCCTGTGTTTGAGACTCCTAACTGAGGCTCCATAGACTCTATTTGCATACCCTTATTGGGTGGCATTAGAGTTTTTCACTTACTCACTGAAGTGACAATTTGCATATTTCCCAGAGGAGCTTTGCGGCTATAAGTCTCCTTATCAGTTCTCCTTATGCTGGCAGACAGATTCCTCTACATAAGGAAAATATCTAGTCCCCCAGACGTCGTCTTAGCCTCTCATACAGTCAGATCAGAATTCCCACACACTGCACTGATGAGGGGCAATCACCCCGAAACACAGCATCTGCAGTTTGGGGTTCTGATCTGGCACAAATCAAAAGTCATATTAAAAGGCTTGTTAAAGAGTTGATTATGACTTTGAGGATTGCTACCCTTATTGGGTGACATTAGTGTTTTTCACTGTCTCACTGAAGTGACATTTTGATGGTGAATGATGACCCGAATAAAATTTCATAATAACATGTCACGCTTTAATAATGACTGCAACTAAGTATTCGAAATCCAGTTCATATACATTGGGGCCTGACATACCGGTGTTAATTAGCAGCTAGGCATTAGTCAAAATAGTGTGCAAATCGTGGCACTCAATCCAAGAGGTGTGGCCCCTTAGGAAAAGCAAACCCCCCCAAAGCCGCAGATCTTTAACAGTGTCTCCTTTCATCTTGCCTGTCTCTGCGCTCCCATAGGCACGCAGCTCCGCTGTCTCTACAGTCCAAGTGGCACACAGTCCCGCTGTCTGAATCCCACACTGCAGTTATTTGGTTTCTTCATGGATCTCCTTCAGGGCATGGCTGACGTCAACTCAGAGGATGATATCATCTACCTAAGCACCCTGGGGGCAGAAGATGGATCAGCCTAACCAGACCCAGAGTGGAATCATGTAGAGGAGATGGAGAGTGAGACCTATGTCACCTGGAGCCCCAACGCACTTTCCGATTTGGGCATCATCTGTAATGAGGTGTGAATCCAGTTGTGGGTTCTGATGCAAGCAGCAGACTCAAGGAGCGAGTTCCAGCAGTCAGGTGACTTTTACCATACGACATCCAGGCCCAGGAGCAGCATATGTCAGACTGCAGATGATCTGGCTTTATGTCCAGCTACATTCCAACTGCAGCTGGAGTCACAATCTCAGCTCCTGAATCCCATTCCCCAAGACCACCAGGGCCAGGACGCTTATGGGGAGCCTAAGGAAGAGGAGCACCTAGAAGGTAATGTGTCCCAGTTGTGTGGATCGACTTCACCACCTCCAGAGAAATTCAACTGGGACAATGCCATGTGGGAACCCCTACACTCTCCTAGCACCTATCCAACAAGGCATCAGCCACCCTGTTCTCCTATGAAATTCATCAAGGAGATTCAGCATGCAGATGCCATCACTCAGGACTGGCTGCACTGCCTAAGGCAAATGACTTCCTCGACCAATGCATGAAAGGCAATGTGGTGGCATTTCAACAGGATAGGGGGTATGGGTTCCTAGTGGAACATGGAACTAAACATCAGTGCTATGTCAACCATGCTGCCCTGCAGCATGATGAACTTCTCTAAAGACTACGTAGCATCTACAATGGGGATGAGGTCACATTTATGAATGTGTAGGT
Organism: Allobates femoralis; assembly: GCA_033576535.1. Lineage (NCBI taxonomy): Eukaryota > Metazoa > Chordata > Amphibia > Anura > Aromobatidae > Allobates > Allobates femoralis. The sequence goes on from JARQOC010000005.1 coordinate 286,496,623, forward strand.
CATGAAGGGGTGGTTTGCAGTTGGTGTATTCCATGTTGGCACCGCGGCCCAATGTCACTAGTGGTAGGAAAGGCCAACTTAAAGAGAAGTTGCCATCAGGTGCGGCCAAAGTCTCTCTTGACTTGAGATGCACCCAAAGCTACAGGGCATGAACATATTCGCTAAGATGGTCTTGGTCTTGTCTGTATGAGAGGGAGTGGTTGTCCCCTAGTTCCTTCATCATCCTCTCCAGCTGTAGCAATTATGGAGTGTGCTGGGGGGAGCAGGTGGTGGCAGAGAATGCACATAGAGGAGTAGCCCTGGAGACCCCTCAAGACCGTCTGGCAGCAGGCTACGATCCAAAATTGCGCCAAACATCCAGGGCATGGATAAAAAATGCAAGTAAACATGCCTAGTGGATCTTTTTAAAGGCATACTGTGACACAGTGACCAGTCCCTTACATGCAGTGGCGTAACTACCGGCATAGCAGCCGTAGCAGTCGCTTTGGGGCCCGGCGCTTGTGGGGGGCCCGGACCCAGGGCCAGCGTCAGCACCCGGTGCCCGGGCCCGACTGCTTGGAGGGGGCCCACCGGGCCCCTGAGGGCTAGGGTCACACTTGTGTTGTGACCCTAGCCTGACGAAAGTATTGTCTGCTGCAGCGCAGAGCGTTGAACGCTGTGCGCTGCCAGCAACTGAGCCCATAGAAACCCGACGTTTACCATGACAACCAAATGGTTGTCATGGTAAACGTCGGATTTCTATGGGCTGCCTCCAGCACTATGCGCTGCAACATACTATACTTGCATAAGGCTAGGGTCACAATGCAAGTGTGACCCTAGCCTCAGGGGCCCCTGAGCACTGCCCCCACAGCCAGAGGCCAGAGCCATATCCAGGGGGCAGCTGGGGGGTCATTTTCAGGCTCCTGCTGCCTGCAGCACCGGAGGTCTCCCTCCTCCCCCCTCCACGGGAGCTGACAGAGCTGCACACACACACTGTGCTTACAGGACCTGTGATGATGTCACATGGAGGGGAGGAGTCAGGGGTATCATGATCAGCTCCTCAGTGTATCCAGGACTGTTCTGGCCACCATGAATGATGCTCAAATAAGGTGAAGTTTGTGTGTGGTCAGGAGGGATTTACAGTGTGAATGTAGCAGAGGTGAGTGTGTACTAGGTGTATGGCAATTAGGTGAAGGTTATGTGTGGGGTCAGGAGGGATTTACAGTGTGAATGTAGCAGAGGCGAGTGTGTACGAGGTGTACGGAGCGGAGCCGTGTGTGTACGAGGTGTATGGAGCGGAGCCGAGTGGGTACTAGGTGTACAGAGCGGAGCCGAGTGTGTACGAGGTGTACGGAGCAGAGCCGAGTGTGTACGAGGTGTACGGAGCAGAGCCGAGCGTGTACGAGGTGTACGGAGCGGAGCCGAGCGTGTACGAGGTGTACGGAGCGGAGCAGAGTGTGTACGAGGTGTACGGAGCAGAGCCGAGTGTGTGCGAGGTGTACGGAGCAGAGCCATGTGTGTACGAGGTGTACGGAGAGGAGCCGAGTGTGTACGAGGTGTACGGAGCAGAGCCATGTGTGTACGAGGTGTACGGAGCAGAGCCGTGTGTGTACGAGGTGTACGGAGCAGAGCCATGTGTGTACGAGGAGTACGGAGCAGAGCCGAGTGTGTGCGAGGTGTACGGAGCAGAGCCATGTGTGTACGAGGTGTACGGAGCAGAGCCATGTGTGTACGAGGTGTACGGAGCAGAGCCATGTGTGTACGAGGTGTACGGAGCAGAGCCATGTGTGTACGAGGTGTACGGAGCAGAGCCATGTGTGTACGAGGTGTACGGAGCAGAGCCAAGTGTGTACGAGGTGTACGGAGCAGAGCCAAGTGTGTACGAGGTGTACGGAGCAGAGCCAAGTGTGTACGAGGTGTACGGAGCAGAGCCAAGTGTGTACGAGGTGTACGGAGCAGAGCCGCTTGCGTACGAGGTGTACGGAGCAGAGCCGCGTGCGTACGAGGTGTACGGAGCAGAGCCGCGTGCGTACGAGGTGTACGGAGCAGAGCCGCGTGCGTACGAGGTGTACGGAGCAGAGCCGTGTGCGTACGAGGTGTACGGAGCAGAGCCGAGTGTGTATGAGGTGTACGGAGCAGAGCCGAGTGTGTACGAGGTGTACGGAGCAGAGCCAAGTGTGTACGAGGTGTACGGAGCAGAGCCAAGTGTGTACGAGGTGTACGGAGCAGAGCCAAGTGTGTACGAGGTGTACGGAGCAGAGCCGCTTGCGTACGAGGTGTACGGAGCAGAGCCGCGTGCGTACGAGGTGTACGGAGCAGAGCCGCGTGCGTACGAGGTGTACGGAGCAGAGCCGTGTGCGTACGAGGTGTACGGAGCAGAGCCGTGTGTGTATGAGGTGTACGGAGCAGAGCCGAGTGTGTACGAGGTGTACGGAGCAGAGCCGCGTGCGTACGAGGTGTACGGAGCAGAGCCGCGTGCGTACGAGGTATGTGTACCAGTGATAGCCCCCCGCGGATTCCGCTCCTATAGTCCCAGCCGCCTTTGCCGGCAGCATTCTTCTCCAGAGTCTCTTCTGCCGCTGTCTGCATTCTGCAGCTCAGCATGGAGGGGCACGATGTCATCACTGTGCTGATATGTGCAGAGCGACCGGAGGAGACCGGAGCGGCAAGAAGAAAGGTGAGGAGAAAGAGAGATCTGGACGGCCAGACACTCCGCTTGGCTGCGGTGCCACCATATGGCAGTGCGGCTCCATTGAGCTGCTTGCATTATTTGTGCGCTTCAGGATGGTTGTGTATATACCAAGCATCCTCAGACGCACAAAAATGCAACATTTTGCATTTGAAGGGTATTTTTAAAAAGCGCAAGGGAACGCAATCGCATTTTAGCCCGCTCCTAACAATGTGTAATATACTCACTGTCAGAAACAGCTCGTGCTGGTTTCAGCAGTCACTGTTCCTGTAAGGCTGCCTTCACATAGGAGTTTTTTAAAAAATGTGGCAGTTGCGTCATTTCCGCCTAGCGGCTGCACTTGCTGCACGTTGGCGGCAAGCCCCATGCATTGTCTATGGGGCTTGCGGTAAGTGTGCGGCAATATATATATTGTCCGCGATATGTACTTAAAGGGGGCCCACTGAGACCTTTTCGCCCGGGGCCCACAGAAACCTGGAGCCGGCCCTGCCCGGACCCAGCGCCGCTACGCAGCCGCTGCTATACCGGCAGCTGCGCCTGCGATACCTGTTGTCATTGTGTGTGGCCGTCAGGTGTGGGGGTGGGGGCCCGGCCGGGGGCGGCCGCGCCCGACGGGCCCCCCCTGGCGAGGTGGATGCCTCAGCCGCTCCTATTCAAAGCGGCCGCAGGCGCCGCACACAAAGATCAAGGGGCTGCCGCCGCCAGTCTGTAGCCTGCCTGCCTGACGCTATGTGTTCTCTGCAGATCTCCGCCCCCTGGCCGGCCTGTGACCTCGCTCCGAGTGAGTCCTTCCTTGACTTGTCCTAACTTACTGACCGAGTGACCAGTCACTTACAGCACAGAGCAGACAACAAGCAGGATTAGAAGGAGCAGGAGCTGCTGCTGCACTGAGCCCGGAGGTGAGAGGCGCCGCTAATAACAATATTTATTGACAGTGAGCAGCCGGCAGCATGGGGGGGCCTGTATATACCCTGTGTGTGTGCTGCTGCCAGGGACACTGAGGGGGGGGCCTGTATATACCCTGTGTCTGTGTGTGCTGCTGGGACACTGTGAGGGGGCCTGTATATACCCTGTGTGTGTGCTGCTGCCAGGGACACTGTGAGGGGGGGGCCTGTATATACCCTGTGTCTGTGTGTGCTGCTGGGACACTGTGAGGGGGCCTGTATATACCCTGTGTGTGTGCTGCTGCCAGGGACACTGAGGGGGGGGCCTGTATATACCCTGTGTCTGTGTGTGCTGCTGGGACACTGTGAGGGGGCCTGTATATACCCTGTGTGTGTGCTGCTGCCAGGGACACTGTGAGGGGGGGGCCTGTATATACCCTGTGTCTGTGTGTGCTGCTGGGACACTGTGAGGGGGCCTGTATATACCCTGTGTGTGTGCTGCTGCCAGGGACACTGAGGGGGGGGCCTGTATATACCCTGTGTCTGTGTGTGCTGCTGGGACACTTTGAGGGGGCCTGTATATACCCTGTGTGTGTGCTGCTGCCAGGGACACTGTGAGGGGGGGGCCTGTATATACCCTGTGTGTGCTGCTGGGACACTGTGAGGGGGGGCCTGTATATACCCTGTGTGTGCTGCTGGGACACTGTGAGGGGGGCCTGTATATACCCTGTGTGTGCTGCTGGGACACTGAGGGGGGCCTGTATATACCCTGTGTGTGCGCGCCGGGACTCTGGGAGCTGTATACCCTGTGTGCGCGCCGGGACTCTGGGAGCTGTATATACCCTGTGTGCACGCCGGGACTCTGGGAGCTGTATTCCCTGTGTGCACGCCGGGACTCTGGGAGCTGTATATACCCTGTGTGCACGCCGGGACTCTGGGAGCTGTATACCCTGTGTGCACGCCGGGACTCTGGGAGCTGTATACCCTGTGTGCGCGCCGGGACTCTGGGAGCTGTATACCCTGTGTGCGCGCCGGGACTCTGGGAGCTGTATACCCTGTGTGCGCGCCGGGACTCTGGGAGCTGTATATCCTGTGTGCACGCCGGGACTCTGGGAGCTGTATATCCTGTGTGCACGCCGGGACTCTGGGAGCTGTATATCCTGTGTGCACGCCGGGACTCTGGGAGCTGTATACCCTGTGTGTGCCGGGACTCTGGGAGCTGTATACCCTGTGTGCGCGCCGGGACTCTGGGAGCTGTATATACCCTGTGTGCACGCCGGGACTCTGGGAGCTGTATACCCTGTGTGCACGCCGGGACTCTGGGAGCTGTATACCCTGTGTGTGCCGGGACTCTGGGAGCTGTATACCCTGTGCTGGGAGCTGTATACCCTGTGCTGGGACTCTGTATACCCTGTGCTGGGACTCTGTATACCCTGTGCTGGGACTCTGGGAGCTGTATACCCTGTGCTGGGAGCTGTATAGCCTGTATATACCACCACTGGGGCCTGTATATACTACTGGGGCTGCTGTATATACTGCTGGGGCCTGTATATACCACTGGGGAGGCTGCTGTATACCACTGGGGCTGCTGTATATACTGCTGGGGCCTGTATATACCACTGGGGAGGCTGCTGTATACCACTGGGGCTGCTGTATATACTGCTGGGGCCTGTATATACCACTGGGGAGGCTGCTGTATACCACTGGGGCTGCTGTATATACCACTGGGGAGGCTGCTGTATACCACTGGGGCTGCTGTATATACTGCTGGGGCCTGTATATACCACTGGGGAGGCTGCTGTATACTACCACTGGGGAGGCTGCTGTATACTACCACTGGGGAGGCCTGTATACCACTGGGGGGGCCTGTATACCTGTGCTGGGGTCCACCCTCGGCTTATACACGAGTCAATAGATTTTCCCAGATTTTGGGGGCAAAAGTAGGGGGGTCGGCTTTTACACGGGTCGGCTTATACTCGAGTATATACGGTAAACTGGGTGGCGTCAGACTGTTAACACCGATTCGGTAAGGGGGTGTGTCTTGAAGGGGGAGTGTCATTGGGGGCGTGTCTTGGAGGGGGCCCCGTTCAAAAGTTTGCTATGGGGCCCTGCCAGTTCTAGTTACGCCCCTGCTTACATGTCATAGACTTTTGGGACTTATTCTATTTACTGCATTTTGTTGTCCTTCACCAAGCCATGTTTCTGTTAGTTATGTGTATATACTATGTATATTGTTAAGTTTTTATGTTTGAGACTTATAGTCAGTGTGTAAATGTGTAAATAGTATATTTTTTTGTTCTCTCTTTGCGTGCTGGACTATTTCTGCAAACAGGTGCTTTGATACTGCCCTACCGAGACTAGTGAACAAGCTGCTGTCCTCTGGCCTGAAGGTGTGAGGTATGGAACATGTGAATATGTCCATAGATTAACATTGGTCTCCATATGTCCATGCCTACAGCAAGTGTCAACAGTGACTGCACATGTGCCGGAGGCACGGATGTGTGAAAGACTCCTTAAAGTAGGCATTAAAACATTCAAGTAAACAGTAATGAAGACACAACACAGAGAGAAAATTTTTTATTAGAAATAAAACCACACGTATATGGACACAATCTTTATTACTCCCTCATACCCATCCTCAATCCTCTGCAAATATTTCTTGATTGCAGGCTGTTGTAATGAACACAGTGTCCTGTCACCGCAGCCTCCAAACATTGAATGAATGAATGAGCCACTAGCTTCAGTCCAGTAAGCGAGTTGGGAATAGAAAGCTGGCATTAACCCCTTATTACCCAGTTTGCCACCACTGCACAGCAATTGGAAGACCCATGTAAAGCGGTAGAAATTGGCGCTTATTATGAATGCGCCAATTTCTGGGGTGGCTGTTTGATGCTCTCACCCTACTGAGAATACCAACCCTCAACTTCCTACTTTTACCTTGGCTGGCAATCAAAAACATGGCAAAACCCTATGCAATTTTTTTTTCTATTATTTTTTTGGGGGACATACTATGATGACAGTTTGGTTGCCATAAACTAATGTGTTCGACAGGAATGGGGATCTCCTAAATCAGGGATCTCTAACTCCAGGCCTCGAGGGCCGCAAACGTCATGTTTTCAGGATTTCCTTAGTATTGGAATCAACCCAATGAAGGCGATTCAATTATCAAGGAAATCCTTAAAATCTGACCGGTTTACTGCCCTTGCGGCCTGGAGTTGGAGATCCCTGTGCTAAGTATTGCACAGGTGATAATTGAATCACATGTACTGGTAATGATTCCTAACCCTGTGCAATACTAAAGAAATCCTGAAAACTTGACCAGTTGGCAGCCCTTAAGGCCTGTAGTTCTTTACCCCTGGTGTATGACAGGCAAGCACAGACAGACTGCGGAAATGAAGTCTGATGGCAACAGCCCATCACAGACGCTCTAACAGATCATGAGAGTCTGTGATTGGCTGATGCTGATTAGTGAAGTGAATAGGCATGAAGTTTCATGGGCCGGACCAGAACTAAGTAAGGAGAGCAGAAAGGAACCAGCAGGAGACTGGTAAGGTGTCTGTCTGTGTGTGTTTGGCAGCTTTTTGACACCTTTGAACATGTTTTCTATGTGTTTCTTGTTGCCTGACATAGATTTCAATGGTGTTCAGAAAATTCGACAAATGTTTGTTGAATTATTCAATGAACACTCCACATTCGGGAAACAAATTCGAATTTGAACACTGTGGTGTTTGCTCATCTCTATTGGTGAGCTTTTTACTTCAGTATTTGTAAGCCAAAGCCAAAAGTGGGTAAAAATGCTGAAGTGTTGTACATGTTTCTATTATATGTTTCCTCTGACTGTTCCACTCCTGGTTTTGGCTTACAAAAATTTACCAAATACTCAACATGTTCATGTGGTCTGGTTGACACGCCCACTCCAGGGCCAGTGAAGACTCGGGAACTAGGCAGTTACTCATTGTTCTCTTCACCTCTTTCGGTTCTTTTCACGGGGACAGATGGGGGCCGAGACCTTTTCCCGTGACCCTGGCGGTGTCATTGTTAATAAACAGGGGAAGATGACAGGGAAAGTCTGAGGGGATTAAGGGGGTATTTGTGACGCCAACTGCAGTATGTGGCCAGGATGGCCGCCTGTGCTTCAGACCCTCTGGGTACGGTTACCAGCAGCTTGGATGGTTCCACTCCCCGCAGGTGGAGCGCGGTCCCCAGGGCAGCGAGATGGAGGAGTCAGTTCGTACCTTGGCAGATGTTTACTGTGACCTTAGTACACCAATATCTCATACAGCCTCTGCGGCCAGTGGTCGCCGCTAATAAAAGTCTCACACACCACAGCTGAAGTTCTGTTACTTTTACTCAGTTCTTTCAGCATGGCCGCCGGGTACGTCCCTTGCCAACCTCTGGTTCAGCGTTGTCTCTAGAACCGGGTTAGTGCAGCTAAGCCATGGTCAGTGCCCTTTCTTTCATTTCTAGGTGTTCCTGTTTCTGGTGGTCTTTCTCTCTCTTCCAGTGCTATAAGGGGTAGTTCTCTTCAGGGGCGAGCGTGACTCTACTCTGCCCCCCAGGCTCTCTGCGCCTTCACAGCTCAGAGCTCAAGTACCAGCGGCCACGGTTACTGTTGTGTTCCCTCCTGGGCACTGCTCTCTAGTTCAGCCGCCTTCCCCAAGTTGTGTCAGGTGTTCGGCCACAGCTCCCGTTAGAAGCTTGGGGCCTCCGGTTCAAGGGCTTGGGCATACAGCTTCTGTACCATGTTCAGGGCCGGGTCCTTGTCCACCAGCCCCTCAGATTCGGACTTATGGGGATCAATGTCTCATCTGCACCCTAAGGGCTCTCGTCTTCTCCCTCCTGTTGGATTTTCCCTCCTGTGAGCAAGCGTGGTCATGCTCCAGCCCACAGGAGTCAACACCATACCGCCATTACACTCCCAACTTCCACTCCACTCCCAATGGTCTCTACTCTCCATCTCCTACTACTACTACTCCTGTGCCCCCATTTTGAACCTGGGTCCTCCCTCAGGGTCCCCCCACCGTCCCAGGGGACTACGGTGATGTGTGTGTGTTTTGGGCTCAACTGCACCACCCCAGGAACTGGAGAGCAGAGACACTACTCCCCTTAACTGCAGGAGTGCAGTACCTCTGGTGGCGGCCTACCCGGCGGGGCGCCACACTAGTACATCCCCCTCTATCCCACCAGGTCTGGTAACCAGCTCTGACACACACTTCCACTAGAAATATTACCTCTTTCACCAAAATATACCAGAAAAAATATGTGAAAATGGTAAACTTTAGGAATGAGGCCTAACAGAGGTATAATTTTATAGTTAGGTCACATTCACATCAGTTTTTTTGCACCAGTGTTTCATCAGTGTTTGTATGCCAAAGCCAGGAGTATACATAGTAAAACTAAAATAGAAAGATTGACTCCTATTTTGTGTTTTGGAGACACTCCTGGTTTTGGCTTACAAATGCTGATGAAATACTGATCAAAAATGCTGATGTGTGAATGAGGTTTCAGATATAGGAATCCTCCATTGTTTATAAACCATTTACACAATTTCAGTAACACATAACAATGTTTATCCCTGAACATCAGCCTATCTTTTAAATGTTAAACTCAAGGATAGTCATGGAAACTAATACAGATTAATTATTATGGAGGTTGTTTGTTAAGGTGTCCATCTAGAATTTGATGAATACCCAAATAGAATGTATTTAGCAATGGTGAGGAGATATTAGGAGTGGTTACTAGTCATCATGAGACTGCGAACCATACAGGAACCTCGATTCTGATGAGATGTAGTCAATATAAAAAAAATACTTTGACATACAGGTACCTTATAAGTGACATCTTGTCTGATTGGAGTTGTTTTCTTCCCTCTCAGACGGCATGATGACTTTTCATAGCTATAGATCGTCTTTGCAGAATTCCATCTTCTGTCTTCTCCAGAGTGCCCTTAAAAATACAAATGTTATTAAGATGCCATGTACATAAAAATATCTGTCCATATTGTGCTCTGAAAAGGCGTCTTATGATATAGTACAGTCATATGAAAAAGTTTGGGCTCCCCTGTTAATCTTACACTTTTTTTTTTGTTTAAAATTGTTTTTTTGCAACAGCTATTTCAGTGTGATATATGTAATAACTGACGGACACAGTAATATTCCAGGATTGAAATGAGGTTTATTGTACTAACCAAAAATGTGAAATATGCATTTTTTCAAAAATTGACAGGTGCAAAAGTATGGGCACCTCAACAGAAAAGTGACATTAATATTTAGTAGATCCACCTTTTGCAAAAATAACAGCCTCTAGTCGCTTCCTGTAGCTGTTAATGAGTTCCTGAATCCTGGATGAAGGTATTTTTGACCATTCCTCTTTACAAAACAATTCCAGTTCAGTTAAGTTTGATGGTCACAGAGCATGGACAGCCTGCTTCAAAACATCCCACAGATGTTCAATGATATTCAGGTCTGGGGACTGGGATGGCCATTCCAGAACATTGTAATTGTTCCTCTGCATAAATGCCTGAGTAGATTTGGAGCGGTGTTTTGGATCATTGTCTTGCTGAAAGATCCATCCCCGGAGTAACTTCAACTTTGACCCTGATTCTTGAAAATTATTCTCAAGAATCTGCTGATACTGAGTGGAATCCATGCGACCCTCAACTTTAACAAGATTCCCGGTGCCGTCATTGACCACACAGCCCCAAAGCATGATGGACCCCTCCCCAAATTTGACAGTGGGTAGCAAGTGTTTTTCTTGGAATGCTGTGTTTTTGTGGCGCCATGCATAACGCCTTGTTGTATGACCAAACAACTCAATCTTTGTTTCATTAGTCCACAGGACCTTCTTCCAAAATGAAACTGGCTTGTCCAAATGTGCTATTGCATACCTCAGGCGACTCTGTTTGTGGCGTGCATGCAGAAACGGCTTCTTTCGCATAACTCTCCCATACAGCTTCTCCTTGTGCAGTGTGCACTGTATTGTTGACCGATGCACAGTGACACCATCTTCAGCAAGATGATGCTGCAAGTCTTTGGAGGTGGTCTGTGGATTGTTCTTGACTGTTCTCACCATTCTTCTTCTCTGCTTTTCTGATATTTTTGTTGGCCTCCCACTTCTGGCCTTTACAAGAACTGTCTCTGTGGTCTTCCATTTCCTTACTTTGTTCCTCACAGTGGAAACTGACAGGTTAAATCTCTGAGACAACTTTTTGTATCCTTCCCCTGAACAACTATGTTGAACAATCTTTTTTTTCAGATCATTTGAGAGCTGTTTTGAGGAGCCCATGACGCCACTCCTCAGAGAAGATGCAACTAGGAGAACAACTTGCAAGTGGACACCTGAAATAGCTTTTCTCATGATTGGATACACTGGGCTATGAAGTACAAAGCTCAATGAGGTTACCAAACCAATTTAGTGCTTCAGTAAGTCAATAAAAAGTAGTTAGGAGTATTCAAATCATGAAAATCAGAAGGGTGCCCATACTTTAGCACCTGTCAAACTTTGAAATAATGCATATTTCACATTTTTGATTAGTACAATAAACCTCATTTCAAACCTGAAATATTACTGTGTCCATCATTTATTACATATATCACACTGAAATAGCTGTTGCAAAAAAACAATTTTAAACAAAAAAAAGAGTAAGATTAAGAGCGGTGCCCAAACTTTTTCATATGACTGTATATGGCCTTCAAAATGTCAACCCTTATGAGCTACATCCACCAAAATGTGTGCTTTAATGAGCTATGTCCACCACATCTTCTACCATTAACAGCTATAATTGTAACACCATAGCTGTCCTGTGGTTGACTGGCAGTCCAGGGAAATTGTTAAATGGAGTGATTTCTTCAAAATTAATTGCCTACCTACAATTTTTTATACCATCTCCACAAAAATCATACACTCACTTTGGTCCGATTTTCTGGATGTATTTTCAAAAAAAGAGGTGCCATAAACAGCCTCCACATCATTTTGATGCTTTGACCTGGAGTTCCCGTGGCCTAGGTAGTTCTCCTTACTCTGTTCCTATTTGACAGGAAAAGGTTGTCATCTCCCCTGTGTACTCTAATCTTGAGGATAAGGTGTTGGAAGCTCAAGTGGATGCCCCTGCTGCTTGTTCTTCAAGGAAATTATTTGTGCCTTTACATTTCTGCCTCAAAATTTTAGGAGAGTATCATAACTTGGTTCTTGCATGCCATCCAGGCAATAAAGCGATCTTGGACCTCCTTTCCTGTCGTTTTTGGTGGCCAAGGTTGCAACTGGATGTGATTGATTTTGTGTCTACCTGTAATGTTTGTGTGCCTTCTATACCTGACAGACCATGGACACATTTATCTATGAATTTCATTACACTGTAATTTTAGTGATGGCGGACAGATTTAATAAGATGGCACACTTTATTGCCTTACCCACTCTTGCTAAAGCTAAAACTTTAGCTCAAGAATTTGTGTCTGAGATTTGAAGCTTTATAGTGTTCCCTCCAATATGATGTCTGGACAAGAGACCCAGTTTGTATCTAAATTTTGGAAAGCATTCTGTTCTCGTTTGGGGGTACATCTATACTTTTCTTTGGCATTTCACCATCCTCAATCTAACGGTCAGACTGAGCTCCTGAATAGTGATGGCGAAACACAAACGATAAAGCTCAAGGTCCATGTCAAACACCTAATGTTCAGGCATGGACCCGAACTCGGACTTCCCTGAGAAGTCCATTCCTGAGAAGTCTGTGTTACTGTTCAAGTTCAGGTCCGGCCAGGGAGGGCTGTTAAAAGAATAGAAACAGTGATTAAATTATTAGCATTATTCTGACCAGTGTCCATTGCTGTAGGCACACTGCTTCTGAGTTCCAACCATTAACTAGACTCTGCCTCCAACAGTCAATTACAGACACCCAATCTGTGTAAAAGTGTCTGTGTTTGACTGTTCTGCCCCCTCTCATTGTGCCAACATCTGTGATTGTGATGGAACTGAGGATTTCCCTGCTGCTGTCATTGATATAAGGCTACCCTGATGCCAGATCGTCGGACAGCTGTGTTGCCATGTTCTGCAATCCGGCAGCTGAGATCACCTGAGTTCTCTGACAGCTGAAGGGAGCTGTGATATCACTGAGGATTTCCCTGCTGCTGTCAATTAAATCAAATGACCCGCTGCCAGATTGCAGAACATTGTGGCAAACTTGTCCAACACTCCGACAGTGGAGGTCACCAGAGTTTACTGACAGCGAGGAAGTCCTCAGTGACATCACTGCACCCTGGGGTTGCAGTGTGATCACAGAGACTGCAGCAAGAGGACACTTGTTCCATTGCTGCAATCTCTGGATGTAGCAGAGCCAGGACTGTCGAGGGACACCATATATTGGACTGCTTGAGACCTGGGTTGTGTTTTTTGGGTATTAACAGGGTGTGTATTTTTTATTAAAAAAAAAAAAATTTCCTTGTGTCTGTGTTTTTTAACTATTTCCTCACTGGAATGATAATGCACGGGTCTTATAGAAGCTTGAACATTATCAGTCTAGTACTTGATGACGGCATCAATTCTCAGCTGTCAGTAACCCCTTCTATCACACTGATGCCACCGCACAAGGGAATCGAGAAGAGCCGGGTAAAGTGCCAGAAATTGGCATTTCTAATGAATGTGCCAATTTCTGGAGCAGCTGAGGGCTGCTATACTGTAGCCTGGGGATGCCCAATCACTTTGGGTCTCACCATGCTGAGAATACCAGACCTCTAGAGTACTAGTTTTACCTTGGCTAGCAATCAAAAATATGGCAAAGCCCACACATTTTTTTAAATTATTTATCTAAATAATTAAAAAATAATAATGAGGTTCTCTGTATTTTGATTGCCAGCCAAGGTAAAATCAGGAAATTGCGGGTGGTAGACTGTATCTGTCCATTTGCTCTGCACTGAAAATCAAAAATATGGTGGAGCCATGCACAAACGTATTTTAATTAATTATTTATATTTTCACACATATGATGGCAGGTTCTTTGCCCTATACACTAATGTATATGGCAACCGATCACAGACTCTGGCACAATGGGTGTTGGCGAAACAGCCAATCAGACAATGTCACAGAGAGTGGGCATCGGTGATTGGGGCTGTTGCACCCCCTGATTGCGCAGGTGTCCCCTGTATTTTTGATTCTCATGGCAATCAAAAATAGAGGGGATCCCATAATTTTATAAATTACTAGCTGTACTACCCGGCTATGCCCGGGTTAATAAATAACTGATGTTAGCTATAACTAAATAGAATTTGAATATGTCATATTAATGACCTGTAGGAAAATAGAAGCTGAGCTGTGATTGGTTGCTATAGGCAGCCTGATAAATCTCCAGCCAACAGTAAACCCTCCCCCCGTCCGGGCAGTGTATATTACCTCACACATACAAATAAAAGACAGCTCATGTGACTGACATCTGCCTTAATTCCCTATATGGCACATGGGTTGAACATTGGCTGTTTTTAATCAGATGTTTATTTTTCGAAATGAAAGATAGCACACGTATGAGGCGAGTTGTGTGAGGCAATTTGTGCACATCTGCGTCTGTCTGTGTGGTGTGTGTGTCCCTGGGGTGTGTGTCCCTGTGGGGGGGTCTGTGTGGTGTGTGTGTCTGTGTTGTGTGTGTCTCTTTATGGTGTGTGTGTGTGTGTGTCTCTGTGGGGTGAGTGCATGTGTCCCTATAGGGTGTGTATGTGTGTGTCCATGGGGTGTGTGTGTGTGTCTCTGTGTTGTGTGTGTCTCTTTGTGGTGTGTGTCCCTGTGGGGTGAGTGCATGTGTCGCTATAGGGTGTGTGTGTGTGTGTGTCCATGGTGTGTGTGTGTCTCTGTGTTGTGTGTGTCTCTTTGTGGTGTGTGTGTGTTCGGGTGCGTGGTGAGTATCCAATGTTGGGGCTGCATCTTAACGACTATACACTTGCTGCTACTCTTTGTGTGCGTGTGGTGTGTATACATGTCCCCATGTGTGTTGAATATCCCATGTTGGGGCCCCACCTTAGTGACTATATGCTGGTATATGCTGTTAGTCTTTGGCGCTGTCATTAAGCCCCTCTCATTCATAACTGTCACTTTTCCCCATTATGTAGATAAGGGCAAAATTGTTTGGTGAATTGGAATGCACGGGGTTAAAATTTCACCTCACTACATAGCCTATGACGCTCTCGGGGTCCAGACGTGTGACTGTGCAAAATTTTGTGGCTGTAGTTGCGACGGTGTAGATGTCAATCCCGGATATACATACATACACACATACATACAGTTGTGGCCAAAAGTATTGACACCCCTGCAATTCTGTTAGATAATACTCACAAAACACAAAAAGAATTGTCCTAAAGCCAAATTGGATATAATTCCACACCAAACAAAAAAAAAGGGGGTGGACAAAAGTATTGGCACTGTTAGAAAAATCATGTGATGCTTCTCTAATTTGTGTAATTAACAGCACCCGTAACTTACCTGTGGCACCTAACAGGTGTTGGCAATAACTAATTCACACTTGCAGCCAGTTGACATGGATTAAATTTGACTCAACCTCTGTCCTGTGTCCTTGTGTGTACCACATTGAGCATGGAGAAAAGAAAGATGACCAAAGAACTGTCTGAGTACTTGAGAAACCAAATTGTGAGGAAGCATGAGCAATCTCAAGGCTACAAGTCCATCTCCAAAGACCTGAATGTTCCTGTGTCTACCGTGTGCACTGTCATCAAGAAGTTTAAAGCCCATGGCATTGTGGCTAATCTCCCTAGATGTGGACGGAAAAGAGAAATTGACTAGAGATTTCAACGCAAGATTGTGTGGATGGTGAATAAAGAACCTCGACTAAAATCCAAACAAGTTCAAGCTGCCCTGCAGTCCGAGGGTGCAACAGTGTCAACCTGTGCTATCCGTCGGCGTCTGAATGAAAAGGGACTGTATGATACGAGACCCAGGAAGACCCCACTTCTTACCCCAAGACATAAAAAAGCCAGGCTGGAGTTTGTCAAAACGTACCTGAGAAAGCCTAAAACGTTTTGGAAGAATGTTCTCTGGTCAGATGAGACAAAAGTAGAGCTTTTTGGGCAAAGGCATCAACATACAGTTTACAGGAGAAAGAAAGAGGCATTCAAAGAAAAGAACACGGTCCCTACAGTCAAGCATGGCAAAGGTTCCCTGATGTTTTGGGGTTGCTTTGCTGCCTCTGGCACTGGACTGCTTGACCGTGTGCATGGCATTATGAAGTCTGAAGACTACCAACAAATTTTGCACATAATGTAGGGCCCAGTGTGAGAAAGCTGGGTCTCCCCCAGAGGTCATGGGTCTTCCAGCAGGACAATGACCCAAAACACACTTCAAAAAGCACTAGAAAATGGTTTGAGAGAAAGCACTGGAGACGTCTAAGGTGGCCAGCAATGAGTCCAGACCTGAATCCCATAGAACTCCTGTGGAGAGATCTAAAAATGGCAGTTTGGAGAAGGCACCCTTCAAATATCAGGGACCTGGAGCAGTTTGCCAAAGAAGAATGGTCTAAAATTCCAGCAGAGCATTGTAAGAAACTCATTGATCATTACCAGAAGCCGTTGATCGCAGTTATTTTGGCTAAAGGTTGTGCAACCAATTATTAGGCGGAGGGTGCCAATACTTTTGTGTGGCCCATTTTTGGAGTTTTGTGTGAAATGATCAATGTTTTGCTTTTTGCTTCATTCTCTTTTGTGTTTTTTCATTGAAGACAAATTAAATGAAGATAATAATACCAAAGAATTTGTGATTGCAATCATTTTCAGGAAGAAACTGAGTGTTATCTGACAGAATTGCAGGGGTGTCAATACTTTTGGCCACAACTGTAGTAGACCCAATACTTAAGGTCACCAGAGTGTGCAAGCATCAGGCGTTCTGGTGGCCGTTATGGCTGCAAACCTTAAAGGTGTGTTTAAGGGAGATTTTCCTGGAGTTCACAGTTGCTGGCACTTCTGGAAGTTGTGAACTCTTTCCAAAGTTCACAGCGTGCAGGTAACCCAACAGCTGTGAACTCCAGGTACCTTAAAACTGCCCTTAAAAATTCCTTTAAGAGAGCTTTTAAGTTTCCTCAAGATTTCAGGTGCTGGGAAAACTGCAGGCTGTAAATTTTGGGAACAGTTCACAACCTCCAGATGTGCCAGCAGCGGTGATCCCTGGGAACCTTAAAATCTCCCTTTAACATCCCTTTAATGTTTGCAGCCAAAACGGCCACCAGAATACCCAGTAGCTGAAAACTCTGGTAACCTTAAAGTTACTTGAGTTTACAGCTATCAGGTCTACCAGTAGCTTTAAACATGGTGAATTTAAGGGAGCCTTTAAGAGATATTTTAAGCTTCATTGGAAGCTTCCTGGGAAGAGTTCACAACGTGCAGATGTGCAGATGTGCTAGCAGCTGTAAACTCCAGGAACCTTAAAATGTTTCTTAAACATCCATTTAATAGAGCTTTTAAGCTTCCTCGAGTTTCCAAGTTTCCAGGTGTTGGGACACCTCCAGGCTGTGAACCTTTGGAAGAGTTCACAAGCTCCAGATGTGTCAGTAGATGTGAACTCCAGAAACCTTAAAGTCTCCCTTAAACATCAGTGATAAGAATGATCTTTGCATGTAAATATAATCATGAGTGAAGATGAACTATCAAATAAAACATTGGACAGCATGATTGATAAAGTTAAAAATAGTGGTTATCCTTTGGGGTTGTTGAATTCGCAAAAAACAGAGTTGTGAAACAACAACAAAATGATCTTGTAAACCTTCTAAAAAGTTTTTATTAGATTGTATCAATTTTGCCACAACATATACAGAAAAAAAAGTGGAGCAGTAGCTGCAATAATAAAAAAAAAACACTGGAGTATGTTTGGCAAATGTACAGTCATATGAAAAAGTTTGGGCACCCCTCTTAATCTTACACATTGTTTTTTGTTTAAAATTGTTTTTTTGCAATAGCTATTTCAGTGTGATATATGTAATAACTGATGGACACAGTAATATTTCAGGTTTGAAATGAGGTTTATTGTACTAACCAAAAATGTGAAGGGACAGTTCTTGTAAAGGCCAGAAGTGGGAGGCCAACAAAAATATCAGAAAGGCAGAGAAGAAGAATGGTGAGAACAGTCAAGAACAATCCACAGACTACCTCCAAAGACCTGCAGCATCATCTTGCTGAAGATGGTGTCACTGTGCATCGGTCAACAATACAGCGCACACTGCACAAGGAGAAGCTGTAGGGGAGAGTGATGTGAAAGAAGCCGTTTCTGCATGCACGTCACAAACAGAGTCGCCTGAGGTATGCAAAAGCACATTTGGACAAGCCAGTTTAATTTTAGAAGAAGGTCCTGTGGACTGATGAAACAAAGATTGAGTTGTTTGGTCATACAACAAGGTGTTATGCATGGCGCCACAAAAACACAGCATTCCAAGAAAAACACTTGCTACCTCCTGTCAAATTTGGGGGAGGGTCCATCATGCTTTGGGGCTGTGTGGCCAATGACGGCACCGGGAATCTTGTTAAAGTTGAGGGTCGCATGGATTCCACTCAGTATCAGCAGATTCTTGAGATTAATGTTCAAGAATCAGTGTCAAAGTTGAAGTTACGCCGGGGATGGATCTTTCAGCAAGACAATGATCCAAACACCGCTCCATATCTACTCAGGCATTTATGCAGAGGAACAATTACAATGTTCTGGAATGGCCATCCCAGTCCCCAGACCTGAATATCATTGAACATCTGTGGGATGTTTTGAAGCGGGCTGTGCATGCTCGGAGACCATCAAACTTAACTGAACTGGAATTGTTTTGTAAAGAGGAATGGTCAAAAATACCTTCACCCAGGATCCAGGAACTCATTAACAGCTACAGGAAGTGACTAGAGGCTGTTATTTTTGCAAAAGGTGGATCTACTAAATATTAATGTCACTTTTCTGTTGAGGTGCACATACTTTTGCACCTGTCAAATTTTGAAATAATGCATATTTCACATTTTTGGTTAGTACAATAAACCTAATTTCAATCCTGAAATATTACTGTGTCCATCAGTTATTACATATATCACACTGAAATAGCTGTTGAAAAAAACAATTTTAAACAAAAAAAAATGAGTAAGATTAAGAGGGGTGCCCAAAGTTTTTCATATGACTGTATTCCAAAAGTAAAAGAATTTTGTAAACTTCCATTGTTTTCCTATAAAAGAACTTGGAGTTTGAGAGATTTGCTTAATTCAGTCCGATATTGACTCCCTTAACCCCTTTACCCCTGGGCAATTTTCCACTTTTCAGGTTTTGTTTTTCCCTCCCATTCTTTCGAGGGCCATAACCTTTTTATTTTTATGTCAATATAGACATGTACTTTCAGAAGAAATCAATTATTTACACTGCCCTCTCCTCCCAAAGACTGCTTCTCCACTTTGTCAGAAGATCAACTCTCCTCCCTCCTATCAAAATCACAGCTCACCACCAGCACCCTTGACCTGCTCCCATCCCACCTCATTCCCAGCTTCACCTCTGTCTTCATCCTAACCCACCTTTTCAACATATCACTTACTACTGGTGCCTTCCCCTCATCCTTCAAACTTGCCTTGATCACACCCATCCTCAAAAAGCCCTCCCTCGACCCATCATCTGTTTCTAAATATCGCCCAATATCACTTCTCCCCTTTGCCTCAAAACTACTGGAACACCACATCCTTCTCGAACTGTCCTCCCACCTCTCCTCCTCCTCTCTCTTTGACCGCATGCAATCTGGTTTCCGACTGCACCACTTCACTGAAACAGTCTTACCCAAAGTTACCAACAACCTATTAACTGCCAAAAGCAAACTATACTATTCTGTCCTCCTCCTCCTCGACCTATCCTCCGCCTTTGACACTGTTGACCATTCCCTCCTGCTACAGATTCTGGAATCTCTTGGTATCACTGGTGTGGCAGGATCTCCTCTTATCTTACTGACCGGACATTCAGCGTCTCCCTCTCCCACACCACCTCTTCACCTTACCCTCTTTCTCTTGGTGTTCCCCAAGGCTCGGTTCTTGGACCCCTTCTTTTCTCTATCTACACCCTAGGTTTGGAACAGCTAATCGAGTCCCTTGGTCTTCAGTATCACCTCTACGCTGATGACACTCAGATCTATCTCTCCAGACCTGACATTACCTCCTTGCTATCCATAATTCCCCAATGTCTGTCTGCTATCTCATCTTTCTTTTCTGCCCGCTTTCTGAAACTGAACATGGACAAAATACAATTCATAATTTTTCCCCAACCCACTCTCCACCCCCACCCGACCTTTCCATCACTGTCAATGGCTGCCCAATTTCCCCGATCCCCACCGCTCGGTGCCTTGGGGTAATCCTCGACTCCGCCCTCTCCTTCAAGCCACATATCCAAGCCCTTGCCACCTGCTGCCGACTCCAACTCAAAAACATTTCCTGGATCCATTCATTCCTCGACCCGACATTGCAAAAACACTTGCTCATGCCCTTATCATCTCCCGCCTCACTTATTGCAACCTCCTGCTCACTGGCCTCCCCTCTAGCACTCTTGCACCACTCCAATCTATCCTAAACTCTGCTGCCCAACTAATCCAGCTGTCTGCCCGCTATTCCCCAATCTCTCCTTTCTGCCAAGCCCTCTACTGGCTCCCCATTATTCAGAGGTCCCAGTTTAAAACACTAACTATGACCTAGAAAGCCATTCACAATCTGTCTCCTCCATACATCTGTGACATGGTCTCCTGATACCTACCTACACGCAACCTGTGCTCCACTCACAATCTCCTCCTCTGCTCCCCCTTATCTCTTCTTCCCACAACCGCATACAGGACTTCTCCCGTGCTTCCGCTATACTCTGGAACTCTCTGCCCCAACATATCAGACTCTCACAGACTCTGGAAACCTTTAAAAGAACCCTTAAGACTCACCTCTTTGGACAAGCCTAAAACCTGAGCATCAGTCCACCAAACCACCGCATGACCAACTCCTTCCTCTCCTAATGTATCATCACCCGTCCCCTCGTAGATTGTGAGCCCTCGTGGACAGCGTCCTCTCTCCTTCTGTACCTGTATGCCATATGCTGTCCACGTACCTTGTACTTGTCTTTGTATACCCTTCCACATGTAAAGCGCCATGGTATTAATGGTGCTATAATAATAAATAATAATAATATTACCATATAGTATGCAGGAAAATTTGACAAAAATCCAAATTCAGTGAAATTGCAAAATAAAAGTTTAATTACAAGTTTTGGGTTTTTTATTCACCATGTTCACTATATGGTAAAACTGACATATCGGTATGATGCCTCGGGTCGGTATAAGTTTGTGTTTACCAAACATGTGTACTTTTACTGTTATCTAGGCGGTGAAAAAAATTCAGAAGTTTGAAAAAAAAGAATTGCGCTTTTTGCGCCATGTTCCTTGACCCATAGCGTTCTCATTTTTTTAGATCTGGGGCTGTGTTACAGCTTACTTTTTGTGTCTTGAGCTGATGTTTGCAATGATGCTATTTTTGTGTATATATGTTGTTTTGATCGCCTGTTATTGCATTTTATTGCAATTTTGCTGTGACCAAAAAAATGTAATTTGGGCATTTGGACTTTTTTTCCATTACGCAGTTTACCAATCTGATTAATTGATTTTATATTTTGATAGATCGGGCATTAATTACCAAATATGTGTATTTTTAAAAAAAAATGTTACTGCTTTTATTTTGAATGGGGCAAAAGGGGGATGATTTGAACTTTTGTGTTTTTTTTTTCTTATTTTTAAAAACTTTATTTTTTATTTTTACTTTATTTTACAGTGCCCCATAAGGCGCCAAAGTGCTGCAATGTCCGATCACTTGTGCTATGTCCCTATGAGCTGTAGCACATCGGGACATAGCACAAATGAACCCTTTCTGTGGATGGCAGTGCTTGCCAGCCATCCACAAGAAGTGAACCCTGATAGCATCTGTAATGTGCAATAATTAGATCTGTCTCTTTAAGAAGATTAGGTCTGGTAGAGAGAGGAAGGAGGTGGGAGGTTAAGTTTTTAGTTTCGATTTAGAGCATGTTGATGAAGACTGTTATGCTATATGCTGAAGAAAGAAGAAAGAAAAGAATAAAATACAGTTAGAGTTTACCCTTGTGAATTCCTCATTTTGGGTGGACATTACAACTGTTGACGAGGATGGGATGTAATTACCGGCTGCTGTGAGTAATAATTCCTGTTTTACCACGCACACGCCAGCACCACTGAGAGACACCATCATGGCTGAATACTTGCACACCTTTCCACAGTTTGATATGACTGATGTCATTAATCTCTGCCATAACTCGAGAAAATGGCTAAAAGATTTGAGAACTTTCTAGAAGTTGTGGACATAAAAGAGGACAAAAGAAAGAAAGCTGTGCTCCTGCATTAAGTGGGCACAGGAGTCTATGATGTATACAACACATTACCTGTGGCCGAGACAGAAACATACAGCAATTGCGCCAAAGCTCTCACTGACTACTTCAACCCCAAACAAAATATCAGATATGAAAGATACAAATTCAGAATTGCTAAGCAGCTTCTGGAAGAATCCATAGACACCTATGTCACCCGGCTGAGAGAGCTGGCACATGGATGTTCATTCACTGATGTAGATGAT
Source organism: Allobates femoralis (assembly GCA_033576535.1). Classification (NCBI taxonomy): domain Eukaryota; kingdom Metazoa; phylum Chordata; class Amphibia; order Anura; family Aromobatidae; genus Allobates; species Allobates femoralis. Next base: position 286,518,786 of record JARQOC010000005.1, read on the forward strand.
GAAATTCCAACTCAAGTAATTGTCACCTGCTCATCCAATAACATAAGGTGCAAAGCTCTGCAGCAGGATCTCTCTCTACATGATTTGCTCAAAATGACCCGTGCTAGAGAAACAGCAGATCATCAGGCTACCGCAATAGAGAGTGGGGATAATTTACATGTGCATAATATCAAGCATAAAAGTACACAAGACAAGCAAACAGAAGAAATGCTATAGATGTGGACAGGATTTCCCTCACCACCTGAACAAATGTCCAGCTATAGGACAGACATGCAGTAAATGTGGAAAAGGGAATCATTTTGCAGCTGTCTCCAGGTCAGCACACTACAAGTCTTCTCTGCCTCTGACAAAACCCACAAATATAAAAATGGTAAATAAAGACGCAGAAGAAATGTCTGGGGTGGAAAACTATGTGTTCACCACCTCTGCCACTGGTTCAGTACAGTCTCCCTGCATCACATCCCAATCTGCAACACCAATATCACCTTTACAATAGATACGGGTGCTTCAGTGGTATTATAGACAGCACTGCATATGAACAATTGAAAAATAAGACAGTTCTACAGCAAGTGAATACTAAAATCCAGGGGCGTAACTAGAACTGGCAGGGCCCCATAGCAAACTTTTGAACGGGGCCCCCTCCAAGACACGCCCCCAATGACACGCCCCTCCAAGACACGCCCCCCAAAATGACACGCCCCTTCAAGACACACCCCCTTACAGGCCCCAGCAGTATATACAGCAGCCCCAGTGGTATACCGCAGCCTCTCCAGTGGTATATACAGGCCCCAGCAGTATTACAGCAGCCTCCGCAGTGGTGGTATATACAGGCCCCAGTGGTGGTATACAGGGCCCCTGGTGGTGGTATATACAGGCCCCTGGTGGTTGTATACAGAGCCCCTGGTGGTGGTTTATACAGGCCCCTGGTGGTGGTATATACAGGCCCCTGGTGGTGGTATATACAGAGCCCCTGGTGGTAGTATACAGAGCCCCTGGTGGTGGTATATACAGGCCCCTGGTGGTAGTATACAGGCCCCTGGTGGTGGTATATACAAAGCCCCTGGTGGTAGTATACAGGCCCCTGGTGGTGGTATATACAGAGCCCCTGGTGGTAGTATACAGGCCCCTGGTGGTAGTATACAGGCCCCTGGTGGTAGTATTCAGAGCCCCTGGTGGTGGTATATACAGGCCCCTGGTGGTAGTATACAGAGCCCCTGGTGGTGGTATATACAGGCCCCTGGTGGTAGTATACAGAGCCCCTGGTGGTAGTATACAGAGCCCCTGGTGGTGGTAGTATACAGAGCCCCTGGTGGTGGTAGTATACAGAGCCCCTGGTGGTAGTATACAGGCCCCTGGTGGTATATACAGAGCCCCTGGTGGTGGTAGTATACAGAGCCCCTGGTGGTAGTATACAGGCCCCTGGTGGTAGTATACAGAGCCCCTGGTGGTGGTAGTATACAGAGCCCCTGGTGGTGGTAGTATACAGAGCCCCTGGTGGTAGTATACAGAGCCCCTGGTGGTAGTATACAGGCCCCTGGTGGGTATATACAGGCCCCCCACTCCTCCTCTGCTGCACACGTCACCTGTAAAGGAATACATCATACTTACTTATCTCTGCCGGCTGCCGCCGCTCTGCACCGCGCTCCGTCTTCATCCAGCTTCTTCCTGGTTGTGACCGCCGGGCGCAGGAAATGACGTCACAACCAGGAAGAAGCTGGATGAAGACGGAGCGCGGTGCAGAGCGGCGGCAGCCGGCAGAGATAAGTAAGTATGATGTATTCCTTTACAGGTGACGTGTGCAGCAGAGGAGGAGTGGGGGACCTGTATATACACACTGGGGGCCTGTAGCTGACCGGATAGCAGCGTAGCGGCGCTGGGTCCGGGCCCCCCACAAGGGCCGGGCCCCAAAGCGACTGCTACGTCTGCTATGCCGGTAGTTACGCCCCTGCTAAAATCTTTCCATATGGATCTACAACACCTCTAGCTACAAGAGGACAATTTGATAAGGAGATTAAATATAAAGAAGTCAGGAAGAAAAACACTTTTCATACATTACAAAGATCACACTGCATTGAAGCTAGGTCTCATCCAGATTATTCATACCATAACTGACCCAGCAGATATGGATGTACAGGCCATGGTGAACAGTTTTCCCTCCCTATTTAGTGGTTTGGGGAAACTAAAGGACTCTCAAATACATCTTCATGTGGATGACAGTGTTCGTCCAGTAGCCCAACCATATATTTGCATTCTTTTTCACCTGAGAAAGAAGGTAAAAAAAGAACTTCAATTCCTCATGGATGAGGACGTCATTGAAACTGTTACTGGTCCCACTCTGTGGGTTTCTCCACTGGTGGTAGTTCCAAACACAAAGACTCCAGAGCAGGTGAGACTGTGTGTTGACATGCGCCTACCCAACACTGCTATCCAGAGAGAAAGACATATCTCACCCACGATTGATGACATCATTCATTTATTAAATGGAGCAACCGTCTTTTCAAAGCTCGACCTCAATAAAGGCTACCACCAATTAGAACTGAGTCCAGAATCCAGATACTTAACAACATTTTCCACACATGTGGGCCTCAGAAGATATAAAAGATTGACTTTTGGAGTCTGCTCAGCAGCAGAGATCTTTCAGGATGCGAAAAGGAGCGTATATTCAACACATTCCAAATGCCTTTAAATACAGTGATGACATACTGGTTTTTGGCAAAACTCAAGCTGAACATAATCGTGCTCTATATAATATCTTCGAATGCCTGCTCTCTGCTGGACTCACTTTAAACAAGGAAAAATGTGAATTCGATAGAAATTCATTAGAGTTCTATGGTCACATCTTCTCAGCAAAAGGAGTACAACCTGATCCTAAGAAATTAGAATCCATCAAAACAGCCTCAATTCCACAAAATGCCAGTGAAGTACGCTCTTTTCTTGGAATAGCAAGCTACTGTGCTAGATATATTCCAAATATTTCAACTATCAGCAGTCCATTAAGGGAACTTACAAAGCAAAATTGTGTTTTTCAATGGTCCCAAAACTGTCAGACCTCATTTGAAACAATTAAAAATGAACTTTGTTCAATGTGGCACCCCTGCGGCCAGGCGCCACAGGATAGTATTGCACTTTATTATTAAATGTGCTTTTTTTCCCTGTGAATTGCTAGTTCAGGGTTAAACCTTATGGAGTCTGTACTTACACCCACTTAGGACCACACCACTTAGCATAGGGGGACGGTAATTTAGTAGGTCCCAGGAGGGTGGGGATGGAGCCTAGGATAGAGTAGAAAGAGTTTAGTTTACCTCAGATGGTGCTGGGAAGGCAGGCAGGAAGGTCAGGCCTGACAGCCCAGCTGAGAGGAGGGAGCCCCATCTTTAAGTGGGGGCCCAGGACAGAAGGCAACGGACCAGGACTGGTTGCAGCCGGTTGGTCACGTTGAGGGAACACCGTCAACGCAGGAAACCGAGGTGGCCAGGAGTTTAGCCCTGACCGCAGACTGACGAGCTGCAGGCCCAAACAAACCGGGTTGCTGACAGCGCCACCAAGTAACTCACCCCTCAGGACCGAGAACCGGTTCACAACACTACAGAAAAGGCCATATATTGCGGTGCTGGAAGGAGGCCTTCTCACTCTCAGGTCTTCTGTCCGGACCGGTGGGGCATATAACTTATCTGATAGATTCAGACCGTGGGACTGGCGGGAGAGCTCTGCGAGGGTGGTAGAAGTAAGCAAGGAAGGAGACCCTGAAAGACAAAGACAGAGGACATCTAGAGACTCCATAAGGGGGACCCTGAGATGGCAACATCCACCCTGTAAATCAAACTGTACCGTGTCTTGGTTATGCCATCAACCGGTACCAAGTAAAGTGGAGTTAAACTTGAACTGGTTTCCGTTATTCTTCCCGCCGCAGCCCGGAGGGCTCAGCATCACCAGTAGCTAAGCAGAGGGGTAAGAACTGCAGCACCATCTCCATTACTGCCCTCCCTCACCATCTTCCTTCATCCCTGCCCTCCCTCACCATCTTCCTTCATTGCTGCCCTGAGGTAATGCTCCACCTGTGGGGAGCTGTTCCACACTCTGCTGCACCCACCATCACCTCAGCGGCCGGCTTGCAGCACCGGTGCCAGTTTACCGGGAACTACAGGTGGCGTCACGATCCCCTATAAATAACTCCTTCTCCCCCATCATCAACATCTACTCAAATGATCACCAGGGCACGGCACCGGGATCCCGTCCACCCGTGACTCCCTATTCAGCAGACCTGGTGTCCGAGTACCCCCATAGCCCTCTCCGTATCACTCAACAACTACCCTGGCTTATTTTGATCTGGTACTTCAAACCAAACTAATTGTGGACGCCAGTCCCTTGGGGCTGGGTGCTATCTTAGCATAATATAAGGATAACTATCAAGATCCTCACATCATTTCTTATGCAAGTAAAAGCTTAACAAACACTAAAAAGAAATATTCACGACCTGAAAAAGAAAGCTTGCCAGTTGTCTGGGGATGTGAACATTTTCACTTATTTCTCTATGGAGCTCCTTTCACTATTGACACAGATCCTCAAGCACTCCTTACGATCTTTGGAAATCCCAGAGCTAAAATGCCTGCATGCATTGAACGATGGGGTCTACGTCTACAGGACTATAACTACAAAATTGTTCATAAACCTGGAAAGTTTCATTACACTTTATTACAGCTCATGCAGTGCCAAAAGCAATCTTCATTGATCAGTTTGTGAATGCAACAACGAGTGACAAGACGCTATGTGCCTTAATACCAATCGTACAAAATCGAAGGTGGCATGAAATCCAAAAAGAAAAATTTCCAGATTCTGAGATTGATCTGAAGGAATTAAAACTATTCTCAAGTGTACGGGAAGAATTATCAGTCACTGAAGAACACCTTATTCTTCGAGGTACCAAACTGGTTGTACCTAAGGCTTTGCGCAACTTAGTCATACAGATCGCACATGAAGGTCATCTGGGAATTGTTGGTACTAAAAAATTACTCAGAGAAAAAGTGTGGTTCCCAAACATGGATCAATTGGTGGAAGAAAAGATTAGGCACTGCTCCACCTGTCAATTAATTACTCCATCATCAAACTTTACATTACAAATGTCTCCGCTACCCACTGCTGTCTGGGAGGAAGTGGCAGTCGGTATACATGGACCATTACCCAATGGCCAATACATTCTAGTAACAATTGGTGAATATTCTAGATACCATGTCATTTCTTTCATATCGTCAACATCTGCTACTAGTGTCATACCAGAACTGGATAACATATTCTCTGCATGTGGCATTCCAAGAGTGGTTAAAACAGACAATGGACATATATTTACACAATTTTCTGAATACTTGGGGTTCAGTCACAGGAAAATCACACCTTGCTGGCCGCAAGCAAATGGTATAGTAGAACGTTTGATGCGCACTATGGGGAAAAGAATCAAGGCAGCTAGTCTGGAGCACACCCCACAGAAACATTATACAAATTCATACACAATTATCTCAATATGCCACATTCTACTACTAATGCTGCTCCAGCTCATCTAATGTTCAGCAGAACTCTGTGCATATGTATGCCTGACGTGATCCGTCATCCCTTACCAAGTGACTCCTCTGTACGATCAGCAGACTCTTCTAGTAAACAAGCTATGAAACGTTATACAGACAGAAGGCGAAAGGCACAGCCAAGTGCCATCAAAAAAGAGCATGTTGTTGGTGTACGTAAAAAACCAACCAACAAGACCTCCGCTACATATAATCCTGCACAATACAATGGTACTGAAAAAAAAGGCAGCATGGTCACGGCTGAGCGAAATAGACACTTCATAACTTGAAATTCATTACATTTTAAAATCATAACACAAAATGATGGTAAGGACCTTCCTTTGGTGGAAGACTTGATACTCGATGGGGAGAGGACCACCCGGAAGTGAACAATTCTTCAATAATGGACACACTCGCTGAGCCCAGACGCTATCCAACACGAGAAAGGAGGGCTCCATTCGTCTTATTGAAGAAGTGTAAAAGAGAAAAGAAAAATTACATGTGTTTTTTTTGTGTTTTTCCTTTATGATTTCAGAGTACAGAGCCCCAGGGGGCTGTTGGTACCCCCAGGGGGATGTTGGTACCCCAGGGGGCTGCTGGGTACCCCCTGGGGGCTGTTGGTACCCCCAGGGGACTGTTGGTACCCCCAGGGGGCTGCTGGGTACCCCCTGGAGGCTGTTGGTACCCCCAGGGGGCTGTTGGTACCCCCAGGGGGCCGCTGTATAACCCCTGGGGGGTGCTGTATAACCCCTGGGGGGTGCTGTATAACCCCTGGGGGCTGCTGTATATACTGCTGAGGCCTGTATACCACTGGGGCTGCTGTATATACCACTGGGGCTGCTGTATATACCACTGGGGCTGCTGGGGCTCCTGTATACTACCACTGGGGCTGCTGGGGCTCCTGTATACTACCACTGGGGCTGCTGTATACTACCACTGGGGCTGCTATATACTACCACTGGGGCTGCTATATACTACCACTGGGGCTGCTATATACTACCACTGGGGCTGCTATATACTACCACTGGGGCTGCTGTGGCTGCTATATACTACCACTGGGGCTGCTATATACTACCACTGGGGCTGCTATATACTACCACTGGGGCTGCTGTATACTACCACTGGGGCTGCTGGGGCTGCTATATACTACCACTGGGGCTGCTGTATACTACCACTGGGTCTGCTATATACTACCACTGGGGCTGCTATATACTACCACTGGGCTGCTGTATACTACTGCTGGGGCTGCTATATACTACCACTGGGGCTGCTGGGGCTGCTATATACTACCACTGCGGCTGCTGTATACTACTACTGGGGCTGCTGGGGATGCTATATACTACCATTGGGGCTGCTGTATACTACCACTAGGGCTGCTGTATACTACCACTGGGGAGGCCTGTATACCACTGGGGGGGGGCCTGTATACCACACTGCTGGGGGCTGTATACCTGTGCTGGGGTCCACCCTCGGCTTATACACGAGTCAATAGGTTTTTCCAGATTTTTGGGGCAAAAGTAGGGGGGTCGGCTTATACACGGGTCGGCTTATACACGAGTATATACGGTACATTAAAGACAATGCCGTAGAAACATCTATTTACCATAAACCCACAGGACGTCTGGCATACCTGAGATGGAACAGCTCCCATCCAAGACACACAAAAAAATCAATAATCTACAGTCAAGCTCATAGGTACATTCGGATCTGTTCATACAATGAAGACAGGGAATTACAACTATTATCACTGAGTTAAACATTCCTAAATCAAGGATACCATCCACTGTAATAAATGAACAGATCCTCAGAGCTTCAAGGGTCCCAAGAAGCAGCCTCCTGGATTACAAACAGAAGGAGGACAACAGCAGGGTGCCTCTTGTGATCACATACAAAAACCACAGACTTAAAGCCATATTCCCGGAACTGCCACTGCTCTCCTATAAACAGCCCCCCAACCTAAGAAATCTCCTTATCAGAAGTGTCCTCACATCACCATCACAAACAGGCACATTCCCCTGTAACAGCCTGAAATGCAAGACTTGTACCCACATATTACCAACAGATACAGTCCCTATACCCAACACAAACCAAGACTATAAGATCATGGACTTCTTTTCATGTACATCCTCCAATGTGGTGTATATGATACAATGTAAAAAGTGCACTACAGGAATGTATATTGGGGAAACAATGCAAAAGCTACAAACAAGGATGAATTTACACAGACATACAATAAAAAATAAGCTGGACATGCCTGTAGGAATACACTTCTCTAAGCCTGGATACAGCATGGCAGACCTAATAGTCCTGATATTGAAAGATCACTTTAAAAATGATAGAGAACGTAAAATCTGGGACTTCAAATTCATAAGAATGTTCCAATCCTAAACAAAAGGGCTTAATTGGACACCTGGATTCATGACTCATTACCTAGACACAATTAACACTTCCACAAGAAGATCTTCTGATGTGTAAATGACCAGCATGTCATCTACATTATTAACAAAGTCTTCATTTTAATTTCCTTAGCACACCTCTATTTCCTTATGTCCTGCTGTATTTTGTATTTAAATGTTTCAGTAAGTAATTCATTTGTGATATTGTCTGATGAAGGAGCCTTGAGCTCTGAAAGCTTACAAACATAATTTTTCTTGTTAGCCAATAAAGGTATCACTCCTATAATACTTTTCTCAATCATTTTTTGGGGACTTAAGTATTTACATCCTTTCTGATTTGAATCAATCAAATAGGACAAAACCGATATATGTTGTTTCTTGGACGTTTTTCACATTTGTTGCATTGTCAGTATACTTCTAGTTTGTAAAATAAAAAAAAAGGGGGGATGATGTAATGTAAAATAATTAGATCTGTCTCTTTAAGAAAACGAGGTCTGGTGTATTATGGGTAGAGAGAGGAAGGAGATGGGAGGTAAAGTTTTTAGTTTTGATTTAGAGCATGCTGATGAAGACTGTTATGCTAGATGCTGGAGAAAGAAGAAAGAAAATAATAAAATACAGTTAGAGTTTACCCTTGTGAATTCCTCATTTTGCGTGGACATTACAGCATCCAGGGTCACCATAGGACCTCAGGCTATCAAGTGATACACAGAGATCCCACAATCTTATTGCGGGATCTCCTGATCACAGTGGGGAATGGCACTGATGATATCAGCTGAGCTGTGGGGGAAAAGATGTGAGCTCACTGCCGGAGTTCATATTAAGTGTAACCCCAGTCTGACATGCATAAATTGTTCTCTTACGGTGAAAGGTTTACACATCCGTTGACATGGTGTTAAATACAACACTATCTTACTTGCGATTCAGAGCATGTGATTTATTTACTCCATTGTCCATGTTCCTTATGGTATATCGGTGAAACAACCTGGAATCAATCATGAGAGAACATCAAACTCTTTACAGGGGAATGTAGTGATTCATGAGGGCACTATACTGTATGTTAGGGTAAAACACTAAGGCTTCATGAAGAGCAATATTTCTGTACGATCATACACATAGTGCCAAGCAAAGTTAAGAAAGCACTCTATAAATGCCACAATTTGTTTCCCTGTTTCTTGTATATACAACTTGGTAGGTATGGGATTAACTCATGAATTCTGTAAAATGGCACATGATTTAAGTGGGTTATCCAGTATTAGGAAAGGTCAATTGTTTAACACTTATGGAGAGGCATTGTCATAGGCCAACTATTAGAAGAGGCTGAGTGTTGTCAGAGCTGTCTCCTTGCGAGCACTGTACTTTAATCAGTAGCAGTACAAGGTATTGCTGTGTTCTCCCCAGCAGTTTAAATAGATGATCGGTGAGAGTGCAGAGAGACAAGCTGCCACCAGTTTAATACAAGGGAACATAGGATATTACATTTTAAAGGCTGGATAGCTACATATAAACTCATTTCTAGAATTACAGTTTTTCTTGCTAGCATTATAAAGTGATAGTGCACTACTTTAAACAGATCTTTTTCACCATCCATATTTTTCTTGGTGTGTAGACTTGGTTTTATAAAGCATTGAGATGAATATGAGTCATTATTACTTCTTCTTATAGTATTTCCTAGACAGCTTAGCTGTCCAGCTGAGGTCTTTCTGTGAGTTGCATTGACATAAGAATTAAGTTGCTATGGTAACAGCAAGAATGATAATGAAACAACTGTGCACTGTACTTGCAATAAGCTGTAATCAGGCAGAAGATAAACCACAGATTTAAAACAGCACTTTCATTTACTTCAGTTACTCTGACAATTAAGTAGGTTCATAAGGAACTCAGGAATTGCTTGACCCACTGCAACTCCCACGAATAGAGCTTACTATTCTTATAAAATGTAACTCCTACTCTAGGCCCCATAAAGTTAAAATTGTGTCAAATATTATTATTATTTCAGATCCATGATAGTAGAGCCTTGAGGGTTTTTCCCATGAACAAAGTTCATTTTAATCAATAGATTTTAGGATAATGGTAATTTCCACAATTGGATAATGGATGTGTCTGACTGTGTAAGAGAGTAAACTAATAAGCTGCTAAAACCAAGCAGACTGCCATTTTGTAGTGGCCCAGGAAGGAGAAAACACAGTCTCTGGTTGCCATGGTGACTGCTCTGTGTCTAGGAAAGTGAAAGCACAGTCTCTGGTTGCCTTGGTGACGGCTCTGTCAGTTGCTCCTGTTGTTGTTGATCTCTCTCTGCGGTGGCCATTACTAGTGTAAGGATTACAGCAAAGCCAGTGCAAGCTATATGGGCCTTTAAAGTTGTTTGCAAGCCCTGTTGTGTGGACTAAAGACTTTATCTTGAACTGAGCAAGTGTCCAGCATCTGAGGAGAGGCTGAGGAGATGTTCCCCCTGATGGAGCGAGTGATTGGCGTCCAGGAAGGCCGTGAGTGACTGCGAAAGGAGAGCCGGCGTCCGGTGCCATCCACATTGGGAGGATCCTGACAAGGAGGCTGAGGAGATGTTCCCCCTGATGGAGAGAGTGATTGGCGTCCAGGAAGGCCGTGAGTGACTGTGGAAGGAGAGCCGGCGTCCGGTGCCATCCACATTGGGAGGATCCTGACAAGGTCCTGACAAGCCCTGGAAAAGAGTGCTCCACAGATTGCACCCCAAGCTTACAGAACTAAAGTGCTGGACATGTGAATCTGGCATTGGCTGGTAAGCTGCCAAATTTTGCTGTTTTTTTTACAATACGGTTTTTTTTGGCGCCAAAGGTTATTCTTTTCTTTTTCTGGACTTGCTGCAGCCCACGTGGAATATACACCGGTGTAAAGCTACATTTGAGGTTGATGGTACCATAGTTTTGAGATACCCGGGTATCCCTGTGCTAAGTGTATAGCCAGCATTGATATAGTGTATTGTATTGTTATTAGCTGTGATAAGTTATACTCAGTGTGCCATCTCAGAGGTCCCATCAGACCGCCCACAGTTGATGTACATAGCCTTTAGTTAAGTTAAATCCTTGATAAGACTAACGTGTAGGTAAATTTGCTCCTGGTTCTGAGTGTGATTTACATACCCTGGGAACTCTGAGATCGGTGCATTGATATCGGCTGACGCTGAGTGTGTGAAACTGTTATTGGTAATATTTTAAGGGGATTTAGAGACTTTTACATTCCTTACTGAACCATACTTTGATCCCCATTTCAGTAAAAATACTGTTGTTTATTTCTGCCTCTGTCTCAGTCTGTGACTCACTGGATCTTAATAGGACCTCCAGGCATTACAACTACTGTACAGGAACATGGTCTGATCTTACCAAATCTCCTGTGCTGAGATAATGTTATATATGTGTCCCTGCTATGTACTGTGTAATGGATGAGTCTGACCGTACAGGGACATGGTATGATCATACCCCATCTCCTGTGCTGAGATAATCTCATATATGTAACCCTGTGCCAGTGTTCATCAGGGTGTCATGTCGCCGCTAATAAAAGTCTCACACACTTCTATTGGAGTTCTGTACCTGTACTGTAAAGTTCCATCTAGGCCGCCAGGTGCTTCCCTCTGCCAATTCCTCTGTTTCAGCGGTTTCTCTAGAACTATGACAGTGTCATCGAGACCCCTAGGTGTTCCTTGCTCTCTCATGGTGTTTCCTTCACTGGTGGTACTCTCAGTGCTTCTAGCTCATCTCATCTCTCCTCTCAGCGCCTCCGCGCACAGAGCTCAAGTCCGACAGCCACAGGCATTGATTGGTGCTGATTCTTAGTACCGCACCTTAGTACTGCTGCCTTCTCTGACTTATGCCGGGTTTGCATCCACAGGTCCCCTTTAGGATCTCATGGCCTCCAGTTTCAACGGTTCAGGTATGAATCCCCGCACCGTGTTCAGAGCCGATCCCAAGTGTTCGTCCACCAGCCCCTCTGTTCTTCCAGCCAGATTCGGGCATGCAGGTGATGCAGATCTTCTTCTGCACCCCTAGGGCTCCTTTCCTCCTCCACTCCATTCAGTTTCTCCCTCCCGGGGCGAGCGTGACCATGCTTTAGCCTGTGGGAGCTAACACCTCCATCACATCCCGACTTTTACTCCAACTTCCTACTTCTTTGGTGTTCTCCCGACTAACTAACTCTACACTTCCTTGTTCCCCCTAGTTGAGACTGGGCCCTTCACCCTGGGTCCACCCACCATCCCATCCAAAGGTCCTAAGTGTGTGTGTGTTGCGGGTCTTAAACTTCACCATCCAGGTACCTAGAGAACAGGGGCACTATTCTCCTGCTAATAGAGGAGTGCAGTACCCCCGGTGGCAGTCTGACCAGTGGGGCGCCACACAACCTCACACCATAAAGGCACACCAAATTGTCTGGCAAGAAACAATGTATTAACACACATGAGATAACAAACAACATATCTTTATGTTTGAAGCCTGAAATGTGGCAAAAGGGTGAAAAGTTCAAGGGGGCCAAATACATTCACAACGCACTGTATATGCCTATAAAGTAATTACCCTTTCAATAGTGTTAGAGGGGTCTATCTTAGTCCTCCATTCAGTGCCCAGGATATAGTGATAGTATGCTGACTTAACCAAAGGAATAAGCAGCAGTGTATTATCATATACGGTAGATATAAACTGAGCAGCACAATGTATTTAAATGCGATAAGAAGCTCAGCATGTTATAAAATTAACATCTTACCAGTTATCTCAACAGTGGTGGTCATGGTCCAGTCACATCATGTGGAGAGATGTGGTCCTCATAGAACCTGTACACTACTGGTTAAGCTCTCAGTCCCCTAAGTACCCTCATGAAGTTATAGTATTCAGAGTGTACTCCCACGTAGTCCAGAGTGCGGACTAAATTCTGGTCTCAATGTGTAAGTGACGTATTCACAGCCACAGGTTTGGCAGTGTAATTGTATCCTGTACACATCTGTGCACTTCAAGCTGGAGTGCTAAGTTAGTGGATAACACTGCACTCATTTCTTAGTGGTACATGTGCACTGTAAGTGACACAGAGCATAATGAATGTTTCAAGAGTCAAGGCAGGGTCAGACATAATGTCTGTTCTGCGTATGCCCCCATGCACAGTTCACAGGTCTACAAAAATAATTTTTGTAATCATTGCAGGTGACTTTGTACTTTTCTGAATCATCTTTTTGTCCTAATTTCAAAAATGTATATAGTTTTTATGTAGCACGTATAGTTTCTGTGGAATAGCACCATTATTATAAGGTATAGGAAATATACTGGTGACATTAAGAAAAAGTAATCTACATATCAGATAAAAATGCTTCACTTTACAAAACAGTAGAAGCCTGTCTCCTGTCAAAAGGGCCGCCATTAGGGGGTGTGAGGCACCGCCGGCATGATCCGCATGGCCGGGGTACATCACATGTAGGATCAGAGGATGATCCTGTGCACACTGGCCGGTTTTCCTGTGTTGATAATACTGTGTGAACCAACCTGAACACAATGAGGTGTCATGAGCCTAATGAGCGGTAGTGAGAGTGGGCTGAGATCGAGGAGTCCATGAGGAATAGGATGTAATGAGTGAGTGCTGACAACCCGGAACACAGGGAGTTAACCTGAGCTGTGTGACAGGCTGATTACGAGCAGCTGAGGGGGTGTGTCCATGTGGGAGTGGCTGGCACGATAAGAGCCGGCCACCTGAGTGATGGAGAGAGTCATTCATTCTGGAGGCTGAGATAGATTCTGGAAGCTGAGTTTGATGCAGATGGAAGCTGAGACCAGCCTGAGTGCAGAGCAGTCCAAGGCTCTGTGTGCATGACATGATGGGAGCATGCTAGCTCCATGCCGGTGCCGAGGTCCGTGGTCGTGTCCGCACCTAGAGGGGGAAGCCGTGGTTGACCCGTGGACGCTAGACCGGGCGTGGGGTGAAACACGCCCGGGAAAGGAGCCTGTGGGGATGCCTGGTGGAACCTGTGACCCAGGTAGCGAGACCCGGATCCGTGCCCGGTAAGAAAGCAGTTCCCGAGCGATAGTGTGAACTGTGCACCTGGTGTGCGTAAATCATGTTAGGCGAGTATAGATCGCCCTTGGGACCGACTCAGTGGAGTCCGTTAAAGGTCCTGATGAACCGGAATGTATGTAGCCCGTGGAGGCAATTGTATGTAGTGTGCCAGGCGGGCATAGACCGCCTTTGGGTCCGAGTCAGAGAGTACTCCGTTAAGGGACCCGATGAACTATGTGTATGAGGGCGTAAGTAATGGCCCTGAATGAGAGATGATGACCTATGTAAGACCCATGTATAATAATGTGGAGAGACAGTGACCCAGCTGGTATGGATGATGTTGGAGGCGTTCCGTCCTTGGGACGAGAGGGAGGCTTGCCCTGCTGCTTGCAGAGGGTACCCGTCCCTCAACCACGACCTCTAATGGGGTGAGTGTGCCTGTGGTGCCAGAGACAGGGGTAAGAGGGCTCCAGTAGGTAACGGATGTAGAGGTTCCCGTCTCCTATGGTTTGCCAGTCCCTGTAATGGGCCATGGAGGGGCCACAGTCCATGGATGTGGGCTGTGAGCAGGTGTGTGATCCATGGACGTTTGAATGATGGATCACATACGGTATGTAAGGACCCGGTCAGGCAGGATTCCTGACTACGGGTGAGTGTTGAGTCATCATGCTGGGGGACTAAAGCCAGGCGGCAGGTACCGCCATTGGGACCCACAGGGCCCGTTGAGGTGTATGTAATGAAGGTCAGAAGCAGGGGTTAGAAGGGCTCCCGTACTGGGTAACGCGTGGTTAGGCCGGAGGCCGCAGCCACGGGTTACTAGGGTTTGCCAATCCCTGTTATGAACCCAGAGGGGTCATCATCGTACTGTAACTTATGTATAGTGTAAGTAGGCCGGAGGCCGTAGCCACCTGGGAGCTGTTAGTAGAGCTCCAATGGGGACAGAGATGGTTACAGGTCCCGGGTTACTATAAAACGTTATGTGCAATATAAGTGTTATGTGATGTTAAATGTAAATGTATGGTGTATTTATGTAAAGTGTTGTTAATCAATGTGATATGTGTCGAACATGCTACCCGGGTTATGTGATTAATATGTGAAAATAAACGGGTAGACATTGGTTAACCTTATAAACACGTGTTCTTGTCGTTTTGCAAGCGGGTTCCCCGGTTGCTACCTCACAGGGGGTACAGCTCTGCCTGGTGTCAGGGTCCCCAGGCTTGACTGTAGGCAAAGCCATTTGGAGCAGTGAACAGGGAGACCCGCCCCCCTCCGCCCGACACACGCTGATGCTTCTTTGCTGGACCCGTGCAAGACGTGAGGGGGTGGGCCCCGATTTCCTCCGGGTCCCGCCCCCTCACCTCTTGAGCGGACCCTTTCTCCTGTCCATCACCGCTGCTGCGGTGTGGCCCGCAAACCGGAAGTCACGCAGGCACCGGCAGAATGCAAGGGACTGGAGTCAGGACGGAGCTGCTGCTGCCGCCACTGCTACTGGTGCTGGTGGTGAGTATTCTTGTCTGTCTGTCTATCTCTCTGTCTGTCTCTCTCTCTGTCTGTCTCTCTATTGATAGGATAATCCTGGCAGACAATAGCATTAAACAGGAGTCCAAAAGTTGCTGATATAGTGTTTTTTTATTCAGAGACACACATGAAAAAAATGAAAATTTGAGCAGTCTAGTAATATCTTGTGCAAACGTTTTCGACTCAACTGAGTCTTCATCAGGCTTACTGCTGCCTTACAATTTTGTTTACATAAAAGAAACAGAAAAGAACAATAATGAGTGAAGTACAAACAATCATATTGTACATAAAAACATAAGTCAAGTAGTCCTGAAAAAAAACAATGCAATTGTGTATATAGGTGATATACAGACAAGAATCCATGAAGGTAAAATGCATAATATGCTTCAAAACAAATGTAAAGCTATCCTTATCATATGATGGGGGGTTCACCCCTGACATGTATATTTCCTCATATCAAGTCACAAAGTTAGTAGAGATAAACTGCAGTGTCTATAAAAAAGTTAAAGACAATAATGAATACATTGATTAAGCTGTATGCTTATACATGAATATGTATACAAGTACATATACATATTAAGAACAACATGTAAAGTCTCTAGAGTAAGGTCCGCTACTCTGTTACCCGGTGCTCAGAAGAAAAGTCAATAACATTCAAGAAAAAACCTCGGCACACGGATAGAGATTGCTGCTTATTAAATTCTTTATTTGAAAAAAATTTTTTTGATATTCTGATTTTTTCTTATTTTTTCTGACGTTTCGGTCCTGCTTGGACCTTGTTCACAGACAGAATATCTAAATAACAATCAAAACATGTCCATTAACGATTATTCAAGGAAAATAATAATAATATACATAACAACCACAATCATGGTTACAATATTTCCATAATGTCATAATATGAGCCTGTCATAACATAAAAATAAAGAAAAGAAAGACATGACATAGTGACCTCCATCTTATTATATTAGGTTATACTAGAACTCCCCAAAAAAATTTTTAAGAAAATTTTTTACATATATGTATGAATAAAGCTTTCTATCCTGAGTACAAACAAAAGCAAATTACCTTGTACTGATATTGACAAAGAAAGCGTTCAAGATCTTGGCAACAAAAAATTAGGATTTTCCTAACAACTGAAAATATGAGACCAGGAATTAATGTCTAAACATGTATATGCAGGCAATAGGAAAAATAAAATCTGTATTTCTACCTGTTTCATATAGGAGAGAAACAAATGAGATATTTTCTTGTTGTTACCAAGGATATCAATATCACTCTGCAATATATAAATTCTATTATAATCAGGAATCTTTGTTAAAAAATCATCACAACACATGTCAGTAATTGGACATTGAAACAAAAATGTGCATATTACCTTATAAATTCAGGTTAAGCTACACACCATGTAAGGTATGGGTTAATTATCCCTTATGATTCATATGGGCTTATATTTGCCCCTATCTGGAAAAAAATGTAAATACAAGAACCGTTTAAAACATGATTAGTCAATCTTAATCCATAATTGCTCCAATACTATGACATGTCTAGGGCCCTCAATGTATTATACCCCCGTCTCATATTGCAGTCAAATCCAAAACTATATTATCTAACAAGCCAAGTAACCTAAGGCTAACAGAGAGAGATCACTGGTAGCAGAATCGCTACCTTGTGCTTGTTCATGCCCTCAACGGGCAGAAATCGCAAAAAATCGTGTTTAATACAAAGTACCTGATGAGAGGTGCAGGAATCGCGTGGTCTCGCCGCGCTGTCAGTGCGAGCGGCTGACAATGAGCCGCGCCATTAAAACACGGCGTGTGACGTCATTTCTGCCGACGTCACAGTGCGAGTGCGCATGTGCGGGAAAACAAAGAGATAGTGTACAGCGCGTTGTCTAGGAAACCTCAAGCTCACTACCGATTCCGAGTGGTGCTGGCGCTTCATTCATAGAAGTGCCAAGTTGTGAATATTTTAGGATTAGTATCTCACCTATAGAAATAAAGAAGAAAATATATGTAAATAATTTATTTATGTGGGGATACTTAAACAGTAAATGAGTAAGGAATACTTTATAACAGCCTTACTAATTCTTAAAGAGACAGTACTTATAGCTGGTCAATGTGAATAAATGTTAAGAAAAGCTGATTAAAGGTATCCCCATAATTAAATCTTCATGTCGTATTCTCTATTTAGACCCCGTGGTGTCAGGGTCTGTAGTTCATGTATCCAACGGGCCTCCAGGGTCAAAAGTTGTTTGACCCTGTTGCCCCCTCTCCTGGATACAGGAACATGATCTATTACCTGATATTTCAATTGGGAGACACTATGTCCCATAGAAACAAAGTAGGCGGGAATAGGTAATAGTGTCTTGCCACATCTAATCGTGGACTTATGTTGACTAATGCGGTCTCGGATATGCTGGGTGGTCTCCCCAACATATCCGAGACCGCATGGACACTTAACCAAATACACCACATGGGTACTATCACATGTAAAAAAATGTTTAATGTGATATCTTTTCCCCGTACGTGGATGTGTAAAAGAACTACCTTTTGCAACATTAGAGCACTCAGTACAGCCCAGGCAAGGAAAAGTGCCTGTATGGGTGTTTGTAAAAGTAGATTGTATTATTCTAGGTCGACTGGGTCCAATATCAGCCCGTACCAAACTATCCTTGATGTTAGGTGGACGTTTATTACAGAAGATTGGGAGATTCTTAAATTCCTCTATGTTGGGATACGACTCTTTAAGTACTTGCCAATGAGATAAGATACTCTTATTAAGAAGTGGATTAAAAGGATGAAAGGTATGGACATATGCCACTCGTGGAGTGTGTCCCTTATCCCTTCTCACTCTACCCCTCGACAGGATATGTGGGGGATACCCTCGTTCTCTAAATCTCTCCAACATTTCCTCCCGGCGTTTGGCACGGGTTGACTCCGAAGTGATTATTCTGTCTATTCTGTCTAGTTGTGATAATGGTAAAGATGTTTTAATATGTTTAGGGTGACTACTTTGGTAGTGTAACAGACTATTACGATCAGTAGGTTTCCTGTAAAGATCCGTACTGAGTAAACCATCAGGTGAAAGTAAAACCAAAGTGTCTAAAAAACTGATTTGCTGTGTATGCCTATTCATTGTGAACCTCAAGAGTGGCAAATAACTGTTCAGGTCAACCACAAAGTTATTAAGGGAATCTATGTCGCCTTTCCATATCAAAAAAATATCTTCGATGAAACGATGCCATGTAATGATATGAACAGTGAATGATGAATGTGTATATACATGACGTTCTTCAAATTCCGCCATGAAAATATTTGCATATGGGGGTGCCACATTGGACCCCATAGCGGTCCCTTGTATTTGAAAATAAAACTGGTCCTGAAACAGAAAATAATTGTTATATAAAATCAGTTCCAAAGTGTCTAGACAGAATGTCTGTTCTGTTGGTCCCAATGTAGAAGACCTATTAAGAAAATTTTTAACGGCCTCAATGCCCTGAGTGTGTTCTATGCTTGTATACAGTGAGTTAACATCTAAGGTCACCAGTATACAATCTTTTACATTAGGCAATAAATTTAATTTCATCAGAAAATCGGCAGTATCTCTTAAGTAAGACCTAGTCTTCATAACTAATGGCGTAATAATTTTCTCTAAAGTAATGGCCAGGGGTGACAGGACGGAGTCGGTGGAAGCCACGATTGGCCTACCCGGGGGATCAACAAGGCTCTTATGTATTTTGGGTAATACAGAATACTGGAATCATAGGATTAGAATTAATCATATATTCCGCTAATTGATCATCTATGACATTCAGCGTTCTATATTTATCAATATGAAAACGGATTTTAATTAATATTTCAGCTGTAGGATTATATGCTATAGGTTTATACGTTTCCGTGTCATTAAGTTGTCGCTGAATTTCTGATATATACGAGCTCTTGTCCATCACCACGATAGAGCCCCCCTTGTCCGCAGGTTTTATAATTAAATTTTCATTATTTTTCAGATCAATGAGGGCCCGAGATTCCTCTATGGTTAAATTACTCTTTAGACAATAGTCTCCTCGCTTAATCTCACCCAGGGTATTATCAATATCCCTTTGTACCAAAGATATAAAAGTTTCCACCGGATGGTAATTATTAGGTGGTTTAAAGGTGCTCTTAGTATGTAATGATAAAGCCTTCGAGTTAAATGTTGGAGTTGATGTTACTGGAATAGAAGGTCTTGGGCTTGGGATCTGGGAAAAGTGGGCCTTCAACCTCAATGATCTGAAAAAATATTGCAATTCTTGTTCAATCACAAACGTATCTAACGTAGGGGTTGGGCAAAAGGAAAGTCCTTTTTGTAATATTGCCATCTCTGGCGGGGATAAAATGTGTGAGGATTTATGTTATGACAGGCTCATATTATGACATTATGGAAATATTGTAACCATGATTGTGGTTGTTATGTATATTATTATTATTTTCCTTGAATAATCATTCATGGACATGTTTTGATTGTTATTTAGATATTCTGTCTGTGAACAAGGTCCAAGCAGGACCGAAACGTCAGAAAAAATAAGAAAAAATCAGAATATCAAAAAAATTTTTTTCAAATAAAGAATTTAATAAGCAGCAATCTCTATCCGTGTGCCGAGGTTTTTTCTTGAATATTAAGAACAACATGTTATGAGTAGAGGGTATCTGCAGGATGTGGGATAAATGATAGCAGTAGATCCTTGTATATAATGGACATGGGCGGATCTGGATATACTGAAACCAAATGGGAGTCTACTATGGGTATAAGCCATTATAGGATTATTCTATCAATATTGACTATTTTTTATCCTGAGCACCACTATAACCTGTTTAGCCAGGCTTAATCTATTCTATATCTCTCTGTCTGTCTGTCTCTCTCTGTCTCTCTCTCTCTGTCTCTATCTCTGTCTCTCTCTGTCTGTCTCTCTGTCTGTCTCTCTGTCTTTTTCTGTCTGTCTCTCTCTGTCTGTCTGTCTCTCTGTCTTTCTGTCTGTCGCTCTGTCTCTGTCTGTGTGTCTGTCTTTACACAGAACTATACTCTATATAGAGGTCCACACTACATGCTGTATTTGTGTATCTATATATTGTATGTATATAATGTGGACCTTTATATACAGTAGAGTGCTGTCTGTGTATACAAGATATACATTCAGCAGTCTCTGAATACGGCCAGCAGTCTCTGTGTATACGTCCTGCACAGTCTCCAACATGTATACATCTTGCAGCAGTCACTGATGTGCATATGACCCACAGCAGTTTCTAATGTGGATACGTCTCACAGCAGTCTCTAAAGTGCATACATCTCACAGCAGTCTCCATTGTGCAGAGGTCCCACAGCCGTCTCCATTGTGCATTTGTCCCGCAGCCATCTCCATTGTGCATTTGTCCCGCAGCCATCTCAATTGTGTATTCTCT
The DNA here is from genome assembly GCA_033576535.1 of Allobates femoralis. Classification (NCBI taxonomy): domain Eukaryota; kingdom Metazoa; phylum Chordata; class Amphibia; order Anura; family Aromobatidae; genus Allobates; species Allobates femoralis. The sequence continues at coordinate 286,539,696 of JARQOC010000005.1, forward strand.
ATTGTGTACAGCCAGGAGCAGTCTCTATTGTGTATTCTCTATTGTGTGTATAGCCAGCAGCAGCCTCCATTGTGTATACGGCCTGCAGCCATCTCTATTGTGTATACAGCTAGCAGCTGTCTCTATTGTGCATTCTCTATTTTATATACAGCTATTGTGTATTCAGCCCACAGCAGTCTCAAGTGTGTTAGTGTGTGTGTGTGTGTAATATATAATAGAGAGAAATAGTGTTAAAAAAGGAAAAACAGCACAAAAATATAGAAAAAAGTGTAATTTACTGCCCAATCGCATGGCATTGGGCAATAATGTCCACTTTGTTCTATTTTTTGTGCTGTTTTTCCTTTTTTCAATCTATTGTAAGGAACCATCTGGATTGCTGGTTGGGAAAGCTTTGCACATAAATTGAGGTAATTTTTGGTGCTGTTCCAATTTTTCACTATAAAAATAATGAATGTTTGGGTGGAGGCGGAACATAGGTGGAGGCGGAGCATGGGTGGAGCAGAGCCAGGTGGAGACTGTGCAGAGTCATAGTGGGGCTCCAAAATTTTGGCAGTCCGGGGCCCCGAAATTCTTAGTGGCAACCCTGCCTGTCAGAATCTCACATACCAGTTCTTGCTGCCATCACCATCCTTTTCTGACTGACTCCGATCTTACAACCTCATAACAGTTAGCTCTTCCCCATAACATGTGACTTTCCAAGAAGTTGGCTGCACTGGCAATACTCCTTCCCATAAAACTTACTAATCCTTTACTGACGTTGTCCCTGTAAAAAAATTCACAATTAAGTAAAACAAGCAAACAAACAAAGAAATGGTAATTTAACATAGGAAAAACCACATACATTGAAAATGCAGAAACAATGTAATAACAAAAATACTTCTATCTCAGAAACTTTATGTGATAGAGCAAAACTAATTATATTTTTGGAATAAGCACATCAAACTCCATAAGACAGACATATTAGCTTTGCTGATGATTTTTTTTGTGTTGACCAGTGTTATCAATGAGCGCACACTGATATAAAAATCAGAACCATAGGGATAACAGATGTATTCAGGCGAATGCCTGGTTATTATTCCTTTATTATTTTTTACAAATCGCTGGGGTACACAACAAGGGTTTATGATAATGATTATATGAAACAAAAAGTGTGGAGTTCATTGAACACATACTGTATAAAAACTACTGGTGCTTGCTTTACATAGTGGGGTCTGACTGCATCCTGCAAGTGCAGTGTTGGTTTTTGATTTTGGCTTTAATGGTAAACACATACTGTATAACCAGAAAGTGTGGATTAACTCAAGATAGAAATATATATGCAAATATTTAGATCACACAAGTAGTCTCAACATTGAAAGATTGTCAATAAGTACAACCCGTGTCACCAGTTTTGAGAAGTCTATGTCTATTTGTCGTCATATATATAATGAATAGGAAGTTCAAATGATTGACTAGAAAATACTGTTTAATGAGAAATCATCTTCTCTTAAAGTAATCATTAACCAGAATTCCCATAAGGGCCAGTGGGTTATCAGAGATGAATACTGTAAAAGATACCATCATATAATATACAACCCCTGGCAAAAATGATGGAATCACCTGGCTCAGAGAATGTTCATTTAGTTGTTTAATTTTGTAGAAAAAAAGCAGATCACAGACATGGCACAAAACTAAAGAAATTTCAAATGGCAACTCTCTGCCTTGAAGAAACACTAAGGCTGAAGGCACATCATCCGACATGATCCCAGTGCCTCGCACGAGTGCAATGCGAGATAAACTCGCATTGCACTAGGACAAGTGCTTTTCTATCATGTCAGGCACACTGGTGCGCATTTTAAGCACTGAACTCGCAAAGCGAGTTTCAGTCGCGGCATGCTGCGACTGCATGCGAGTTGTACGCATGAGCCCTCAATAGAAATCAATGGGTGCGTTAAAAAAACGCACCGTGCAATGAATAGTGCGAGTCTCGCACATGAAAAACCACACTTCCGGCACACACGGCAGACCACCGGGAGCCAAAGCCCGCAAGCTGCGCAGAGCCTCCCGTCGGTACTGAGGCTGTGATCCCGGCTGTGATCTCTGCAACAGCCGGGACCTGTGTGCGGCTTCACCCGCCGCGCTGCTGGTGGTGGGGGCGGATGCCCTCCCCCTCCTCAGGCCTCCCCCTTCTCTAGATGGCCCCCACCTGTCACTGCCCCCCACCCCCGATGCCGAGTCTGTTCATCCGCCGCGCTGCTATTGGCGGGGGCGGATGACCTTCCCCTCTTCAGAGCTCCCCCTTCTCCGTTCGGCCCCCACCTGTCACTGCCCCCCACCCCCGTTGCCGGGTCTGTTCACCCGCCGCGCTGCTGGCGGCGGGGGCGGATGCCCTCCCCCTTCTCCAAACGGCCCCCACCTGTCACTGCCCCCCACCCCCGTTGCCGGGTGTGTTTGCGGCTTCACCCGCCGCGCTGCTGGCGGCGGGGGCGGGGGCGGGGGGGGACGCCCTCCCCATCCCCTGGACGGCCCCCACCTGTCCCTGCCATTCACCCCCCCCATCCCCGTGTCCGATCTTACCGCTCCTCGATCCCGCCGGTGTAGCTGCCGCTCTGCCTCCTCTCCTCGCTGGAACGCCCCTCCTCCAGTGCTGCTCCGCCCAGAGGTAAGTACCGAATGAATGAATGAATTAATGATTGATTGAGTGAGCGGGTTCATGGATGGATGGATTCATGAATGGATGGATGGATGTGTGGATGCGTGGGTGTGTGGGTGCGTGGGTTAGTGGATGTGTGGGTGCGTGGGTTAGTGGATGCGTGGGTTAGTGGATGCGTGGGTGCGTGGATGTGTGGGTACGTGGATGCGTGGGTACGTGGATGCGTGGGTACGTGGATGTGTGGGTACGTGGATGTGTGTGAATGTGTGGGTGCGGGGATGTGTGGGTGCGTGGGTTAGTGGGTGCGTGGATTAGTGGATGTGTGGGTGCATGGGTTAGTGGATGCGGGGATGTGTGGGTGCGTGGATGCGTGGGTGTGTGGGTGCGTGGGTTAGTGGATGCGTGGGTTAATGGATGTGTGGATGTGTGGGTTCGTGGGTTAGTGGATGTGTGGGTGCGTGGGTTAGTGGATGCGTGGGTTAGTGGATGCGTGGGTTAGTGGATGCGTGGGTATGTGGATGCGTGGGTACGTGGATGTGTGGGTACGTGGATGTGTGTGTGCGTGGGTTAGTGGGTGCGTGGATTAGTGGATGCGTGGATTAGTGGATGTGTGGGTGCGTAGATGTGTGGGTGCGTAGATGTGTGGGTGCGTAGATGTGTGGGTGCGTGGATGTGTGGGTGCGTGGATGTGTGGGTGCGTGGATGTGTGGGTAAGTGGATGTGTGGGGCGTGGGTTAGTGGATGCGTGGGTTAGTGGATGCGTGGGTGAGTGGGTACGTGGATGCGTGGGTACGTGGATGCGTGGGTACGTGGATGCGTGGGTGCGTGGATGCGTGGGTGCGTGGATGTGTGGGTGCGTGGGTTAGTGGATGCGTGGGTTAGTGGATGCGTGGGTGTGTGGGTACGTGGATGCGTGGGTACGTGGATGCGTGGGTACGTGGATGCGTGGGTACGTGGATGTGTGGGTACGTGGATGTGTGAATGTGTGGGTGCAGGGATGTGTGGTTGCGTGGATTAGTGGATGTGTGGGTGCATGGGTTAGTGGATGCGTGGGTGCGTGGATGTGTGGGTGCGTGGATGTGTGGATGCGTGGATGTGTGGGTACGTGGGTTAGTGGATGCGTGGGTTAGTGGATGTGTGGGTTAGTGGATGCATGGGTGCATGGATGGATGTGTGCGTATGTGTGACTGCATGTGTGGATGTGTGCACGAATGGATGTGTACATGCGTGGATAATGGATGGATGGATGCAACAAGGTATCAAGTGTCCTTTTCTAGTCTCAGGATCATAGTCATGGTGCACTGTATGACAGATCATTGCCATACAGTGCACCATAACTCTGACCCCAGAGACTGTAGGAAGAGGACACTTGATCCCTTGCTGCAATCTCTGGAGCAGAGGCGATCGAGCATCGTGGGACCTTCGTTGTGGACTACGTCGGAGGCGATCGAGCGTCGCGGGACCTTCGTTATGGACTACGTCGGATCTTTCTAATAAAGATGGAGTCTGAATTTTGTTTGTGTTTTTTTGCAAATAAAAATATTTTACTCTGTGTGTATTTATTGACTACTTACCAGAGATTCCTAATGGCGGGTCTAACATTGGCCCAATATTATGAATCTCGGGCTTAGTGCCAGCTGCCAATAAAAAGCTGGCATTAACCCCTTTATTACCCAGTTTGCCACCGGCACCAGGGCAACTGGAAGAGCATGGGTACAGCACCAGTAAATGGCGCTTCAATGAATGCGCCATTTTCTGGGGCGGCTGTGGGCTGCAATTCGCAGCATGGGGGGCCCAGAACGCTTGGGCCTCTCCATGCTGCGGATTCCAGCCCCCAGCTGTCTAGTTGTACCTGGCTGGACTAAAAATATGGCGGAGCCCCACGTCATTTTTTTTTTCTAGAATTTGTTCTAGAAATAAAAAAATGGGCTTCGCTGTATTTTTGGTTGCCAGCAAGGTACAACAAGGCAGCTGGGGGTTGGTGGCAGTCTGTAGCTGCCAAGTTGCACCTGGCTGGACCAAAAATATGGTGAAGCCCCACGTCATTTTTTTTAATTACTTCTACCAATAAAATGACATGGAGCTTTGCCATATTTTTGGTTGCCAGCCAGGTACAACTTGGCAGTTGGGGGCTGCAATCCTCATCATAGGGAGATCCAAATGTTGTGGGCCCCTCACGCTGCAAATTGCAACACACAGCCACCTCTTGAGAAAGACGGTACTACACCGTTGAAACATGTCGTGGCGGATGGAGGATTTTCAATAAATGGACTTTCCAGTCAGCAGAGTCCTCAGCTTTGTTTTGGAGCGCTCAGCACGAGACCGTGCAAATTGAATTCACAAATCCTACCTCAGAAAATAGCGCATTCATTGGAGGTGCCATTTTCTGGTGCTGTACCCCAACTCTTCCAGTTGCCCTTGCGCTGGTGGCAATGCTGGTTGCACACAGGGGCTCTCCATGCGCGACATGGTGTCCGTTAACAATTGTTAGCGGACACCATGTTGCATATGGAGAGCCCCTGTGTGCCTAAACATTGGAGCTCCCCCGCAAGTGACCCCATTATGCATCTGGATTTGTTCCTTGGGGGTCTAGTTTTCAAAATGGGGTCACTTGTGGGGGAGCTTGAATGTTGAGGCACACAGGGGCTCTCCATACGCGACATGGTGTCCGCTAACAATTCCAATTGTTAGTGGACACCATGTCGTGTATGGAGTGCCCCTGTGTGCCTCAGCACTGGAGCTCCCACACAAGTGACCCCATTTTGGAAACTAGACCCCCAAGGAACAAATCTAGATGCATAATGAGCACTTTGAAGCTCCAGGTGCTTCACAATTTGATCCGTAAAAATAAAAAAATAAGATTTTTGTGGAAGAAAAATATTTTTTTTCATTTTTACGGATCAATTTGTGAAGCACCTGGGGCTTCAAAGTGCTCATTATGCATCTAGATTTGTTCCTTGAGGGGTCTAGTTTCCAAAATGGGGTCACTTGTGGGGGAGCTCCAATGCTGAGGCACACAGGGGTTCTCCAAACGCGACATGGTGTCCGCTAACAATTTGAATGGAAATCAGCTCATATTGTTAGCTGACACAATGTCGCGTTTGGTGAGCCCCTGTGTGCCTAAACATTGGAGCTCCCCCACAAGTGACCCCATTGATTGACAAATAAGTGGCAGCAAATCAGTGCAGTCTTGACACCAGGAGAAGGTGCTAGTCTGTCGGATCGCAGTAGGAATGAAAAAATCTCACTAGCACCCCACTAGCACCACACTAGCACCGCACTAGCACCGCACTAGCACCGCACTAGCACTACTACACGCATCAAACTCGCATCAGTATTGCGCTTCAAAAACGCGCCGTTTTGGAGGGATCAGTGTGCCTTCAGCCTAAGGCTGAAGGCACACTGATCCCTCAAAAACGGCGCGTTTTTGAAGCGCGATATTGATGCGAGTTTGATGCGTGTAATAGTGCTAGTGCGGTGCTAGTGGGGTGCTAGTGCGGTGCTAGTGTGGTGCTAGTGTGGTGCTAGTGTGGTGCGTTTGAGATTTTTTCATTCCTACTGCGATCCGACAAACTAGCACCCTTCTCCTGGTGTCAAAACTGCACTGATTTGCTGCCACTCATTTGTCAATGGGGTCACTTGTGGGGGAGCTCCAATGCTGAGGCACACAAGGGCTCACCAAACGCGACATGGTGTCAGCTAACAATTTGAGCTGATTTCCATTCAAATTGTTAGCGGACACCATGTCACGTTTGGAGAGCCCCTGTGTACCTCAGCATTGGAGCTCCCCCACAAGTGACCCCATTTTGGAAACTAGACCCCCCACGGAACAAATCTAGATGCATAGTGAGCACTTTGAAGCCCCAGGTGCTTCACAAATTGATCCGTAAAAATGAAAAAAATATTTTTCTTCCACAAAAATCTTATTTTTACGGATCAAATTGTGAAGCACCTGGGGCTTCAAAGTGCTCATTATGCATCTAGATTTGTTCCTTGGGGGGTCTAGTTTCCAAAATGGGGTCACTTGTGGGGAGCTCCAATGCTGAGGCACACAGTGGCTCTCCATACGCGACATGGTGTCCGCTAACAATTCCAATTGTTAGCGGACACCATGTCGCGTATGGAGAGCCCCTGTGTGCCTCAACATTGGAGGTCCCCCACAAGTGACCCCATTTTGGAAACTAGACTCCCCCAAGGAACAAATCCAGATGCTGCCACTCATTTGTCAATGGGGTCACTTCTGGGGGAGCTTCAATGTTTAGGCACACAGGGGCTCTCCATACGCAACATGGTGTCCGCTAACAATTGTTAGCGGACACCATGTTGCGTATGGAGAGCCCCAGTGTGCCACCAGCATTGCCACCAGCGCAAGGGCAACTGGAAGAGTTGGGTACAGCACCAGAAAATGGCACCTCCAATGAATGCGCTATTTTCTGGGGTGGCTGTGGGTTGCAATTTGCAGCGTGGGGGGGCCCAAAACATTTGGATCTCTCCACGATGAGGATTGCAGCCCCCAACTGCCAAGTTGTACCTGGCTGGCAACCAAGAATATGGCAAAGCTCCATGTCAGTTTATTGGTAGAAGTAATAAAAAAAATGACGTGGGGCTTCGCCATATTTTTGGTCCAGCCAGGTACAACTTGGCAGCTACGGACTGCCACCAACCCCCAGCTGCCTCGTTGTACCTGGCTGGCAACCAAAAATACAGCGAAGCCCATTTTTTTATTTTTAGAACAAATTCTAGAAAAAAAATTACGTGGGGCTCCGCCACATTTTTGGTCCAGCCAGGTACAACTAGACAGCCGGGGGCTGGAATCCGCAGCATGGAGAGGCCCAAGCATTCTGGGCCCCCCATGCTGCGAATTGAAGCCCGCAGCCGCCCCAGAAAATGGCGCATTCATTGAAGCGCCATTTTCTGGCGCTGTACCCATGCTCTTCCAGTTGCCCTGGTGCCGGTGGCAAACTGGGTAATAAAGGGGTTAATGCCAGCTTTTTATTGGCAGCTGGCACTAAGCCCGAGATTCATAATATTGGGCCAATGTTAGACCCGCCATTAGGAATCTCTGGTAAGGAGTCATTAAATATACACAAAGAAAAGTAATTTTATTTGAAAAAAAAACACCAACAAAATTCAGACTCCATCTTTATTAGAAAGATCCGACGTAGTCCATAACGAACGTCCCACGATGCTCGATCGCCTCCGACGTAGTCCACAATGAAGGTCCCATGATGCTCGATTGCCTCTGCTCCAGAGATTGCAGCAAGGGATCAAGTGTCCTCCTCCTACAGTCTCTGGGGTCAGAGTTATGGTGCACTGTATGGCAATGATCTGTCATACAGTGCACCATTACTATGATCCCTGAGACTAGAAGAGGACACTTGATCCCTTGTTGCATCCATCCATCCACCCATCATCCACGCATGTACACATTCATTCGTGCACACATCCACAAATACGCACACATCCATCCATGCACGTATCCACGCACCCACACATCCACGCACCCACGCATCCACGCACCCACACATCCACTAACCCACACACCCACGCATCCTCACACCCACGCATCCTCATACCCACGCACCCACACCCCACGCATCCACTAACCCACGCATCCACTAACCCACGCACCCACACATCCACAAACCCACGCATCCACACACCCACGCACCCACTAACCCACGCATCCACACACCCACTAACCCACGCACCCACTAACCACGCACCCACACATCCACGCATTCACACACCCACTAACCCACGCACCCACACATCCACTAACCCACGCATCCACACACCCACGCATCCTCACACCCACGCATCCTCATACCCACGCACCCACGCATCCACACACCCACGCACCCACTAACCCACGCATCCACTAACCCACACACCCACGCACCCACTAACCCACGCATCCACTAACCCACGCATCCACACACCCACGCATCCTCACACCCACGCATCCTCACACCCACGCATCCTCACACCCACGCATCCACACACCCACGCACCCACTAACCCACGCATACTCACACCCACGCATCCTCACACCCACTAACCACGCACCCACACATCCACGCATTCACACACCCACTAACCCACGCACCCACACATCCACTAACCCACGCATCCTCACACCCACGCATCCTCATACCCACGCACCCACACACCCACGCATCCACACACCCACGCACCCACTAACCCACGCATCCACTAACCCACACACCCACTAACCCACGCATCCACTAACCCACGCATCCACACACCCACGCATCCACACACCCACGCATCCTCACACCCACGCATACTCACACCCACGCATCCACACACCCACGCACCCACACACCCACGCACCCACTAACCCACGCATCCTCACACCCACGCATCCTCACACCCACGCATCCTCACACCCACGCATCCTCACACCCACGCATCCTCACACCCACGCACCCACTAACCCACACACCCACGCATCCACACACCCACGCATCCACACACCCACGCATCCACACACCCACGCATCCACACACCCACGCACCCACTAACCCACGCACCCACTAACCACGCACCCACTAACCACGCACCCACACATCCACGCATCCACACACCCACGCACCCATTAACCCACTAACCCACACATTCACTAACCCACACATCCACTAACCCACACATCCACTAACCCACACATCCACTAACCCACACATCCACTAACCCACACACCCACGCACCCACACAATCCACTAACCCACACATCCACTAACCCACACATCCACTAACCCACACACCCACACACCCACTAACCCACGCATCCACACACCCACGCATCCACACACCCACGCATCCACACACCCACGCATCCACACACCCACGCATCCACACACCCACGCATCCACACACCCACGCACCCACTAACCCACACACCCACGCATCCACACACCCACGCATCCACACACCCACTAACCCACACACCCACACATCCACACACCCACGCATCCACACACCCACGCATCCACACACCCACGCATCCACACACCCACACATCCACTAACCCACGCACCCACTAACCCATGCACCCACGCATCCACTAACCCACGCACCCACACATCCACGCACCCACACACCCACGCACCCACTAACCCACGCACCCACACATCCACTAACCCACGCATCCACACACCCACACATCCACTAACCCACGCATCCACACACCCACACATCCACGCACCCACACATCCACTAACCCACGCATCCACTAACCCACGCACCCACACATCCACTAACCCACACATCCACTAACCCACACATCCACTAACCCACACATCCACACATCCACTAACCCACACACCCACGCATTCACACACCCACACATCCACTAACCCACACATCCACTAACCCACACACCCACGCATTCACACACCCACAAAACCACTCACTCATTCAATCATTGATTGATTCATTCATTCATACGGTACTTACCTCGGGACGGAGCAGCACTGGAGGAGGGGCGTTCCAGCGAGGAGAGGAGGCAGAGCGGCGGCTACACCGGCGGGATCGGACACGAGGATCGAGGAGCGGTGAGACCGAACACGGGGATCGGGGGGGGGAGGAGTGGGAGGTCATCGGCATCGGCATCCGCCCCCGCCCCTGCCACTGCCACTGTCCCCAGCAGCGCGGCGGCTGAAGCCGCAAACAGACCCGACATCGTGGGGGCCATCCGGAGGAGGGGGAGGCCAGAGGAGGAGGAGGCCTGAGGAGGGGTAGGTCATCGCGGCGGGTTAAGCCGCAATCAGGTCCCGGCATCGGGCGTGGGGGGCAGTGACAGGTGGGGGCCATCTTGAGAAGGGGAAGGCCTGAAGGAGGGGGAGGGCATCCGTCCCCAACGCCAGCAGCGCGGCGGGGGAAGCCGCACACAGGTCCCGGCTGTCACAGAGATCACAGCCGGGATCACAACATTGATTTCTATTGGTAGCTCATGCGTGCAACTGGCATGCAGTCGCAGCATGCCGCGACTGAAACTCGCTTTGCGAGTTCAATGCTTAAAATGCGCACCAGTGTGCCCGACATCATAGAAAATCACTTGTCCTTGTGCAATGCGAGTTTATCTCGCATTGCACTCGTGCGAGGCACTGGGATCATGTCGGATGATGTGCCTTCAGCCTAAAAGAAATCAAGATAGAAAATGTGGTGATCAGTAAGGGTAATTTTTTTTCAGACAAAGCAGAGGGGAAAAATTATGGAATCACTCAATTCTGAGGAAAAAAATATGGAATCATGAAAAACAAACAAAACAACATTCCAATACATCACTAGTATTTTGTTGCGCCACCTCTGGTTTTAAAGGGATCCTGTCACTTACAAAATGCCTCCTAAGCTATCAAAACATGTCCCTGCAGCATCCTATCACTAATCTCACACTTCTTTTGTCTCCTAAAAGCATCCTGTGAAAGTGCATAAAAACGTTTTAATACTCACTCATTAGTGATTATAATTAGCAGGGGCTATATTCTTTAGTCACCAGGTCAGACTGTTTTGCTGCCTGAATGATCCACCCTCTCTCTGTCTGTGCTGCTGTGAGGTGCTGCTGAAAGCAGGACTAATGATTTGCATTCTGTGAGTGATAGAGAGGGGGGAGAGTAAAGCCTGCACAAGCAAAGCAAACAGAGAGAGGGAGGATCCTGGAGCCAGCAAAACAGCCAGCCTGGTGACTAAAGAATATAGCCCCTGCTAATTATAATCACTAATGAGTAAGTATTAAAACATTTTATGCACTTTCACAGGATGCTTTTAGGAGATAAAAGGAGTGTGAGATTAGTGATTGGATGCTGCAGGGACATGTTTTGGTAGCTTAGGAGGTGTTCTGGAGGTGACAGGATCCCTTTAATAACAGCTTGCAGTCTCTGAGGCATGGACTTAATGAGTGACAAACAGTACTCCTCGTCAATCTGGCTCCAACTTTTTCTGATTGCTGTTGGCAGGTCAGCTTTGCTGGTTGTAGCCTTGTCATGGACCATTTTCTTCAACTTCCACCAAAGATTTTCAATTGAATGGAGATCTGGCCAGGATGGTAGACTGGTGCAGAAACGCGGAGGAGAAGGCATGGGTAGGCATAGAACAGGCTTCTTGCTCGGTACCCCTGTCAAGACTCCCTTGGCTGTTGTCTGCATCCCAGAAGGAAATAGGGACACATCCCACCCTGGGATCAACAGCACAATATTGCTCGGCCCTTTGGACTAGAGCTTTCATGATTCCTACGTACTCTAGACTCACGTCTGTATTGTGCCACCCAGACTTTAACCACGTGAGAACTGATGGAGTCTTTAAACAATGGATAGCGGCAGAGAGGGACAGAGTCGAGTATTTTAGAGAGGGAGAGGACTGGCCATCTCTGAACGCTCTTAGGGGCCTGGAGGTACCCGTCCCTTTGGGATGGTGGAGATCTCTACAAATAAGACACTTTCTAAGTACATACCAACCACGGAGCCATTATACAAAACCTTTGACACAGTTTGAGTCCCTCTGTGCTGGAAAAGGCCCAATGAGACATGTGCTATCCTCGGTCTATGCGATGTTGAACACCCCCCCAGATCAAAAACCCCCTTACTTTATAGCCAACTGGGAGAAAGAACTGGGAATGACATTCTCAGATACCCAGATCAACAGAATCTGCAGTTTAGCACACAGCACCTCAATCAGCTCAAAACAACAAGAGGCGGGGTATAAAATCGTGACTAGGTGGTACAGGGTGCCAGAGAGGCTACAGGCTATGTACCCATCGGCAGATTCCAAATGCTGGCGATGTAAAACGGAGTCGGGTTCTATGGTCCATATTTTTTGGAACTGCGACAGAATCAAGACATTCTGGAAGGGGGTAGGGACTGTGGTGGCTCAGGTAACGGGGTATGCAGACCCTCTGACTCCGGAAGCGGTCCTCTTGCACCTAACAAACATGCCCGAAAAAAGATATAAACATTCTTTGCTAAAGTTTTTAATTATAGCAGCGAGGGCATGTATACCTGTCCCCTGGGGTATGACAACCTCGCCCAATCTTTCTCAATGGGTGGGTAAAATCAACGAACTGATGCTCATGGAGGACCTGACAGCCTCCATGAATGACTCTTACCAGAGACATTGGGCCACATGGTACAAGTGTATGGATTTTCAACAAACCCCCGAATACAATCGGTTGTTGATGGACTGCAAGACATAGTTTGAAAAAGGCTTATCTTAAGAAGCATATTTGGGCTGGACCTCTCCCTCTCTCCACCCCGGCCTCTCGGGGTCCTAGACAGGGGCAAAAATCCTCTGGCCTCACACTCTCGGGGCTGGGGTCCCACCATCTTACTTTTCTACTTCCCCTTTCCTCCCCTTCTCTCTCTCCCCGCTTTACTTTCTTCTTGTTCTCCCAGACTGGGTTCTAATCTGTTTTTCCTGTCGGTAATTTTGTTTTAAGACCACAATGGTAATATGCAATATGCTTAGACATCTAAGTTAGTGATATAGTTAAGACTATGTGTGGTCTTCATGGAAAAAGTCCACACAGATACTTGAATAGGAAGATTTAGATAGAGAATCAAAAAGGCTGTCTGGCGGCTATATCCTTTCGGAGCGAGGACTACTTCTTTTGTAATAAGCAGACTGACAAACAGGTGTGTCCACCGTTTTTCGGTTAAGAGAGATGTGACAGGTTTTACAGGTTGTTAATGTCACTGTTAATTGCTTATAGAATTTATACAAGAACCATTTGAGGTTGAAATTTTGGCATACTTGTGTAAAATGTTTATGGATTATATATATTCAAAAATGTGAAAAAAAAAAAAAGAATGGAGATCTGGACTATTTGCAGGCTATGACATTGACCTTATGTGTATTCTTTCAAGGAATGTTTCCACAGTTTTTGCTCTATGGCAGGATGCATTATCATCTTGATAAATGATTTCATCATCCCCAAACATTCTTTCAATTGATGGGATAAGAAAAGTGTCCAAAATATCAATGTAAACTTGGGAATTTATTGAAGATGTAATAATAGCCACCTCCCCAGTGTCTTTACCTGACATGCAACCCCATATCATCAATGACTGTGGAAATTTGCATGTTCTCTTCAGGTAGTAATCTTTATAAATCTCATTAGAACAACAACAAACAAAAGTTTCAGCATCATCACCTTGCCCAATGCAGATTCGCGATTCATCACTGAATACGATTTTCATTCAATCATCAACAGTTCACGATTGCTTTTCCTTAGCCCATTGCAACCTTGTTTTTTTCTGTTTAGGTGTTAATGATGGCTTTTGTTTAGCTTTTATGTATGTAAATCCCATTTCCTTTAGGCGGTTTCTTACAGTTACAAACACTGACTCCAGTTTCCTCCCATTCGTTCCTCATTTGTTTTGTTGTGCATTTCCTGTTTTGGAGACATATTGCTTTAAGTTTCCAGTCTTGACGCTTTGATGTCTTGATTGGTCTACCAGTATGTTTCCCTTTAACAACCTTCCCATGTAGTTTGTATTTGGATCAGATTTTAGACACAGCTGACTGTGAACAACCAACATTTTTACAACATTGTGTGTTGATTTACCCTCTTTTAAGAGTTTGATATTCCTCTCCTTTGTTTCAATTGACATCTCTCGTGTTGAAGCCATGATTGATGTCAGTTCACTTGGTGCAACAGCTCTCCAAGGTGTGATCACTACTTTTTAGATGCAGACTAACAAGCAGATCTTATTTGATGCAGGTGTTAGTTTTGGGAATGAAAATTTACAGGGTGATTCCATAATTTGTTTCCTCAGAATTGAGTGAATCCATAATTTTTCCCCCTGCTTGGTCTACAAAAGTAACCATTACTGGCTAGCACATTTTTTTTTTCAAGGTATCTTTTATTGTTTCTCCAAGGCAGAGAGGTGCCATTTGATTACTTTAGTTTTGTGCCATGTCTGTGATCTGCTTTTTTTCTACAAAATTAAACAACTGAATGGACATCTGTGGAGACAACGTGGACCAGGGCTCATCCCCAAACTGAATGCCCGAGCTCCTTAACCATGGGTGGAACACTACTCACACAACACAGGGTGAGGGAACCACAATATTAAGGCTTTATTGGATCTAACAGGCAACAGAGTCTCACCCTTCCGCTGGCTTTCCAGGGATTAGAATATAGCACAGCAAAGTCTGTAGCTAGGTGACTGGATCGTCCCAACCTGGGTTGCTTCCTTATGTAGTCTTTGTCATCACAGCCGAATCCGATAATTCGATGCTGAAGTCCTTGTGGTTTTTTAATCCAGGTTCTGATCCCCTTGGTTGGCACCGAAATGCCTAGGCCTAGGGTTAAAATGGCCAGCTAATCGGGTCCGTCGATCCTAGATTAGCTGCCTGTATCAAGTCCAGTGCACCTCTAATCGGGACCAAAATCCCTAAACTGAGGGCACTAGACAGAATCTCCAAACTCACCCTGGTTAATCAACATGTCTCCTTATATACCCTCAGCCCTCATCGCAGAATATTGGGGACTTCACGACTGGTGGAATAAAACTGTCTTTTCATTGGCTGAATTTGGCATTTGTTCGGTATTTGGATGACAAAAAGCATTAGTGCCTTTGCACTAATACATCTGCTCTTCGTTTTCAGATTGTCAGTGTCTAGCATAACAGGCGAGTGGGGCAGGGGTTGAGAGGTCTCAGGTCAGAGAAGTGCAAGGTCTTCATTTTTATTTCTTTCCTGCACTTTCTGTGGGTGGTCCGGTCTGGCAGTCAATCAGCACCCATAAAACAAAGTGCCTTTTTTGCACACAAGGGCTTGTGTAATTAGCTGGGTATGTCACATGTCCTTGGCATATAAGAACCGGCCATTTTCCCTCATCACCATTTTCTCAGTGTTAATGCTCAGTGACAGTCTTCCTGCTGCAGTGCAGATGCTGCTGATCCTGTGTGTGCTATTTAGATAGCTAGCTAGCCATTTTCTTTCTAGATAGAGATATAGATAGTAAGTTTAGTAGCTCCTTTTCAGAACTTAGCAGCAGTGTTTTTGGCAAACCCACTGGGACACAGTGTTGCTTACAGCTGCACCAATCATGTTCTGAAAACCATATAATGCCACATCCAGGCAGCAACCCCAATTTTTTCCTAGTACCATTATTTGGCAAATTCCCTGTGGTATAATGATGCTTTTGAAATCTGTGCAATAAAACATTTAGGGCCACATCTGGCAAGTGCCACATCCAGACAGCAACCACAGTTTTGCCTAGTACAATTATTTTGGCAAATCCCCTGTGGTTCACTGATGCTTATGTCAATATCTGCCCCAAATTTGTGCAAAAAGACATTTAGTGCCACATCCTGTCAGCAAACACAGTTTTTGTCAAGTACAATGATTTCCACAAATTGTCTGTGGTACAGTGGTGCTTGTGAAATCTGTGCAGAAAAAAAAAACACTTTCTGCCCCATTTGGCAAGTGCCACATCCAGGCAGCAACCACATTTTTGCTTGTACAGTTTTTGGCAAATTGCCTGCTGGATTCACATACCCAGATATTTTTTTGTCCTTCAGCAACTGACTTTTAAATCTGTTATCATCAAATACAAGTGGTAAATGCCGTGGTCATAGGGAAAAAGGGAAATAGGTGTGGTGGTAGGGGAAAACACTTGGTGTCCGTGGGGTAAGTAGTAAACTAATCAAAAGTTCTGCTCAACAAACATTGGTTTTTAGGCAACAAAAATGTCAACTTCTTTTAGTGGACAGTCTGGTATCAACTTTTTCTTAGGAAGCTGCACATCACTATGACTTGTAGATGATGCCCAGAAAGAGCGAGTGCTACAATTGTAATCAAGCAATACACCAAGTGGCCCCTCCTCCACCTCAACTTCAACAGCACACACAGTGCAGTCCTCACAGGTGTCAGCCTAATCACACACATTTCCTTACATGTCACAAGTCTCCAGCCACCCTACTGACTGAAGGTCAACACAGATGGCTGAGTCTGCAAAGGCTGCTTTCACATTATGAATTTTGCAGTTCCGATGCTGTCCGATAAAAATCGGACAGCATCGGACCGATTTTGGGCCCCATGCAGCCCTATGGGCATCAGACCGAATCGGATGTGCACTAAATGGCATCCGATTTGGTCCGATCCGATTCTGTCCGATTTTTTTATCGGTGCAAAAATCGGAGCAATTTTTGCACCGAAAATAAAATCTGACAGAATCGAATCGGACCAAATCGGATGGCATTTAGTGCACACCCGATCCGACCCGATCAATTTAACATGGGGCCCTATGGAGAATGGTCCGAGGAAACATCTGATGTCTCCTCGGACCCGATTTTACTGTACTGAGCATGCTCAGTACAGTAAAACTCCTAACTGGGACAGCAGGGGTTAAAAAAAATAAAAAACATTTTATGCTCACCTCTCCCCGAGCCCCGGTGTCTGCAGAGGTCTTCTACTGTAGTACAGGACCTGCGGTGATGTCACAGTCACGTGACAGTAGGTTACACCATGGTAACCTGCTGTGACGTGACTGTGACATCACCGCAGGTCCTGCACTACAGTAGAAGACCTCTGCAGACACCGGGAGCTCGGGGAGAGGTGAGCATAAAATGTTTTTTTTTTATTCTGGAGGACAGGGGAAAGGAGGGGGAGTACTAGGGGACGTGAGGGGGCCACACAGGGGAGAAGAGGGGGGACACAGGGGACGTGAGGGGGCCACACAGGGGACATGAGGGGGCACACAGGAGATGTGAGGGGGCCACACAGGGGAGAAGAGGGGTGGACACAGGGGACATGAGAGGGCCACAGAGGGGAGAAGAGGGGGGGACACACACAGGGGTGAAGAGGGGGAAAAAGAAGGGTGATGAGGGGGACACACAGGGGAGATGAGGGGGAGCACCAGGGGAGAACAGCTGTGACAGCTGACAGCAACTGATCCTGCAGAATGTCGGATCGGATGCCTATTTGGCATCTGACTGCAGGGATCAGTTTAGATCCGATGCTGTCCGATTTATATCGGTCAGCATCGGATTTTAAAAAATCGTTATGTGAAAGTAGCCAAAGCTGTTCATGCATACTATAGCCTGGGAATCAGAGGTCTTCTCCAAAACTTATCTAAGTCAAGAGGAGAAAGTGAGATGCACCAATACACAAAATCTTTGTGAGTCAGATCCAAGACCGAGTGAAGAAGGGTTCGAGCAGAATGTTGACCCTCATTACTAATGTTTCCATTGGTGGAAACAATGAGTCTGATGATGATGACACTCAGATACCTGAGGTGGACACCTATGTCACTTCGTGGTAAGGGGCAGGAAGAGGGTGGCTCTGGGGACGAGGAGTATGAGAACACAGAGGGTGATGATGAGGTTCTAGATCTCACTTATTCTCCAGCCCATAAAGGTGTGCATTAGTATAACAGCTTGGGCAAGGTTTGTCTGTCACACTGCGTTTGCTGGCCAGCAGTCAGGTCATCACTACCCTAGCATTAACATTTACTGTTAAGGGCCCGTTACACGGTGCCACCTCGCCGGCAATGTCGGCGGGGAATCATGAGAGCGCGCATCCCCGCCAACATCGCCGGTGAGCTGTCACATGTAGCAACTCTCCGGTGAACTTGCTGGCAAGTAGCAGCGGCGACCGCTTCTGGGTTGCCCAGCAACCCAGCGACTGGTAACCCACAATGTTAAACATTGCGGGACGCAGCGTTACACAGGGAATCAGGCATGATCGCCCTGTCAGATCACCAGGTTTCACAACACTGCTGTAAAACCTGGCGATCATTCTGAGGCAATTTTTCGTCCATAGAATCAACCTGTTACACTGGGCGACTCGCCGGCAATGGTGCCGACGATTAGGCCACGGCTCTGCATCGCCGCACACTCGCTGACAAGGTGGGACCGTGTAACGGGCCCCTTAGAGTTACTATGGTTGAGTATTAGATTCCCTCTTCTTTTCTCTATAGACTTCCACTCTTAGACATATCATCAGTACATTTGGTTTCATAGTGCCATATTTATGCTAATGACACCCAACTATACACATCTTCATCTGACCTGACCTCAGCATTACTAGAAAAATTAGAACCAATGATTGTCTGCTGTCTCTAACACTATGAACTCTATTTATTTAAACCTAAATCTTTGCAAAATGGGAATTCTTTTTGCTTTTCTCCCTCTAAGGGCCACTTTACACACACCAACTTATCTGTCCAACTTCTGACCAACTTACTGGTTGCAGTGAAATCATGGACACATTGCTCCATTTTGTGGCTGTGTACAAATGGACAATGTGTCCATGATTTCACTGCAACCAGTAAGTTGGTCAGAAGTTGGACAGATAAGTTTGTGTGTGTAAATGGCCATTAGAGATTAGCGAACTTTGGTCAAACATGTTCGCCAATTTCAAATACGGACCAATTTGCATTGTTTGCTACCTGAACATTTTGCTGAAAAGTCAGAAATTCGGGCTTTGTTCTGTAATTGTTTGGATATGTGTGTAGCTTAACTAGGACAGTAGCATTAATGCAAATGTACTAATGCTTCTGTTCTACATTATCCTACACACAGACTCTCGCTGCTTGCTTACTTCTGAGTTCGCTCTCTTTCACTCAATAAAATGCCACCAACCTAAAGTGTATAAATATCTGGGCATATTACAGCTGGATACATCAAGCATGGACATGTGAAAAATGTAGCTAGTAGGAATATGTCCAAAGGGTCAGAAAAATTTTGAAGAGCAAATTGAATAATGGGATCATCATCAAGGCCATAAACATCTCGGTCATTCCTGTCAGTAGATATACTGCTGGAATTGTGAATTGGACCTATATAGAGCTGGATAATCTGGACAGAAAAACTGATGACAATCCTCTACTCATTGCAACCATGTAGTGATGTTGATAGACTCCACCTGCCAAGAAAATCAGGAGGCAGAGGGCTTTTGCAGGTGAAGCAAACTGTAGAAGAAGAGCAAACATGTACTGGAAGATTATGTGAATGATAGTGGAGAACAAGCCTTGATGGAAGTTAACAACAGAAAACTGCTTAAAGTACAACAGACAAAAAGTGAATACTGTAAAAAAGCAGTACAAAAAAGAGGAAAAAACTGGCAAAAGAAAGCTCTCCATTGACATTTCCTAGAGAAAATCAAGGATTATTATTATTATTATTATTATTATTATTGCATATAGTGTCTGTCCATACTGTTGGTAAAAATATTGATAAATAATTAGCACAAAACATTTTCAACATTTTCTTATGTGTTTAATGTATTTTCTTGTTTTGCTATAGTTAACATTTCAATTTTTTTAATTTATTTTATTTGCTTGTATAGCATCATTAATTCCACAGTGCTTTACAGTCATTATTATCATTGTCTCCACTGGGGTTCACAATCTAAATTCAGTATGTCTTCACAGTGTGAGAGGAAACTTGTATAGTAAAATAGATATTAAAGCTCAGGTAACTTCGTAGTGAGCTGTATCACCGCAATAATTGCAGGTATTTCACACTTTTTGTTACACAACGTTTAATATTTTCATTCTAGTTTTCATTCAGTTGAATTAGTATCTTTCGATCATCTTAAAACATTTTGATTTTAAACATTTGCAAATGAATAGCTTAAACAAAATTCAGAAAAGTATTGGTACCGGAAAGTTTTTATTAGCAAACCTCCGTCAGGAGTTTAATTAAAAGGCAAAACTACTAAAAGAGTTCAATTGAAGGTGCTGTGTCTTAAAAGAGAAACTATCATCAAATGGTTTCAGTGTCCTATTTATATTTAAATATAGTCTTTATAAGAACTGTGGAAGATTATTTCTTGGAGATCATACTCTGCTGGCAAAGTAGAAACAGCTTTACCTTATGTGTATATCCTAATGCAATATTTAGATGTTATTAGTCTTGTAGTCTTACCAAAGGCATAAGATATATATATATATATATATATATCCTTCAAAAGTATAGGGTTATTTAGAAATGTCCTTGTTTTTGAAAAAAAAAGCACTTTTTTTTAATGAAGCTAACATTAAATGAGAAATTTATGAGAACAAGGACATTAACATTAAATGAGAAATTTATGAGAACAAGGACATTATTTAGAAATGTCCTTGTTTTTGAAAAAAAAAAGCACTTTTTTTTAATGAAGCTAACATTAAATGAGTCAGAAATACACTCTATACATTGTTAATGTGGTAAATGACTATTCTAGCTGCAAACATCTGGTTTTTAATGCAATATCTACATAGGTGTATAGTGGCCCATTTCCAACAACTACCACTCAAGTGTTTTAATGGTACATTGTGTTTGCTAACTGTGTAAGAAGGCTAATGGATGCAATGGATAGAAAACCCTTGTACATGTATGTTAGTGCAGCTGAAAAGGTTTCGCTGATTAGAGAAACTATAAAATTGACCTTCCTTTGAGCTACAGTAGTTGAGAATCTGAAACATTACATTTGTTTGTTCTATGAAATTTTCAAAATGGCCAGAAAAAGAGAACTCTCATGTGAAACTCAACAGTCTATTCTTGTTCTTAGAAATGAAGGCTATTCCATGCAAGAAGTTGCCAAGAAACAGAAGATTTCCTACAACGGTGTGTACTTGTCACGCACTTAATTGGCGCTGACATTGGTGGATGCTGCTGTGTATGTTGTTTGTCTTTAAGAGCTGCATGGTTTATAATTGTCAAGGTCTTTGCCTCCTGTGTTGTGCTCCAGAACTGCATTCACTACTATATTCAAGTGCTGGTTGAGGGGTTAATGTGTGACTCACCTGGAATCCTATCCCCTGGCTTTACATAGCCTTCCCTCTCCTCTGTCAGGTGCTGCTAATAGCTATTTGCTCTAGGTCTTTGTGCTGTGCTGATGCTTAGCTGCTGAACTAAGTCTTTCCTTGGGAGAAGCTGTGATCCCTAACCCGTGGGTGGAGGTAGGGGCCCTGAGCCTAGGGCTAATAGGAGTTTTAGGGTACAGGGTGGCGGCTCGTAATTCCTCACCATCAGAGGTACTTCCGAGATCAGGGCGAGCCATGGACACCAGAATAAGGGTCAGATTAGGCTCTCTGGACCCCCTTTTGCCCATTTCACCTACCTGTTACCTGATTCCCTTACCTTCCAAGCGTGACAGTACTACTCCCTTCAGAGGAGAGCACAAACGGGTTCTAACCAGAGCAGAAAGAAAAGTGGGAGGCCCCCTGCACAACTGAGCAACAAAACAAGTACATTAGAGTCTCTAGTTTGAGAAATCGACGCCTCACAGCTCCTCGTTTGGGAGCTTCATTAAATAGTACCTGCCAAAGGTCTGCAATGCAGTAATTGCTGCACAGGGAGCATTCTTTGACGAAACCAAAGTTTGAATGAGAAAATTATTTTTTCAAATAAAAATCATATATGAATGTATTGTATATATATATATATATATATATATATATATATATTATATCACAGTTGTGGCCAAAAGTATTGACACCCCTGCAAGTCTGTCAGATAATACTCAGTTTCTTCCTGAAAATGATTGCAATAACAATTACAGGTTACAGGTGCTGTTGATTACACAAATTAGAGAAGCATCACATGATTTTTCTAACAGTGCCAATACTTTTGTCCACCCCTTTTTTTTATGCTTGGTGTGGAATTATATCCATATATATGTCTGACTTCCTTAGGAAAGTGAACAATTACATTGAGATCTAGTAATGTGTTTAGAAGGTAATAAGGTAATAAATAGAGATGAGCCACCACCCTAGTATTGAATTCGATTCGATTGGTGGAATTGGGGGTGTGTTCGTCTAATGTTCATCGAATGTTCGTCGAACACCGTCGAACACCGCCGAACACCATTGAACACCATTGAAAACAATGGCAGGCAAACACAAACACATAGAAAACACATAGAAAACACTTTCCAAGGTGTCCAAATGTGACAAACTACTCAGAAGACACAACAAAAAAAAAGTGACAATTACATATAGAAAGGGAAAAAGAAAAGAGCTGGATGAGTAAAAGGAAGAGGAGACACAGATATAGGCATGTCATGCCCTTCTAAAATAATGTCAAACACATTTAAGGGACTCCAAAAAGAGTCTCCTTTTTTTCCAAAAACATTTGGGCACAGACACCACTTAAGTGTCATCAATTGCCCCACAGTTGCAAACTTTAAATGGTTACTGTCATGAAGCACAATCAAAAATCCACAAGCCTTTAGTCTTCCCAGGATGACACAGGGGTAGAAAAGTCTTTGCGGATCCATGACTTGTTCATCTTGATAAACGTTAGTCTATCCACATTCTAGCTGGACAGACTTGCGCACTTTTCTGTCAGCACACCACCTTCAACGCTGAAGACACGTTCAGAGAGAACGCTGACTGCGGGGCACGACAGGATCTCCAAGGCGTGAGTGGTGAGCTCAGGCCATTTTTCCAGCTTCGAAGCCCAAAATGAGCAAGGCTCCAGTTCCCCAGTCATGGCATTGATGTTCACTTGGAGATATTCCTGTACCATCCTCTCCAGGCATTGACTATGTGTCAGACTTCTAGTGTCTTCCGGCCTGGCAAACAATGGTCTAAATAATTCGTGAAAGGATGCGACAAAATTGGTGTTGCCACCAGACACGGTGCTACTGGTATGGTGTGAGTGATGACTCGACAGTCCCACGTTGACAAGTTAGAACTGTGAGATTCACTCTGTGTACCACTGGTGTTTTGTGGAAAAGCCGATCTAAGATTGTGTAACATCTTTTGCTGATACTGCATGCGTGCGTCCCTTTCTATGGCAGGAATTATTTAGCAAAATTTTGTCTTGAATCAGGGATCTAAGAGTGTGGCAACCCAGTAGTCGGCATTACTTCTAATTCGGTCAATCCGAGGGTCATGTTGCAGGTAGTGCAGCAAGAAGGCGCTCATGTGTCTTGCGCATACAGGAAGACCAAGTCCTTGTTGTGTTGGTGGCGGCGAGGTGACAATCATGCTTCCTTCCTCTTCCCTCTCCCCTCAACCTCGCACAACAGAAATGTGATCAAGGTCTCCCTCATCTGCTCAGTCTTCCATGCCTAATGCCAGTTCGTCCTCCATTTCTTCTTGGGCTCCTGCACCTTCCTCAACAGTTTGGCTTCTACAATGCGCCTTCTCCCCCACCCTCCAATGCCTGCCGTCTTGGTGCTGCCGACCGTGAGGACCTTGGTGATCTTCTTATCCCTTCCGCATATGACTCCTAATGTACTTCCTCCACCTCCTCTTGTCGCACCACCTGACTCTGAATACTGTTTAGCATGTGCTCCAGCATGTAGATGACCGGAATAGTCATGCTGATAATGGCATCGTCAGCGCTAAACATCTTCATTGCCATTTCAAAACTGTGCAGAAGGGTGCATAGGTCCTTGATCTGAGACGACTCCAGCAGCGTGATCTGCCCCACCTCTGGATCTCGTTGACCCTGGTTATACATCATAACCTATTGCACCAGGGCTCAGCAGTGCTGCCAATGTCGCTGCAACATGTGCAGAGTGGAATTCCAGCATGTTGGCACATCACATTTCAGCCGGTGAAACGCAGGCCGAAAGACTTCTGGAGTGATGCAAGTCGTTGAGCTGCGGGATGCGAACGCCTGAAGCGAGCACACAGTGACCGTGCCCTCTGCAGAAGCCCACATAGGCCAGGATAATGTTTTAAAAATTGCTGGACAACCAGGTTCAACACGTGAGCCATACAAGGCAAGTGTGTCACATTGCCCCGGCGAAGGGCCGCACCCAGGTTTGCAGCATTGTCGCACACGGTCTTCCGTGGCTGCAGGTTGAGTGGAGACAACCATTGCTGAAACTCTGTCTCCAGAGCTGACCACAACTCCTCAGCTGTGTGACTCACACTTCCCAGCAATTTCAAGGTAAATACTGCCTGATGGCGTTGAGCCCTGCTGCCAACATAGTAAGGAGGTGAGCAGGATTCCTTGTGCGCATTTACAATGCGGGTGGCATTTGTCGAGCCCCAGGCCCTGGTGTACTCGGGTATCAGACTCGGTGGTTGTTCTCTCAGGGAGATGTCACGGGTGGCAGCGCCTGAGCCTGTGGCCTGGGTGACACTTCAAAAAGCAGTTATTGTACAGGGGATAAGAGTTTGTCATGTGACGCCACCTGTAGTACCTGGTGATGGGTCACCAGCGCCGCCACTGTCCTCCGGAGGTCTATGGTAATGCGGCTGAGATGGCAATGCTCCCTACAGGTGAAGCTGGGCCTCCAGGGCAGCGTTGTGAAAAGGGGCAGCTTGGAGTGGAACTATAAGTCGGGGCAGGGGGTGATGGAGCAGTCTATAGGGACACCGGGAGTGGAGAGGAATGACACACACACACTGTAGAAGTCTCTTTGACCTTTTACTGGTGGTATTAGCAGGTAAAAAACGTCCAGGGCACTGTTGGGTGACCAGGTGCTCAGTGGGTCCTCACAGCAAGTGGTATAAGGCTTCCTCTGTTTCCCTATGGTTCTTGAAGCCCCGTCTGCTTGCAGCCAGACTGGCTTCCTCACTTCCTCTGTCCTCTCTCCCTCCTTCTGCGCGGTTCACAGGTTACCTTCTTTGATCACTACTTTGTGATATCTCACTGCGGTGTCTGACTCCCTCTCTTTGAGTACGCAGGGGGACCAGGTGACTGAAGTCTCCACGGTGTGATGGGGTTTTCTGTAGTCTTGAAGTAATCCTACAGATGCGGATCCCCGAAGTCCGGTACGTCTCTGGTTGAACTTCCACTAGTTCCTCGCTCCCTTGGCTCTTCTCCTTGCCTTCTGTCCCCACTCCTAGGCTTGCCGGATGACAGAAGGGCCACTCCGGGTCACTGATTCGGGCCTAACCACGGCACTGACCACCAGGACATCTTCGCAGCTCTCCTAGCGTCTGCACACTCAGACTAACTCCTCCCCCATCAGCAGTATTTATAGGGGACCTCACCTAAAGTTGGTGAGTAGAGCTCCCCCTACTGTGTTGGGGTGGAAGATGTTGCATGCAGTAGGTACCTGCTGTGGAAACCCAGCTGTGCATTAGGGAAGTCTGTGGCTACCTGCGTGAGCAGGGCGCCACACATTACCAGACAGGCTTTGGGTGCAGGTGGAGGACCGAGTCGAGGTTGAGGAGGGAGAAGCAGTGGAGGAACTGCTACGTATCGTGGATTAACGTATAACTTGTGGGGACAGCAAGACTTGTACAACAGACCCTTCTCCAGATCTCACCATAGTTACCCAGTGCCCAGTCAGCGACATGTAATGCCCCTGTCCATGCTTACTGGTCCAAGTGTCTGTGGTGAAATGCACCCTGTCACACACAGAGCTTCTCAAGGAAGCGGTGATGTTGTCTGCGACATGCTGGTGTAGCGCAGGCACCCCTTTCTTGGAGAAGTAGTGGTGACTGGGCATCTGGTACTGGGGCACTGCGACTGATATAAGGTCTCTAAAATCTCTGTGTCCACCAGGCAGAAAGGCAGCATTTCTGTAGCCAACAACTTGCAGATGCTGAAATTCAATCGCTTAACTTTTCATGGCTAAGAGGAAATGGTCTTTTACTTGTCTACATCTGAGTGACGGAGGGCTAGCTGCTGTGCTGAGACGGGGTTGAGTAGGGTGTCCCCGGCAAACTGCTGGTCTGTGAGGAGAGGGCAGGCGGAGATATAATGTTGCCTTCATCCAAAAGTGATGCTCTTGATGTCTGAGAGAGCTCAACACAAGCAGCATTTTCCACTTCAAAAACAAGTGACGACCTGGCAATCACACTGCCTGTTGCAGGTAAAGAAGTGGAAGGTCTGCGTCCAAAAGCATGTGCGAAAGTTGTCCGACTACCCACTGTCACAGATGATGAAGTGCACGTGGATGCACTTGAAGGGGCAGATGGTGGTTGAGCTTCCCACTGCGACTTGTGTTTCATGTCCATATGACGGTTCATGCATGAAGTACTCAAACTATTGAATTTTTGGCCTCTACTCAGAGATTGGTAAGAAATCTTACAGATCACATGAGTTGAGTGATCCTTGGCGATGTCAAAAAAGGCACAGGCTAGGCAAGGCTGAGAGCCCATGCAACCGGCAGAGCCACCACAATTTTCTGCTCAGAGGCAGAGTTGTGGATGCGGATGCTGTTGTTGACGTGCTTCCAGTACTCCGTCTCTGTAAAGGAAGGTTCAACCTAACCTCATCGTCAGTATCATTCTCCTCCACCTCCTCTGCTGACCTCATCGACTGGCTGACTGTGGGTTGACAGTAAGTGGGATCTCCAACCTCATCATCACCCTGCGTGTTCTCACACCCCTCGTCCTCAGAGACAACCTCTTCCTGCCCTGACCGAAAAGTTAAGTTGTCGGTCCGATCAGGTATCTGAGTCTCATCAGCATTTTCCTCATTGTCTCCACCAAGAGGAATTACAGTTTGGGAATGAGGGTCTACATTATGTTCAGAACATTCTTCATCTGGGCCTGGATCTGACTCACAAAGCTTCTGGGCATCAGTGCAGATCATTTCCTCATCTGGACTCATTGCAGCTTTGGAGCAGACCTCTGATTCCTAGCCTATGGTGTGACTGAACAGCTCTGCAGACTCAACTATCTCTGTTACCCCATATTCAGTAGGGCGGCTGGAGACTTGGGAGCTGGGAGGAAGCAAGTGTGATTGGGGTGACGCTTCAGAGGACTGGAGGGTTAGGGATGTTGAAATTGAGGTGGAGGAGAGGCCACTTGATGGAGCACTTGAGATCCATTCAAACACCTGCTGTTTTGTGCCTCATCTGCAATAGGTATTGATGGTCATGTCCGCAAGATAGGGATCATATCAGATTGTCCACGAAAAGAAGTAGACATCTTACTTTGGCTGGAAGATGGTCTTTCTTCAGCATACGTTACTGTTGCTTTACCACCTTCCCCACGGACACAAACATTTTTGCCCTTTCCACCACGCCGATTTCCCTTTTCACCAGCAGCAGGCCTTTTGCCACTCATTTTGTATGTGACCAAATTGACAAATTATGCAGTTGTTGGGGAAAAAAATTTGGATGGAAATCGAGCTGAGCTGAGTGGCCAAAGAGTGGTACTAGGCCCAAACTATTAGCTGGGCTAGCTGCAGTTAAAAATTAGTCTGAACCAAACAGGCGGTGTAGTGTGTTTCACAAGTGGGCTACACCACTATCTAAATGACACTGCTACTAGGCCCAAACTATTACCTGGGCTAGGTGCAGTTAAAAATTAGTCTGAACTAGGCAGGCAGTGTATCTTGGTTGACAAGTGGGCTACACCACTGTCTACCAGACACCGCTACTAGCCCCAAAAAATTGCCTGTGCTAGCTGCACAAACAATTCACTACTGGATAGACAAGCGGTGTAGCTTACTTTACAACTGGGCTACACCACTGACTACCAGACACTGCTACTAGCACAAAATAATTGCCTGGACTAGCTGCAGTAAAAATTCACACTATACACTGAAACTGGATATTAACATTTAATAACAGAATTACTGTGAAAAGCCAGTTACGCTTTTTGTGAACGAACCGTTATTGAACATAACCTCGAACTGCTGAATTTGAAGCTAATTGCTCGGATTCGTCGAATAACTCGAACCCGTTCAAAACAGCTCGAATTTGAGATTGGTGAACATTTCGAATCGAACACCGCTCATCTCTAGTACTAAATACCTACAGTTGTGGCAAAATATTGACACCCTGCAATTCTGTCAGATAATACTCAGTTTCTTCCTGAAAATTATTGCAATCACAAATTCTTTGATATTATTATCTTCATTTAATTTGTCTTCAATGAAAAAACACAAAAATAATTGTCCTAAAGCCAAATTGGATATAATTCCACACCAAACATAAAGAAGGGGGTGGACAAAAGTATTGGAACTGTTAGAAAAATCATGTGATGCTTCTCTAATTTGTGTCATTGACAGCACCTGTAACTTACCTGTGACACCTAACAGGTGTTGGCAATAACTAAATCACACTTGCAGCCAGTTTACATGGATTAAAGTTGACTCAACCTCTGTCCTGTGTCCTTGTGTGTACCACATTGAGCATAGAGAAAAGAAAGAAGACCAAAGAACTGTCTGAGGACTTGAGAAACCAAATTGTGAGGAAGCATGAGCAATCTCAAGGCTACAAGTCCATCTCCAAAGACCTGAATGTTCCTGTGTCTACCGTGCGCAGTGCCATCAAGAAGTTTAAAGCCCATGGCACTGTGGCAAACCTCCCTAGATGTGGATGGAAAAGAAAAATTGACGAGAGGTTTCAACGCAAGATTGTGCGGATGGTGGATAAAGAACCTCAACTAACATTCAAACAAGTTCAAGCTGCCCTGCAGTCCGAGGGTGCAACAGTGTCAACCCGTACTATCCATCGGCATCTGAATAAAAAGGGACTGTATGGTACGAGACCCAGGAAGACCACACTTCTTACTCCGAAACATAAAAAAGCCAGGCTGGAGTTTGCCAAAACTTACCTGAGAAAGCCTAAAACGTTTTGGAAGAATGTTCTCTGGTCAGATGAGACAGAAGTAGAGCTTTTTGGGCAAAGGCATCAACAGAGTTTACAGGAGAAAAAAGAGGCATTCAAAGAAAAGAACACGGTCCCTACAGTCTAACATGGCGGAGGTTCCCTGATGTTTTGGGGTTGCTTTGCTGCCTCTGGCACTGGACTGCATGACCGTGTGCATGGCATTATCAAGTCTGAAGACTACCAACAAATTTTGCAGCATAATGTAGGGCCCAGTGTGAGAAAGCTGGGTCTCCCTCAGAGGTCATGGGTCTTCCAGCAGGACAATGACCCAAAACACACTTCAAAAAGCACTAGAAAATGGTTTGAGAGAAAGCACTGGAGACTTCTAAGGTGGCTAGAAATGAGTCCAGACCTGAATCCTATAGAACACCTGTGGAGAGATCTAAAAATGGCAGTTTGGAGAAGGCACCCTTCAAATATCAGGGACCTGGAGCAGTTTGCCAAAGAAGAATGGTCTAAAATTCCAGCAGAGCATTGTAAGAAACTCATTGATGGTTACCAGAAGCGGTTGATCGCAGTTATTTTGGCTAAAGGTTGTGCAACCAAGTATTAGGCTGAGGGTGCCAATACTTTTGTCTGGCCCATTCTTGGAGTTTTGTGTGAAATGGTCAATGTTTTGCTTTTTGCTTCATTCTCTTTTGTGTTTTTTCATGTAAGACAAATTAAATGAAGATAATAATACCAAAGAATTTGTGATTGCAATCAATTTCAGGAAGAAACTGAGTATTATCTGACAAAATTGCAGGAGTGTCAATACTTTTGGCCACAACTGTATTTGTACAAGCTCCTCTCTTCCACCATCAGATGTCAGATTTCAGTTTTTAAATTCCAATAAACTCAATATTATCTAAGTATAAAACAGTAAATATCAGATAGGGAAGGTGTGAGAAACAGGGTAGAGAAACTGCAGCAGTATCTCTACTTTAGTATGTGCTTGAGATTCATGCTTTGAAAAAGGACTGTGATTATCATAGCTGATGTATCTGAACAGCTGTAAGAAGCTACCAACAAGTGTTTATTTTTTTTGTAACAAAAAATTATATGTGGTAATCAGTAGCACAAAAGACCAAGAAGGTAATTATATTTTTTTAGCAATGCATTTTACATTTTTAGAATTCCTTAAAATCACATATGAGCTTCAAAAGATCCCTCTCCAATAATATAAAATTGTGAAACAGAAAGAAATGTGTAATGTTCTCCATTCAATTGTAAGTTTTTACCCATTTATGCCTCGTAAGATGGTAACCAAGTATATTGTGAAAGGCTGGTATGTATCACAGAGGTGTTTGTCCTCTATGATATAAACCTGGATGTCTACTATGGTACCTGTAGTGACAGAACACTTTTTTAAAGCATTCAGGACCAGGTTTACAGATGGCTAGAGAGAAGTGCATATCTAGCTTTTCACATACCTTCACCCATAGGTGTATCTCTATGTTATAATGGTGTCTGTTTGTTTGACACATGGTCAGTCAGGGTCAGTCAGGCAGTTAGCGACTGTGGAGGCTGTCATACCTCATGAAGGAACTTAACCTCAGTGAAAGGGGTTATGTACTGACAGGGTTAGTGAGTGTATACTACTGTGGAGAAGTACCCTGCGAGAGCATACCCGTGAGTAAAACAGACTGTATATCTGTGTGTATATGTTCCTGTAAAGCCAAAGGAAGACTTCTGTTTTTTTTTTTTTTTTTATCAGAGAGTGGTTTATGTGAATTTTAGTAAATCATCTGGGCTTTTAAATGAAAAGTATTCCTTTCACTACCTTATGGAGCAAGCAAAGTAAGTAACCCCATCACATATGATGCTAGAGTGCGAGCAATGTTCTACACGGCACATGTTAGGATTGCAGCTGCTTGCTTGCTGTGGATCGATGGGTCCATAAAGAATCTGGGTAGAGCTGTACAGAGCTGCAGGACCATGAGTGTAATGGAGAAGCGATTAAAAGTTCCTGATGCTGGCTCAGTTGTAGGAGCAACAAGTGCATCAGCAGCAACATCTCGGCTAGTAGCAAATGAATAAGCTGTTGAGGCAGCAGATGCAGCAGAACTGGGAGCTGTGTAAGAGGGTGTACAGAGCTATACATTTTGGTTGTAATTATGAATATAGGTCACATCTGTAATGATAACATCTGAGATGTAAGTAACACCTGCTATTGTTCTGAATTTATTAAGTATTGAAAAAAAAAATATTGAATAATTTTATATATGATTTGATGTATTTAACAAAAGAATTGTGCAGTGAATATGCTGGATGGGTAAAATACTTTTAATGCATTATCGCTCTGCCACATAAGCTAAGGAAAGAACTGAGGCTTGGTTGGAGAGGGGCAATTGGTCAACACAGAGTTGGAGACGGGACTAGATGTGCATTGTTTCAGCTCCTTTCAAAAAGAAAGAAAAAAAAGAAAGGTCCTAGTCAAGCGAACCTAGTCCCCAGTGGAGTGCCGCAATTTTGTGCTCTTGTGAACAGTGACACTCGGGACAGTCAACCCTTACCTGTGTTCGGTGAAGAGAACGGGAAAGCCCATCAGTGGGTTAGTAACAGTAGAAGGTGGCTATCTTATGAGAAGTGAGGCTGCGCCTATAGAGGGTACACCTACCCTGTGTTACAACTAAGAATAACGTACTTTTTTTATCCACCTATATTGAATGCAAGTTGTCTGGTCCAACGAGCTAGTTAGGGTTAGCCAGGTAATTGGACTAATCTGAATGACTTTTCTTTAATGGGACTGTGTTGACATTATCAACAACCGTAGACAGTGCTGTGTGAAGATCCAAAAGGCCACAAATTGAATCTTCCGCAGAAACTGCTGATTAAATGAAATTCATAACAAATAGATTCCTGTGATTGGGAATGAAATGCGGTTGTTTTAAATATTGGCGTTGTTATGTGAACCTAATTTTTAATTGGCCTTGCCGCGGGAGTACCCGTGGTTTAAACTGACTGTATAACTGTGTGTTTATGTTCCTGTGAAGCCAAAAGAAGACTTTTGTTTTTGTTACGAGAAGTGGTTTGATAAACCATCAGTACTTTTAAATGAATAGTGTTCCCTTTCACTACCTTGTAGAGCAAGCAAAGTGAGTAAACTCATCACAGCCTTTTTTACTACTACTAAATGACTTCTTATTGCTTGACAACATTTTAACGCTATGCTGTATTATATATAAATAACATGGAACCTTTGTGCCTTTAGAGGGATGCAGCGAAGGGATCCGGGCCGCAAGATTTTAAACAGGTGCGGGGATCCTGGAGCGGGGATCCAGGAGCAGGGGTCCAGGAGCAGGGGTCCAGGAGCAGGGTCAGGAGCGGGGATCCAGAAGCGGGGATCCAGGCACAAAGATCCAAGTGCGGGTATCCAGGCACAAAGATCTAGAGACAAGTGGACGGGAGGAAAACATGTAAAAAACTGGAGGACAGAGAGAAGTGGCGGGGGGAGGGTAGAAGGGAGATCTGGGAGCAAGCACACACTAGCAGGCTGCTGACTGGACTCGAGTATAAGCCGAGGGGGACTTTTTCAGCCAAGAAAAAAGGCTGAAAAAGTTGGCCTATACTCGAGTATATACGGCATATCCTCAGGACTTTTTAATTAGTAGTCCAAAGTAATACAACAATAAAGCATTGTTGGTCAACTTACATGTTGCAATTTCAAAGAAGAAACAGCATGTGCAGCAATAAAGGCATCCCTAATTAATACTTGGTTGCACACCCTTAGGCATTAATGACACCTCCCAATGTTTCTTGTAGCCATTTATAAGCTTCTTGCACTTCTCAGCTGGTATTTTCTTCCATTCCTCCTTTGCAGAGATAAGCGAACCTTTTGAAGTTTGGATTATGCTCGGTTCACCGAACAGGCATATGTTGGCTGAACAGTTTGCCAAACAGATCGTCGAACATCCAAACCCCAATCAAATCAATGGGAGGCAAAATCAAGGGCTAGAAAACACCTTCAAAGGGGCACAAAAGCTGCCAAACACAGCTCAGACCATTTTATAATTGAACCCCAATGTTTTGGCACAGATATTAGCTTCCTATACTATTGCTTAGCAAGTCTTTAGCACCGCTGTCACACTCACCATTCTTCCGGGTCCGCTCATTAACCTCAGACATCCGCATGACTTCCATGAGGTAGTCTCAGGTTAAACAGCAGATATCACACAGCAGGGAATCCTGCTGTGCCCACGGTATGTTATTTGATGCTTCTTTTTAAGCAGATTTTGACAATCTGCAACAAAATCTGCATGACTATCCTGAGACCAGTCTATGAGAGTTTAGAAGTGCTGTGCCAATGTGTTATTTTTTCTTGCAAATTTGGTGCAGTTTTTTTTTGGGCAGAAAAAAAGAAATCTTAACAACATTTGCAAGGGGAAAAAATGCAATGAGGGCACAGCACTTCTGACCTGTAATAGACTTTACTTTTATTGTTGAAATCTGCATCAAAAAAAGCATCAAACAATCTTTCAGCAAGACAATGATCCAAAACACCGCTCCAAATCTACTCAGCATTCATGCAGAGGAACAATTTTGGGCTGGACAAGACTTACCAGTGGTTGCAAAGAATAGTGTACTGTCCTCAGATGCTTCGGGCAGTGGAGAAGGCCTGTAAACTGTGTCGTTCCTGCGAGTTAAATAAAGCTCTCCCACAGCGAGCACCAGTACAGACCATTGTCACCAAAAAGCCGTTGGAAGTACTTATGATAGATTACCTGAAGATTGGCGACTCCCACCGGGGCTATCAGTTCTGCCTTGTGATGACAGACCACTTCTCAAAATTTGCGGTGGTGACGCCCACGAGAGATCAGACGGCTGAATCAGCTGCTCGAGCCATCAGTGATGACTTTATCCGGGTATACGGCTGCACTAAAAGGATACACTCTGATCAAGGGGCCTGCTTTCAGGGCAGTGTCATGAGAGAGCTGCAAAGGATCTACGGGATGCAAAAGTCAAGAACCACGCCTTATCATCCACAGGGCAACGGAGCCTGCGAGAGGTTTAACCGGACTCTCCTACAAATGCTACGCACATTGGAAGATAATCGTAAGAGTCACTGGCCCAGTTATCTCGCAGAACTCGTATGGGCATACAATAACCATGTCCACTCCACCACTGGGTACGCTCCATATGTGCTATTGTTTGAAAGAGCTGGAAGAGGCATTGAAGAACTAAACCTGGCTCCACCCGAGATCAGTGAAAGTCAGAGCGTAGGGTCTTGGGTTGACTGTCACCGTCAAGGCTGGAGACTATCCATCGAATTGTCACCAAGCGGTTGCAAGAAAAGATATACCCCCGGCAGGAACCTGTACGTGAGGCCCCGTTCTTACCAGGAGACAGAGTGCTAGTTGCAGAGAAACACCCGAGACACAAGTTGAGTGAGCGCTGGAAACCAGAGCCGTACATTGTGACCAGAAGAGTCTCTCCTGACGGGCCAGTGTACGAAGTGAGAAGCGAGCGGGGAGGCGGAACCCTCATCCTGCATCGTAATATGCTGAGGCCCTGCTATTCAGAAGACAGGACCGGACAAAGCGACTCGGGGACTGTGCCTGTGCCCGTTCCTGTTACTCTTGAGGAGGGCTCTGACGATGAAGAATGGTGGCGGGCCCGTCCAACCCAACAGACTGGGGAAGGTCCAACCCCCCATCCGTTCAAGTTGCAGGTGCCACCCCTGCAGAGCATGAGCCACCAATCTTCAGAGATGATGACGAGGATATTGTACTCCCTGCTACTGCACCAGGTCTGCTGAATTAGCCGTAGCTCCACGTAGGACTGAATGGGCTAATGCTGGTATTCCCACTGATCGGTACTTGGCAGATGAATTTGTGTATTCTGTCACTGGAGTCGGTTGTAAGACATTGGCTCCCAGGCAGCAGGTTGTAAAGCACGGCAGAGGTTGCCATCGAGTGTTCCTGTGCAGAGGGCCCCAGGAGAGTATCGGCCGGGACGGCCGATGTTAAAGAGGGGGGGAAATGTAAGACCTGTTAACAGTTCTTTAACCATGTATATAAATGCTTTGTGGACTCTTCCTTGTGTTATACTGCCACCTGCTGCCAAAAAAAGAAAGGATAGCAGAGATAAAACCCCTGCTGCTGAGAGTGACATGGAACAGTCCAGGAGATGGATGGGTGGGGTCTCTAGAAGGAGAAGAGAGACAACTTCCACGTGTGTTGCAGAGAGAGACACAGACCTAAAGAGACTGGATGTGGAGTTAGAGCCAGACAGCACGAGCAAGGCACAGATCCAAAGAAGGACTGCACTCGAGACACGCCTGTCAGGGAATTACGGGCCCCAACGGCAACTAGGTAACTCGCAGTAAAACTTGCAGTAAAACTCACAGTAAAGTGTGCACACTGTTTTAGTTAGGGACAGATAGGAAAAGACTCTGCAGTTCGATATACGAGTAATAGAAAGAAAACAAACACTCTGCGTCTCGCTCGATAAAGACTTTGCATTTCTTTATTTAAAGACATTCAGAGACCTTGCATTCTCGGCAAACTAGTCACAGTGGTGATATATATTGTATTTACTTTTGCACACCTTCCCGCTCCTTCCCCTTCTTTCCCGCACTTTTCCCCCAGTTGTATTAAAAGTGCATTTGTTTAACACTCTGTGTTCCTTGCAGTCCTTGCGTATCCCACCACCTGTGGGCCATTACAATAGTATGTATCCATTATCGCACAATGGAGAAAAAGTAAATTTGTCCAGAGGAGCCAAGTAGAGTGGACATATGTGTGAGTTCTTAATGAACACTTTGAGGAAAAAATAAATAAACAATAAATAAATAAAACCACTCAGGTGACTTCCTCAGGGCCTTTCGATGATGGGGATTTTGCTGTTCTTCTCTTGGAGCGCTGAGATTTCGGGGTCATCGCTTGTTGCCAGGGCTGCGGAGTCGGGAGCGCCTGAAGTAGTGATGCTGCATGGAAAGACTCTAAGTCCGGATAGGTTTCCAGAATGATATCCAGAGAGGTGCAATCTGCTTTAATGTCAGCTGAAGATCTGGCAATTATAGATTTCTCACCGGCCGTTATGTGAATGCCGAAGGGGAAAAGCCAGCGAAATTTATGTCCTTTGGCCAAGACTGCCCCTGTGAATAATTTTAGGAGGCGACGTTTTCTTAGAGTTATTGCTGATAGGTCTTGGAAAAGCAGAATTTTGGAGTCTGCATAAGTAAGGTCATCAGCCTCTCTAGCTCTGCGTAGCACCAGGTCCTTTGTTCGATAGTCTACATAGCACGTTTCGAGGGGTGTCACCAGGTGTCGGTTTAGGGCGGAGGGTACGATGCACTCGGACCAGTTCAATATCACGTGGATCTTCCTCCCTCAATACTGATCTGAATATTTCTAGTGCTGCTTTGCCTAGAGCTTCGAATGCTACCGATTCAGGGAGGCCTTTGATTCGGATGTTGTTGCAGCGCTCTCTGTTCTCGTGATCCTCGAGGGAAATATGGACTTGGTGTAGTTGTTGCTCGTGGGTCACTAGGCATTCTAATAAAGAGTTGGAATGATGGGTTAATGGTCCTTGCGCATTTTCTAGAGATTCAAGTCTGTAGCCTTGGAGAGTTAGGTCTTGCTTAATATCTGCTATATCACGCCCTATAGGTTCTAGTATTTTGGCTAGTATTCGTTTTAAAAATGATCTAGAGAACAGAGCGTCCTTTGTTTTGGTGCTTGTGTCAGATTCGAACTCCATATCTGAATCCGAGTCGTCAGCGCATGAGAGAGCAGGTTGTTTGCTTGGTTTCTGGACTCCTGAAGACTCGTTTTGTTTTCGTAGAAAGTGATCAATGTCTGCTTGCATGATTGACTTGGACGCCTTAGGTATGATCTTAGGAGTTTTTACAGTTGTTTTCCCCATATTATGACAAAGTAGTGTGTGCAATATTAGGCCGTGCTTTAGGGAGCTCCACCCCCCTGCTGGTTTCTTAGCAGATCAGCATGTCATTTTGTGTAATAGAAAATGTAGGGTTAACCTAGAGTGAGAGAGTATTTGGAGATCCTACTGGGGCTTAGATGGATAGCTCCAGGTGTTAGGAGGGAGAGAATGGATTAGAATTATGTCCACAGTGAGAGGTTGATGAGTCCTTGTGTGTCCCAGGACTATATTCTCCCTGTTATACTTGGCGTGTCTTCTGCCAGTGGGAATAGCTCTTTCTTCAATCACTGGGTGCAGTTAGTTTGCAGGGGAACTCTCTATATGTGACCACTGGATTTCAAGTAGTCTCTAACAGGGGTAGGGGTGCCCCTGCTATAGTATAGTTGAGTATGGGGGTGACGATCAATCAACCTGGGCATTGGACAATGTGTGTGTGGCCACTCTTTGTATGATTACAGTGCCTGGGATCGTGTTGCCAAGCTGCCTCTGTTTTATCTGCAGTATGTGCGACCCGCCACAGCAGACTGTAATGGCGGCCGGGCTAGAAATGGATAGTCCCCTTCTCTCCTCTTTCCCCCTCACCAATTCTGCTGGTGATCGGAGGCTCCCGTATCTAAGGACCGCCAAGCTCCTCACCGCCTGCCCGTCACCCTGGAGCCCCAGTGTCACCTGGTATAGATGGTAGCAGCTGCAGTGACGATGGACCTCTGACTCCTCTGGTGGTCCGCCCGTTCCCCACCGCTTCTCTTCTCCTTTTACGCGTGGTTGGCCGCGTCGCCGCTCTGCTTCGCCGGGTTAACACACCAAGGACTAAGGGCTGCAGCGTCTGGTGGCGTCCTCCTGCGGTAATAGATGTCGGCGGGTCCCGGTTGGTGGCGGAGTCCGGTGCTCAGTGTCGGCGTTAGCTGTAGGCTCTCTCAGCAGGCGCCTCAATCTGCTTCTGCAGCATCGGCACTTCTTATCAAGTCCGCCGCTGTAGTCTTTCCCGCCTTGCAGATCTATTGAGTGCAGGATTTGCACACCAGGCTCCGGGGGTCTCACTTCCTCTGGTGTATATTGTACAGGTCTCCAGCCAGGGCAGTGCGAAGCCCCACAGATGGAGTGAGGGGATCACTTTGCAGGGTCCAGATGAGTAGCCAGGTCGGTTTAGCAGCACGGCCTCGTGGAGGGTGGGGGTATCTCTGTGCGTTCAGAGCAAGTCCAGTTTGCACCTTGAGCCAAAAATGAACCCTGATCTATGGTCAGGGGTATAATGGCTATCAGGATGGGATCTTGAAGATGTTGATTTCCGTGCAGTTAAGGCTGGATGGCAGGGATGGGGCAGCTGGTGGAGAGAGCTGCTTCATGCACGTCCTTCCTGGACTGCGGCCATCTTGGATCTTCCTCAGTGAATGCTTTTTTTGTCACTTTAGACAGATCTATGACGAACCTGACAGGGTCAAGGTGGCAGAGACAAGGATCATGAATCTGACACAGGGCACCCACAAGCAGACTATTGTACTGAGTTTCGGCAGTGGTCTTCTGAGGTCATGTGGAATGATGCAGCTCTCAGATGCCAATTCCTCAGGGGTCTCTGGAGACTCTAAAGGACGCCGTGGCTCCACATGCTCCACCTAGTTGTTTCATGGAGGGCATAACTCAGGCTATCCGCATGGATCGGAGGATGCGGGTGAGACGTGAGGTTCAACAAGAGGTCCCATTTCATCCATCTGGCTCAGTTCGTTTACCTGGGCCGTAACCTATGGAGGTTGGAAATGTCACTTCAAGGATCAATGAGAGGAGACACGGGAACTTGGACTTTGTTTCTATTGTGGCCAAGCTGGTCATTTCTTAAAGGATTGCTTGTCAAGACCAGCGAACAAGCCATCGGGAAATACCTAAATCTGGATGATTGCCGAGGTCTTACCCTTTTGCTCCTCTGACAATGTATTGTTGAATGCTGAACTTTTCTCTCAAAATCAATGTCTGGCAACATTTGCATTTATTGACTGCGGATCAACAGCCAATTTAATTGATTCAGGACTGTTTCTGAAGTTAGAATTAGGGACAGGTTAGTTAGTAAATCCCATTCAAATCGTGGCCATTGATAGAACTCTGTTGCTCAAGAATCTGTTTCAGTTAGTTACGGTGAAGTTCACACTCAAGGTGGGGTCCCTTCACACAGAACTAATCTCCTGCTAAGTTTTGGACAATTTACCTGCTGGAATTGTGTTGGGTATTCCTTGGCTGTGTATGCATAATCCAATAATTGACTGTAATCATAAAGATATTATCAAATGGGGTCCCTATTGTGTTGAAAACTGTCTTAGGCTGGGGTCACAGTTGCATTTTTCACAAGCGTTTTTGGAGACCTGCGTTTTCAAAACCGCATGTAAAAAACGCACCCATAGGCCCCCATGTTAAAAAACGCATGCCCTAATAGCAAAAAAGCATGTGTGACAGTACCATGCGTTTTTGGTGCATTTCAAAAAACACATGCGTTTTTTAATGTGGGGCCCTATGGGAAACGCATGCAAAAACGCATGTACAATTAGTACCATACAAAAACGCATGTGTTTTCCATAGGAGCCCATGTTAAAAAAAAACGCAAGCGTTTTAGAAAACGCATGGGATTTTTTAACATGGGCTCCTATGGAAAACGCATGCGTTTTTCAATGGCACTAAATGGTACTAATTGGACATGCGTTTTTGCATGCGTTTTCCATAGGGGCCCATGTTATAAAAATGCATGCGTTTTCTACCAAAACGCACCAAAAAATAGTACATGCACTATTTTTGGGTGCGGATTTCAAAACGCAGCCAAAAACGCAGGGAGCCATCACACACCTTAAAAAACTCATGATGACATGAAAAACGCATGTAAAAAAGCATGCGTTTTTAAAAGGCACTACAAAAACGCATGGCAACTGTGACCCCAGCCTTAGGCTAGGGTCACACTTGCGTTTTTTTCATGCTTTTTTAGAGACCTGCGTTTTTAAAAAAACATGTAAAAACGTACCCATAGGCCCCCATGTTAAAAAACGCATGCCCTAATAGCAAAAACGCATGTCTTAATAGCAAAAACGCATGTGTGACAGTACCATGCGTTTTTGTGTGCGTTTTTGCACTTATGTGATTAGCTGACATCAAAAACGCATGCAAAAACGCATGGTACATTAGTACCATTTAGCACCATCCAAAAACGCATGCGTTTTCCATAGGGGCCCATGTTAAAAAAACATGCATACATTATTTTTGGGTGCTGATTTAAAAACGCATGCAAAAATGCAGGGTGCCATCAGACACCTTAAAAAACGCATGCAGAAATGGAAAAAAAGCATGCAGAAACGCATGGTTTTTTTAAAGGCACTTAAAAAAACTCATGCCAAGTGTGACCCCAGCCTTAGATCTGTGCACGTTTGCTCCATTTAGGGTATTTCACACACCTAACTCGTTAACAATGTTGCTGAAACGTTACATAATTTGTGATGCAACAGCGACCTCACCAGCGACCTCGCTATGTGTGACACATAGCAGTGATCAGGCCCCCGCTGTGAGATCGCTGATTGTTACAAATCGTTCAGGACCATTTTTTGGTCGTTGCACTCCCGCTGGGCAGCATGCAGCGCTGTGTTTGACAGGGACAACGACCAACGATCTAAATAACACGCCTGACAGGATCCCAGTGAGTGCCGCATTGTTGCTGCATCACTGGTGAGATCTGACTATGGCGGCCGTCACACGCATCAATATCGATAGCGATATTGTTAGCAATCACGTGCACGCGCGATCACTAACAATATCGCTCACATCGGTGGTGAGCTGTCACACAGACAGACTCACCAGCGATGTGGACCAGCGAGATCGCTGGTAACTATGGTACACATCAGGTTACTAGGCGCCGCGCGGCGCTTAGTAACCCAACGTTTACCATAGATACCATCTCCTAGCATAGGCTCTGTCGCTGGGAGATCGTTCATCGTGGTGTCACACACCACGATGAGGCAGATTGATCAAGCGTTTATCGCTTGATATGAGCTCCGGCTCACCAATCTGCAATGTAACGATCAAGCGATTTTACATTGTAAAATCGCTTGATTGCACGCAGCGATGCACAAACGATATCGCTTAAGCGATCAAAAAGCAGATCGCTTAAGCGATATCGTGCATTAAATTGAAGCATGTGACGGCCGCCTATTTCACATCTCACCAGTGACCACGTAGTGACACACCAGCGATCCTGACCAGGTCAAATTGTGGTCGTGATCGCTGGAAAGTTGCAGCGTGTAAAAGGGCCCTTAGTCTGAGAGGGTCTTCCGGAATACCTGAAAGACTTTGGAGATGTTTTTTCAGAAAGAGAGGCTGAGATCTTACCTCCTCACCATC
The DNA here is from genome assembly GCA_033576535.1 of Allobates femoralis. NCBI lineage: Eukaryota > Metazoa > Chordata > Amphibia > Anura > Aromobatidae > Allobates > Allobates femoralis. The sequence goes on from JARQOC010000005.1 coordinate 286,581,046, forward strand.
CCTATGATTGTGCTATTAATCTCATTCCCAATGCCAAATTGCCCAAGGCTCGCTTACTTAAATAACTTGTCTGGTCCTGAGCGGACAGCCATGAAGGTTTATATTGCTGAAAAATTACGTAAAGGTCATATCCGGCCTTCCTCATCATCAGTTGCTGCAGGTTTCTTTTTTGTTAAAAAAAAGATGGAGGTCTTCATCCCTGCCTCGATTTCCGAGAACTAAGCAAAATAATTGTTAAGAATACTTATCTGCTTCCACTCATTTCCGATCATTTTACTACCAGTAAGTAGTATAATTGTTATATTTACTTTCCATTTATTTCAGTTAGTTTTCTGCTCCACTGAGACTAGTTATTACTTATGACCAGCGTCACAATTCTACACCTTGATGCAAGCCGGTAGACCCGATGGATGGGGACATTCCTAACCATTCGGTTAGGTGTTTTCCCCAGGCAGTGGGTCTTCCGATGAGCATTTTGGCCTTAAATAAACAGGTAAAGTTTTAGGGCCATTTTAATTTCAAAACTTATTCTCAAACAAAGCAGTGTTCGCCGACTTTTGAGGTAAGTGTTCGAGTTTCCAATCCCTGAGACAATTTGGCTATGTTTGATTGAATTTGAAATTGGCAAACATGTTCAAGCAAAGTTGGATCATCTCTACCCACAACTTAGTCATAACCTTGAAATTGGGGGTAGATCCATAATGAAGTTCATTGATATGTGGAACCGTGGATATATAGGAATTGACAAGGGAAGAAGTTTTCTAGCTGGGATAACGTAAGATACCTTGTTCCTAGTGCAGGTCTATCAACTACAATGCCCTTTGGAAGAATGAAATCAGGTTAAGTTATCTCAGACTGACTGGGACAAATATTCTGAGAAAGGGCAGAATATTTAATGGCTGCACTGGGCGTCCTCTCTGGGTCATTTACATCGCTTCCTCGGCTCTTTTTCATGCTTCGATGGATGTGAAACTGCATTTTGATGAGCCTGCCTCACAGCCATGGGAGGACTTGCTAGTATAATGCAAACACGTCATTTCTGGCACTGCTGACACTGATACACCCTTTGGGTGTATCGACAGACCTCAAGCGGCGCATATCGCATGCGCGAGGTGTACATTACTACAGCGTCAAAGGCGAGGTGTACCAACTACAGCGTCACGGACACCGAGGAGCCGCAGTTCGTGTTTGACGCTGTAGTAATGTACACCTCGTACATGCGCAATGCGCTGCTTGAGGCCTGTTGATACATCCAAAGGGTGTGGCTTGTACGCATATCAAGCCTCGACTACCTACCTTTCTGTTGGTATGCAATCTTTGGGAGTTAGACTTAGGGTGGTGACCTCCATACATTGTAAGGAGCTTCCATGTCTTCACATCTGCAGCTTTCATTTCTTCTTTAGGCCATCACACTATGCCAGCAGGGTATCTGATAACTGGCAGGGCATATGTATAGATGGCGTGAATCTTTTTCTTCCCATTGAGCTGGCTCTTCAGGACCTATCTTTCCCTTTGATGGCATTTATATGTTGCTGGTTTCCTTGCCTCCTCATCATGTTTACTGTATCCCTGTGGGATGCCGGGGTACTTGTAGCTGGTCTGTATATCTGCTATGTGCCCTGCTGGTAGTTCTACTCAGTCAATCAGTCTTTACTACCTTGCCTCTCTTTATTACCAACCTTCCGCACTTCTCCAGTCCGACAGACATCCCGATATCTTTGCTGTAAATCCTTGTGAGGTGGATCAGTGAATTGATGTCTCATTCATTTTTTACATACAGCTTGATGTCATCCATGTAGAGCATATATGTAAATACCTGATGAAGGCGGAGTATCTGCTGAAACATGTTGCGATATGCTGCAATAAACAAAGTAAGATATACTAAAAACCATTTGTGCACCTCCATCCTTTTGTAGCGCCCTCCTAAACCACTAATTACCTCTTATTCTGTTATCCATGTAGAGCAGGTAGCTGATGGTGCTTCCACTCTTGAACTTGTATCCATAGCCCAACTATGTAATTATCTGACTGAGGGGGTTCAAGCCTATGCAAAACAACAATGGGGACAGTGCATCACCTTGGTATATGCCGCATTTGAAGGACACTTGTGCTAGTTGTCTTGAGTTGACTTCCAGTGTTGTCCTCCAAAGCCCCATTGAGTTTCGGAGGAAGGTTCTTAATTTCCTGTTTACATTGAAGAGTACCAAGCATTCACCGATCCATGTGTGTGACATTGAGTCATAGGCTTTCCTGTAGTCAACCCAGGCTGTGCTGAGTTTGGTCTGTCTGGATCTTGAGTCTTGAATCTATCTACTAGCAGCAGGTCCTTAGAGCCTCTGATGTTGTTCCCAATGAATTTCTGAGCTTGATTGTAGTGATTTGCATGGTTCTGTAGCTTGGTGGCTATGATGCCTGATAGGAGTTTCCATCTCGTTGTAAGGCAGGTGTTTGGGCGGTAGTTGGATGAAATTGTTCCTTTGTGGGCATCTCTCATGATCAACACTGTTCTTTCTTGTGTTAATCTTGCATGTAGAAGTTGGTATATATGTTTTTCCAGGCATTCATGTGCCGCTGTTAATTTCTTTACTCAGTAGGTATTGTGAGGCACCGCCGGCATGATCCTCATGACCGGGGCGCATCACATGCAGGATCAGGGTATGATCCTGTTCACACTGGCCGGTTTGACTGTGATAATACTGTGTGAACCAACTGGAGACACAGGGTTTCATGTTACTAGTGAGTGGCTCATAAAATCGAGGAAGCCCTAAGGAAAGGGATGTAATGAGTGATTGCTGACAGCCCAGGTGGTGTGTCAGGTGGGTGTGGCCGGCACGATAAGAGCCGGCCAGCTGAGTGATTGGGAGATCAATACCAGCCAGAGAGCAGAGCAGTCCAGTCCAGAGCTCTGTGTGCATGGAATAATGGGAGCATGCTAGCTCCATGCCGGTGCCTAGGTCCGGGGTCGTGGCAGCACCTGGAGGGGGAAGCCGTGGCTGACCCCGTGGACGATGGTCCGAGCGTGGTTCACCTCACGTCCGGGAAGAGGCCCGTGGGGATGCCTGGTGGAACCTGTGACACAGATAGCGAGACCCGGATCCGTGCCCGGTAAGAAAGCAGTTCCTGAATGCTTGTGTGAACTGTGCACCTTGTGTGTAAATCATGCTAGGCGAGCGTAGCCGCCATTAGGTCCAGTGAAGGACCTGTTGAACCTTATAAGTACTGTATGGCTTTTTAGAAGACCCAGCGAGTGAATGTAGCCCTATAGGGGCCGAAGTATGAAGTGTGCCAGGCGGGCATAGACCGCCCTTGGGACCGACTCAGTGTAGTCAGTTAAAGGTCCTGATGAACCGGAATGAATGTAGCCCTTCGGGAGGCGATCGTATGTAGCCCTTCGGGAGGCGATTTTATGTAGGGGCGCCAGGCGGGCATAGACCGCCTTTGGGTCCGAGTCGGAGTACTCAGTTAAAGGACCTGATGAACCGGAATGTGTGTACGAGAGGTCAGAAGCAGGGGTTAGAAGGGCTCCCGTACTGGGTAGCGTGTGGTTCACCCCACGGGTTACTAGGGTTTGCCAATCCCTGTTCTGAACCCAGAGGAGCCGCAGTCCATGAGTGTTGTATGATGGGCTGTGAGCGAGTGAAAGGACGTGTGTGGTCCATGGTGGCTTATAGGATGGATCACATATTGTATGTAATAACCCGGTCAGGCTGGAGTCCTGATTCCGGGGTAGTATGAAGCTGGGGAAATAGAGCCAGGTGGCTGGTTCTGCCATTGGGACCCATAGGGCCCGTTGATATGGTACTTGATGTATTGTTAAATGTATGTGAAATGTATATAGGCCGGAGGCCGTAGCCACCACGGGAGCTGTTAGTAGAGCTCCAATGGGACAGAGAGATGGTTACAGTCCGGGTTACAATAATGTTATATGTAATATCAATGTATTATGTGACGTGTATGTGTTAAATGTTAAATGTACAAACCCGGTTATTGATGCTATTGAGAAATACACGGGTAATTACGTGAAAAATTATACACATGTGGTGGCGTCATTACGCAGCAAGCGAGTCCCCCGGCTCGCTACCTCACAGTATGGATACTATATAATTGTCTAAGGCGTCTGTCGGTCACAGAAATCGCGCGCCAGACAGAGGGTGCTCATTGGTGGCCGACTCTGAGCGCAGACTATGCAAATAGGTGCGAGAATTCAAGGGGGACAGAAGGAGCGCTGACAGGAGGAGAGTTGGAGGAGAAGTGACAGGAGGAGCGTGACAGGTATAGCGGTGACAGGTGGAGCAGTGACAGGAGGAGCAGTGACAGTAGGAGCGGTGACAGGAGGAGCGATGGAGGAGGTGGGCAGGAGGAGCGGGGACAGGAGGAGCCAGAACAGGAGGAGAGACGGAGGAGCAGTGACAGGAGGAGCGGTGACAGGAGGAGAGATGGAGCAGCAGGGACAGAAGGAGCGGTGACAGGAGGAGAGACGGAGAAGCAAGGACAGGAGGAGAGATGGAGCAGCAGGGACAGGAGGAGAGACAGAGGAGCAGTGGCAGGAGCAATGTAGTTCACTTATGTTGACTGAACAAGTTCTGTCAGTCACAGTATGTAAACTACATACATATTCTAGAATACCTGATGCGGTAGAATCGGGCTACCATCTAATATATACACTTGTGGCCAAAAGTATTGACACCCCTGCAATTCTGTCAGATAACACTCAGTTTATTCCTGAAAATGATTGCAATCACACATTCTTTGGTATTATTATCTTCATTTAATTTGTCTTCAATGAAAAAACACAAAAAGAATTATCCTAAAGCCAAATTGGATATAATTCCACACCAAACATAAAAAAGTGGGTGGACAAAAGTATTGGCACTGTTAGAAAAATCATGTGATGCTTCTCTAATTTGTGTAATTAACAGCACCTGTAACTTACCTGTGGCACCTAACAGGTGTTGGCAATAACTAAATCACACTTGCAGCCAGTTGACATGGATTAAAGTTGACTCAACCTCTGTCCTGTGTCCTTGTGTGTACCACATTGAGCATGGAGAAAAGAAAGAAGATCAAAGAACTGTCTGAGGACTTGAGAAACCAAATTGTGAGGAAGCATGAGCAATCTCAAGGCTACAAGTCCATCTCCAAAGACCTGAATGTTCCTGTGTCTACCGTGCGCAATGTCATCAAGAAGTTTAAAGCCCATGGCACTGTGGCTAACCTCCCTAGGTGTGGACAGAAAAGAGAAATTGACGAGAGATTTCAACGCAAGATTGTGCGGATGGTGGATAAAGAACCTCGACTAACATCCAAACAAGTTCAAGCTGCCCTGCAGTCCGAGGGTACAACAGTGTCAACCCGTACTATTTGTCGGCATCTGAATGAAAAGGGACTGTATGGTAGGATACCCAGGAAGACCCCACTTCTTAACTTCTTACCCCGAGACATAAAAAAGCCAGGCTGGAGTTTGCCAAAACTTACCTGAGAAAGCCTAAAATGTTTTGGAAGAATTTTCTCTGGTCAGATGAGACAAAAGTTGAGCTTTTTGGGCAAAGGCATCAAGATAGAGTTTACAGGAGAAAAAAAGAGGCATTCACTGAAAAGAACACGGTCCCTACAGACAAACATGGTGGAGGTTCCCTGATGTTTTGGGGTTGCTTTTCTGCCTCTGGCACTGGACTGCTTGACCGTGTGCATGGCATTATGAAGTCTGAAGACTAACAACAAATTTCGCAGCATAATATAGGGCCCAGTGTGAGAAAGCTGGGTCTCCCTCAGAGGTCAGGGGTCTTCCAGCAGGACAATGACTCAAAACACACTTCAAAAGCACTAGAAAATGGTTCGAGAGAAAGCACTGGAGACTTCTAAGGTGGCCAGTAATGAGTCCAGACCTGAATCCCATAGAACACCTGTGTAGAGATCTAAAAATGGCAGTTTGGAGATGGCACCCTTCAAATATTAGGGACCTAGAGCAGTTTGCCAAAGAAGAATGGTCTAAAATTCCAGCAGAGCATTGTAAGAAACCGGAAGCGGTTGATCGCAGTTATTTTGGCTAAAGGTTGTGTAACCAAGTATTAGGCTGAGGGTGCCAATACTTTTGTCTGACCCATTTTTGGAGTTTTGTGTGAAATGATTAATGCTTTGCTTTTTGCTTCATTCTCTTTGTGTTTTTTCATTGAAGACAAATTAAATGAAGATAATAATACCAAAGAATTTGTGATTGCAATAATTTTCAGGATGAAACTGAGTATTATCTGACAGAATTGCAGGGGTGTCAATACTTTTGGACACAACTGTATATATATATATATATATATATATATATATGTGGTGCCCCTGTGACTTGGAGGCCACAGGGTGAACTGCAGCAGGACAGGTGAGATGGTCAGCTCACAAAAGCACCCACACACACACACTCCGACCCTGAGTCCAAGATGCTTCATGCCAGGCGAGGGTGGCGTGAGGTGAGTAGCTACGTGTGGGTGGGAAGTAGAGAGAACCTGGTGGAGGAACTAAATGCCAAAAAGGACCTAGGAACACTAAGTTGGGAGAGACGATTGATAGTTTCCCATGGGAGAGGAGTACACAAAGATATCTCCTGGAGGGTTGAGGAGAAGGGAAAGCATCCCTAAGCTGAGACACCCTTCAGCTGAGTACTGACTACACTGTGTGCAGAATTATTAGGCAAGTTGTATTACCAGAGAATTATTTTTATTATTGATCAACAGCTATGTTCTCAATCAACCCAAAAGACTCAAATATCAAAGCTTAATATTTTTGGAAGTTGGAGTGTTTTTTTTTAGATTTGGCTATCTTAGGAGGATATCTGTTTGTGCAGGTAAGTATTATTGTGCCGAATTATTAGGCAACTTAATGAAAACTAAATATATTCCCATCTCACTTGTTTATTTTCACCAGGTAATCAATATAACTGCACAAAATTTAGAAATAAACATTTCTGACATGCAAAAACAAAACCCAAAAAAATTAGTGACCAATATAGCCACCTTTCTTTATGATGACAATCAACAGCCTTCCATCATAGATTCTGTTAGTTGCTTGATCTGTTGATGATAAACATTGCATGCAGTAGCCACCAAAGCCTCCCAGACACTGTGAGGAGTACTGTTTTCCCTAGATCTCACATTTTTTGAGGGACCACAGGTTCTCTATGGGGTTCAGATCAGGTGAACAAGGGGCCATGTCATTATTTTTTCTTCTTTTAGACCTTTACTGGCCAGCCACGCTGTGGAGTAGTTGGATGCATGTGATGGAGCATTGTCCTGCATTAAAATCATGTTTTTCTTGAACGATACCGACTTCTTCCTGTACCACTGCTTGAAGAAGTTGTCTTCCAGAAACTGGCAGTAGGTCGGGAGTTGAGCTTCACTCCATCCTCAACCTGAAAAGGTCTCACAAGTTTATCTTTGATGATACCAGCCCATACCACTACCCCACCTCCACCTTGCTGGCATCTGAGTCGGAGTGGAGCTCTCTGCCCTTTACTGATCCAGCCTGTGGCCCATCCATTGGACCATCAAGAGTCACTCTCATTTCATCAGTCCATAAAACCTTTGAAAAATCAATCATAAGATATTTCTTGGCGAGTCTTGATGTTTTATCTTATGATTTTTGTTCAAAGGTGGTTGTTTTTCAACCTTTCTTACCTTGGCCATATCCCTGAGTATGGCACACCTTGTGCATTTTGATACTCCAGTAACATTGCAGCTCTGAAATATTGCAAAACTGGTGGCAAATGGCATCTTGGCAGCTTCACGCTTGATTTTCCTCAATTCATAGGCAGTTATATTGCGCCTTTTTTGCCCAACACGCTTCTTGTGACCCTGTTGGCTATTTGCCATGAAACACTTGATTGTTCAGTGATCACGCTTCAAAAGTTTGGCAATTTCAAGACTGCTGCATCCCTCCGCAAGACATCTCACAATTTTGGATTTTTCAGAGCCTGTCAAATCTCTCTTCTGACCCATTTTTTCAAAGGAAAGGAAGTTGCCTAATAATTAAGTACACTTATATAGAGTGTTGATGTTATTAGACCACACCCCTCATCATTACAGAGATGCACATTACCTGGTTTACTTAATTGGTAGTTAGCTCTCAAGCCTATACTGCTTGGAGTAGGACAGCATGTCTAAAAAGAATTATGTGATCAAAATACTCACTTGCCTAATAATTCTGCACACAGTGTAACAGCGACTAAGAACATCAGGGCCCTGTGGCCTGCACCACTAATGGCTGGCCGGGAGCCCAAAAAGCTGAGAACCGTGGATGGTTGAAGGAGCCAGGTGAGCCCAACTAACCCAGGTCACTGGTGGCTGGGCCAGAGAAACTAGAGAGCCAGATCTGATCTGTAGATGTGGCCGGGAACGCTTTATGCCCCTAACCACGAGACACCTGACAGGGTGCAGGAACTCCAAGTCCCCGAGACCTAACAGCCGGTATGGAGTAGGACAAAGCCATTGGACTAGGCCTAGTGACCCAGAGTGTGGGATTACTTACTGTAGAGCCCGTGACGGCTGGACCGATCCCGTACGCGTGGAGCAGAGGAACAGAAGGGCCAGAGAGGTACACTGAGGGGAGTGACGCAGAGGAACAGTCCCTGCTGCAGTAAGAGCCTCAGCCAGTGTCTGTTGCTTGGACCTGGTCCACAGCTTGTGTGTAAAGAACTGTGTGTTGAATAACAAGGAAAGTAAAGTACCCGGTGAACTCGAGATTTGTGTCTGAGAATTATTGGTACAGAAACTGCAGCGGCTCGCCTGCGGAGCCGCACACCTTTTTTCTACACTGCAGCTAAGTCCATCTCTTCTACATCTGTCCGGGGGAACCAAGCCCTACACATGGAGGGCTCACCATCCCGGCTGCCACCTCCGCCATCATTCCCAGCGGTCTGACCGGCAGCGTGGCCCATATTGGCCACGACCCATGGGTGGTGTCACGAATATCCCCATAAACTTTACTTATTTTTCCCCCTTTCTTTTTGCATTGCCGCACCTATGACCACGGAGCCGAACCACGTCTCCTTGGCACCCCAAAGACAGAACAGTCCAGCTCTGAGCACTCCGGCCCCTGGGGGTGCAACATATATTTAACCACTTGTACATATTCTAGGCCATTTCCAAGGTCTATGTACCATAGTGTTGGTCATTTTCACAGATATATTGCTGCATTTCTTTAATAAAGATTACTTTATTTCAATTGCCATCTGACATGATATTCTACTTTTCTACTGGACATCTTCTACCACTGAATAGAGATGAACAAGCACCTGAGTGTTTTCAGATTCGGTTCAGTTTGCCGAATGGCGGGGTGTTCGCCGACTTGAAATCTATGGCAGGCAACATTAACATTAAACGCATAGAAAACACCTTCAAAGATGTATAAAAGTTGTCAAACACAGCTCAAATAACACATACACATACACAAACAGATCGATCTTACCAATCTCCCACTGCTTGCTTCAAGAGCCCATCAAAGCCCCCCTTTCTTCATCTCACTTACTTCTAGGGCCGCCCATTATTCCCTGCATAGTCACTTCACTGACCAGCAATGGCCAATAACAGACGCTCATGCTTTGTGAGAGTGACTGTGATTGGTTGTCGCAATCGGACTGCATTTCCACAATCTGAATGGTGTCTGTGCTTGGTTGTCATACACATTAGTGTATGGCAACCAACCTCACGTCATAATGTGTAAGAAATAAAATAATGTAAAAAAAATGCATAGGGCTTTGCTGCATTTTTCCGTCACAGCACAGAAAACTCGGTCAGCAGTGAGCTGCCAATCTCAGCTGCCTATTTTTACTTTGGCTGGCAAAAGAAATGCGCACGGCTCCTCCCTATTTTTAATTACCAGTCAAGGTAAAACTAGGTTGCTGTGGGTTGAAATTCTCAGCGGGGTGAATGCCCATTGTTATTGGGCCCCCCACGCTTTAGAATAGCAGCCTGCAGCTGCCACAGACATTGGCACATTCATAAGAAGGTGTGAGGCACCGGCCGGGTCGGTATGCTGCGACCGGTATGTGCGTGCTCCAGTGCCGCAGGACGTACTCCATCCCAGGTATTAGATGGGATTCCTCTTCTCAAAGCAGAAGGGGTTAAGAGGACATAGGAACCCTGGGTGTGGTTCCTTGAGTCTGGAGTGAGGTTCTCTCCAGTGCAGAGCCTGATTGAGGAGCTCTGAAGGAAAGTTGAAGTGGTCCCGGGAAGGGATTACCTCCGGTGGGGCTGATAGAGCCTGTCAGCGGTCGGGAGATACACCAAGCGGTGTGAAGTGTGGGAGTGAAGACAACTTCCTGAGCTTCTGGGAGAGAAGCATCCCTGAGCCAGGCCTGAGACATTGTGGCTGGAAGCTAAGTAGCGGCCCCTGAAGTAAGGGGAATAAGGAATGCTCTTTGTGGACTATTGTGTTTCCTACATTTTGGGGCAAAATAAACCCGTGTGCTGTGACCAGTGGTGCCTGGATCCCGTGTCTTTGCCTCCCTGACGCTGCTACACCTCACAAAGGGTAAATTCCTGGCGCTTTACCCGGCTCTACCAGTTACCCTGGTGTGGTGGCAAAATAGGTAATAAGAAGTTAATAGCAAAGAAAAAAGGGCTTTCAACTCACCTTAATTGCTCTTCGCTTTACCTTCCTATATAAATCCGGTGCAAGGAATAATCCCCGTCTGAGAGGAGAGCAGTCTTGCAAATAGTGGAATACAGCAACTCGGATGTTGTATAAAAAGTCAAGCCTTTGTTTGAAATGATTAAAAATGCATTACAACGTGCAAATTAAAAGCATGAGGAACTTGCTTACGTATTTCGGGTACTGCGACCCTTACTCATAGCACAATTTACAATGAAGCATGGATATGCTTTATAGCTGCATGACCCAAGTTAGTCACTCACCCGCCCCATGTGGGACATAATTAAAAATTTTCTGAAAGAGAAAGCAGTCCAAAGGGGAGAAAGAAATTGTATCAGAGCCCTACAGGATAATACACATATTGTAATAAAAAATTCAGAAAAGGGCAGTTCATTGATCATATTAGACAGTGATCTTTATGTGAGAGAGATCAATAAAATCCTGGATGATAGTACAGCCTACAGAAAACTGAGTCAAGATCCCACTAAAATAATCAGTGAAAAGAGAGGATTCTACAGGAGGGGGTAGATTTGGGTATTCTCAATTTAAAACAGAAGGAGTATTTATTACCTATTAACCCTAAAATACCCATTTTCCACGCCTTATCCAAAACCCATAAAAATCAATTCCCGCCCCCTATGAGACCCATTATATCGGGTATAGATTCAGTTTTGGAAAGATAAGGCTCCTGGCTTGATGAAAGACTGCAGCCATTAGTGTCTATCTCACTGAGCCATTTGAAGGACAGTAAACATGTCCTAATAACAATGGATAAATTACAATGGGACAAGGAAATGTGCTGGATCACATGTGATGTTAAAACTCTTTATTCATGTATTCCCCACCACATGGCTACTAAAGCATTAACTGACCAACTCACCCTATATTCGGGATATTCTGATCAAATGAAGGAATATATTCTTGATGTAACTCTGTTTCTCCCCCAGAATAATTATTTCAGATTTTCCCACCAGTTCTATGTACAATGCCGGGGATGTTCAATGGGGGCTAAATTCTCCCCATCCCTGGCAAATTTGTACATGCACTGGTGGGAGACAAAATTCATCTATTCTATTATGAATCCATATTTACATCATATCTGTTATTATATACGTTTTATAGATGATGTCCTGATTATATGGAGGGGGGGGGCACAGACAATATCCCTAATCTTGAAATGTATCTGAACAACAATGATTTGAACCTGTCATTTACAGTAACAGCAGAAAAAAATGAAATCCCATTTCTTGATTTAAAACGTATTGGAAATGAAATCACAAAAAAGTGGAATGTAGCCTGTTCAGGAAAAAGATTACATGCACATAGCCAGCATCCCAGGCATGTAATAAATAATATCCCTACTGGTCAGTTTATTAGGGCATGAAGGAGCTGTAGTAACAATGATCAATATCGACAGGAATGTACTGTTATCAGGGAAATACTATTACATCGGGGCTATAATCTGGATAACATTGACTAAAGCTAAAGAAAAAAGCAGAACACAATACCTTATCAAAAAATCAGCCCCTAAAAATACTGAACAAAACACTTTCTCACGGAATAATATCTTTTCTACAGTATATAATAGTAACTACTACAATGTTGTGAACACTAAGAAACACCTGCCCTTACTTAAAACAGATACAATCCTGAAAGAAATATTAAAAAATGGATGTAAGTTCATATCTAAAAAAGCACCTACTATTGGTACCGTAATTTAATTTCACCAAGTGACTTTGATCACAGACAAAACCAAAATAATAAAAATAAAACCTAGCTATCTGACCATGGTTCCTATGAATGTGACCAACAGATATGTGGTCTATGTCCATATATGCAAAATAAAAATAAACAAGTCTCTAGTAATGAGGGTAAGGTGTATACACTGATGAGCTTCATGAATTGTAGTACTACCTATTGTATATATGTAATGAGGTGAACAATTCAGACTGCCACATTGAAATGGACATGGAATTGGACTTTGTACAGTCCACTAATGCCCCCTGGTGAACAAGTGCGGAAACAATCTCAGAGGGTGGAAATCCCCCACCATCTCTTTTGTTTACCCAGGAAGAGAAAGGGCGGGAGATTACTACAGACCCAGAGCTCAACCAGGACAGACCTGCGTGTGGTGTCTCCCGACATAGGGCTCTTTTGCAGCCGGATTCTTGGGAAGAAATACCCCGTGAGGATCGCTGTTGCAACCCCCGGTCTGCAGGACCTTGTCTTACCGAGGGTCCAACTCAAATTCAGGACATTGCCTCCGGAATTCAGGACATTGCCACCGGATTACATGTGTAGGGCTGTGACCGACATAAGGGAGCCATCTGTGCTACTGTGATCTCCCTTCTGCTGATCGGTGTGCCCCGGGACAGAGAGAGAGACTAACAAAAATCTGTTACCTGCGGAAGAAGACCAAAGAAGAGGACTGAAGAGTTTCCCCCTTCAGCGCTGCACCGGGACCCGTCATCGTGAGACCCCAGGCCTGCCACGTGGGAGCGACATCTTCTTCTGGGATAGACTGGTACGTGATTTGAGGGAAAGTTAGGGAAAGATATCTCCATTTTGTTTGTTTTCTTTTTCTTCTTCTCGCTGCGCACCCGGATAAAGTGAAGATCCAGGGACTCCACCATATAAATGTGTACAGCTAGATCAGTTGACTGTGTTATAGATATGTTTTACAGTAAAGAGATGTTACTACCGGTTAAATCTGAGTATGGAGATTCTGTTGAAGCCAGACATACACACACACCCGCGGCCTTACCACCGGTCATTACATCTGGCGTAGTCGGCAGGATGTGTGATCAACAGAATCTCCTCCCGGTAGTAACTTATAACCGGACAGCTCCCCCGGCATCTATTGTCAATCAGGTGAGGAATTTTAACGGACAGAACTATCCTGTAACTGAATGGACCGAACAACTTAAGATAGTGGGGGAGATGTATAACATTGATCCTAAGACCTTAGCAGAAATGGCCATGCTAACATTAGAGGGGGAGGCGAGCATGACAGTCAGGCTGGAGACGGTTAGGGGCCGGCGTACGTTGGATGACTTGGTGCGGGTGCTGGAGAACACCTATGGGCCGACCACATATGCGGGAACATTACGGTATATGTTCTTCCGGCGTACTCAACTCGAGTCGGAGGACATCCCTCAATATGCCAACGCCCTCCAAGTACTGCTTGAACAAGCCTGCAGGAAAGAAGAACAGATAGCTAGTACGGGCGCCCGTGACCTGGTGTTGAGAGATCAATTCGTGACTGGACTAAGAGATCTGTACCTTAACCGCTCACTGCAAGATCTACTTCGGATAAATCCAGCCCTTACGTTCGCTGAGGTTAAGCAAGACGCGATAGAACGTTCGAGAGGACCTGTCATGGAGGCCCAGACTTATACCGCGGCTTGCAGGTCCATAACTGGTATCAGAACCCCGAACAGTGACACGGAAGAACTGAAGCAGATGGTGGCAGAGTTGCAGAAACAGGTTGTTGAGGGGGGAAGTGATGGCATAATTAATTATTAATATGACACATAAATGTATATTTATCTTTGTGGGTATGTATGTGTATATATCTATATTTATGCCCACATTGGAAATAGGCCATAATAAATGTCCCTTATAACATTGGCCAATTCAGCTGTATCTGATGGAAATTGTTCATCTTCTGACAATGGTTAATTACCATATCAGAAGATGTTCATTCTTGCATTTTAATGTGAGAAGCCAGCAGATAAGACCCTTAATTTAAATATCAAAGATCTACAGGCTGCTGCCACAAAGGGTTATTCTCACCCCTTTAACTACAGCAGCCAAGATGTCTAGGTGATTGGCAAACAATGGGAATAGTCATGTCTACCTATCTATAGTGGCAGGAGATACCTCATTTCAATATAGTGCATGGTGAGCGTGCACCCTGACAACCCTGTCAGAAGTGCACGGATGAGGAGGTGTGTCCGTCACGTGCACAGCTGAGGGACAGGTTAAAATGGACTGAGACACAAGAGCTTGCTCTTTTTTCTACTTGGAACCACCATGCCATAGGACATCCTCATCTGGTCATAAGTATCATCCTATAACTCTATCACTCTCTCTCTCTCTCTCTCTCTCTCTCTCTCTCTCTCTCTCTTTCTCTCTCTCTCTCTTATAATCAACCCTTGAATTGCTATCTATCTTCTATAGGGATAGTTAGATCATTAATATAGTGTGCCTGTTGTATATTTAGGTAACGTGGGTATTAGTAACTCTGGGGGTTTTACATCATTGTAACAGTAATTGATTGTGTCTTAGTTATCGTGCTATCTAGAAATCTATATATTATTGTTGTAGACTTTTTGAGTGTGTTTAATAAATATTCATTTATTAGAACAGACTTGTTTTCATTAAGTAGTCGGTATATATATATATAGTTAATCAGTATAGGAACAGAAAGTGGTAAGGAAGGGAAGATTCTGGATATCGGTGATTGTAGTCATAACCGACAATAACAGCCGATAAACAGAACCAGCCCTACAACACAGGTGTTACAGCTCACCCTGGACCAACAGGCGGACAGGCAGGCGAGACAACAACCCAGCCGGCCGATGGGAAGATGCTGGACATGCGGCGATCCCCGCCATAGAGCAAACCGTTGCCCCCAGAACGTTCAAGTCCATCCACGGGCCGATATACCGGAACCAACAAGTCATGCCCCACAACAGCGGCCACCTTTAAACTAGACGCCCCTGCCAAAGAGGCTCACTCGGCGGGGGAGGCCAAAGAGAGGGGTGTAGGAAAACAGAGCCAGCAATGGAACAAACTTGCATCAAACAGCCCTACCCTGGAAGTATTATTGGAAGGGACCGCCGTGCAAGGATTAATGGATACTGGGTCTCAGGTATCCACCATCTCCGAGCAGTTTTACGAAGAGTATCTGAAGCCGCGGGTTGCCTATGACCCTGATACTACTATCAAGATCAAAGTAGCCAATAATCTACCCATTCCGGTGACGGGAGTTGCCTGGATGAACACTGAAGTCTGTGGGCAAGATCTCGGGAAGAGAGGGATAATCGTGGTCAGGGAAGGCTGTGGATCAGAAACGCCCAAGATTATTGGGATGAACATCTTGAAAGACCTGAATCTGGTGTTGCTTACCAAGAGGGGGCCCAAGTACTGGCAAGAAGTGACCACACATAGGGCCACCCGCCGAGCCTTCCAACAAGTGGTTCGGACCTGCAATCTCCAGCGAATGACAGAAGAACAACTGCCGCTGGCCACGATCACCGTACCCCGCCATACTAGGATAACTTTACCTGCTGAGAAGGAGACCGTTATCTCGCTACCCCTTAGCACCACAAGACAGCTCGAAGGCGTGGAGGTGCTGATTGAGCCGCGCACCCCGAAGGAAGGGAAGCTGAACCCCCTAGTTGCTCGAACACTAGCTGTTGTGAGAAAGGGAAGGGTTCCTGTCAGGCTGGGTAACACGGCTAACGTGAGCGTTGACCTAGAGGCTGGGACACAACTCGCCCGAGTTTACGCCCTAACTGAAGAGGTGAACCCTATGAACACCCTCCAGTTTGCACTGTCTACAGAGGGAGATTGGACAGTGACGGTCTCTGCCATGGCCGCTGTCGCGGATGACATCAACGCGGGGCGAGAACTATGAGAAAAGTGCCAGTTGGACATATCCCAATACTCCAATGAAGAAGTGTCCCAGGTGGAAGAGTTACTTCAAGAGCACCAGGCGTCCTTTGCCCGGCATGACACCGACTTTGGATGCACCCCCAGTATCAAGCACGAAATCCCCACAGGTGACACCGCTCCTATCCGTGAAAGGTACCGCCAAATACCTCCCCAACAATACCAAGAAGTGAAAAATCTCTTGAATTCCATGTTGCACGCTGGAGTGGTACGAGAAAGCCAGAGCCCCTGGGCTGCACCAGTGGTGATAGTCAAGAAGAAAGACGGGTCCCTGACGTTCTGCGTGGACTACCGCCGTTTGAATGCTTGCACCATCCGGGACTCATACCCTTTACCAAGGATCGAAGAATCCCTGACAGCCCTGAAGAAAGCTAAATATTTTTCGTCATTGGACCTGGCCAGCGGCTATTGGCAGGTACCCATGCACGAGAAAGATAGAGAAAAGACTCCTTTCATCCTACCCATGGGCCTGTACGAGTTCGACCGGATGCCCTTTGGCCTGAACAACGCGCCGGGGACCTTCCAGCAACTGATGGAGCGCTGCCTGGGGGACTTCAACTTCGACTTCACCCTCATTTACCTGGACGACATCGTAGTCTATTCGGCCACATTTGAAGAACACCTGCAACAGCTGGGCCGTGTGTTTCGTAGGTTGAGAGAACATGGCCTGAAGTTGAAACCCAGCAAGTGCGGTCTTCTGCAGCCCGAGATCAATTACCTGGGTCACCGGGTCTCGGCCGAAGGTGTACAGCCGTCTCCGGAAAAAATAGCCGCCGTGCGGGACTGGCCACAGCCTACGAACGTCAGAGAGGTCAGGGCCTTCCTGGGGTTGGCCGGCTACTACCGCCGGTTCATAAGAAACTTCGCCCGGCTTGCTGCACCCTTGCACGAACTGCTTCGAGGGACCACCAACGGCCCCAGAGGACGACCCATCAGCTGGGGACCCAGCCAGGAAGAATCCTTCCAAGCCCTATAGAGTGCCTTGACTTCACCCCCCATCCTGGCATATGCAGACTACAATCTCCCTTTCCAACTACATACCGATGCCAGCCTACAAGGTCTAGGGGCAGTACTTTCACAAGTACAAGAAGGCAAGGAACGTGTCATAGCCTATGCCAGTCGATCCCTACACGAGGGCGAGAAGAACCCCACCAATTATAGCTCTTTCCGGCTGGAGCTGTTGGCCCTAACATGGGCTATGGCGGAGAAATTTGCAGGATACCTCACAGGGGCAGAAGTACTGGTCCTGACCGATAACAACCCGTTGGCCCACTTAGAAAATGTGAAGCTCGGAGTCATGGAACAGCGTTGGATGGCTCGACTCTCGAAGTTCAACTACAAGATCAAATACAGGGCTGGGGCTGAGAATCAAAATGCGGACAGCCTGTCTAGAGAGTCATACCCCTTACTCACCAGAGACCGGGATGAAGAACTAGAAGGAGATGAGACGCCCGACTTTGCAAGGCTTGCCTAACAGATGATGGATTACTGCCGGTTCATTGTGGGCGAAGTTGGAACTCCAGTGGGGGTCACACTGTGTCCCCAAGAGTGGCGCAGGCTCCAGGACCAGAACCCTGAATGGGCTCTACTCAAACAATGGGTGAAGCAAAGGCAGAAGCCCCCCCTGACACGCGGGCCCGACTGTCTACCGGAACCTTGACCCTGCTCAGCCAGTGGGACCGGCTGGTTCTGAGAGAAGAAGTACTATACCGGAAGGTTCTCTTGTCTCACATGCTGGAGGAATGCACACAAGTTGTAGTGCCTGCCCAGTTAGCCCGTGAGATGGTGGCCGAAGCCCACAAAAGGAATGGACACTTCGGAGTAGATAAGACGTTTCGGTGGATTCAACAATCTATCTATTGTCCGGGGCTCCGCAAGCTGGTCGAAGACGTCTGCAGAACCTGTCGCACCTGTGAACTGCACAAGTCCACTGAACAGCGTGCACCTGTACAGACGATTAAAACCTCCAGGCCTCTTGAGCTGTTGACGGTGGACTATCTGCTGATCGGGATGACGAGCAGTGGCTATCAATACCCTACTCCAGCTGATCCGCACCTTGGCCGAAGATAAGAAAGATCGATGGCCCCAATTCCTTCCAGATCTAGTATGGGCCTACAACAACCACGTCCACTCCGTGACTGGCTACACCCCACACACCCTTCTCTTTGGCCGCCCAGGAAAAGGGGTCCATGACCTGAACCTATTCCGCCCAGAAGAAGATGTCTGCCATAACTACCCCTCCTGGCTAAATGCTCACCGACAGAAGATGGAGACTGTACACCGGCTGGTGAGTCAACAAATCCGGGGCCAGATACATGCTGACCCACTCCCCGTGCAAGAGAAACCCTTAAAGGTGGGACAGCTAGTCTTGCTCCATATTAGGAAGCCTCAAGGGAAACTTCTAGCCAAATGGGAGACTGAAGTCTACCGGGTAATCGAACGCCCTTGCCCCAATGGACATGTATACCGAGTGCGGGGTGAAGACAGCCGCAGCACCCGCACTGTGCACCGAAATATGTTGCGCCCCTGCCGCTCCCGGCCTGACTCCCCTCCCACTGTAACCGGAGGGGGTGACGCTGCTGACATGACTGACGTCACGGACATTTCTCAACATAGAGATCACGTCGACTCTGAGACTGGTGACCCACCTACACAGACCAGTCCCTCTCCCGGAGTACTGACTGGAGTGGGGCGTAAAGACAGTGACGAGGAGGGGAACAACCGACCCTTGCGATGCACTGACCGCACCACTGCTGGGATCCGGCCCGGACGGTCTTACAGGGACCAGTATGTATGGCCCACTTCTCAACCAACCCCTGTGACAACTACAGTCATCGCTGCCTGGGAACCGACGGTAGTTGACAGGGACTGCCAACCTTTAAGTGGGGGGGTATGTAATGAGGTGAACAATTCAGACTGCCGCATTGAAATGGACATGGAATTGGACTTTGTACAGTCCACTAATGCCCCCTGGTGGACAAGTGCGGAAACAATCTCAGAGGGTGGAAATCCCCCACCATCTCTTTTGTTTACCCAGGAAGAGAAAGGGCGGGAGATTACTACAGACCCAGAGCTCAGCCAGGACAGACCTGCGTGTGGTGTCTCCCGACATAGGGCTCTTTTGCAGCCGGATCCTTGGGAAGAAATACCCCGTGAGGATCGCTGTTGCAACCCCCAGTCTGCAGGACCTTGTCTTACCGAGGGTCCAACTCAAATTCAGGACATTGCCTCCGGAATTCAGGACATTGCCACCGGATTACATGTGTAGGGGCTGTGACCGACATAAGGGAGCCATCTGTGCTACTGTGATCTCCCTTCTGCTGATCGGTGTGCCCCGGGACAGAGAGAGAGACTAACAAAAATCTGTTACCTGCGGAAGAAGACCAAAGAAGAGGACTGAGGAGTTTCCCCCTTCAGCGCTGCACCGGGACCCGTCATCGTGAGACCCCAGGCCTGCCACGTGGGAGCGACATCTTCTTCTGGGATAGACTGGTACGTGATTTGAGGGAAAGTTAGGGAAAGATATCTCCATTTTGTTTGTTTTCTTTTTTCTTCTTCTTGCTGCGCACCCGGATAAAGTGAAGATCCAGGGACTCCACCATATACATGTGTACAGCTAGATCAGTTGACTGTGCTATAGATATGTTTTACAGTAAAGAGATGTTACTACCGGTTAAATCTGAGTATGGAGATTCTGTTGAAGCCAGACATACACACACACCCGCGGCCTTACCACCGGTCATTACATATATATGATCACATGTGTTTCTTGTAACAAATAATACGTAGGCTCCACTAGTCATACCCTAAGAAAAAGGATCTCAGAACATTTGTATGATATCAGAAATCCCAGGTGCATCACGGCACTTTGTGAACGAGCGCCAAGGGGCTGTGACTGATTTCTGTGTTAGTGCATTGAAATTTTTACCGCAGTCGATCCGCGGTGGGGATAGGGTTAAATAATTGCGCATAAAATAAGCCCAATGGATCTTTAAGATGAACACAAAGTACCCCTCTGGCTTAAATATAAAGAAAGAACTAATGTATTTATATTAATGATAAATTGTAATATTGCTAGCATTGCTTTTTGACTATCTGTTTAAATCTAATAGCATCACTTGAAAATAATTTATCATGCTTAGGATTTTTCTCATTCCATATCTCTACTATATAATTGTCTAAGGCGTCTGTCGGTCACAGAAATCACGCGCTAGACAGAGGCCGCTCATTGGCGCCTGCCTCTGGCGGGCGCCAATGAGCGCAGACTGTGCAAATAGGCGCGAGAATTCAAAGTTCGAATTTCGCGCCTATTTGCAGCCCGGCGCGCCACTGTCACCGGGATACACGGTGGCCGCAGCGGCAGCCCTCCTCACAGCCCCCCCCCCCGCTCCTCCTGCTTCCACTCCCCGCGGCATCCTTGCTCTTCCTGCCCCCTCCCCCCCGCTCCTCCTGCTCCCCTCCACCCCTCACGGCACCCCTCCCTCTGCTCCCCCCCACTCCCCACGGCCCCTCAACTCCTCCTGTTCCCCCCATTTTTTCTCCCCGGTGTCCCCACACCTTCTCCCTGGTGTCCTCGCTCCTTCTCCCCGGTGTCCCCGCTCCTTCTCCCCGGTGTCCCGCTCCTCCACATTGATAATAAAAATTAAAAAATCCTCAGTGAGGATACTCACCCGTCCGCAGGCTTGCTCCACATCCGTCTTCTAGGTCCTAAAGGGCTTGAGGACCTGTCGGTGCCTGGGAAACCGATCAGCTGATCGGTTTCCCAGGCAACCACAGGTCCTGTCCTGGGAGCTACAAGACAGAGGAGTAGTGAGCCGGCGGACGGGTGAGTATCACATCCTGCCCTCCCGCCGACACCATCCTGCCCCCCCACCGGCACCATTCTGCCCCCCACCTGCCGGCACCATCCTGCCCCCCGCCACCATCCTGCCACCCCCGCATCCATCCTGCCCCCGCCGTCTCCATCCTGCCCTGCCATCTCCATTCTGCCCCGCCGGCTCCATCCTGCCCCGCCCGCTCCATCCTGCCACGCTCACCACCATCCTGCATCCCCCCGCCACCATCTTGCCCCCGCTGGCTCCATCCTGCCCCACCGACTCCATCCTGCCCCGCTCGCTCCATCCTGCCCCGCTCTCCATCATGCTGCTCCCCCGCCACCATCCTGCTCCCCCGGCTCCATTCTGCCCCGCTCGCTCCATCCTGCCCCCCACCACCATCCTGCCCCGCTCGCTCCATTCTGCCCCGCTCGCCACCATGCTGCTCCCCCGCCACCATCCTGCTCCCCCGGGTCCATTCTGCCCCTCTCGCTCCATCCTGCCCCCCGTCTCCATCCTGCCCCGCCGTCTCCATCCTGCCCCGCCGTCTCCATCCTGCCCCGCCCGCTCTATCCTGCCCCGCTCACTCCATCCTGCCCAGCTCGCCACCATGCTGCTCCCCCGCCACCATCCTGCTCCCCCGGGTCCATTCTGCCCCTCTCGCTCCATCCTGCCCCCTCCGTCTCCATCCTGCCCCGCCGTCTCCATCCTGCCCCCGCAGTCTCCATCCTGCCCCGCCCGCCACCATCTGCTCCTCCGCCACTATCCTGCTCCCCCGACTCCATTCTGCCCCGCTCGTTCCATCCTGCCCCACTCGCTCCATCCTGCCCCGCTCGCTCCATCCTGCCCCGCTCGCTACCATCCTGCCTCGCTCGCTCCATCCTGCCCCCAGCCACCATCCTGCCCCACTCGCTCCATCCTGCCCTGCTCACCACCATCCTGCCCTCCCCCCATCCTGCCCCACCACCCTGCACCATCCTGCTCCTCCGGCTCCATCCTGCTCCTCCGACTCCATTCTGCCCCACTCGCTCCCTCCTGCCCCGCTTGTTCCATCCTGCCCTCCCGCCACCATCCTGCCCCACTCGCTCCATCCTGCCCCGCTCGCTCCATCCTGCCCCACTCGCTACCATCCTGCCCCACTCGCTACCATCCTGCCTCGCTCGCTCCATCCTGCCCCGCTCGCTCCATCCTGCCCCCAGCCACCATTCCTGCCCCACTCGCTCCATCCTGCCCTGCTCACCACCATCCTGCCCTCCCCCCATCCTGCCCCCCACCCTGCACCATCCTGCTCCTCCGGCTCCATCCTGCTCCTCCGACTCCATTCTGCCCCACTCGCTCCCTCCTGCCCCGCTTGTTCCATCCTGCCCCGCTCACTCCATCCTGCCGCGCTCACACCATCCTGCCCCGCTCCCACCATCCTGCCCCGTCGGCTCCATCCTGCCCCGCCGGCTCCATCCTGCCTGCTCGCCATCATCCTGCTCCCCCGCCACCATCCTGCTCCACCAGCTCCATTCTGCCCCGCTAGCTCCATCCTGCCCCACTCGCTCCATCCTGCCCCCCCCACCATCCTGACCCGCTCGCTCCATGCTGCCCTGCTCGCCACCATCCTGCCCCGCTCACCACCATCCTGCCCCGCTTGCTCCATCCTGCCTCGCTCGCTCCATCCTGCCCCCCGCCACCATCCTGCCCCGCTCGCCACCATCCTGCCCTCCCCCCAACCACCCTGCTCCTCCGACTCCATCCTGCCCTGCTCACTCCATCCTGCCTTGCCGGCTCCATCCTGCCCCGCCGACTCCATCCTGCCCCACTGGCTCCTTCCTGCCCCGCTCCCTCCATCCTGCCCCGCTCGCCACCATCCTGCTCCCCGCCACCATCCTGCTCCCCCACCACCATCCTGCTCTCCCGCCACCATCCTGCTCCCCCACCACCATTCAGCCCTGCTCACTCCATCCTGCCCCGCTCGTTCAATCCTGCCCCGCTCGCCACCATCCTGCTCCCCCGCCACCATCCTGCTCCCCCGCCACCATCCTGCTCCCCTGCCACCATCCTGCTCCCCTGCCACCATTCTCCTCCGCTCAATCTATCCTGCCCCGCTCGCTCCATCCTGCCCCGCTTGCTCCATTCTACCTTTCCGCCACCATCCTGCCCCGCTGGCTCCATCCTGCCCCCCGCCACCATCCTGCCCCGCTCGCTCCATCCTGCCCCGCTCGCTCCATCCTGCCTCACTCACTCCATTCTGCCTCGCTCACTCCATTCTGCCCCCCCCACAACCATCCTGCCCCGCTCGCTCCATCCTGCCCCCCGCTGTTCTTGCTCCCCCGCTTCCATCCTGCCCCCCCTCCACCTCCATCCTGCCCCCGCTCTGCCTCCATCCTGCCCCCCCAGCTCCATCCTGCCCTCCCCCGGCTCCATCCTGCCCCACTCGCTCCATCCTGCCCCCTGACACAATCCTACCCCCTCTCCCCTCCCCCCATCACCATCCTGCCCCCCTGCTCCATCCTGATCGGTTTCCCAGGAAACAACAGGTCCTAAAGGCCTGTAGGACCTAGAAGACGGAGGTGTAGCAAGCAGGCGGACAGGTGAGTATACTCACTGAAGGTTTTTTTACTTTTACTGTAGAGGAGCGGGGGCCACGGGGAGCAGAGTATCACCATATACCATAGTGCTGCTATACATGTACTGTAATGTACCGCCATATACTATAGCGCTGCTATACATGTACTGTAATGTATCGCCATATACTATAGTGCTGCTATAAATGTACTGTAATGTATCGCCATATACCATAGCGCTGCCACACATGTACTGTAATGTACCGCCATATACCATAGCGCTGCTATACATGTAATGTAATGTACCGCCATACACGCACGCTGACTGAACAAGTTCTGTCAGTCACAGCATGTCAGCTACATACATATTCTAGAAAACCCAATGCGCTAGAAGCGGGCCACCATCTAGTTAACAGATAATCTTCTGGTTGGATTGGAAATTCTCACATTCACATAAGGTTTGTAGGTGGCAATGTGTGAATAAGCACAAAGAATCAGTAACAGAATTTCAGCTTGTGCCACTATAAACATGTGGGGGAAATAGGGGATAAAACACATTTATAAAGTAAACCAAGTAGTTTTCAGAATGTATAGTGGGCACTCTTATGATTACAATATATAAGGTCATTTATTGTGAATGTGTGTTATGTTTTAGTTTTTTGACCACCTACTGGTAATCCTAAAGGTCTTTTTCAGGAAGCAGTCCAAATGCACTATTTAATTATGTCTCACATGGGGAGGGGGAGTGACAAACTTGGGTCATGTAGCTATAAAGCATATCCATGCTTCATTGTAAATTGTGCTATGAGTAAGGGTCGCAGTACCCAAAACGCGTAAGCCAGTCCCTCATGCTTTTAATTTGCAAGTTGTAATGCATTTTTAATTATTTCAAATAAAGGCTTAACTTTTTATAGAACATCCGAGCTGCTGGATTCCACTATTTATAAGAAGTTAATGCCGGCTTTGTATTGCCAGCTGGCATTCAACTCAAAAGTCTTAATGTTGTGCTAACATTGGACCTGGCCATTAAGAATTTCATGTAAGTAGTAAAGACGACACAACCCAGAGAGAAAACATTTTTATTAGAAATAAAACACAAGCACATATCTGGACTCCATCCTTATTACTCCCTCAACATACTCAACCTCAATCCTCTGCAATATCTTCGAACCACCTGCACCCCAGCACACTCCATCATTGCCGTCACTGGAGAGGATGATGGAGGAACTAGAGAAGAACAAACCCTCTAGAACACAAAGGACCAGGACGACCTTGGGAAACATTGACATGCCATGTGGATTTGGATGCATCTGGCTGGCCAACCAACAGACACTTTGGCGGCACCCGAAGCTAACTTTTCTCCAGGTTGGCCTCCTCCTGCCACTTCTCAAAGTCCTTGGCGGTGCTAATCGGACATATGCCAACTGCAAACCACCCCTTCCTGCCCTACACCATCATAAAAGTGACCTTATCCCCTACAAAGATGGTGCCTAGTCTTTTGGGAAAGATTGTCACACTACATGGGTAAGTGGTTGACAGAGCATCGATGCTTAGTGCCTTGACCACTAGGAACTCAAATTTGTTATCCTGCAGAAATGCCCCCACCTTGCCTTGGGTGCATAGGTCGAGGAAATCAGCCTTAGAACTATGCAAAAATGGCAATGGCATCTGCATGTTGAATTTTCTCAACAAAGGACATAGGAGGATGGCGTGGTTGATGTTTTGATGGCATTGTCCCAGTTGAATGCCTCTGGTGGCGGTGATGGAGATCCACACCTAATGACTAGCTCTTAAAGGGGTTGTCCTGGCTTTTGCTATACAGTGTGTCAGTGGAGCAGGGGACCACTGTGTACAATGGGGGTGAGTGATGACATTAGGGGCTAGGGTCGGCTGTTGGAACCCTGGGGGTGGCCAGCCATACTGAGACTGGGGATGAGGTGGGCCTGTAGAAGCCCTGGGAGTGGCTGGACATAGTATAGAGTGGTGGAGGTGCGTGTTCAGGGCCGCCACTAGGGGGTTACAGCCCTAACTGCTGTAAGGGGCCCGGGGCCTGACTGCAGGGGGCGTGGCCATTGGACAGGGGCAGGGGGGGCCCGGCGATGCTGGTGGGGGGGCGTGACTGTTTGGAGCAGGAGGCCCGCCCCCCGACTAGCACGCTGACTTAGGCTGTTACACTGTGTGCTTCCCAGCGCAGCGGCAGAGAAGTGTGACTCCGCCCAGTCCGGTGTCAATTAGTCATGTGACACCTCCTCTTCCTCCGGTACTGTGCCACTAGATGTGTGTCGCTATGGGGAGCGGTAGCCAGCAGGGTCGTCCAGGTAAGAGAGCTACATCATGTAGACAGTGGTCTACATGGAGCTCAGGCAGTTATCACCATATCCCCTGTGACTGGAGCCCGCACACTTCACCTCCAGCACTGCACTTCCTGTGCCTAGTGCAGGAGATAGAAATATGCCGGCTCTGTACAGACGGCCCGCCCACTGCTATCAGCGTGTGTGTCACTGTGCAGTTCACAGGTTAGAAGGAAGAGAGAGGGGAGAGCAGCACTCAGATAGGGGGGCTTGTGGCCTGTCAGTGCACATACACAGGGTAGGATAGGAGGAAGAGATGGTTGGAGCAGCACCCAGGGGGCCCCCTGTCAGGGAAGATCCAGAGGAAGAAGAGCAGGGGGACAGGTGGCCCCCTCTCATGCTCAAATACATAGGTTAGAAGGAAGAGGAGGGGGGGCCCTTGTCAGGCAAATACTCAGTTCCTTGGGGCCCGCAGTCCCCTGCTCTGCGGCTCACATACAGTGCACAGTGCTCTGCGGCTCACATACAGTGCACAGTGCTCTGCGGCTCACGTGTGCACAGTGCTCTGCGGCTCACGTGTGCACAGTGCTCTGCGGCTCACGTGTGCACAGTGCTCTGCGGCTCACGTGTGCACAGTGCTCTGCGGCTCACGTGTGCACAGTGCTCTGCGGCTCACGTGTGCACAGTGCTCTGCGGCTCACGTGTGCACAGTGCTCTGCGGCTCACGTGTGCACAGTGCTCTGCGGCTCACGTGTGCACAGTGCTCTGCGGCTCATGTACAGTGCACAGTGCTCTGCGGCTCACGTGTGCACAGTGCTCTGCGGCTCACGTGTGCACAGTGCTCTGCGGCTCACGTGTGCACAGTGCTCTGCGGCTCACGTGTTCCCAGTGCTCTGCGGCTCATGTACAGTGCACAGTGCTCTGCGGCTCACGTGTGCACAGTGCTCTGCGGCTCACGTGTGCACAGTGCTCTGCGGCTCACGTGTGCACAGTGCTCTGCGGCTCATGTACAGTGCACAGTGCTCTGCGGCTCACGTGTTCCCAGTGCTCTGCGGCTCACGTGTGCACAGTGCTCTGCGGCTCACGTGTGCACAGTGCTCTGCGGCTCACGTGTGCACAGTGCTCTGCGGCTCACGTACAGTGCACAGTGCTCTGCAGCTCACGTGTTCCCAGTGCTCTGCGGCTCATGTACAGTGCACAGTGCTCTGCGGCTCACGTGTTCCCAGTGCTCTGCGGCTCATGTACAGTGCACAGTGCTCTGCGGCTCACGTGTTCCCAGTGCTCTGCGGCTCATGTACAGTGCACAGTGCTCTGCGGCTCACGAGTTCCCAGTGCTCTGTGGCTCATGTACAGTGCACAGTGCTCTGCGGCTCACGTGTTCCCAGTGCTCTGCGGCTCATGTACAGTGCACAGTGCTCTGCGGCTCACGTGTTCCCAGTGCTCTGCGGCTCATGTAGAGTGCACAGTGCTCTGCGGCTCACGTGTTCCCAGTGCTCTGCGGCTCATGTACAGTGCACAGTGCTCTGCGGCTCACGTGTTCCCAGTGCTCTGCGGCTCATGTAGAGTGCACAGTGCTCTGCGGCTCACGTGTTCCCAGTGCTCTGCGGCTCATGTACAGTGCACAGTGCTCTGCGGCTCACGTGTTCCCAGTGCTCTGCGGCTCACGTGTTCCCAGTGCTCTGCGGCTCACGTACAGTGCACAGTGCTCTGCGGCTCACGTACAGTGCACAGTGCTCTGCGGCTCACGTGCTCCCAATGCTCTGCGGCTCACGTGTTCCCAGTGCTCTGCGGCTCATGTACAGTGCACAGTGCTCTGCGGCTCACGTGTTCCCAGTGCTCTGCGGCTCATGTGTTCCCAGTGCTCTGCGGCTCATGTACAGTGCACAGTGCTCTGCGGCTCACGAGTTCCCAGTGCTCTGCGGCTCATGTGTTCCCAGTGTTCTGCGGCTCACGTGTTCCCAGTGCTCTACGGATCACGTACAGTGCACAGTGCTCTGCAGATCACGTACAGCGCACAGTGTTTTGCAGATCATGTCATGTGCTCAGTATTCTGCAGCGACATCGTAGAAGAGGGAATACACAGAAAATGAAGACAGCGCATGGGGGGAGAGACAGCACACGGTGGCGGTGCAGCACACAGGGGGGAGACAGTACACATGATGGAGAAAGTCAGCACAGGTTGGGAGAGACATCGCACAGAAGTGATTATATTTATGAGGATTATATATATATTACAGTTCGCAGCATATATACATATACAGTACATATATGTGTGTATATATATATATATATATATATATATATATATATATATATATATATATATAGCGCCAATATGTGCTAAAGGGGCCCACTGAGACTCTTTTGCCCAGGGCCCGCAATAACCTGGAGCTGGCTCCTGTGTCCTCCTGCTGCCTTCACCGCCGGCCCCTGTGTCCTCCTGCTGGCCGGGCAGCACTGCCAGCTCCTGTGTCCTCCTGCTGCCTGCACCGTTGGCTCCTGTGTCCTGCTGCCAGAGCTGCCGCTGCTGCCCGCACCGCCGGCTCCTGTGTCCTGCTGCCAGGGCTGGCGCTGCTGCCCGCACCGCCGACTCCTGTGTCCTACTGCCAGGGCTGGCGCTGCTGCCCGCACCGCCGACTCCTGTGTCCTGCTGCCAGGGCTGCCGCTGCTGCCCGCACCGCCGGCTCCTGTGTCCTGCTGCCAGGGCTGCCGCTGCTGCCCGCACCGCTGACTCCTGTGTCCTGCTGCCAGGGCTGCCGCTGCTGCCCGCACCGCTGACTCCTGTGTCCTGCTGCCAGGGCTGCCACTGCTGCAGGCAGATTACACGTGAGTAGTGACATCTACCTGCACTCAATGATGGGGAAGGGGAGAGGAGTTTGAGATAAACTGCTGATACTCACTGTATCTTGGTGCCGGTGTGGCGGATGGCCTCCGCCCAATTCAATATGAGAAATTATGCTGAATCGGCCTCCGTCTTCTATCAAACCTTTATTTACGAATGGTAAAGCCAGCTGATGAATCAGCGTTTCCCCCCTGTATGATGGTTTTAACTATTTGTAACTAAAGGTTTGATAGAAGACGGAGGCCGGTTCAGCATAATTTCTCATATCTACCTGCACTATAGGAAGTGCCTAGTCTCATTATGTGCTTCCCTCCCATAGCAGGAATAAAGGGATTCAATAGGAAGTGATCCAATTCTATAGTGGCTGCGCTCCCCGTGGTAATGATTTTAAGAACTTCTTGTCCACAAAAAATTTTATTCCTCAAAACATGTGAGAATATAAAAAACGGATACAATGCGTTTCGGCGGAGACGAAACGCGTTGTATCCGTTTTTTATATTCTCACATGTTTTGAGGAATAAAATTTTTTGTGGACAAGAAGTTCTTAAAATCATTACAACGGGGAGCTCAGCCACTATAGAATTGGATCACTTCCTGTTGAACCTTTATGCCTGTGGGATTCCGTGGCAGGACCCAATACAGGATCAATTCAAGGCGAGCAGCAGACCCGGATAAATATCCAAAGCGTGAGGAGGCTTTGGAAAAACCATATGCTTGAAGTTTTATGGCAAGAGGTGAGTGCATAAAACTTCATTAAAAGGGCACCAGAGAGTTACATTGGTAACGCGCTGAGATTGGCGCCGCATGTTTGTTTTTTATATATACCCTACAGGGAATCACCTTACAGGAATAAAGGGATTGTTATACTTGTGTGTTTTTCCCAATCAAGTACCTTAATAAAATGACCCATCATTATTATGTCACAGCTATGCACCTCACACTGACGTCAGCATGCAGCACATAGCAGTGACATTTAATGGTTAATGGCTGCATACTGCCATCCTCCTATCAGGCGTTCACCTCTGTCCGTCTCTCCGTCTCCCTCTCTGTCCGTCTCCCTCTCTGTCCGTCTCCCTCTCTGTCCGTCTCCCTCTCTGTCCGTCTCCCCCTCTGTCCGTCTCCCTCTCTGTCCGTCTCTAAACAGCACTATACTCTATATACAGGTCCACACTACATGCTGTATTTCTGTATCTATATATTGTATGTATATAGTGTGCACCTGTATATACCGTAGAGTGCTGTCTGTGTATACAAGATATGCAGCCGGCAGTCTCTGTATGCGGCCAGCAGTCTCTGTATATACGCTCTGCCCAGTCTCTAATGTGTATCCCACAGCAGCCTCTAATGTGCATATGTCTCGCAGCAGTCTCTAATGTGCATATATCTCTCTGCCATCTCCATTGTGCATTGGTCCCACTGCAGTCTCCATTGTGCATTTGTCCCGCAGCCGTCTCCATTGTGTATACGGCCAGCTTCAGTCTCTATTGTGTACTCTCTATTGTGTACAGCCAGCAACAGTTTCTATTGTGTATCCTCTACTGTGTGTATAGCCAGCAGCCATCTCCATTGTCTATATGGCCAGCAGCAGTCTCTATTCTGTATTCTCTATTGTGTGTAAAGGCAGCAGTAGTCTCTATTGTGTATATGGCCCGTAGCCATCTATTGTGTATACAGCTAGCAGCTCTCTATTGTGTTTTCTAAATTGTATATACAGCTATTGTGTATTCAGCCCACAGCAGTCTCAAGTGTGTGTGTGTGTGTGTAATATATAATAGACAGAGAGTGTGTAAATAAAGGAAAAACAGCACAAAAATATAAAAAAAGCGGACTTTATTGCCCAATGACATGACCACACATTGGGAAATAAAGTCCACTTTTTTCTATTTTTTTGTGCTGTTTTTCCTTTTTTTACTCTATTGTAAGGAACCATCTGGATCGCTTGTTGGGAAAGCTTTGCACATAAATTGAAGTAATTTTCCAATTTTTCACTATAAATATAATGTATGTTTGGGTGAAGGCGGAGCATGGGTGGAGGCGGAGCATGAGTGGAGGCTGGGCGGAGTCTCAGGGGGGCCCCAAAATGTTGGCAGTAAGGGGCCCCGAAATTCCTAGTGGCAGCCCTGTGCGTGTTTGTAGGAGACTGGGAGGAAACAACCAGTTTCCCATTTCCAATACAGGCTCCAATACAAACACACCGCCTGGACGTTCCCTGGCTGCCGCAAATATGTGATATCTAGGTAATCTTGCAAAATGTTGACAGCATATGTATTACAAACTGTCAACATTTTGCAGCTTAGATACACATATGAATGATAGCATAAGCCCAGACAACCCCTTTAATTAACCCCTCTATGTAGTGCCACAAGGTACAACAACTGGGTTGTGGTTGGTGCATGCATTATTAAAGCATGACATCTACGTAGGAAAAATAACAATGAAAATAAATAAGTTTATTCCACCAATTCATCTGGAATGCTGAATAAGGTTACTGGGCACTGCAGAAATGCCAGGAAAACTGTAGTATGTATTATACATATACCACAGTTGTGCACTTGTATGGCATGAAATGTGAGCCCCAATGGAGACATTGTTGCAAATGTATGTTAAGCACTATGGAATAAATAGTGCTATATAAATGAATGCATATTATTATTATTATTATTATTATTATTATTATTATGACAGTAAATAGTGATTGCACATTTTCAAAAAGCAATAGCCATACTATGGCATTTTATCAGTGTGCACTGTATATTCAGATTATAGAAATGGGACTTGGACCGCGCTCCTGTACGAAATCATGAATCTTATAATAAAGATCGATTATTGTGATTTCATTTTATCAGTGTTAACAG
Source organism: Allobates femoralis (assembly GCA_033576535.1). NCBI lineage: Eukaryota > Metazoa > Chordata > Amphibia > Anura > Aromobatidae > Allobates > Allobates femoralis. Next base: position 286,612,714 of record JARQOC010000005.1, read on the forward strand.
ACCTATAAGATCATGGATGTGAAGCATATAACGGTCATATACTATTTTTATATGAATTGCTATTACATAAGTGTAGAACCGATGGCTTCACATGCTGCTGACCCTCTGCAATAATAAAGGATTCCTCTATAAGAAATAAAAATAATAATAATAATGATAATAAAAAATTAAATAAATACAAAATTCCCTTAAAATTATAAGACTCTCTTAAACGGATGTTTTAAGGACATTATAAGCTTCCTGGACTTCACAGCTGCTGCTACATCTGGCACTGTTTCTAAAATGCAGACCCTGCAGGTTTCAAAACACTTGCAATGTCCAGGAAGCTTAAAAAATTTCTAAAAAATTCCCAAAAAGTTTACAGCTTAACACAAGCCGGTAGACACGATGGCTGGGGACACTCTTAACCGTGTAGTTCATAGACAACAGGTCATCTGAAGCGCACTTTGGCTCCAAATAATCAGGTAAAGTTTTACTGCCATTTTAAATTTCAAACTTATTCTGTAACATAGCCAGGTTCGCCAACGTTTGGGAAAAGTTTTCAGGTTTCCGATCACTGAACCGAATCAGCCATGTTCTTGCCAAATTTGAAATTGGCAGACATGTTCGGGGAAAGGTTGGTCATCTTTACCAATGAGCATCAGTACTCATAAATTCGGTACCCCCACCATCTTTACACAAATGCTTAGTAGCATCTGTCATCCTAAATCCATTTTTTTTGCTGATGCAATATTCAGCATTGTGTGAAGTGACACTGGTATTTTTCTGGCAATCCTCATGAGTTAAATAGCAAATTGTTCATATTCACCAAAACCTTCGAATTTCAGGATATTTGATTTATGTTTGATCTGCTCACCAGCATAAGTTCAACTAATAAAGTTAGGTAAAATATGTTCTCCCTTAAATGCTTGCTGCACATTCCCAGTAACCTTAGGAAAAAGTTAATGACCAGTAGTAAATAAAAAGACAAAGAAAACAATGATTGGATGAATCCCATTACCCTAACCAGAATGAAGAATAAATATTTGATAACTCATTGGGACTGTTGGACATGTTTCATGATGAGTCAAAGGGGTATGAGATCTGCAAATGCAAGTATTTTTTCATTTTGATTTTATGTTGAATGTTCTGACTGCTTCACGTTCTGGAAACAAACAATCCCCTGATGGCAGCCACTTCTAGGGGATTACCAGTGAGTCATGCCATGTGATGTGATAACACTGCACTGCAAGTAAACACTAGAGGTCTTCATGGGCACAAAGAGAATTTATCCCTTTACCCATGACCAAAAATGCAAAAAACAGGATTACTTTTTAAAGTGCATCTCTTATTTATTTACCACTAGCTATAGTACCTGGTGTTTCCTGAGATAGTAACTAACTGTTCTTAGCTATAACAAAATAGAATCGGTTAACAAAAAATTATTTTGCACATAAAAGTCACAAACTGAAAAGAAAAAGTAAAGTAATAGAAGCATTTTTCCATCATATATTCAACACAACAGATAAGTAACACAAATTAATTAAATGATAACCCCAGTAATGTGAAGCAGTTTGTCTGCAACTCCGTATTCAAGAGCCTTTTGATAAACGACATTCTTCATTTTTCCTTCCAGTGCAAAGTCAAACAAATATTTGGCAGTTCCAATTTTTGAACAGGCCAAGTAAGGTTGACCATGAGAAAACCATAAAGATACAGTTACACGACTCAATATTGAAACGATCTCACGAACGATCTCGGGGGCACGTGGTCGTTAGGACATCGTTTTGACATCGTTGGTGAGATGTCACACGTGTAGATATCGTGGACAACGCACCAACAATGTAGTGAGCAGCTATCGTTCGCACAACCCAGCGAAAGATACTTGTTCTCTGATGTGAATGGGCGAAGTCATGAACGGCATCGTTATCGCGGTTTCAAACTGAACGATGCAGCAGGTAGGCTGATCATGGATTGTCTGATTTGAGAACATGTTCTCAAATCTGCGATCACCGATCCAATGATTTATCGTAACCATATCTCAGAGTAACATGCAACGAGGTAGTAACAAATGTCGCTTGATCGACTTCAAACCAGTGACGCTTCAGCAATATTGTTCACAATATCTTATCGTGTAATGGTGCCTTAAAGATTGCAAATCGATCCCTGCTACTTTCAAAGACTGTCCCTGGGCCTTGTTAATGAACATTGCAAATGCCAGTCGAACTGGAGGCATTTAAAGTCAAAAGGCAAATCAGATGGAATGAGTAGAATTGTTGGAATGAAAACGTCCTCTCCTTTGCCACATCCTGTCAAAATGGTTGCTTCAATTACATGTGGAAACAGGTTCTCAATCAAGAGACTTGTTCCATTACACAGCTTTGGTGGATCCAAGGTTGGTTTCACGCTGCAGTTTTTTCCCTGATCAGGTTCCATCCGGTTTGTGTTCTAAAACCAGGAGAGGAACTTGCAGACAAAAACTATAATTGAAAGATTGACACCTGTTCTGAGTTTTGGAGACACTCCTGGTTTTGGCACACAAACCGGATGGAACCTGATCAGGGAAAAAACTGAAGTGTGAAACCAGCCTTAATTTCTCAGCAGAAGAATAGGTGCTCCAGGTTTTAAAAGAGGTTATGTGGAGGAAGTCCTTGAGATTCCAAGTAGTTGAGGAAATCAGTTGGATAGAATAATGCTTGAGCAGGGTCTGTCACTGTATCCACTGTGTTCAGTGCCCTGCTGAAGGATTAGCCTTGTATTGTGTAGCCCTGCCTCCTCTGTATTTGCATAGATATGCCTCTCTAGGTACTGTAGCTAATGCTAACTTCAGCCAGAGAAGAGCAGAGGATTGTGATGCCGGACACCATTGAAAACTGCCTGCCTGCAGAACACTGCTTAAATAGAGAGAAGAGGGGGTAGGAGCAGACCGACCTAGAGAGAAGTTAGCGTTGGGTGTGGCTAAAGTCTCTCTTGTTAGGCCAGTCAGATGCACCCAAACCCACAGGGCATGTAGATGTTCTCAAACATGATCCTGGTCCTGTCTGTCCTAGAGGGGGTGGTCATCCCCTAGTTCCTCCATCATCCTCTCCAGCTGTGGCAATGATGGAGTGTGCTGAGTGGTAGGTGGTGGCAGAGAATGCTCCTAGAGGAATAGCTCCTACAACCCCCAAGGTGTCCGGCAGCAGAGTACCATCAGAAACTGTGCCAACCATCCAGGGCATGGATAAAAAGGCAGATAAACATGCCCAATTGACCTTCTTAAAGGCATGTTGGTGGGTCTGTGAGACAGTGACCCATCCCTTACTTGGCATTTTGGCCAAACAATAACTTTTGGGACTTGTTTTATTTCCTGTTTTTTGTTGTCATTGACCAAAGCATGTGTTTTTATTAGTTATGCATGTATATTGTTAGGTTTTTTTGTTTAAGACTTATTGTCTGTGTTTATATAGTAAAGTTTTTTGAGTGCATTCTTTGTGTGCTGGATTGTTTCTGAAAACAGGTGCTTTGATAGTGCCCTATAGAGACTGGTGAACAATCCAGAGACCTCTGGCCTGAAGATGTGAGGTATGGAACTGCAAGACACTACACCCACTCTAGTAGAACAGAGCTGGCCATGTGCAGTTGTCAAAGGATACCAGCAGTACATGTTTTCAGGATTTCCCTAGCATTTGCACAAGGTGTTGGAATCATCCATCACTTCTGCAAGTGATGAAATTAGCACTTACCTGGTAGGGTTGTGCCAGCACTGCACAACCCTGGTTACAAGCCTGGATGAAGATCTCTGGTCAGTCTGACGGCGCCTGCGATACCCTCGCTCCACTGCTGAGTTCTCTTCCTGGAGAGTCACATGATCGATTGTGGTCATGTGACCAGTCACATCATCACTGGTCCTGTAATTCCAATTACAGCCCCCAATCTACTAAAACTCTTGTACATGCCCTCATCATCTCCAGCCTTGATTACTGCAACATAGTTCTCTGTGGCCTCCCCACTATCTCTCTTGCACTACTCCAGTTTATCCTCATCTCGCTACTCCGCTGTTTCTCCCCTCTGTAAATCTCTTCACTGGCTCCCAATTCCACAATGAATTCAGTTCAAGCTACTAACACTGACCTACAAAGCTGTCCATAACCTGTCCCCTCCCTATATCTCCGAACTAATCTCCCAATGTATTTCCTCACATAATCTTCGATCCTCCCAAGACCTTCTTCTCTCCTCCACACTTATTCGTTCCTCACACAACCTCCTCCAAGATTTCTCCCGAATAGCCCCCATTTTCTCGAATTCTGTTCCCCAACACGTCCGATTATCCACAACCCTCGGATCCTTCAGGCGGAACCTGAAAACCCATCTCTTCAGCAAAGCTTACAGCCTGCAATGACTATTCTGCCACCTCACCAGCACCAGAGCTGCCACCTCACCACCACTGGATCTGCCGCTTCACCACCACCAGAGCTGCCGCCTCACCACCACCACAACCTGACTTTCTGTCTCCTCCCCATTATCCTGTAGAATGTAAGTCTGCAAGGGCAGGGTCCTCTCCCCTTTGTACCTGTTTGTCACTGTTAGTTTGTTCATTGTATTTTTAACTTGTTTGTATGTAACCCCTTCTCATGTACAGCACCATGGAATTAATGTTGCTATATAAATAAATAATAATAATAATATAAGTATTTTCTCAATTGTTGTATATCTTCATTAGCCTGGACCTAAAGGGTCTATTTTCCTTTTTGCTCCCTTAGGTCTTTCTACAATTATATTGGAATTCTGTTCTGGTTGATAATCATTTGTGCTTCTGACGAACCCAGATATGGAACAAGAAGGGAAATGCGTATGGCAAGAGGCCCCCTCCTCTAGAGGGTGACCTGATCTCTCTCAATGTACCTTTTTATGCAGATACTGATGCTTACATATTGTTGATGTAAAACTACCTATTGGGATCATGTGTTGGTCTCCATGACATATGTGTATAGCACTCATAGCCTAGGGAGTGCTGGGTTTCACAGTCTTTCTATGTAACTGATGCATAGCCTGAATATTGAAAACTGAATCCACATCATGTTTGAAATTATTGTTATTTTCCAACTAAGACCTCTGACTGTGTAGGGTCCCCTATACACTCACCTCCTTGTTTTGGATTAGAGTCCCACTCATGAATGGCTATCTGCATTTCCCAGTGCAGTGCAGGGCATATTATGGTAAGTTTACACAGAGTAGTGGCGTCATCTGTCACCTCCACCTATGGCGCTGACCCCAGCAGCAGTTAGAGCATCATTTAGGGTATCCATGCCATCTTTCTCCCTACTTAGTTGCTTCCAAAAATAATTATCTAATGACACGGGTGTGTAATTGAGCACTAATAAAATTGTTATTTTTGGGTATTGTATGTTTGGTCTTTCAGTATGTTGAGATAGAAGGAAACTAAATAAGGTTATAAAGTATATTTTAAAAAAAATCACGACTTTGCAAAGTCTGATAAATAATTAAAAAAAATGTAATTACTCTTTGAAGATAGGATTTATCCTAGTAGTGGTCTGGCTGCCATGTGTGAATCCATATACAGGGTTGGTCATCTATATGGATACACCTAAATAAAATGGGAATGGTTGGTGATATCAACTTCCTGTTTGTGGCACATTAGCATATGGGAGGGGGAAAACTTTTCTAGATGGGTGGTGACCATGGCAGCCATTTTGAAGTCAGCCATTTTGGATACAACTTTATTTTTTCCAAAGGGAAGAGGGTCATGTGATACATCAAACTTATTGAGAATTTAACTTATTGGTTTTAACATAACTTTATTCTTTCATAAGTTATTTCAAGTTGATATCACCATTCATCCCCATTTTATTAAGGGGTATCCATATAAATGGCCCAATTGCCCAGGTGGGCCATTAACAAAATGCAACATATATACAAAAAGATAAAATAAAAAAACAGCTACCGTATATACTCGAGTATAAGCCGTGTTTTGAAGCTAACAGAGCGGCGCGGGTGTATACGTCACCCGGCGCCGGAAATGACGCGTATCGCGTCACCAAGCCCCACTACAGGCCGGCCGAGACACAGGAGAGCGGCGGGGAGGGGCGCATTTTAATCAGATTCCAAGATCACGCCTATGGAGGCGTGATATCATGCAGTGGGAGAGCCTGGATGAGTGACTATGAATAGCATAGTCACTCATTATCATCCATAATGAGGTACTATAATAACATTTTTCTCCTATTTCACTTGGTGCTTTTAGGAGGTAAAAGGAGTGTAGGGTAAGCGTTACTATGCTGTAGGGACAGCTTTTAATAGGTTTTGAGGTGTTTTGGGGGTGACAGGATCCCTTTAATGAGTTGGGTGGAATCTTTTAAATAAGACGCCAATCTCAGTACATATTTTTGAAGATAAAGATCTATGTAATGAGAAAGGTTGTTTGTAATCAATACCACTCAGGAGATGATGGGACAGCCAAGTGGATTAGTCTAGTTTTTATGGAGTTTGGGAAGGAAGTAAAAGTGAAGTACATTGTATTTTGGAATATCTAGGAATTTCTTTTCTTTCTTATTCAAAATACCATTGGAACGCAGTTTTTTCATTGGCTCCGGGTCGTCAACCAAAAAGAAAAAGAGGGCTAAGGGATGCAGAGGGAGCAACAGAACCAGCAGAAGATGCCTCCAAGGACCTGGACATAATCCAGAAGAGGAATAAAACCTCTTTTTATTTATTTCTTTTTTATTATAATGTGTTTTTAATATAATAGTTTTTTATGTATGATGATATATAAATTATGCATTGTTTAGTTGTTTTATTGTGAGCAACAGCTGTAATTGTTATTGGAGGGAAGCTATGGCAAACTGAGGGTTAAAGGGTTTGTTAAACAATGTCCAATCATAGTGCACCAGCCCCTTTATATGTAATTTCCCTCCACTTACCCTTTACTCCACCTGATGAAGGCAGGCACCCTGTCGAAACGCATTGTGGGAAGTAAAGGGCAAATAAAGCTTTGTAAACTCACTCACTGAGAGTTGTAATTTTTGCCCATCCAGCCCCAGCGCTCCTAAAGACCGCCACATTTGTCTCTTTAATCTCTCTAGATGTTCTCCTTTTTCCTCCTCAAAACCTCAGTCTCCCATTAACTTGGTGTTCCTTCCTTTTTGCTCCTGTTCCTCTAACCCTAACTGAGCTCCTTCTCCAACTCTCCACCCTCCACTTGGTCCCTCCCGCTATCCCCTGCCTGACATGCAGTAACTAGGACTAGGGATCGGGGGTTGTGTTGGGTGTTTGTGCAGGTTGACCAACTTATCAGTCCCAGCTGCTATACCACTCAGTGGCGACTGGTTCGAAGGGTCGCCATAGGTAAATTCCCTTCTACTTTCAAACATGCTATAATTAAACCAGTCTTAAGGAAACCATCCCTTGACCCAACCTCTACATTCAGCTACTGGCCCATATTGCTGCTCCCATTCACATCCAAACTTCTCAAAATGAATTTCCACACTGTACGTTTCTCCCACCTCTCATCTAACCTACTCTTTGACAACCTTCAATCTGGATTCCGCCCCCACCATTCCACCTGTTGGCAGCGGATATTCAGGATACTGTCCAAGCGTGTGACAACAGAACAGAACTTCTTTAATTAGCAACAAACAGGAACAGATATGATAGGCTTAATGAAACAGGAATAATACATATCTTATGTGTCTCAGTCTTTGTGTGGCATCTCTGCAGCAGGCTGCTTCTTTATCATATACAGACACAGGAAACAATACAGTCGCATGCTTTCCTGTGTGAGCCTCTGGGAGTTTTTTGTATCTAACGTTGTCTACAACATACAAACCTAGCAATAGAACAATCATATACAGGAATGGAGTTGTTGCATTAAACATATTCCAACACCACCAAAACTGTCTTAACCAAAATTTCTAATGACCTACTCATCATCTTTACTTTATCTCATCCATCTTCCCTACCTGATCAATCTATCACAATAAATGGCATAACGCTTTGCCCTATACTAAACATCTATTGCTTTGGAGTATCCCTTGACTCTGCCATATCCTTCAATCTGCACACCCAAGCTCTCGCCACCTCCTGCTGCCTACAACTCAAAAATATATTCAGAATCTGTCTTTTCCTCAACCCCAATTTACTAAAATGCTAGTGCTTGCCCTTATCATCTCCCACCTTTTCTACTGCAATATCCTCCTCTGTGGCCTCCCTGCTAACACTCTCACACCTCACCAGTCATTCCTTAACTCTGCTGTCCGACTAATCCACTTCTCTCCTCCTCCACTTTTTCCCTCTGCAAATCTCTTCACTGGCTCCCAATTCCCCAACTTATCCATTTCAAACTACTAACATTAACTTACAAAACCATCTACGATCTGTCTCCACCATATATCTCTGAAATAATCTCCCGATATCATCCAACTCATAATCTTCAAAACTTCAAAGTCCTCCTCCTTTCCTCCACACTTATGCTTTCCTCATCCAACTACCTGGAAGACTTATCCTGAGCATCCCCCATCCTCTGGCATTTTGCACCCCAACACGTGCGACTATCTCCTACATTCGGAACTTTCAAGCAAAGCTTGAAAACCCATCTATTCAGAACAGCTTACAGCCTGGAATAATCCTACTGCCTCGGACCTGGCACAATACAGCATCAAAGCTGACCCAACTTACTGTCTCACTCCCCGTTAACCCAGAAAATGTCCTCTCCCCTCTGTACCAGCCTGTCACTGTAAATTTGTACACTGTATTTTTTACTTATTTTGTATGTAACCCTTTCTCATGTACAGCACCCCTGAATTAATAGTGCTCTATAAATACATAATAGTAATATAACTTGTGATAACAATACTCCAACTCTATCTTTTGAAGCATCAACCTCTATAACAAAAAGGAAGGTCTAGCTTTCACTGAACTAACATAAACAACTCTCTATATTGAATGGAGTGTATGATTCAAAACAGTGAAACCAATAAAAATCACTGTAAGTTTAAAAAAAGCAAAATCAAAAATACACATTATTAAACACAAATACAACCAAGTGGGATAATTACATCCCGTTTCATAATCCCTAACAATGCAATATATAAATACAAAGAAATGAAGAAACCAGTAATCTATAACATAATAGGGAAATTGTGTTCTTCAATCTCCTGATTAGGATGAGCAAGCCCAATCAGTAATGGTGGGTTTACACACACCAATCATTGTATCCAATCTCTGAACCAATCTCTGGTCAGTGAAATCATGGACACATAGTTCCATTTTGTGGCTGTGTACAACATGGAGCAATCTGTCCATGATTTCACTGTCCATGATTCACTTGCAACCAGAGATTGGTTCAGAGATTGGATACAATGATTGGTGTGTGTAAACCCACCATAACATTCAGGTTTATACCAAATTCAGGTGTCCAGGACCATGACTCGAACATAGATTAAAACATAAAGTCTTCGTCTGAGTTTGTTCATCTATTGCTGTTTGCATGTTAATAAAGTCTGTTAGAAGTCTGCAGTGCAACCAATTAACAAGCTTTATTGCATGTGAAAGATTTCTGTGCACTGATGTGAACAATCAATATTTAAGAAAAGGCGTGAGCTCTCGCCTATTTTTGATAACCAGCACAGATAAAACAGGCAGCTATGGGCTTCAACCCTCAGCTGTCTGCTTTACCTTGGCAAATTTTCAAAAAGAGAGGGGATACAATGCAATTTTATTAAATAATTTGTTTAAATAATTAAAAAAAAAATGGTGTGGGCTTTCCCCTATTACTGATAAACAGCCAAGGTAAAGCAGACAGCATTATCAAGGTTGGAAGGGGATGTGGTTATTTTGCCCTTAATAGCCTAAATATATCAGCCCGCAGCCACCCCAGAAGTGGCGCATCCAATATATGCGCCAACTCTGGTGCTTTATCTGGCTCTTCCCAATTGCTCTGGTGTGATGGCAATCAGATTAATGATCTATCAGGGTTTATGCTAAAGGGTTGTCCCACAAACAAAGTTTATTTAAAAGTTAATTTTAATTAATAGATCTTGGAATAATAATAATTTCCACAATTGGATGTGTTTAAAAAAAGTTTCATTTTTGTTTCTGACTGTGCCCGGAGCATTGGTTTGATCCTGGGCAGGGAAGGATGAAATAGAGTATACAGACATTACAGTATGGGATTACAATTCATTCTTTCTTTGATGTAAAACGTTTTTTACAAACAGGCAAAGAAATGGTTTACCTCATACATAGAATCATCTGTGATCCTGTGTTGTAATGTTTGTATATTCTCTTCCTTCCCCCCCTGTCCAGGAGATGTGGTATGATCAGACCGTGTTCCATGCGCAGTCAGAAATGAAAATGAAAATGAAACTGTACATAGCTGGGGCACATACTGTATGAAAGAATATCTCCAGCACATTTTTTTTAAACACATCCAATTGTGGAAATTATTATTATTCCAAGATCTATAGATTAAAATGAACTTTATTTGTGGGAAAACCCCTTTAACTGTGAATTGACAGCTGGCATTAAGCCCTGGTGTTAGTAATGGAGAGAGGTCTATCAGACACCATCATTACTAACACGGTAAGTATAAAGTTAAGAAAAGACACAAAGGGAAAAAAGTTTATTTGAAAAAGGACTTCCCCACATGCCCTCATTCACCATTTTATTACTTCAAAATAAATCCTGGAAGTTCCGACGTAATGCAATCAGCAATGTCCTATGACACACCATCGATTCCTATGTAGCTTCATCCTGAGAAAGTTCTCTGGACAAGGCTACAAGCTGATATATTTAGGCTGGGAAGGGCCAAAAAATGTCCCTTCCCACCCTGATAATACCACCTCTCTGCTAGTTATCAAAAATAGGAAAGAGCCCATGCCACTTTTTAAAATTATGTAAACAAATAAAGAAAAAAGAAAATGGTGTGGCATCCCACTCTATTTTAAAGGTACCGCCACACGAGGCGATGTTGTCTGCTCCAGGGATCTGCAAACATCGCTCCGTGTGACACCTATTTACAACATTGATGCATATCGCTCAGTGTGTTGTGCACAATCCAGCGAGTAATAGCTTCTGCAACATCGCGGTGGCGGCACTGGCAACATATCCCTGTGTGACACCTAAGGCAGTGATGTCGGAAGCGAGCACGCACCCGCAGAATCGCTTCCGACATCGCTGCAACGTTGTACCATGTGACGGTACCTTTATATGCAGCAAAGGTAGAGCAGACAACTCAGGACTGGAATTATCATAGGGGGAAAGTCCATCTTTTTTTGGTCCTTCCCAGCCTAAATATACCAGCTTGCAGCTGCCTCAGAAGTGGCACAATGCATTAGCTGTGCCTTTCTGACGATTCTCCCTGGCTCTTTGGGATTACCCTGGTTTGGTGGCAATCAGAGTAATAATTTTGGGGTTGATGTCAGCTGTGACTTATCAGCTGATATCAAGCCCTGGTGTTAATAACACTGTAAGTATAGAGTTGAAAAAAACACAGACAGGCAAAAAAAAAGTTTTATTTTAATAAAGATTCCACCACTTGCCCTTGTTAACCAATGTATTCAAAATAAATCCTAGAAGTTCCAATGTAATACTGGAGGATCTGGGAGGATCCAATTTGGGCAGATTTTTCACCCCAGACACAAAAATGTTGCTTGCAACGTTTTTGTGTCCGTGATAAAAAGCTGCCACCCGGTTCCATCATCTCCATAGAGCTGCAATAGGACAGAATCAGGTCCGGGGCTGTCAGGTTGACCCCGGAAAGCCCCGGACATGATTGTGCCGTGGTGTGAAGCCAGCCTAAATTGCGGATAGCGGCAGGAATGGAATTTCTCAAGAGCATTATAAATTCCATATCTGCTGCTGACTATGTGTGACCTATGGATCCTTGTTCTGACAACAAGAATCCATAGGTTGGAGTAACTCCTGCTCAGTGCCAGTTATGGAATTTATCACACTCGTGAGAAACTCTGTTCTGTGCTGACCACGAGTGACCTATGGAGCCTTATTCTCAAAACAAGGCCCATAGGATTCAATGGGCGTTGTGGGACACTACTGCATTGGATTACATTACAACTTCATGGATTTTTTTAAAATGAATAAACTGGTGAACAAGAGTCTTTTTTCCAGTATCTGTGTATTTTTTATATGTACACTTACCGGATTATTAATGGATGAGTCTGATAGACCCCTTTCCATTATTAATCCCTGGGCTTGATGCCAGATGTTAATTCATAGCTGACATCAACCCCAAAAATACTAAACTGATTGCGAACGCATCAAGGAAATTTGAAAGAGCTGGGGCAAAACGCCCGAATTGGCACATCTAATGTGATGGATCAGTTCTGGGATGTCTGTGGGATGGTATATTTAGGCTTGATAATAACAGCCCACAGGTGTCTGCTTTACCTTCGCTAGTTATCAAAAATAATGGGGATCCCATGTCATTTTTTTGAAAAACAAATTTCATATCCACATATGTTTGCAGGACAGAACCAAAGTTCTGGTTCCCATTGACTTATATGGGATTCATGGTCTTGAGTCACTTCGAGGTGCCAAACTGAACTTTCAACCGAACCCAGCAAACCCAAACATCCATGGATCCACTCAACCCTATTGATAACAACTCGCAGTATCTCCTCAACGTTAGTAAGGCCATACTGGGAATTGTACAGGGTGGGCCATTCATATGCATATACTTAAATAAAATGGGAATGGTTGGTGATATCAACTTCCTGTTTGTGGCACATTAGTATATGGGAGGAGAATACTTTTCCAGATGGGTGGAGACCATGGTGGCCATTTTGAAGTCAGCCATTTTGGATCCAACTTTATTTTTTTCAATGGGAAGAGGGTCATGTGACACATCAAACCTATTGAGAATTTTCATAAGAAAAACAATGGTGTGTTTGGTTTTAACTTAACTTTATTCTTTCATGAGTTATTTACAAGTTTATGACCATTAATAAAATGTTTTCAAAGTGCTGCCCATTGTGTTGGATTGTCAATGCAACCCTCTTCTCCCACTCTTGACACACTGATAGCAACACCGCAGAAGAAATGCTAGCACAGACTTCCAGTATCCTTGGTTTCAGATGCTGCACATCCCGTATCTTCGCAGCATAGACAATTGCCTTCAGATGATCCCAAAGGTAAAAGTCTAAGGGGTCAGATTAGGAGACCTTGGTGGACAGTCAACTGGCCCACGATGACCAATCCACTTTCCAGGAAACTGTTCATGTAAGAATGCTCAGACCTTACACCCATAATGTGTTGGTGCACCATCTTGTTGGAAAACCTCAGGGAACGTGCCATCTTCACTGCATAAAGAGGGCAACACATCATCATGTACCAATTTTAGATATCCAGTGGCATTGAGGTTTCCATTGATGAAGAATGGCCCCACCATCTTTGCACCCCATATACCACACCATACCATCAATTTTTGTGTTCCAACAGTCTTGGAGGGATCTATCCCCTGTGGGTTAGTGTCAGACCAATAGTGGTGGTTTTGTTTGCTAACTTCACCATTCACAAAAAAAGTTTGCCTTATCACTGAACATAATGTTCTGTCCCAATGATTGTTTTGCCCATTCTGCAAATTCAGTGCGCCGATCTGGGTCATCCTTGTTGAGATGCTGCAGCAGCTGGATTTTGTAAGGGTGCAATTTGTGAGTAGCTAATATCCGCCGAAGGGATGTTCGAGTGATGCCACTCTCCAGTGACATGCGGCGAGTGCTACGCTGTGGGCTCTTTCTGAATGAAGCAAGGACAGTCACTAATGTTTCTTCATTAGTGACAGTTTTCTTGTGTCAACATTTTGCAAAATCCAACAATGAACCTGTTTCATGAAATTTGGCAAGCAGTTTGCAAACTGTAGCATGGGAGATGGATAGTTTCGTAGGGTTTCTTTCATTGAAATCTGCTGTAATGACCTGGGCACTGCATTCACCAGACATCAACACAATTTCTATCCATTCCTCACGTGTTAACCTCTGCGACATGTCAATGGCTGTAAACAAAGAGAAACTTGTAAATAACTCATGAAAGAATAAAGTTATATTAAAACTAAGCACATCATTGTTTTTCTTATGAAATTCTCAATATGTTTGATATGTCACATGACCCTATTCACATTGAAAAAAATAAAGTTGGATCCAAAATGGCTGACTTCAAAATGGCTGTGTAAGAGGGCAAGGGGGCGCATAGTGGATGGCAGGTATGTGTCACAGGCCCACCTGAGGCCTGTGATGTAAGCCGGCATTAGCATCTCTTAGTGGAGAGCAACACTGAGGGAGTTGTTAGTAACCAAGGGGCCGGCTTACGAGTCCTGAGAGTGACGGGCGGGTCCAGGACTCACATACCCTCCCAGGGGCGTGGTGTCCAGCTATGTAAGGGAGGTTGGACTTAGGCACAAGGGGAAAGTGATTAGGATTCTGTGTTTGCTGTGTGTGTTTTCCCTGTGGAAGGGTTTATGAGCCAATAAACCCTTCTGGTCTCACCTATGCAAAGCTGCCTCCTCGTGCTTCCTGACGTCGCCGGCGAGCTGATACGTTACAATTGGTGGAGTTGAATGCGGGCAAAGCTCCCAGCAGAAGACGTGAGACCGGTGGGCTTTGGTGTTTATGTCCTGGGTGAAGTCTGTACTGACTCAGTCACAGCCTCCGGAGATCATGGAGGAGCTGATGAGACGCTTGGTACAAGCACAGCAGGCTCAACATCTCCAGCTCTTACAACAGCAACAGGCGGCCCAGCAAGAGACCACCAAGCTGCTGACACAGCAGATCCAACTCCAATGTCAGCAACAGCAAGACCAGCATCAGCAGCAGCAGCAGATCGATATCCTGGCTGAGGCGGTCCGGAGCACGTCAGCAGAGACAAGGTCAGTGGGTGATTTTTCTATTAGAAAAGCTGTGAGAGGAGCCCTGCAGAAAATGACTAAAGGAGATGACATAGAGGCTTTTCTGACTGTTTTTGAGTGTGTTGCAGAGAGAGAGGGGCTCCCACCAGCAAAGTGGACAGAGGTGCTGGCGCCATATCTATCCGGGGAGCCCCAGAAGGCTTATTATGATTTGGCCCTGCAAGACGCTAAGGAATATAGCAAGTTAAAAATGGAGATACTAGCCCACCTGGGGGTGACAATGACTGTGAGGGCGCAACGGGTTCACCAATGGGCGTATCATCGAGACAGACCGCCTCGCTCCCAAATGTTCGACCTGTTGCACTTGGTCCAGAAATGGCTGCAGCCGGAGAGCTCTACGCCAGCGCAGATGGTGGAGCGTGTCGTGATGGATCGGTTTGTACACTCCCTGCCATGATCCGTCCAGACCTGGGTTGCCCAGGGTAATCCCCAGAACCTTATCGGGCTGGTGGCCAAAAGGGGGTGGGGCGTCCAAGGTCCCTAAGGGCGGGGGAGGCGGTGCCCAAGGTCCCTACGGGCAAGATCATATGTTGGAGATGCCATGGTCCAGGCCACATTGCGGCACGGTGTCCCTTGACCCCTGAACAGATGGATTGCAGCATTGGTCACCGCTGTTCTTATCTTGCATACTCAGTCTGCAGTATGACCAGTATATCCAGCGAAGGGCCCCCAGCGTGTCTGGTGAAAATGAACGGGAGGAGCGTGGTCGGGCTGTTGGACTCCGGGAGCCTCGTTACTCTGGTGAGGGACTTCCCGTCCCTTGTCCTGGTTCCGGGAAAAGGGTCGGAGTGCGGTGTATCCACGGTGAAGCCAAGGACTATCCAGTAGCTCAAGTGGACATTGAGACGGCACATGCGGTGAGGACTCATGAAGTCGGAGTCGTCCAGTCTTGCTACACCCCATCATTATCGGCCGGGACTTTTGTTTATTTTGGGAGCTGTGGGGCAGGGTCCGGGAGTGGGGCCCGTGGAAACGACCTCTCCGCACTCAGACATGGCTGAGTTCTCGCTTGGTGTCCTCGTAGGGGACGAGGAGGTAGCACCGCCCGAGACCATGGTACTGAACTTGGAGGCGACCAGGGAGAACTTCGGGACAGCCCAACATAAGGACCTGACTCTAAGGGAAGCATTCAATAGTGTCACGGTCATCAACGGGGTCCCACAGGAGCCAGGGGGCGACACTAGGTTCCCCCATTTTATGGTAAGTGAGGAATTGTTATACCGGGTGACGAAGGTGAAGGACGACCGGGTGGAACAGTTGTTAGTACCGGGGCCATATCGGTAGCAAGTACTCAACATGGCCCATTCCCATATCTTAGGGGGTCATCTAGGGGTAGAGAAAACACAGGACCGGATACTGCAACGGTTCTATTGGCCTGGGTGTCACCGGGAGATAGCGAGATTCTGCCAATCTTGCCCTACCTGTCAAATAACCACCCCTACCAGGCACTTTCGTAGTCCCCTGGTACCATTACCCATCATCGAAATCCCCTTTGAGAGAATAGCTATGGACTTGGTGGGGCCCCTGGTGAAATCAGCTCTGAGGTCATCGGTATATCTTAGTTTTACTGGACTATGCCACCCGGTACCCGAAGCGATTCCCTTACGCAACTCTTCGGCGAAGAGCATAGCTAAGGAGCTGGTTCAGGTGTTTTCTCGCAAGGGGTTACCAAAAGAAATCCTGACGGATCAGGGTACCCCCTTCATGAGTAAGGTGATGAGCGAGTTGTGCAGGGTCCTACAGATCACCCAGCTGAGGACTTCTGTATACCATCCTCAAACAGACGGCTTTGTCGAGAGGTTCAACAAAACCCTCAAAGGCATGTTAAGGAAAGTGGTAGAGAAGGATGGGAAGGACTAGGACTGTCTCCTACCGTATCTGCTGTTTTCCGTTCGGGAGGTTCCACAGGCTTCCACAGGTTTCTCACCATTCGAGCTCCTGTATGGACGACATCCACGCGGTCTCCTAGATGTAGCCAAGGAAACCTGGGAAGCCAAAGTCACACCTCATCGGAGTGTCATCGAGCACGTCGCCATGATGCAGGAGAGAATGGAGAAAGTGATGCAGATCCTAAGGGAACATCTCCTGCGGGCCCAGGAGGCTCAGGCCCGAGTCTACAACCGCTCCGCCAGAATCCGGCAGTTTCATACCGGGGACCGGGTCCTGGTCCTGATACCCACAGTGGAAAGCAAGTTCCTCGCCAAATGGCAAGGGCCATATGAGGTCGTTGAGAAGCTCGGCGAAGTGAACTACAAGGTCCACCAACCGGGACGAAGGAAGTCGTACCAAATCTATCATATCAACCTCCTCAAGGCATGGCGAGATCGGGAGGCCCAAGATGTGCCCTGCTCGGTGGGCAGGCCGGTGAACGACATTGAAGCCATGACCATAGCGAACACCCTCTCCAAAAGCCAGAAACAGCAGTGTAGAGAGCTGTTACAGCAGAACAGGAATTTGTTCACAGAGCTGCCAGGGTGCACCACTGTGGTAGAACATGACATTCTGACGGAACAACAGGTGCGGGTGAACCTGAAGCCATATAGGATACCCGAGGCCCGACGGGAGGTGATCTCCAAGGAGGTGGCCCGGATGCTGAAATTGGGTGTGATAGAGGAATCCAAGAGCGGTTGGTCAAGCCCCATAGTATTGGTACCGAAACCCGACGGCGAATGGAGATTCTGTAACGATTATCGAAAACTGAACGAGGTCTCCAACTTTGACGCCTATCCCATGCCGTGAGTCGACGAGCTGATCGAGCGCCTGGGAGCGCCAGGTACATCACTACACTAGACCTCACCAAAGGGTATTGGCAGATCCCTATGGCATCGGGAGCCAAAGGGAAGACCGCGTTCTCTACGCGGATGGGTGCTTTCACTACGTCTGAATGCCGTTTGGATTGCAGGGGGCCCAGCCACTTTTCAAAGGGCCATGGATTGGATCCTCACACCGCATAAGACTATGCCGCTGCCTATCAGGAGATATTGTGGTTTTCAGCCTCGTACTGGCAGAGCCATCTGGTGAAGCTCCAGGCAGTGCTGGATGCTCTGAGGACGGCGGGGTTTACGGTAAACCCGAAGAAATGTGCCCTGGGGAAGTCTGATGCCAAATACCTGGGATATGTTGTTGGTAGAGGCATGATCAAGCCCCAAATCACAAAGGTCGCAGCGGTCCAACAGTGGCCGCGACCCTCCTCTAAGAGACAAGTCCGAGGCTTCCTGGGTATTGTCGGATACTACAGGCGGTTCATCCCTGACTTTGCTGTAATGGCTGCACCCTTGACTGACCTCTTGAAGGGGACAAGTCGTCTATGGCTCAGTGGACGACGGAGGCGGAAGCTGCCTTTTCGGGATTGAAAAAGGCTCTCTGTAGGCGACCGGTCTCGCTCGCTCCCAACTTCAAGAGGGAATTCGTTCTCCAAACGGATGCCTCAGATAACGGTTTGGGGGCAGTCCTGTCCCAGGAGATTCAGGGGGAGGAGCACCTGGTCCTCTACCTGAGCAGGAAACTGTCACCTAGTGAGATGCGTTATTCCGTGATTGAAAAGGAGTGCCTGGACATAAAGTGCGCGGTGGACACACTACATTACTATTTGTTGGGGCGACAGTTCCGGTTGGTGTCTGACCATGCCCCTCTCCGGTGGTTGAGGGACTCGAAGGGGAAAAACGCCAGGGTCACTCATTGGTTTTTGGCCCTGCAGGACTTTCGTTTCGAGTGGAGCACCGGGCGGGAAAGCTCCATGGAAACGCTGACGCTCTCTCCCGTATCCCGTTTGGTTGTCCGCGGAGCCGAGCCCGACGGCTTTCGGCAGAGGGGGGAGGTGTGTAAGAGGACAAGGGGGCGCATAGTGGATGGCAGGTATGTGTCACAGGCCCACCTGAGGTCTGTGATGTAAGCCGGCATTAGCATCTCTTAGTGGAGAGCAACACTGAGGGAGTTGTTAGTAACCAAGGGGCCGGCTTACAAGTCCTGAGAGTGACGGGCGGGTCCAGGACTCGCATACCCTCCCAGGGCCGTGGTGTCCAGCTATGTAAGGGAGGTTGGACTTAGGCACAGAGGGAAAGTGATTAGGATTCTGTGTTTGCTGTGTGTGTTTTCCCTGTGGAAGGGTTTATGAGCCAATAAACCCTTCTGGTCTCACCTATGCAAAGCTGCCTCCTCGTGCTTCCTGACGTCGCCGGCGAGCTGATACGTTACAGGCTGCTATGGTCACCACCCATCTGGAAAAGTATTCCCCCTCCTATATACTAATGTGCCACAAACAGGAAGTTAGTTGTATTGGGATGAAGTGTCTCAGGATCCGCGCTGCTGAATGAAAACCAGAAACTGGAACGCTGGTTTCAACGGGTGTTCTTTATTCCTACGCGTTTCGGAGCATTACCGTGCTCCTTCCTCAGGGACAAAAAACAGAGGAAGGAGCACGGTAACACTCCGAACGCGTAGGAATAAAGAACACCTTTGATAGCAGTGTTCCAGTTTTTGGTTTCATTCATTCAGCAGCGTGGATCCTGAGACACTTCATCCCAATACAACTATTGTTCGCCATGTCGATCGTGGATGTGTGGGTCCTGCAGCAGCTGTATCCAGGTGCGCATACTTGTTGTGTGTAAGACAACTTTTCCAGGTGAGCAGCTTTCAATAAGGTTCTTGCCGATATCTGTAAGGAGATAAGACCCTATTTGCACATTGTCTCACCCCCTATACAAACTGGAAGTTGATATTAGCAATCATTCCCATTTTATTTAGGTGTATCCATATAAAGGGCCCACCCTGTAGATTCAAGCAATAGTATTATATATGGGCCAGACTTGACATTACAATTCATTACTGTACTAAGCTTTGTATACATGTACTGATGGTGGTTTTAGTGACACAGTCATATACCGACAGTGGTTAGGTGTATATATATAATATATATATATATATATATATATATTATATTATATTACAGCTGTGCTCAAACGTTTACATACTCCGGCAGATTTTTTCTTTCTTAGCCTTTTTTCAGAGAATACTAATGATAGCACAAAAACTTTTTCCTACTCATGGTTAGTGGTTGGGTGAAGCCATTTATTGTCAAACTGTGTTTTCTCTTTTTAAATCATAATGGCAACCTAAAACATCTAAATGACCCAGATCAAAAGTTCACATACCCTAGTTTTAATTCCATGTATTGCCCCCTCTAACATCAATGACAGCTTGAAATCTTTTGTGGTAGTTGTGGATAAGGGTTTTTATTTTCTCAGATGGTAAAGCTGCCTATTCTTCTTGGCAAAAAGCCTCCAGTTGCTGTAAATTCCTGGGCTTTCTTGCATGAACTGCGCGCTTGAGTTTTCCTCAGAGAGGCACAATGATATTGAGGTCAGGAGACTGAGATGGCCACTCCAGAGCCTTCACTTTGTTCTGCTGCAGCCAATGAGAGGTCGACTTGGCCTTGTGTTTTTGGATTGTTGCCATAGCTAGATTGTCTAAGTCTGTCCCATGTGCAGCTTTTGGGCTGATGAGTGCAAATTTGTTTTCAGTATTTGCCGACAACATGTTGCATTCATCTTTCCTTCAACTTTGACCAAGTTTCATGTGCCTTTGTAGCTCACACATCCCCACATCATCAGTGATCCACCTTCGTGCGTTAGGCTATGTGCTCATGGTCTGGAGGAGCTGTGTGTTGGACATTGCTCCTCCGGACCGGAGTGAACCGACAGTGGCCGCAGGGAACCCGCAGCCACCTGTACTCATCATGTGCGGTCGGTGCAGGGCAGATTCTCCCTGCAGTCACCCAATGGGAGCCGCTTCCGACTCCGCAGCATGAAATAAACATACTGCAGAGGAGTGGAATGCCAGCAACCCGCATCACAGCTAAAAGAACACTGTGATCGGGTTAAGCATAGTGGGCATGGGATTTCTTAAAATCCCATCCACTATGCTGACACTGTACGACACAGCGTTTTGGACGCAGCAGCAAGACGCTGCATCCAAAACGCTCCATTTACTTATCGTGAGTATACAGCCTTACAGTAGGAATGGTGTTCATTTCATCATAGGCCTTTTGACACCTTCTTTCTGTCTGGATCCCAGAAACTCACTCAGCTTTTATGCACACACACTGATTACAAGCAAACAGGTCACAGGTGAGGATGTTACCTTTATTAACCATTCAAACACATTTGTGTCAACGTCTGTAAATGTTATCAGGACAAAATTAGAGTATGTGAAGTTTTGATCGGGGTCATTAGGATATTTTAGTTGTCATTATGATTTAAAAAGAGACAACACAGTAGTTTCACAATAAATGGCTTCACCCAACCACTAACCATGGTGTAAAAAAGGTTTTTGTGTTATCATTCATATTCTCTGAAAAGAGGTCAAGAAAGCAAAAAACCTGCTAAGGAATATAAACTTTTGAGTACAACTTTATATATAGGCATTAGTATGAAAAAGTGTTTGCCCCTTCTTGATTTTCTATACTTTTGCATGTTTGTCACTAGGGATGGGCGAGTCTACTCGCTAGGACTCGTTACTCGGCGAGTAGTAAGGGACTCGCAGGACTCGGTACTCTGCGAGTTTCCCAGCGATTACTCGCACAGTAACGAGTCCAATGCAAGTCAATGGAAATCCTAGTTTTGTCAGAGTTTACTCTTTCTCACTCGCTAGACTCGCTATATCACATCGCTATGTAGCTTGAATCTCCCCAAATCGTTTAAAAGAATCACACCGCTTCACGGATACCCGCTGTCAGCAGCGAGTCTGAGCGAGTCTGAGGAGTCTTAGCGATTCTGAGCGAGTCTATCGAATCCAAGTCCTGTATTCTGTATTCGGGACTCGCGAATACAGAATCTGTTATGTTCCGACAAAGCTTCTGAGACAGCCTAGAGTGTTAGGTCAGAAAACTTGTGAAGATGGACAAGCATGTTAGCCAATCATATTCAGTAATGCACAGCCATGTTGGTTGTGGCAGGACTATGATTGGCTCTGTCAATCGTGATGCCTATGTCATGTATGAGAGGCAAGGCTGTATATAAGCCTTGCCACCGCCATTTTTCCACATTTCCTGTGACGATCTGAGCCTAG
Organism: Allobates femoralis; assembly: GCA_033576535.1. Taxonomy (NCBI): domain Eukaryota; kingdom Metazoa; phylum Chordata; class Amphibia; order Anura; family Aromobatidae; genus Allobates; species Allobates femoralis. Next base: position 286,634,672 of record JARQOC010000005.1, read on the forward strand.
TGCAGGGTGAGGTAGATTGCTGGAGCAGATCATAGGGAGTGTCAGTCAGTGTAGGGAACTTCAAGAATTCCTTATATTTAACCCAAACAGCTCTTGTGAGAGCTACAGGAGGACAGAGGAGTGCTGTGTAGAGGACTGTAGGCAGGCAGGCAGAGAGGAGCAGCCTTACCAGTGCACACAGGATCGACCTCATAGCTTAGCTTACTCACTCAGCTGTCCTAATAGCTGAAGTCAGAGGCTTAGCTGAGGTACTATTTACAATTTTTTTGCACCTGATAGATTTTGGGTCCTAAAAACCCCTTCAGCTTTATTTTGTCTGTGGCAGATCAGTGCGTTGCTGCTCTACCTGCAAATAGCACGTACGCCACCTACTTGTGCGACTACTTGTGCGCACTTAATAATTTTTTCAGGGACTAGTGTGCTGCTTCACTGACAAGTGTTAGCAACACTTCACCCGCCAGCAGGTGACGCCTACAGCAACACCTAACTCCATCTCGGTGGCCCTGTGCGCACTTAATAATTTTTTCAGGGACTAGTGTGCTGCTTCACTGACAAGTGTTAGCACACACTTCACCCGCCAGCAGGTGACGCCTACAGCAACACCTAACTCCATCTCGGTGCCTGTGCGCACATTAATAATTTTTTCAGGGACAGTGTGCTGGCTTCACTGACAAGTGTTAGCACACACTTCACCCAGCAGCAGGTGACGCCTACAGCAACACCATAACTCAACAAACGGTGCCTGTGCTGCACTTAATAATTTTTTCAGGGACTAGTGTGCTGCTTCACTGACAAGTGTTAGCACACACTTAACCCGCCAGCAGGTGACTCCTACAGCAACACCTAGTCCATCTCGGTGACTGTGCATTTGTCAACAATGTCACAAAAAACACAATTTCCCAAAAAAGAGGTTGCTAAGGGACGGGGACGAGGTCGTGGCCGTAGCAGTCGTGCCTAAGAAGGCACTGGTACAGGTAGACAGACGAGGATTGATAGATCTCTCTTTCTCACGTCTAAAATTCCCAGTACTCAACAAAAACGTGTCTTGAGGCTGGAAGAGCATGACCAGATAACATCTTGGATGGCTGATAACTCCTCGACCACTGGTTCTTGCAGTACACAATCGTCCTTGCCAACACAGTCTAGTGTCGCTACAGACAACGCAAGGGCCATCTCAAATCCTACCACGCAGAGGAAAAAATTGAAGCGCGACCTTGGTCACTCCGATGATTTATTTGGTTCTTATCAGCCCTCGATTGCATCTGGCCTTTCTTTGTCACTGCCTGATCAGATACTTCAAAAGACGTAATGTCTATTCATGGCCAAAGTTTTGAATCACCTCGTACTGAAGAAAGCCACTTTCAGCAAAGGCATTACAGCATCTCAGGAGGTGGATGATGATGACGATGATGAGACACACATCTCATCTGGCCAGCCTGCTCAGTCATGTTATCCAGAAGACTTTAAAGAGGAAGGCGTGGATGATGAGACCACAGATCCTACCTGGACTCTTGGCATGCATAGCCAACAGAGCAGCCAGGAGGAGGAAAAGTGGCTATGTACCACCGCCAAAAGCACCAAGGCTTACTCCTTTCTCCAGAACACAAACTGTGACAACAGTTGCCCAAATTGTGTCAACTGTTGCACAAAGTGTACCAACTGTTGCACAAACTGTAAACACAGTTGCCCAAACTGTGTCAACAGTTGGTGTTGTACAGTCATCCTCCTCTGCCTCCAATTCAACATAAAGGACGAAAAGCCATTGTGTGGCAATTTTTTAAGGATGCCACATCTGTACCAAATATGGTTATCTGTAACATCTGCCATGCAAGGCTAAGCAGAGGCCTGGGAAAAGGAAACATGAGCACCAGCAGTATGCGAAAGCATAGTCTGTTAAACACCCAATTCAGTGGTCGGCCCATCAGGGTTCACAATCAGTGCCTTCTGATTCCAACACTTCCAGGCCACCTCAGATCCATCCTTCACCAGCTAGTGTTCAGGTATCAGCTCCTGCTCAAACGTTTTCCTCCCAAGCTGCGGTACAAGAGAGACATGACAGTAGTCAAGCCACTGGTCAGTGTGCACCAAACGTCCAGTTGTCTGTGCCACAGCTGTATGAAAGTCAGCGGAAGTACCAATCGACACACCCATTTTCCCAAAAAGTGACTGCGAAAATTGCAAAGTTGTTAGCTGTGGAAATGCTGCCATTTAGGCTTGTGGGTACAGAGTCTTTTCGGAGTTGTTGGCTGTGGCAGCACCACGATACTCTGTACCCAGCCGCTACTTTTTCTCACGTAGTGCCGTCCCCGTGTTACACCAGCACGTTGTTAACAACTTAAAGCGTGCACTAACAAATGCTCTAACCGCCAAAGTCCACCTAACAACGGACATGTGGACAAGTAGTTGTGGACAGGGCAGATACATCTCAGTAACGGCTCACTGGATCAACCTGGTGGACAGTGTCCCAACTTCGCAAAGTGGACCATCTGAGATACTACCAACTCCACGAATAGCGGGCACAACATCATTCCGGGTGGCTGCCTCATCATATATGTCCAGTACACAATCTGCTTCTGCAACTTCCTTGTCCACTGCTGAGCTGCCCGCACCATCACGTCCAAGTTGGGAGCTTTGCAGTAGTGCTTCAGCAAGGCGACAACAGGCTCTTCTGAAGCTTATCTGTCTAGGTGACACACCTCACACTGCAACTGAGCTGTGGAAGGGTCTTAAGCAACAGACTGATGAGTGGCTGGCCCCACTGCAACTACAACCAGGTCTTCTTGTCAGCGACAATGGACGAAACCTTGTGGCGGCACTAAAGCACGGTAACCTTGTTCACGTGCCTTGCCTGGCTCACGTGCTGAACCTAATAGTTCAGAAATTCCTGAAAATATACCCTGAGTTATCTGACCTACTCGAGAAGGTGAGGCGAATTTGCGCCCATTTTAGACATTCGTACACAGCAGTTGCCAGTCTTTCAGCCCTTCAAAACAAATTAAATTTGCCTAAACACCGGCTAATTTGCGACATGCCGACGAGATGGAACTCAACATTCCATATGTTGGCAAGGTTTAATGAGCAGCAGAGGGCAATAGCGGAATATCAGCTGCAACATGCCCGTCACCATGGAAGTCATTAGTACATTAGACACATTAGTACTTTCGAGTGGGTCTGGATCGCTGATCTTTGCAAGTTGCTGGAGAACTTTGAATACTGCACCAAACTTGTCAGCGGTGATCAGTCCATTATCAGTCTCACCATCCCCATGCTCTGTTTGCTTAAAGAATCGCTCCTGAATCTGAAAACAGAAGCTTTGAGGGCCCAGCGGATGGCTATGGAGCCAGAATTTAACATCGCTGATCCTAGCCAGCCAAGCCAATATCAGCAGGCTACATTGGGTCTGGAAGAAGAAGGTGATGAGGGTGATGATGAAGAAGATTCATTTTTCTGTGGTACTGATGTGAATCCTGATGGTACTCCCAACCCTACGTTTATGTCGGTACAGCATGGGTGGGCTGAAGAGGAGGAGGCGGAGACCGATGTAGAGGCCATGTTGCGTAGTGATCCTCATTCTGTTGTAAGCGAGGAGATGAGTCTTTGCAGCTTAGCACACATGGCTGACGTAAATGTCTCAATGTCTCTCCCAAGATCCACGCGTCATTCACATATATGCCAGCAACCTCTACTGGTTGTCAACCTTTTTGGACCCCAGATACAAAGACAAATTTCCGTCGCTGCTGTTGCAGTCACCCAGGGGCTTAACGATGGATTTTTTCAAGAGTGTTGTTGTTGACCATTTGCTGTCCATATCACCGTCTGACTTCGCTATACCCCGAAGAACCAGCTCTTTGCAACAGCAGCCTTTGGTTGGGACACAAACGTCATCAATGTCAAGAAGAGGTGGGGGTAAGATGTCCACCAACTGGGCGATGTTCAACAGACCTTCCGATCAACAACGGATCATGCCTACGGTCACCTTGACTAGGAGACAACAATTTTCCAACATGGTGAACGAGTATGTCAGTGACAGTACCAGCTTCCTAACCGATCCTTCTGTACCCTTTAATTACTGGGTTTCCAAGCTCCACACTTGGACAGAGCTCGCTTTGTATGCCTTGGAGGTGCTGGCCTGCCCAGCTGCTAGTGTGACATCAGAGCGTGTTTTCAGTGCCGCTGGGGGAATTGTCACTGATAGAAGGTCACAGCTTACTACAGAAAATGCCGACAGGCTGACTCTCATTAAGTTTAACAAGGACTGGATATCATCAAACTTCTTAACCCCTCCAGATGACAGTACCCAAACCTAGAGGGACATAATCAAATTTGATATGTTTGGCTGACTGCGGTTTAAATATTATGTCCTTTTCTGACACGAAGGATAAACAATGTGCCTCTGCTAAGAAGTTTTGATAACTCATGTTCCTGCTACACTTGCTGCATGACAACAAAACTACACAATCAGTTTCAGTAATGTTACTTTACTACTGCATGCACTTGTGATGATTTTTGAACGTTTTTTTTGTCAGACAATACAATACAGTCTCTTGGCTGAATTTTTCAAGGCAACAAGCCTATGCCTGCATAGTGGGCATTTCTCCAACTGCAAGAAAATATATTGTATGGCTCTAGTGCCTAGCATTAATTATAAAAATTTTGATCCCGCCCCTTGGGCTAATTTTTTGAGGCAACAAGCCTATGCCTGCATTGTGGACGTTGCTTGTACTATGCTCTCAGGACAAGCAAGAATATACTACGGGCCACGCGCCCTCCTCTATTTCAAAAAAGACTTTATTAAGCCCTTAGAGCTAATTTTTTGAGGCAACAAGCCTATGCCTGCATCGTGGACGTTGCTTGTACTATGCTCTCAGGACAAGCAAGAATATACTAGGGGCCACGCGCCCTCCTCTATTTCAAAAAAGACTTTATTAAGCCCTTAGAGCTAATTTTTTGAGGCAACAAGCCTATGCCTGCATCGTGGACGTTGCTTGTACTATAATCGTAGGACAAGCAAGTATATACTAGGGGCCACGCGCCCTCCTCTATTTCAAAAAAGACTTTATTAAGCCCTTAGAGCTAATTTTTTGAGGCAACAAGCCTATGCCTGCATCGTGGACGTTGCTTGTACTCTGCTCTCAGGACAAGCAAGAATATAGTATGGGCCACGCGCCCTCCTCTATTTCTAAAAAGAGTTTATTAAGCCCTTTGAGCTAATTTTTGGAGGCAACAAGCCTATGCCTGAATCGAGGACGTTGCTTGTACTATGATCCTGCTGGAGCCTGGCGAAGGGTCCCACTGTACGCTAAGGAGATACCGCATAGACGCGCTGTGTTGCAAGTAGACGTCCCAGCCTCTCGCATCTGTGTTCCTAGTGTTGTTGCCATACCGAGTTATTAAGTAACACCCCCAAACACAGGCACTATTTATTTGTCAGCAATTTGTATGTGCAGTCATGATTTTACACATACTAACCAAGGTGCCTTAATGCACCATGCGGGCCGTAAAGTACTTGCTAATGATGATGACTTTAAGCCCACCCACAAAACAACCTACACATCCATTCCCTGAAAAAAGACAGACACAAAGCAGTTTTTTCAAAATGTGTATTATTACGCCTTAATGGCAAAGATGTCAGATTCTTTTTTTTTTTTTTTTTTGCTTTCTAAAAGCTAACAAAGCAGAAAAAAACAAAAATATATTGTGCAATGCACTTTTTGTCTAACAAAACAAACAAACAAAAAAAAAAGTGGGCCCTACAGCTGGTGGTAGGTTGGCTCATTCTGTGGGGTAGCCTCTACCGGGCCACCATCACCCTGGTCGTGGAGGAGGTCCAGGGCCCCATGAATAGCCTCCCCCAATGTTTGTAACCCTGTGGGGTGTGTCATCTGTGTCGGGGTGGTTCAGGGGCCTCCCTCGCCTCTTCAGGCAGCTGTGGTGCCGGGTTACGACGCCGCCTCAAGTAGTGAGCAGCTCTGTGGGTAAATATAAAAAAAATTTGGTGAATGGGTTGCGTTTGGAAACAAAACCATAGGCCAAACATAAAATGTGCACGCTTTTTTGACTCAGTGTATCTGTGTATTCTGTGTCTTTTCATTGTTGGCCTTAAGATGGAATTGCAGCAAATAAATTAAGGACATTTTGGCTCATGCCTCAACCAATATTCTATGTGTGGGTAGTGTTGGTCCACGATTTTTTGCCATTACATTAGAAATTTAAAAATTTGTCTACACTATTACACTGTGCCCTGCCTTAGGCAGGACAGCTATTTAGGCACTTGAAGACATATTAGTGGCCACAACTAGGGATGGGCGAATCTACTCGCTAGGACTCGTTACTCGGCGAGTAGTAAGGGACTCGCAGGACTCGGTACTCTGCGAGTTTCCCAGTGACTACTCGCACGAGTCCAATGCAAATCAATATCAATCCTAGTTTTGTCAGAAACGCTGACAAAACTAGGATTGCCATTGTTTGCATTAGACTCGTGCGAGTAATCACTGGCTACTGTGCCAGTGATAGCAGGGAAACTCGCAGATAACTGCTGTTTCTTTGCGAGCCGAGTCCAGCTGTCTTCTCTGTGCAGCTCCAGGGTCCTAGAGCCTGCCTGCTCACAGACATTATGTAGCAGTGCTGAGATTGTTCTCAGTCTGCTCATTCCCTGTGTACAGACATGAATGTCTGTGCACAGAGATGATGTAGCAGAGCTGAGATTGTTCTCAGTCTGCTCATTCCCTGTGTACAGACATGAATGTCTGTGCACAGAGATGATGTAGCAGTGCTGAGATTGTTCTCAGTCTGCTCATTCCCTGTGTACAGACATGAATGTCTGTGCACAGAGATGATGTAGCAGAGCTGAGATTGTTCTCAGTCTGCTTATTCCCTGTGCATAGACATCTATATTTATGCACAGGGGATGTAGCAGAGAGGACACCGCGTTTTGGACTGCGTCGGACGGAAGAGGATTTTTTTAATTAAAGATGGAGTCCCTAATGGCTTTTTTTTTTATTTCTAATAAAAAACTTTCCTTGTCTTGTGTTTTTTTTTAAACAATTTAATAGAAATTCATGGCGGTCATGTCAAATATTGGCGTGACCGCCATAAATTTCGGGCTTAGGGCCAGCTGATAATACAAAGCTGGCCCTAACCTCTTTATTACCCAGCGTGCCACCGCTACCAGGGCCGCTGGAAGAGCGGGGTTCAGCGCCAGAGGATGGCGCTTCAATGAACGCGCCATCTTCTGGGGCGGCTGCGGGCTGCAATTTGCAGCGGGGGGTGCCCAGAAAGCTTGGGCATCCCTGCGCTGCGGATTCCAGCCCCCAGCTGCTTAGCTGTACCTGGCTAGACATAGAAATTGCGCGGAGCCCCACGCATTTTTTTTTTATTATTTCATGAATTTCAGAGTCAGAGTCTCAGAGTCAGAATCTCAGAATTTCATTAAATAATTTAAAAAAAATGCGTGGGGCTCCGCGCAATTTCTATGTCTAGCCAGGTACAGCTAAGCAGCTGGGGGCTGGAATCCGCAGCGCAGGGATGCCCAAGCTTTCTGGGCACCCCCCGCTGCAAATTGCAGCCCGCAGCCGCCCCAGAAGATGGCGCGTTCATTGAAGCGCCATCCTCTGGCGCTGAACCCCGCTCTTCCAGCGGCCCTGGTAGCGGTGGCACGCTGGGTAATAGAGGTTAGGGCCAGCTTTGTATTATCAGCTGACCCTAAGCCCGAAATTTATGGCGGTCACGCCAATATTAGACATGACCGCCATGAATTTCTATTAAATTGTTTTAAAAAAAACACAACACAAGGAAAATTTTTTATTAGAAATTAAAAAAAAGCCATTAGGGACTCCATCTTTAATTAAAAAAATCCTCTTCCGTCCGACGCAGTCCAAAACGCGATGTCCTCTCTGCTACATCCCCTGTGCATAAATATAGATGTATATGCACAGGGAATAAGCAGACTGAGAACAATCTCAGCTCTGCTACATCATCTCTGTGCACAGACATTCATGTCTGTACACAGGGAATGAGCAGACTGAGAACAATCTCAGCACTGCTACATCAGGCAGCAGGCGGGCTCTAGGACCCTGGAGCTGGCAGCCTGTACAGAGGAGACAGGATCTTATCTGTGCGAGTCAGCGATTACTTACAAAGTAAACGAGCAATGCAAATAAATGACAAAACTAGGATTGCTTCAGGCTGAAGCTTCCGAGACACATCTGCGATTTGTAAATCTCACACTACTCGCTATTACTCGCTTCCCCATTCATTAACATTGGACTCGCTAGACTCGCAACGAGTAGCGAGTCCTGTGCTCGGACTCGCTAGAGTCAAGCGATTCCGAGTAATTTAGGATTCGCCCATCACTAGCCACAACTATTGCTTTGACTTTTTGTGGAAACTTTATGTGGACAAAGCTATAGCCTGACACTGTGAGGCAAACACATTCTTCTGGGTTGTTTGCCATCAGATGGACACAAAAAGACGCAGTGTGGGCGGCCTTGGTCTTAATGCACATAACCCAGATCTATACGGCAGATGAGCAAGACAGGAAATGGAGTCCGGCAGCATAGGTGACACATGAGCATTCGGCGTTAGTGGCCTACACTCCTTTTTACTGCCATGTATGCTAATCAGGAATGTCTTGGTAAATAAAACACACCAAACAGATGGCTTGACTTTTGAAACGACTGTAATGGACATAGAGTATGGGGTTGTTTTTGAGCAGCAGGTCACACATCGTTGGTGCCAAACAAGGTGGTATGCACAGATGGACAGTTTTACAGTTATTCCAACGGGGCCGAACAAAAAACCGGGAGCAGCAAGGGCAAACCTCGGGTTTCCTAAAGGACCTTGGACATAAAAGCCTGTTGCACTTAAAATATGGCCCCCTTTAGCTTGATTTTATACAGCATTAATACACTATGTTTTCCGGAGGATTCATAATGTGGCCATGAGTTAACGACAAAAAAACTAAAATTCACATGTGGGCCCTAATATCTACACCATCACCTTGCAGGCCCAAATATACACATGGGAAAACTCACCCACACGTATTTGTAGTGATAGAGGGTATGTCCTGAAATGTGTGTGACTGTGTCAACAATCTGGGATGGTGTACAAACAGTTTAGTGCAAAAGGGGTAAGGGGTAATCTTTGCAACGTTATTTAGCCGAAAAAAACACCCACAACTAAACGTGTAGGGATGTATGTGGCCCTTATGCCAGTCGAGGCCATTTGGAACTGATACAAATGAGGCTTATGACAGGCAAACCAGACAAGGCCACACACCTTAGAGGCCATTGCAGGGAAGAACATGGCTTTGTTCCACAAACATGCCAACAATAATAGCTAATTGTCAGGTCACGGAACATTGTGTCTGACCACCCTGCAGACCATTGCTTATTTGTCCCAACGTCACAATGTGACTATAAATGTGTATGTCCTGGATCATTGCCAAAGGTAATAGAATTCTGTTGCACCATGGCAGAAACAAACCCCAGTGTGGGTATGTAAACCACCACACTCATTATACAGCTTCATACGTAGACTGTGTGCTCTCGTGGACAGGGTCCTCTCCTCTTGCACCTGTATGACCTGATTGTCTTCATGTACTGTTTTTTGTCGTTAACCCATATCCTCATGTAAAGTGCCGTGGAACCTGTGTGGTCACAAGGTGTTACCTGATCTTCAGTTAACCCCTGTGTGACAACACAGGGGTTATCTGTAGTTAACCTCTTTGTGACCACACAGGGGGTTAAGTTCAGATCATCTGAATGAGAATCATCACAGGATCTGCCACTGGACTACATCAGACCTTCCCAATGGACTACGTCGGACCTCCCCACTGGACTACATCGGACCATCCGACTGGACTACGTCGGACGTCACAGTAATAAAGATGGGGTCTAATTATGTGTTTGTTTGTTTTTTCCAATAAAATATTTTTCTCTGTGTTGTGTTTTCTTTACAATTTACTAGAGATTCCTAATGGCCCAGTCTAATATTGGCCAGACGTTATGAATCTCGGGCTCAGTGCCAGCTGCCAAAAAGCTGGCATTAACCCTTTATTACCCAGTCTGCCACCGCTACACGGCAGCTGGAAAAGCTGGATACAGCGCCAGAAAATGGCGCTTCTATGAATGCACCATTTTCTGGGGCGGCTGCGGACTGCAATTCGCAGTGAGGGGGGGGCCCAGAGAGCTGGAGCTTCAAAGTGCTCACTATGCATCTACATAAGTTCCTTGGGAGGTCTAGTTTCCAAAATAGGGTCACTTGTGGGGAAGCTCCAATTTTTAGGCACACAGGGGATCTCCAAACATGGCATGGTGTCCGCTAACAATTTGAATGGAAAATTAGCTCAAATTGTTAGCGGACACCATGTCGGTTTTGGAGAGCCCCTGTGTGCCTAAACATTGGAGCTCCCCACAAGTGACCCCATTTTGGAAATTAGACTACCCAAGGAACTTAGCTATATGCATAGTGAGCACTTTGACCCCCCAGGAGTTTCACAAATTGATCCATAAAAATGAAAAAGTACTTCTTTTTCCACAAACATTTTCTTTTTTCATTTTTACGGATTCATTTCTGAAGCACCTGGGTGTTCAAAGTGCTCACCACCCATCTAGATAAGTTCCTTGGGGGGTCTAGTTTCCAAAATGGGGTCACTTGTGGGGGAACTCCAATGTTTAGGCACACAGAGGCTCTCCATACACAACATGGTGTCCGCTAACAATTGGAGCTATTTCTCCATTCAAATTGTTAGCGGACACCATGTCGCATATGGAGAGCCCCTGTGTGCCTAAACATTTGAGCTCCTCCACAAGTGACCCCATTTTGGAAAGTAGATCCCCCAAAGAACTTATCTAGATGAATATTGAGCTTTTTGAACCCTCAGGTGCTTCACAAATTGATCCGTAAATATGAAAAAGTACTTTCACAAAAAATTAGTTTTGGCCTCAATTTTTTCATTTTTACATGAGCAACAGGATAAAATGCATTCTAAAATGTGTTGGGCAATTTCTCCTGAGTACAGTGATATGTGATCATAAACAACTGTTTGGACGCACGGCAGGGCTCGAAAGGGAATGAGTGCCATTTGACTTTTGGAATGGAAAATTAGCTCCAAAAGTCAAATTGTGCTCCTTCCCTTCTGAGCCCTGGCGCGCCCAAACAGTGGTTTATGACCACATATGAAGTATCGGTGTACTCAGGAGAAATTGCCCAACAAATTTTAGAATGCATTTTATCCTGTTGCACATGTGAAAATGAAAAAATTGAGGCTAAAAGAACATTTTTGTTGGAAAAATTAAAATGACCATTTTTTGTTTCTACTTTGCTCTAGTTCCTGTGAAGCACCTGAAGGATTAATCATCTTCTTGAATGTAGTTTTGAGTAGCTTGAGGGGTGCAGTTTTGGTGTCACTTTTGGGTGTTTTCTGTCATGTACACCCCTCAAAGGGACTTCAAATGTGATGTGGTCCCTAAAAAAATGGTTTTGTAAATTTTGCTGGAAAAATAAGAAATTGCAGATGAACTTTGAACATTTATAACTTCCTAACCAAAAATTTTTTTTTTTTTTACAAAATTGTGCTAATGTGAAGTAGACATGTGGGAAATGTTATATATTAGCTATTTTGTGACACATAACTCTCTGGTTCAGCAAAATAAAAATTAAAAATTAGAAAATTGCGAAATTTTCTAAATTTTCACCAAATTTTTTATTTTTTCACAAATAAACACAATCATTATCAACCTAAATTTACCACTAACAGGAAGCTCAATATGTCACTAAAAAACTATCTCAGAATCACTAGGATCCGTTGAAGCATTCGAGTTATTACCTCATAAAGGGCCACTGGTAAGAATTGCAAAAAACGGTCCGGTCATTAAGGTGGAAATTGGCTCCGTCACTAAGGGGTTAAATAGAGGAACAGAAGAACGAATGATGACGCCCAGCGAGGCATGCTGAAAGCAAGCGAGGAGGGGAGAATGGAGCCCCGGAGCCCACTTATCGCAGTCTATGGATGCAGACTAAAATGTCATTTTCTTAAACTTTATAGTGTAGTTTTAGGTGAGACAGGAATGGTTAGGGATCAGCTAGGAAAGTGCAGGGACAGGTAGTGGTAGCAGAGGGGGGATGGAACGAGCTGTCAGGTTCCCTTTAACTTCCTGGCTGATGTCTTGAGATGCTGCTTCAATATTGACATATATTCTTCTTTCCTCATGATACCATCTATTTTGCAAAGTGCACCAGTCCCTCCTGCAGCAAAACAACCCCACAACATGCTGCTGCCACCCCTGTGTTTCATAGTTTGCATGGTGCTCTTAGACTTTCAAGCTTCTCTCTTTTTCCTTCAAACATATCGATGGCAATTGTGGCCAAACAGTTCAATTTTAGTTTTGGCAGACCACAGGATGTCTCCAAAAATGTAGGTCTTTGTTCCTGTGCGCATTTGCAAAAAGTAATCTGGCTTTTTTATGTTTCTTTTGGAGTAATGGCTTCTTCCTGGCAGAGTGGCCTTTCAGCCCATATTGATACAGTACTCATTTCACTGTGGATAATGACACAATATTACCAGCTTCCGCCATCATCTTCACAAGGTCTTTTGCTTTTGTTCTTGGGTTGATATGCACATGTTGGACCAAAGCACATTCATCAGTGGAGCACAGAAACTGACTCCTTCCTAAGCGGTATGGTGGCTGGACATTCCCATCTTGTTTGTACTTGCATATAATTGTACAGATGAACGAGGCACCTTCAGGTATGTGGAAATTACACAAAGAATGAACCAGACTTTGTATGCAAGTCCACAATTCTCTTCCTGATATCTTGGCTGATTTATGCTACACATAGAAGAAGTGTGTCTCTGGTGTGCATTAAAACATGTCCACAGGTGTCCCTAATTAAAACTCAGATGTTTGGGTCTGATGGGAAACATTATGTTCATTGACAAAGTGGGGAAAGACTGAACCCAAAGTGTGTAAAGAAGTCAGTGAAAGGTGGTGGAGGAAATGTTATGGTTTGGAGAATGTTTTCTGCTGCAGGGGTTGGACCTATTATATAGCTACATGGCAGAGTGAATGCAAGTGTGTATCAGAAACTTCTCTAATTATGATTAACTTTTTTTTGTAAAATAAAGGTTTTCAGTTGATAAACTTTGGTTATTTTGAAAAACACTGTTCTAGTGGCATGGTGTATCCTTACAGAAAAATCTTCATATGTTGATCAATGTACCGTATATACTCGCATATAAGCCGAGTTTTTCAGCCCAAAAATTGGGCTGAAAAGTCCCCCCTTCGGCTTATACGCGAGTCATACAGGCCCCCCTCAAAGTTTGGCGCCCCCACCTCACATGCTGGCCCCCCCCGCATGCAGCGCTGCGCATATACATTACCAGGATATCAGCGGTCACCCTCCGGTGGCGGATCGCGGCTCCTGGGCTCCGGGCACCATCTTCCTCTCTGTCTTCCTGCTTGTCATGTGACCGGCCGGCGTCGCGATGACGTCATTGCGATGAGCCCGGCAGCCACAAAGTAGGAAGACAGAGAGGAAGATGGAGCCCGGAGCCCAGGAGCCGCGATGCGCCACCGGAGGGTGACAGCTGATATCCTGGTAATGTATATGCGCAGCGCTGCATGCGGGGGGGGCCAGCATGTGAGGTGGGGGCGCCAAATTATGAGGGGGGCCCTGCTGGGGCCCTGTATACTACCACTGGGGCTGTATATACTACTGGGGCTGCGTGTATACTACCACTGGGGCTGTATATACCTCTGGGGCTGCTGTATACTACCACTGGGGCTGTATATACCACTGGGGCTGCTGTATACTACCACTGGGGCTGTATATACCACTGGGGCTGCAGTATACTACTGGGGCTGCGTGTATACTACCACTGGGGCTGTATATACCACTGGGGCTGCATATACTACTGGGGCTGCGTGTATACTACCACTGGGGCTGTGTATACCACTGGGGCTGCTGTATACTACCACTGGGGCTGTATACTACCACTGGGGCTGTATATACTACTGAGGCTACATGTATACTACCACTGGGGCTGCTGCTGTATACTACCACTGGGGCTGCTGTATATACCTCTGGGGCTGCTCTCCCAGACTCCAACCAATACCACTGGGGCTGCTGTATACTACCATTGGGGCTTCTGCTGTATATACCACTGGGGAGGCTGCTGTATACCACACTGCTGGGGGCTGTATACCTGTGCTGGGGTCCACCCTCGGCTTATACACGAGTCAATAGATTTTCCCAGGTTTTGGGGGCAAAAGTAGGGGGGTCGGCTTATACACGAGTCGGCTTATACACGAGTATATACGGTAGATTACATTCTGTCAGAAAAATCAAGTGATCATACATTGTTCTCTAACTATGATCGCCAGTGTAGGTATAGCCATTAAATTAAAAAAGACCCACTGCAAAAAGTTTTGTATATACTATATATTGATCACAACATAGAGAATAATTGTTTAGCATAACCTCTTGGTTTAATTACTGCACCACACCAACGGAGCTTTGAATACATCTTGATGGGTCTTGCTCCATTCCATTTGTAAATCTGCAAAGAATTAATCTTTATAGCTACGGGTACAGGCCCCAACTCATTGTCCTAACACATCTCTAAGGTGCTCTATAGGGTGTAAATCAGGTGATTGGCTTAGCCTTTGCAAAAGGTGATAATTTTTCTTTACTAACCAAATTTTTATTAAACCGGATGTGTACTTAGGATCATTGTCTTGCTGTAATTTCCAGCCTCTACCTTCTTTGATTTTACCATGTGGCAGCATTACATTCTCCAGTATATCCTTGTACATGGTAGCATTCATATTTCTAGCAATTCTATGCAGAGGGCCAATGGCAGATGCAGAAAAGTAGTCCAGACCATCACATTCCCACCACAATTCACTTAAATCATTAAGATTTCCACTTAGGCGGTATATATAGTGCTTGCCATTATTACCAAACAGATTGAACTTGGATTTATCCGGACACAACACCTTAGAGCAGTGTTTCTCAACTCCAATCCTCAGGACCCACCAACAGATCTTGTTTTCAGGATTCTTTAGTATTGCACAGGTGATAGTTCAAACCCCTGTGCAATACTAAGGAAAACACGACGTGTTGGTGGGTCCTGAGGACTGGAGTTGAGAAACATTGCCTTAGACCAATCTTTCTTTTTTCATTAGCTGTGTTCCAGGTCAACCTTAAGGGGAACCTTTCGGTTCTTTGCAGAAATAAAAGGTTTCTTGACGAACTCGTGCATTCAACCCTATTGCTCTTTGCAGTCACTCCAAAGCTTGGTGACTCAGTTTGACCCCATATTTTTTTGTTCATTTTGTGCAAAATCTGTACAGCACTTTTATGGACATCAGATACTGACTTCTTGCAAATAACTCTTAATAAAGTTATCAACTTTGGAGGAAGTTTTCCATGGTCGTTCACTTCTAGGTTTGTCAGCTGTTCCATAAACTTCTTATTCTTTCTTTATTATGTGACACTTGACTCTGAGAACAGTTACATTTCATAGATACCCCTTTTAGGCTTACCTCTTTTAGGCTTTTGCCTAACTTCACTCTCAGAATATAAGCTTCCCGACATCTGGTGATAAATTTGGCTTTGTTTTTGCCACGGTTTAACCAAAAAACAAACTTTTTAGGCAAAATTAGACTACCCATGTCAAAATATACACATAAAAGGTCCCTTCACACTGCCGTGCTTCACCCTTTTAAACGTTTTTACCTTACAAAATATCGATGTTTTGTAAGATAAAAACCATGTCAAAATATGCAAAACATTTTGCACAACAAATGTGGAAAACTAACACATAAAGGGATACAACTATGTAAAATATAATTTTCTTCCTTAGAGCTGATGACCATTTG
This sequence comes from Allobates femoralis, assembly GCA_033576535.1. Lineage (NCBI taxonomy): Eukaryota > Metazoa > Chordata > Amphibia > Anura > Aromobatidae > Allobates > Allobates femoralis. Next base: position 286,650,556 of record JARQOC010000005.1, read on the forward strand.
CTTCCTGTTTACTAAAATCACCAGGAAAATGGCTTCATAACAACCAGACAGAAGTAATCACACTTTAAAAAATAAGTAAAGCAAAACTTTTGGTTGCCATTGTGTATATAAATACATAATAAAAATGATTACCGTGCTTCTAAGAAACATAGATTAAGTACAGAAATTCCGTTCACTGAAAATCAGTTCCATTTTTATAAATGGGGTTGTTTTTCTACCAAGCATATACGTTTCTAAATCCAGATGAATGGGAAATTTGCAGAAATTTCTACAACAAAATCAGCACTGTGTGATTTCACTCTATGATGTCTTTTGTCAGACGTTTAACAAGTCTGATTTTACTAGCCCATTATTGTAATTGAGACCTCGTATTTTATATATTATTTTAGCGTGAATATATTTTACAGAAGAAAACCTTAAAAGAAAAAGGAAAGTAATATTTAAAGGGAATATGTCATGTGCAAATGACCTGTTGATCAAATAAGGTATCTTTGGTAAACAGTATGGAAAAAGTAAAACTAATCTTGGAATTTTCCACTGGGCTTTGTACTAGGCTTAAAGAGGATCCTTCACCAGTTTGATGATGGAAAAGTGGCAGCATAGATGAGTAAAACATTTTTTATTTTTTATTTCTTATACCTTGTTGAGGAGATGTGAGCTTCTAAAGTTAAAGGGTTTGTCTGGGCTTTTTCTATAATTTACATGTGTATCTAGGCTGCAATATGTTGACAGTTTTGTACTATACATCCTGTCAACATTTTTGCAGGGTTACCTAGATATCACTGATTTGCGGCAGCCAGAGAATGTCAAGGGGGCGTGTTTGTGTTGCAGCTGCATGTAGATGAAGAACTGGTCATTTACTCCCAGACTCCAACCCACAGGCCCCCTCCCCTAGTCTACAGTATAGCCAGCCACCCCCAGACTGCTACAGCGTGCCCCATTCCCAAGCATGATCACCCCCTCTGCACAGAGTGGGTTACCTCCTTCTCTGGCACAATGTACTGAATCTGCAGCTCTGTGCACCGCTCAGTGAGCTGCAGATTCAGCACACTGGGTCAGTGTAGGAGCTTAGGGCTGTGTGCAATCCTATTTCTTCAGCTTGTGCTCTCCTGTGGCCACTATGTGCAGTGTGCAGGTGAGCCAGTCCTCCTCTGTATCTCCTGCATACAGTGGGAACCAGAGATGGCAGCTGGGGAGAAGGGAGGAGTATCGGCTCCTACACATAGCGTTACAGGCAAACACGAGCTGAGGGCACACAGGATTGCACACAGGCCTCAGCTCCTACATTGACCCAATATGCTGAATATGCAGCTCACAGAGCCATGCACAGAGTTGGTACATTGTGCCAGAGAAGGAGGAAACTCACTGTGTGCAGAGGGGTTGGTGGTCATGCTTGGGACTGGGGCACGCTGTAGCAGTCTGGAGGTGGCTGGGCATACCGTAGGCTGGGGGTGGGGGTGTGTGTGTTGGAGTCTGGGAGTAAACGACCAGTTGTTCATTCACATGCAGCTCCAGCACACACACGCCCCCTGGACATTCCCTGGCTGCTGCAAATCAGTGATATCTAGGAAACCCTGCAAAATGTTGACAGAATGTATAGTACAAACTCCTTTAAGGTTCTAATTTATGGTAATTCTAAGGAAGCATTAAAAGATTTTCTCTAGGAGCATGTACTTCTTTCCCTGCATGAGGGTAACCTATCATAAGCAGGTAATAGCGGACAGTTTACTAGAGGATGCCCACAAAACAGCTTAAAACTGGATTTTTTTAATGTGAGAAATGTTATGACAGTTTGAATTACAGTAGAGTGATTTGGTAGCCCATATTTCTGCACCAAATCTGCATCTCCTGGCAGGAAAAGTGCAACATGTTTTGATACTTCTTCTTTTGCATGCATTTGTGGTAGAAAAGCACTGCAAAAATTCTTCAACATTGGACATGCTGCAGATGTAATTCCGCACCACATCTGTAAGGGAAAAAAAGCAACATGCACAAAACTTCAAAATTTTCATTGACTTGGCTCATATAAGGATTTGTATGCATTTTTGTGACAACACTGCACTAAAAAACTCAATTAAATGCGATAAACACACTTTGGCACAGGGCCTAAAAAGTCAACTCTTCGCTCATTTTACTGTCAACTCTGCTATACTGCCTCTTCCCCCAACTCTATCTACTTTGTGATGAAAGCTGAAGAATTGTTATTAATCACTCTCATCTCTCCTCTACTCCTGAGAAGATTGTCTTAGAATGGTTTCACTAGCATTTTTTTGTCTTGCCGAAATCCTGAAGCCTCTTGGCATGTGTCCATATGCTTAAAATAGGGCCTCAGGTACATGTGATAGCATCAGCATTACGCCTGATCCTAGCACATTACTTTTTTGAACTCCTCCCTGGATGCATGAAGTAGCATTCTTGGTAGTTGAATAAAATCCCAATACATCCAGAGGTGTCCCAATGCAGCCACAAATATAATTTTCAATGGTGTTCGGATCTGAAAATGGGTGGATCTGTCAAATTAAATCCATTGTTCCACAATGAGCATGCTCAGACTTTATTTCCTGCACTTCCCAACGGATCTGCAGCACTAGCTAGTCAGTCTCTCTCTAACTTCAGATCAGGCATTCGTCAGCTGCGATGGCATGCATTTGCAGATGCACAACTGCATGCAGATGCACCCATTGTGAGCCTGATCTGGACGCACCACATGTGTGAAACCAGCCTTAAGGCCGCTTCACACGCTAGGATATAGGTGAACGATATTGTTAGGTATGTCACGTGACCGCGATCCTTCCGACATCGTTAGTGCATTGCCACACGCAAGGATATCGTTAATGATCTTAAATTTGGCAATGCTCCAGCTATTTGGAGAAGAATGTTTGAACGATTTTACAAAGCAGCAGGAATAGGAGAAATATGAACGACATCGTTCAAAAAAGTGTCACACTTTTTGCTGCTTCCCTGGACGTTAATTGGACGAAGAACGATAGATTTGAGATCAGGATCTCAAATTTTTGATGACCGTTCCAACGATTTCTCCTTCCTACATCGTTCGTTTACACGCAACGACGCACTATCGATATAGTTAGAACGTTCACAAATCCGTGACGTTTCAACGATATCCTAGCGTGTGAAGAGGCCTTTAAACAGCACACACCTGCTCTAAGTTTGTGTTGTTGTTCATTTTTTCTCCTATATGTTGCTGCTCACTTATGATTGGTCAATTATAACTTAAAACTTTACCAGTTAATATCTCCACAAAGGAAAAAAAATGCTATGTTTAATTCAGCTTTGCAGCCAATATTCCATGAAGTGGGCAGTTTACAATGCTCAACTGCTGAAGAGTCCTCTTTAAATGTCCTGTTCTCTCTAGAAGATAGGATCAACAATGTGATGGTCACAAAAAAAAAAAATACAGTCTGAGTCGCTTGCTGGTAATTGCCTTCTGCCACACACTTCTAATTTCCTATTGGACAGAAGTTCAAAATGATATACAAGTGCTTCTCAATAAATTAGAATATCATCAAAAAGATCATTTATTTACGTAATTCAATGCAAAAAGAGAAACATATAAAAGTTCATTACAAACAGTGATCTATTTCAATTGTTTATTTCTGTTTATGGGTTACAGCCAATGAAAATCCAAAAGTCAATATCTCAGAAAACTAGATTAACACAAAACAACTGCAAAGGCTTACTGAGTGTTTATAATGGTTCCTTAGTCTGGTTCAGTAGGCTACACAATCATGGGGAAGACTGCTGACTTCACACGTATCTAGAAGGCACTCATTGACACACTCCACAAGGATGGTAAGCAACAAAAGGTCATTGCTAAAGAAGCTGGCTGTTCACAGAGTGTTGTATCCAAGCAAATTAATGGAAAGTTAAGAGGAAGGAAAATGTGTGGTAGCAAAATGTGCACAAGCAACCAGAATAACTGCAGCTTTGAAAGGATTGTTAAGAAAAGGCTTCAAAAATTTGGGTGAGATTCACAAGGAGTGGACTACTGCTGGAGTCCATGCTTCAAAAGCCACCACACACAGACATCTCCAGGACATGGGCTACAACTGTCGCATTCCTTGTGTCAAGTCACTTATGACCAATAGACAACGCAAGAAGCATCTTACCTGGGCCAAGGAGAAAAAGAACTGGACTGTTGCTGAGTGGTCCAAGATGTTGTGTTAAGATGAAAGTAAATTTGTATTTGGAAATCAAGGTCCTATAGTCTGGAGAAAGAGTGGAGAGGCACACAAGCCAAGCTTCTTGAGGTCTAGTGTGAAGTTTCCACAATCGGTGATGGTTTGGGGAGCCATGTCCCTGCTGGTGTAGATCCACTGTGTTTTATCAAGACCAACGTCAGCGCTGCTGTCTACCAGGAAATTAAAGAGCACTTCATGCTTTCCTCTGTCAACAAGCTTTTTTGAGATGAAAATGTCATTTTCCAGCAGGACTTCACATCTGTCCACACTGGAAAAAGTATTAATACCTGGTTTAATAACCACAGTATCACTGTACTTGATTGGCCAGCAAACTAGCCTGACCTTAAACCCATTAAGAATGTATGGCGTATTGCCAAGAGGAAGATGAGAGACACCAGACCCAACAATGTAAACGAGCTGAAGGCTGCTATCAAAGCAATCTGGCTTTCCATAACACCTCAGTAATGCCACAGGCTGATTACCTCCATACCAAGCTGGATTAATGCAGTAATTCATGCAAAAGGAGCCCCAACCAAGTGTTGTGTGCATTTAGTGTACATACTTTTCATTAGACCAATATTTATGATTTTAAAATAATTTTTTCTGTTGGTCTTATATAATATTCTAATTTTCTTAGATAATGACTTAAGGTATTCATTGGCTGTAAGCCATAATTATCAACATTTACAGAAATAAACAGCTGAAATAGATCACTCTTTCTAATGATTCTATATGTTTCACTTTATGTATTGAATTACTGAAATAGAATATCATCAAAAAGATAAATTTAACTTATTGAGAAGCACTTGTACATATACATTACTTTGAAAAAAGAAACTTTTTTACATTTTGTCACATTACACTCACAAACTTAAATTTTATTGGGATTTTATGTGATGTACAAACGCAAAGAGCAAGTGATTTTGAAGCATAACTGCAATGATACACAGTTTTCTAAATATTTCAAAAAATATAAATGTGAAAATTGTTACATGCATTTGTATTTAGTCCCCTATAGCCCAATACTCCCAAATAAAATCCTGAGTGACCAGTTGCCTCCAGAAGTCACCTAATTATTAAATTGTGTCTACCTGTAATTTAATCTCAGTATAACTACAGCTGTTCTGTGACAACCTCAGACGTTTGCTTCAGAACATTAGGGATCAAACAACACAATAAAAGTCAAGGAACACACCAGGCAAGTCAGGGATAAAGTTGTGGAGAAGTGTACATCAGGGTAAGGTTTTTATTTAAAAAATAGCCCAAGCTTGAATATCTCTTGGAGTAATGTTCAATCCATCATCCAAAAATGGACAGCACAACTGTTACCCTACCAAGATATGGTCATCCATCTACACTTGACATCTAAAAGGAAAAAGAGCACAAATTAAGGAAGCTGTCAAATTACCATGTTCAATTTGGAAGAGCTACAGTTCAGGTAGGAGAATCCACAGGACAACTATTAAGGGTTCGCTTATATCTACATATATTGCCTTGCCGAGATCCTCAGCGTAAAAAGTTGCCTAACACCAGGCAAGTGTCATGCGCTTTGTCATCAGTGTATGATATGCGCATAGTATAAGTTTTTAACATTGAATTTTACAAAGCCTAATAAGTCTGTCAATTTAAAGCTAGTTGCACAACGTTATCTAAAGAGAGATCGATAAACACATGTTCAATGGCTATAATGTCCCCCACTATATATTGCAAGCTTGCACCCTTTAATGCCTTTCATGTGGAACTAAACAGGTGTTTAGCCTTATATTTAGGGCAAAAATATTTAATTTTAAAAAGTTTAGTGGGGTCCCCTCTATTTTTAATCATCAGCTAGGGTAAAGTCGATGGCTGGAGCCTGCAGTGGCTTTTCCTTGGCTGATGATCCAAAACAGAGGTTACCCATAGCTTTATATAGTTATTTATTTATAATAACAAAATATTGGGGGTAATGTGGGGGTGTCATAGATGCCTGAACATTAAAAGTCTGGGGCTTAATGACAGCTGTCAATATTCAGCTGTCAGGAACCCCTTCTAATATCCAGTTTGCCACAGGCACCAGGGCAGCAGGAAGAGCCGGGGTGAAGTGCCAGGATTGGGGCATCTTATGGAGGCACCAGTTCTGTGGTGGCTGTGGCTTGCTAATTTTAGGGTGTGGAGCGGATTGTGGATGGCCATTCACACCCTGAGAATACCAGACCCCAGTGGTGGGCTTATCCTTGGCTGGGTTTTCCAAAACAGGCGATCGACCCCACTATTTTTTTTTCATTTATAAATAATTAAAAAGTAATGCTTGGGGTGAGCTCTGTTTCAATTACCAGCCAAGGAAATGCTGTGAACTGTGGTGAGCAGGCTCTAACCGTCGGGTGTACCCTAGCTGGTGATCAAAAATAAGAGGGACCCCACTTCAATTTTTTCTAATTATTAATATTTGCAATAAATACAAGGCTAAATACTCTTTAGTGCCATATGAAAGGGACTAAAGGGTGCGCAAGCTTACAATATAAAAGGTAGGGAGTGGAGATTAGATATCTGTTTGACATCTATCCTAGCTTTGTTGAGTAAAAGACCATGTTAAAAATGCATTCTGTGTATTGTCCGTGTGCTGTCCATTCTTTTTTTGCAACCAGTGTCATGTATTGGGGAATCTCCGGCAAGATATGCTGCTATATGCAGCATGTTATGTTTTTTTTTTTTGTCACACAGCTTATTACTCGCTGACTAAAAACTTGCTTATGGTAACTAGGCTATTATTTAAAATTTCTGTTCGTGCAACAAGATGTTTTATTCGATTGCACTTGGTGAGTTTATTTGCAGGTGTGAGTGAAACCATAGTTACATACTTCAAAAATCTGGTCTTTAAGGAAAAGTCGCAAGAAAAAAAACACTTTTTTAAAAAACAAAAACAAAACACAAGCCAAAAGAAGTCCTGTTTGCAGAAGGAAGAAGAGGAAGGTGATCAGATGGAACCAAAGTAGAACTTTTTGGGCTAAATGCAAAACATTACGTATGGCAGAAAATTAACACTGCACATGACACTCAAAACACCATCTCCACTGTTAAACATGGTGGTGGGAGCATCATGAAGTGGGTATAATATTCTTCACCAGCAACAGGGAAGCTGCTCAGAGTTATTTGGAAGATGGATGGAGCTAAATACAGGGCAATCACAGAGGAAAACTTAAGAAGCTTCAAAAAACTTTAGACTGGGACATAGGTTCACCTTCCAGGAGGACAATGACCTTCAACATACTGCCAAAACTACAATTGATTAGTTTAGATTAAAGCAATTTCATGAGTTTAAATAGTCAAGTCACATTCTGAGACTAAAACAAATAGAGAATCTGCAAAACAGATTTTCAAGTCTTGCCACAAAGAACGGACAAAACATTTCTCTTGATAAATAAAGCTGGTGGAGACATGCCCAAAAAACTTACAGCAGTAATTGTAGTGAAAGTATTCTTCAGGATACTTGGGGGCGCTGAATGCAAATATATGCCACAAGTTTTAAAAACATTTAGAAAATAAAATATTTAGAAACCCATATCAATTCCTTTATACTTCACCAATATTTGCTCATTAGTTGGTATATTACATAAAATCCCAATAAAATACATTTAAGTTTCTAGATGTAACATGAAGAAATGTGGAAAACTTCATGGGGGATGATTACTTTGTTAACGCACTGCATATATAATATGAAAAGAAAACTTAAAAAAAATACATTTTACATACGTACTTGATTTAAAGAATAGGTCATTTTCTGGTGCCAATTTCACTTTAATTTAAATATTAAAGTGAACTTGTCACTAGGTTTCTCCCCTGTAAACTGATGCCACCACCAGTAAGCCCTTATATACAACATTTAAGAATACTTCTAGAATAATATATATAAGTCCACAGGCCAATCTATATTACAGAAAAACTACCTTTCATTATACTCACCTGCCAGGTAGTCCGGTGTTATGGGTGTTGCCCATGTTGATCTGGCACCTCCTTTTTGCGATTTTATCATCCTCTGTTTTATTGGATGGCACGTCCTATGTCATCTGCACACACTTTACTTCATCGTGGTCCTTTGCACGCACATTTCTCTATGCCCTACTGAGGGCAGAGCAAAGAATTGTAGTGTGCATGTGTAAGCGTTCTTTCCCCATGCGTTTCTATATGCTCCAGATTGAAGTGCACATGCACAAAAGTAATGCAGGAAAATGTGTGTGGATGATGTAGGATGCATCATCCAATAAAGCAGAGAGGGAGGATGCAATCGCAAGTTTCATATGCCAACCATAAAATTCACCTGATCTTTTGGTCTCTATAAGGCTACGTTCACACATGTAAGGTTTTGCTGTGTTTTGGGGGTCAGGTTTTGCCTTAGTTGTATGTAAACGTACCGTATTCTAATCTAATCCTGAATTTTTGCTTTTTAGCAAAACCTATATTAGGGGTAGGGAATTCCAGGCCTTGAGAGCCGCACACAGTTCAGATTTTCAGGATTTCCTTAGTATTTGACAGTTGGTAATTTAATCTCCTGCACAGGTGATGCTTTCAATCCCTGTGCAATGCTGAGGGAATCCTGATAAACCTGCAGAGAGTGTGGCTCTCGAGGCCTGGAGTTCCCTACCCCTGACCTATATGGTTCAGAGATAAGCTGTCCACACGCATTGTTTTTTTTTCTCTGGAGAAAGTGTTAACACACAAGTTTTGTTATGTTTTTGAAAGAATGAGCATGTCAATTCCTTTCTCTGTTTTGCTATAGCTTCTATGGCAAATCTGCAGCGGAAACACAACAAAAAAAAAATGCACCAAAACACAACAAATCCGCAGCAAACCTTCTGCTAAGCAATCAGAAGAAAAAAAGCAACCACTAGGATTTGCTGCAGATCTGTTTGCACTAGAAACCAACATGTCTGAACATGGCCTAGTTCACACAGGTTTTTTGCTGCATTTTTGACCTGTGAATTTGATAGCATTTTATGCTAATCCTTTCCTGCATTTTTGGTTAACATCAAAACTGATGTGATTTCAGGAAAAGCTGTCCACAGCTATTGATTTTTGTTCTCTGCAGAAAGCGGAAAAACCACAGGTTTTGCTGAGTTTTGGAAAGAATAAATATGTAAATTCTTTTCTGCATTTGTGCTATAGTTTCAATTGTAAAATCTGCAGCAAAAATGCAGGAACCAATCTGCAGCAAAAACGCACCAACACACAAAAAACCTACAGGAGCAAACACAGCAAACCTCCTGCCAAGAACAAAGCAACCCCTAGGATTTGGTGCTTTTTGACAAAACCAGTGTATCTGGACTTAGCCTAAGGGGCCTTTCACACTTGCGTTTTTTCCTGATCCGGAAGATCAGGAAAAAACATGATTCTTAGGCTGGCTTCACACCACGGTGTGATCCGGTCCGGGGCTGTCAGGCATGAACCTGACAGCCCCGGACCGGATCAGCACACAGAATCGGAGGGTCAAATGTGCCTTCCGGTCCTGTGTGCAGCCGGACGCAGCTGCAGCTGCTAATGATTCAGGACCACGACTGGCAGGGATCTAGCCGCGGTCCTAAATCCACTGCGGCGTGCAGCCGCAGTGGCCGGTTCTCGCATCTCCCAAGTCCGGGCAATCCGGCCCATAGGCTCCCATGTCAGGAGCGCGGATTGCCCCAGATCCAGGAGGATCCGGGAGAATCCGGGATCCAGCAAATTGGGGAGATTTTTCTCCCCGGACACAAAAATGCTGCAAGCAACATTTTTATGTCCAGAGAGAATAATCCGTATTCTCCCGGATTCCACCGCAGGGATGAAACCGGATGGCAGAGAGCTGCCATCCGGCTCCATAGGCTACTATGGGGCCAAAAATCGGTCCAGGGCTGTCTGGTTTACACCGGACAGCCCAGGACCAGATCACACCGTGGTGTGAAGCCAGCCTTACAGGATTAATTTTTTTGCCCATTCACTTTAATGATTTCAGGAAAAAACCTGAAGCAACAAGATTCTACCTGAAATCATTAAAGGGAACCTGTCACCTGGAATTAAGGCCCTACACTATCACTACCTGTCCCTACACCTTCCTAGCTGCTTCCCTATCTATCCCTATTTGTGCTAAAATGGCCCTATAAAAGATTAGAAAAATGAATTCTAACTTACATAAGTCCGTAAGGGGACTGAGAAGGCGGTGCCAGGCTCCATGTAGCACTCCTCCATGCGGCCGTGCACGCCCCGCTGGGCAGCATTATTGTTTCTTCTTCTCTGCCCCTCTATTTGGAATCTCCGTCCTCTGGAAGCTTGTCATGCACCGGGCGCTTCGTCACTTCTGGCCCGGTGCATTATGGGCAGATCACGTGATCAGCCTCAGTGCATTATGGGGCCGATCAAATGATCGGCCCGATCTGAGCATGCGCAATGCACTTATTGAAGCCGGGCTGATCACGTGATAGGTAGGGAGCAGCTAGGAAGGTGTAGGGACAGGTAGTGATAGTGTAGGGCCTTAATTTCCAGGTGACAGGTTCCCTTTAAAGTGAATGGGCAAAAAAATGAATCCTGTAAGAAATCAGGTTTTTTCCTGATCTTCCAGATCAGGAAAAAAACGCAGGTGTGAAAGGCCCCTTACAAAAGGCATTTTCCTTACAAACGTATCTCTCTCAACCACAAAACCCTCCACAATTCTTCACTCCCCTATATATCATCTCTCATCTCTGTCTATCACTCTACCTGTGCCCTCCATTCTGCAACTGATCTCACATTGATATCACCCATGATCCGAAGCTCACACCTTCGTCTCCAAGACCTCTCATGCTGCACCAGTGCTCTGGAATGCACTGGCCCAAACATTGCAAAAAATGTCTAGTCCCAATGTTTTTAAACGTGCCTTAAAAACACATCTCTTTAGACAGGCCTATCACCTCAACTCCCTAACATAACTTTCCCCCTTTCCTGATCCACCCTTCTAAATGTTAAACACATCCTGCACCTTCCTGTTCATTTGTCTTCACATCCTCCCTAAAACTAATAGCACTTAAGTGCATATAGATAGCACTGGCTGATAACAGGAGCATGTGACCTCATATCAAAAACCCCTATTTATCATAATTGCTGAACCAGACCCTACTACGGTAGCACATCTTACCTACTGTGTCACCCCTGTCTTATAGATTGTAAGCTTTTGAGCAGGGCCCTCACTCCTCCTATAATTGAACTATGCATTACTTTGTATTGTCTTTTTTGCCTGTTCATTGCTCCCAGCTTAATTGTAAGTTCTGCGGAAGATGTTGGCGCTATATAAATAAAAAAACATATTATTATGGTACTGTCAACCTGATTGGTTATTTGGCAGACGTTCCAATATTGCACACATAGCCTACAATGATTGCCCCTATATTGCACTGGTATCCGTGCCCTCAATAAGAATGTAGAAGAGATTCAATGACTACTACTAAAAATATAGAATTAGCTAAAAATAATAAAAGCCAACAGACTTATTTTTATTAATATACCATGGTGAAAAAACAACAACTGCTAAGCATGTGTTTCTTAATTATTTTACTTTTATTACTGTTGCACCATTTATACAATTACATATATTTTCAATGCATCCATTTTACATCTTCCGTTGTTTTTATGTTTTTTTAATTATCATTTTGCACTTTTTTTTTACATTTTCATTAGTAGCTTGCTTTCCAATGAGTGTTGTGTTTGTGTCTGTGACATAGAATGGAAGAAAAACTGGAACTGCAAATCAACGCAGACTTTTTTTTTTTTATTATTATTATTATTCCACTGACCAATAAACAGAACTACAGGTGCACCCAACCACAGACATGCATTAATTCATCATGAAAAATCTAGGTAGACTAAGTAGAATGAGGATGTTGTTACTTCCAAAATATCCGGAGAGGAATAAGAGACAGCTAAAGTAGGTTCTGTTGGAAAAGTTTGGCCGTTGCTTACCGCTTTAAAAAAAATTGACTGCAAATGAAAGCTAAGTCCTAAAAAGGTTTGATTGCCTTGGCACAAGCCCTACGGGCAAATTCAAAAACATTTCTCCTGCAATTTTATTGCAGAAGGGAAAATAAAAAGGTATAACTGTGTGTCGACTTTCCATATTGTAGCTGCTGCTCAGATGTAAAAAATAAAGCAAATGATCACAAACATCTATATCTAAATCTTTCTTAATTTACTTATTAATTGACATAGTTGGTGGAATGTGCATTTGTACATTTTCTCCCCCACAAAAATACTATTTGGATTTTTATATCATTTTTGGGCTTATATGAACTTATTTCAAATCTAAACCAAGTTTGTTAGTATAGCTGAAAAAAATATAAATCAAAAACAAAGAAAACATCATCGCAGGTTGTTTTAAGTGGTTATTTCAAACAGGCTGTCCATCTTACTCTTGAACTGCTACGGTTTGATCAGAATTAGCTGCTGGGGTTTCAGTAGCTTTAACTTCATCAGCTGGTCCTGCAGGCTCAGGTGCCTTAGTAGAAGAACTAGTTGCTTCAGGTTCTGGAGACTTCGCGGAAGATGGAGCAGCCTCACTGCTAGGTTTTGAGTCTGAAGCTGGAGCGGTCTCAGTTTTGGCCTCTGGTGCGGAGGGAGCCTCAGTCTTTTTGGCTTCCCCATCCTCTTTGCTCTTGTCATCTACTTTACTTTGTGCTGGTGCTTCTGAAGGCTGGGAAGTTTTTGCTTCAGTGGTTGATTCAGAGGCTTTAGTGCCTTCACTATTGGCAGTGGGAGCAGGAGATGCAGCAGTTGGTTCCTCTTGCTTGGATACAGGAGGTTCAGCATTCTGAGGTTCCACCTTGGCTTCGGAAGAAGCCTCCGTCTTCTCAGATTCAGATTTTTGTACTGCATCCTTACTTGTTGCATCCTTCTCTGCTTCTTTGTCCTCAGTTTTGTTTTCAGTAGCCTGTGGTTCCTTGTCATTTTTCTCTTCTTTATTTTCTTTTGCATCAGCATTTTCTACAGGTTGAACCTCCTCATTAGTTTTAGTTGCTCCTTCTTCCTCTGTGTTTGCTCCATCTGCCTTTTTGTCCTTATCTTTCGATTTGTCATCATTTACATTGTATCCCTTCTTCTTCTTGCTTAACTTTCCTCCCATGACTAAAGCCCTGAAATCAAAGAAGACAAAAAATGTTAATAATGTACGAGAGGGTTTATAGTGTATAATATGAGTAAAAACACATAGATTAAGAATAATATGTTTACTGAAGAACCAAAGAATATATATGTTCACATTAAAACCATATCAGTTAGCATTGTGTAATGGGATGCATACCTATTGATTTAAATGACCAAGTGTCCTTATATCACAGAAAAGAATGTTTGGAATGTGCAAAAAGAACTGGATATAGTAGAAAGTATCTACAAAAGTTACTTATTAGCTAGTGGGTAATTCACTTATATTCACTTCAAATTTATCTATCGACAGCAGAATAATGGCTCATATAATGTTGGGTCTCCAATTACTAAAAGTTACATACAAAAGTTAACTTCTTCCTTAATATTAAGGTACCTATCCCCCCCAATAAAACGTTAAATCCTACATATAGCATTCCTAATTTATGCAATCAGTTAAAAGGTATAACAAATTGGCCGATTTTATCTTTCACACAGGTACTTTATACAATTATAGTGTTAGGAGCTATTTAAAGTCAAGGTTATGCAATATTAGCTTTACATCAAAAACTGCAAACTAAAACATATCATAGATATAAAGAAAAACATCAAAAATCATCTAACTAAATATGTAAAAGTGTCCTCATTCTGCCACACAAAAACAGTAAAGCAATCTTCTACAAAATCCAGGGCTGACTAACTGTCACATTAAATAAGCAACTAAACACAATTTTTTAATGTCAAGTGACAGGTAGGTTCAAGCATTATAAACCTGATTTCACTACCACTTTAAGGGCTACTCTAGCATAATAGCACAATCCAGCAAAATGAAGTAACACATTCTCCAGTATTTAATCAATAATTCACTTTCTGGGGTTAACGGATACTAGAGTATACATATTCTAGAACTTCATGGTTCTTAAAGTAGGAAAATCAGGAAAAAGGAAAATCAAGATACCACAATGGAAACATTACACAGGAAAGCCACGTTTCAATGTGCTTTAATCTTAGTCTCAATATCGGAGCTATGTGATGTCAGACAAGACTCTTGTGGTAGTGTTGTTTGGGAATGAAAGCACTCATCTTTTCCTAATCCCATTTATCCCCCTTTAACAAACAGAGTAAAATTCATACATTACACAAATATAGAATTTTAATATCAGTTAGTCTAAGTGCTCACTTTTTAGATGCACAGCATGGTTTTCTCCTGTGCAGATGCTACCCTTTTTTTTACTGAAAGCAAGACACTGTCTTTTATTAATTTTTGCTCCCAAAGATGCACCATGTCTTATTTGCAGGGGGTGTCTTATCTCTATGAAGAAGAATTCACATTTATTGATAAACAAAAAAAAAAAAAAGGAACATTTATTATATACTGTACAGTAGTTGTCATCACAAACTAGCATAACCAAACGGTGTCATCCATCCATCCATCCATCACTCATCTGCAGCCCCATCATCCATCAGCAGCCCCAATCATCTCTCAATATCCCCATCATCCATCAGCAGCCTCAATCATCCCTCGATATCCCCATCATCCAACAGCAGCCCCAATCATCTCTCAATATCCCCATCATCCATCAGCAACCCCCATCACCCCCCATCACTTCCAAATATCCCTCTGTAGCCCCCATCACACATCTGCAGCCACACACACACAGTACCACTATTGCCAGATCCTGCCACCACTGCTTCATTTCTCCAAGTCCTCCTGTATACACTGTACGTATCTGCCCGCCGCTCAATGTAGATGTACAGTATAAGATGTCAGCCAATCAGGTGGTGGCTGCTGGCATCTGATTTAATGCCTAATTACCATACATCTACGCTGAGCAGCACCCAGATGACGTCCATAAAGGAGATGTACGGGAATGCCACAGCCAATCAGACGCCTGCAACTGCCGCCTGAATGGCTGATGACTTACAACCATACATCTACATTGTGTGGTGCCCGGATATGTACGGTACATACAGGAGAACTTGAAGGAATAAATAAAGTGGAGGCGACAGGCAAGCAAGCTCCCGCAATAGCGGTACCCGGAGTATCAGTTTTATTTTTTGCTACGTCTTATTCTCGGGTGTTGCCTTATATTTTGCTGCCTGTCCAAATCCCTAACTGCGTCTTATTTTCGGGGTGTCTAATTTTCGGGGAAACACAGTAGGTTGGTCAATAGGAGAACGCAGCATCTGTGACCACGATCAGAACTCTGGACGCAGAGTATTGTCACTGTGTTCTCCCGCCAAGAACAGTCATGTCTCCGCAAGCATGACTTGACATGCTGTGGCTCAATAAGCCATGCCACATGTCAGTTTATGCTGCAGGAAAAAAAAATGCACAGTGGACATAGGTATTCTATAAATCCCTTCCACTGTGCTTGTAGTGTAGAACCCTGCCTCCAAAAAACACTGCTAATCCTGATCTTGGACACGTACTCTTAAAAAAGAAGAATTATGGCTATGTTAGTCAAACTAGCAAACAATAGAGCCTGAATACAAATCCACGATACGCATATGCACGATATCAGAATTACATTATCAATGTCTGATGAAAATACAAATTACAAAAGTACATAAAAATATTGTTGAAAGTCCAACAATAATATGCATACTTTACTAAATTCTGACATACGCTTACAGAAAAAACAATAGCATTTAGCTGTTCTAGATCTTTTCCGTGAATTTTTGCATTAGAACTTTTTTAAAGCTCACACAAGATGGCGCAACTGCACTCTAGTTCCTCTCTGGTGTACACTATATTTTTGGGTGCGATTTTTTACAACTTTTGTCCCCAATGCAACTTCTGATATATTAAAGTTGCAAAATCAGTTTAAGACAAGAAAAAAAAAGACCTATTTTTTACTTTGCACCATAATTCATGAATCACTGACTATTTTGATTAATGTGGTGTCAAACAAATAAAAGACAAAAAAGGCAAGTGACGTCAAATAAAAAATAAAAAGGAATAGGGCCTTTGTGTTTTTTCTTGTGTTTAATATAGCAGTATATGCCTTAAATTCATTTTAGTTCCCACTTTGTAAACATTAAATAGGATTTCTAGCTGAAGATTAATGAACTAAGGTGTACCACATCCGTATTTTTTTTTGAGAAGCCGTTCGTTCGACAACTAGTTGGCCCATTAGCAGGTTATGCCCCACCCTGTGGGCATGAAAATATGCTTTAGAAAAGCAGGCGTCTTTCCCAGTGCTATACAAAGCCACACATGTGGCTTTATTCCCCTTAGCATTGAGTTTCTCTGACTCGAGTGTATGCACCCTGGCTTCAGACAGGTTCACAGCATCAGAAGTCTTCTGCACATATGATCATGCACACTACACCTCCCTGAAGCCGAAATGCGTACACCCAACTTCAGAGTAGTGCGCATGACCGTAATGCGGACAGCTTCCAGTCATGCGCAGTGAGCCCCTATTAAGCTGGGACATGTTAAGTTGGCTGACTAGTTGGGGGACGCCCCCTCAACCTGTTAAAGCCCTATTTTGCATATCATAAATGTACTTTAGAAATAATTTATCTAAAGATCTGTTTATGAATGCAAATATTTGAAGGAACTGTTGAGCAGGTAATTTTGATATGTGCACAGAACTGCTGGTGCTTCTGGGGGCATGGAGGATCTGACGGGTTGCCTTTAATTAGACTGTCTCTTTAAACTTTAAAGGAGATATCCGGGATTTTAAAAAAAAATATTCTAAAATTAAAAAATGTGCTCAAGCCGCAACCCGTAAAAGAGCTGCCACCTACCTGCCTGTTGTGCCTGGTGCCGTTCACTGCCATCCCAGGGCAGTATTAGAACACTCCTGTCAATGATTTTGCAGAGTCTGTAGACATCACACAGACAGAGGCGGCTTCTCTGCTCAGTTGATGGGTGTCATAGCAGATGTCATGCTTTATGATCCCCCAATTAGGAGCCGGCTGTCAATCAGCATGATGTTGACTGTCCTATCCCTTCCACAGAGTAGAGCGGAAAAGAAGCCGCTATTGACAAAGCAATTTTATTGCCTATAGGAGCAGTTTGTGACCGCTCTATGCCAGAGGTGAACTGCGCCGAGCACAACAGGAAAGTAGGTAGCAATTACCTGCCTGGTAGTGCTTAAGCACATTTTTTATTTAATTTAAAAATACCCTTAAATCATTCATATCTCTTGATAACAAATAGGCATCTCTTAATATGTTTTTCGGATGATCTTTAGAAAAAGAAAAAAATGCTATAAAAGCATCTTGCAGGGTGGCACAAGTGTATTAAAACTGACTACTTAGCCGCTAAAGTCTTTGCGGATCATTCAATTCTACAAAAAAAAACAAAAAACCTGTAAACAGCTATATATTTTTTCTAACATGTTAGGTAATTGTTTTAGTGTTCTAATTAAATAAAAGGCAGCAATATTTACAAAGTGTGGGGAAGGAGTATTTAAATTGGAGAATAATGTGATAACAGCGTAAAAAGTCAGAGTGAAGGGGTAGCATGGCTATGACAAATTACTTCGTGCTAAGCCTTTCTTTTCAAAGAGTAGAATTAGGTGCAGATAATGAAATTAACAAAGGGCCGAGTCAATTTTAGTATTGATGGAAGCATATTGACTTATGAATCCATGTGATTCCTTATGATCAACATTGCATGTTAATTATTATCTACCTTTGAATTGACTATATTGTATGATGGAGAACAACATGAGAAGCCTGTAGTCAAGTTTTAAGTAATGACTCCAGTAATAGAAGCCACAGAGAAACATGTCTCATGTGATGGATTAGGCTAGAGCAAAGCCTTGGCTACTAGTTAGACACAATCAGTATTTGTACAGGCTACTAGCTACAAGGCAGTGAAGCTAGGATTGTAGGAAGGATTATAATCCTCTATGACACATGATTGAATAATCTCCTCTGGTAGCTCAGGGATTTAAATTAAAAACAAGAATAGTTTTGTTTCAGCTTTGAACTATTACTAGAGTTTCTCTCTGGCTTGATTTAACAGTTTACAGTAAATGTATATTCAATCTATGCTGTCTTCTTCTACTAGGCAAAATAATGCTATTTATCCTTATTAATTGTATGTTTAGAAATTATTTCAAGGTACGGCTGATATTAGAACAGCATTCAGAAAAGATCTGCTTTCAACTTATTTTTTTTATTTTTAAATGGCCCTTTCTGATGCAGAAAATTAATTTTAAATCATTTTCAAATAATTGGTTAACAGATTAAAAGATCCGCCTTTCAGAACTTTCATCTCTTAGCCATTGGAGAGAGCAGTCTATCAAATATACATTTATGGAAGTCAAATGAAGGAAACTTACAATCCATTTTTGTAATGAAATAAGAATAAGGAATAACAGCATGCAAACAAGCAATACCCTATTTATACATGACAAAAAAATCTTGCAGATACACTTGGATGTGTGTCGAGGATTTTAGATGTTACAACGCACTGGCTCTGCCGGCATATCCATCTGGTAATATGAGGACGTCTAGCATCCAAATGTTCATTAAAAAAAAAAAATCACTATTGGGAATGTATTTTTAAAAAAATTACAAAAAGGTTGCAAGTAAACGCGTTTCGGACTGCTGCCCTTAGTCTTTGCAGCCACTGTAACCTGTTCATAATTTATTTTTTGGACTTGCTACTTTTTAACATATTCGTAATAAAGTGATTTGTTTTAATGAAATTTGGATGGTGGAATTCCTCTTCACTTTTCCACATTGTTAGCACGCCAAGTTTCACTTGCAATCAAACTTCATGAGTGGGTGAGCCAACCTTTCTTCAACTTTTCTGATAATATATGTGCCAACGCCTTTCTTACCCTGACTAGGCCTAGTGGAGACAAGAAGCAGGAGATTTCAGCTGCCTGCTACTTTCAGTTATTCTGCTTGGTGAAATAACCAGCTTGTCTGGCTTTCAGTGGTTTTTGCTGCTTAGTGAAAAGTGTACGCCATTTTACCAAACATATTTGGCACTTCCAAGTTTTACTGACTTTTTTTATAATGATTTGGAAATGTAGAAGATAAAACATTTTTATTTCACATTTTTACTATATTGCTTACTGGACTCCACAAAGTGACACAAAAAGAGTTAGGCCACCTTCACACCACGATTTTCTGGATCCAGGGCTGATCCAATTTGGCCCGTACTGTATTCCTATGGGGCCAGATGGCAGTGATTTGCCATCCGATTTTATGCTGTCCGGGAGGAGCCAGCAGATTTCGTTATTTTGCCCCAGACACAAAATCGGAGCTTGCAGCATTTTTTGTGTCTGGGGCAAAAATCTGACAAAATCAGATCCTCCCGGATCCGGCGCCCATAGCATGGGAGTCTATCTGCGCTGGACCAGACATAAAATCGGACGGGTTCCAGACGCCTGGTGCTGAAAGAGCGGCGGCTGTTAAAAGAAGCCACCGCTGAATTTCAGCACCTAGAGAACTCCCCGGCTGAAATTTCAGCATCTGGAGAGCTCCCCTCCAGGTGCTATGCTGAAATTTCAGCACTTAGACAGTGGCAGCCGCTAATTCCAGCAGAAAGCAGGATTGGAGGGAACCCTCCGATTTTGTTTTGTCTGGGGCTGTCAGGTTCTGTCCGATGCTTCCTGCAAAACACCGGATAGAACCGGACAGGAAAAAATATGGTGTGAAGCCAGTCTTAATCAAGACAAATCATCACCTTTAAATTTTCATCATTAATGTGTCAAAACGCATATGATTTAGAATTGGGAATTTAGGTCAAAACATGGGTCGTCACAATTCAAAGGGTTGTTTCCATCTTTATAGATGAATGTTGACGGATGGTTCTTTACAAAAATTACAGCCATTTATGAAGTATTAATGTTTTGTTTAAAAGTTAATTGTCTATGACACCGACCACTGCTGTCTTGTTTGTAAACTTTGCTCTAAAGATGACAAGGATTAGGAGCTAATAATCCACTCTAGCAATCCTGGTAACCCCCAACAGCACTTACAAGGCTAAAAAGTAAAGATCTTGTAAGCACTTTGTATGTTTGGTCACTTTGAAGGGGGTGATCAAATCTAGAATGTCAAGTCTGCAGTGACTGTTTGTGACTGCAACTTGTGAATGCTCCAAGTACACAAACTTTGCGCTGCAAGGATTTGACATTTTCCGAGCCAGTAATGGACAGAAATGTTAACCCCATTATGCAATGTACATACTCACGGTTACCACCCGAGTAGTGGGTACGGCCTTGCTCAATACAAATGTATTGAGCGAGGTGGCACCCCGTCTATTTGGTGCAGCGATCTAGTGGGTGTCACATTGCTCTATACACTTGTAATAAATGAGGCTGCGCCCACTAGTTGGGTTCTAGCATGGAGTATGCATATCACATAATTAAACTTGCAGGACTGAATTCTCAGAGTGTACAGTGACTGCACTGAGAAAATTCACAAGTCTGCAGTCACACAGAACAACTGCAGACTTGTCATTTTAGACCAGACAATCCCTTTAAAGAGTTGTTCCCAAGTTTTGTCATGTGCAGCTCACAACTCTGCAGTCTCTCTGCAAACTTCTTATTGCTGGTTTTTGTCATGGCAGGCATGCTACCTTGAAAAAAAGAGTCATGATTAGCAGCAGAATTGTAGTATAAGGAGAACTATTATGCTCAGCCTAAGTTTTGCAATAACATTTTTAGCTTTCAACATTGTTTGTGAATGCCAACTACTACCACTGTATGTGCATTTAAATATAATATACAGGGTGGGCCATTTATATGGATGTACCTAAAAAAAAAATAGGAATGGTTGGTGATATCAACTTCCTGTTTGTGGCACAGTTGGCCAGGTCTGGACAGCCATTTGTGGTCCATCTTCATGAAAACAGCTATACACTATGATAGATAAAAGCTCTTGTTGCAGGAGACTGGCAGCAGATAGTAAGAGCAAATCAATTTTAAACTTGATTATTTTCATAGTAACTAATTATAGCAACTTAGCAACATGTGAATGCCCTTTAAAGCCAAAACAATAAGTGGTAACAATTTAACTAAGGCTGGCTTCACATAGCATTTTTTTTCCTGTCAGTGGGATCCTACTTTTTGCAGGACCCACGGACAGGAAAGGAAAGCATCGGGGGTGACCTCCAGATGCAATTTCTGTGCCCGGGTCCGTGCAGGGCACTTTCACTTCCACAGCAAAAAAATCGGACACGAATAGGATGTGACAAAAATTGGATGGCAATTAGGCCAAATCCGACCCGATCTGTGCCCATAGGATAACATGGGGGCCAAATCAGATCCGTGGCTGTCCGTTTTACAACGGACAGCACCGAATCCTCAAAAATCGCAATGTGAAAGCACCCCAAGTCCTCATCCATCTTTACTGAAATTTTTAGCTGCTTGTATTTTATAGTCACTCTATCATGCCTGTAACGGATAGCAGCACAGCTTCCTTCCAGGTGAGCGTCTGCTCACAGTATTGTATCTGGACCACCAAGCTGCAATGTAAAAAAAAAAAAAAAAAAAGGAAAAATTGAGAGACAGAGTGGAAATCCAAGCCACTCACAAAGCTTGCGGTATTTAACAGTGAGGACTGTCAACCATCAGCTTGGTCACCAGATTCCACCATGCATATATTTATTTAAATAGGGACAAACAAATTAGCTGCTGATTGTCTCTCATAGAAACACACAGATATTGAAGGGCATGTTAAATTCAATAAGTCTGATCCTCCTTCAGCTACTGTGAACCCTGCCAAACAGACATTGAATGCATATACCAGCAGTGTGGCTACCAAGACCATCAGCTAAAATGTATTTTTGCCACAGCACTAGCTAAAAATAGTGTCCTCATTCACATACATACATTTGAAAATTCTTATATAAAAGCTACATTATCTATATGGATAGCTGTAAAAGGATACACAATATTATATTCATATTACTATATTTTCAGGTGATTGAAGTCTTTAAGGTTTCGATGCTATTGTATCAAAGGAATGCAAGAATTGGTGGACATAGGAAATTTTGTTTTGTCCAAAGTAATGTACCTCCCATAAATAAGGAAAAATGTAGGTTTCTCGGAGGATATGCTAGATGTTTGTTTTGTTACCCTTCCTTTTGTGTGCAATGAAAAGTCTTTTCTATTAGTCGGTAACACAATTCTACAGTTTCATACATGACTTATTGTATTTTCTTTCCCTTGCATCTATAACAATATCAACTATTATTTTGTTTTACGCCACACCAAGGCATGTTATGGAAGAAAAAAAAATCTCAAAACTAAATAGAATACCAAAAAAAAAAGTCCTTAAAATGCGGAATGTCAATCTTGGCAACACAGAATATGCAATTGAATACATACAGTGAAAACTCAGTAGTATTTATTAACCTGTTTTTTTTTCCTAGGAAAAGTATGTGAAGCTATGTAACAGCTGACTAAGGCTGGGATTAAGTGCTCCAGTTCTGCAAAGATCTAACTTGTGATCTGATTATTACAAGGATTCTGTATAAATGTACAATGAACATTTACGTCATTGATCTAAAACCTGTGGTTCTCTAGTTTTTGGAAAACTATAAGACCCAAAATGCCCTAAATACCAACAGATTACTTTGCAGACCTCAGATTTGCATACAGCCTTTTTTTTGTTACTGTTCGCAGGTTTTATATTTTATAACAGCAATTAATTATATTAACATTAGGGACAATGATATTGAGTTAGTAGTGATGAGCTTGCTATTGCTCGATTGAGTATCACAGGTTCTTGAGCACCATTGCTCGAGTCTCCGCCCCACAAGTATTGCAGTTGTTAGACAGCCAATCAACATGTGGGGATTGTCGGCCATATACGCTAAATAACATGGCCATGTTGGTGACTGTCATTAATGTAATTGGCCGGCTGCATCGTATCAGAGCCTTATATAAGACTCGGTGATGTGGATGCTTGGCACACTCTCTTCTGGAAGCAGTTCAGGGAGAGTTGATCTAGGAGGGAGTGCTTAGATTAAAACAGGCATATAGACAGTATTTAATTACTATTGCAGTCTTTTAATTCACCATTAAAAACAAAACTCCTTTTCAAGGCTGTATACTATCCATCGTCTAGTAAAACCACTGGAAGGTCCCCTTCACACATCCCTTGGGAAAAAAAGCAGTTTAGGCATATTCTGTTTTGTCCATTTGTGCGGTCATCTATGTGTACGTGTGTGATCCATGTACTACCCATCTGATATTAGTGCACACGTGGGCGCCATGTAACACGTACCAGAAAGAAATGCATGACACAGATTAATGTTTTTCCATATGCTAAATATGTGATAGATAAAATAAATGGATAGTTAGATAAATACTAACAAAAAAAGAACTCATTGGACACATATTTAAATGCACTACACTTTTTTTTTATCAGGTATTAGCCACTCTATAGATAATCATAGGCACCAAGAGAACAAACATGAATTTCAAAGGCTGAAATTAAGGTTTTTCTTTTATTTATATAACACATTACAAAAATTATAAAAATCATACCATAATCAAAATATACAAAAAAAAAGTTAGAATCATATCTAGTGATATAGATCACCTTAATTTCAGAGATAAAGTGCATGTGTCATACAAAAAAAAACAGTTGTTCCGATATGCCCAGGAGATTAAATCACAGCCCCCCTTCCCCCTCAAGAACATACACACAAGTCAGGACGGCTTGCTCCATTGCACATTTCACATGGTTATAGTAGCGTTGCTTCATCTGGGAGACAAGGCGCATTTTTGCTTTTTTTCCTTTCTTTCTTATATATTTTCTGAAATTATTTTTATAATTTTTAAATGAAAAACCATTGCTTTCAGCCTTCGAAATCCAATGCTTGTTCTCTTATTGCCTATAGATAGATATGATAGATAGATGTAAAATCTTTTTAACCAAACAAATATTGAAATGAAAAAAAATCAAACATGGGGTACGCCACATTTTGATAACCAGCAAAAGTAAAGCAAACATACGCAGGCTTCATTATCAGGCTGGGAAGATCCATGGTTATTGGGCCCTACCTAGCCTAAAAATATCAGCCTGCTGCCCCAAAGGTGGCTCATCAGATTAGAAGGGCCAATTCTAGTGCTTTGCCTCAGCTCTATTCGATTTCCATGGTACAGTGGTAATGGGGCTTATGGTTTAGGAGGTTGAAATTGGCTGTGTACTGCCAAGCTGGAATCTAGCACTGATGTGCGTAATGGAGAGACATCTACCAGACATCCCCATTACTAACCCAGTAAGTAAAAAAACACCAAAACACACACACACAAAAATACTTTATTTTAAAAAACACTTCCCTACTTTTTCTTTGGTTCACCAATTTATTGGAAAAAAAAACCCATCGAGATTCGCCATAATTCAGGGATTTCAACGTAGTCTACCAAATCTAATGCAGTCCAGTAAAGGAAAGATGAACGACATAAAAAGAGCAAAATAAAAGACAAGATACCATCCCTCATTTATCAATTTGTTTAAAAGCAAAATTCTCATGTCCAACATAATCCAGCGGCTCCCACAATGTTACTTGGTTAAATCAAAAGCTATGGAACCACAGAGTGAGGCTCCATAGGCTCTGAGCAGCAGTCACTCCCATCTTATGCTGTGATACACAGCACTCCCATAGACTATGATAAGCGGTGATGTCAGAATTTCCACTGCTTATCATTCTGGTGTGATGTTATGTCCTAGAAGTCACCGCTCATCACAATCACCAGTAGAGAAGCAGAGCGCAGCGTGAGCCAGGAGAGGTTGCTGCTCAAACCTTATGGAACCTCGTTCTAAGACTACATAGCCTTTTTGATATGTAATTGATAAACTCTGTGGGAACTACTAGACAACAATATACGTGGGGAACTTTGTTTTCTAATGAATTAGTCAATGAGTGATCATGTCTTGTCTCTGATTCTCACTTTTTAGGCCTGTCAAGTTTCCCTTTATTGGACTATGTTGGATTCAGTGGACTACGTAGGAATTGCTGTATTACAGTGGACCTGCATGTTTGTTTTCTTTTATAAGTTGATGAAACAGCAAAAAAGTCAGGTAATGTTTTCTGAAATAAAATGTTTGCGTGTGTTTTTTTCTTTGCTGGGTTTGTAATGGGAAATCTAATGCTTCTCCATTACTAACATCAGGGCTTGATACCAGCTATATACTGCATAGCTGACATCAACCCCAAAACCCATTACCTCTGACTGCCACCACACCAGGGAAACCGGAAAGAGCCAAAGTGAAGCGCCAGAATTGGAGCATCTAATGTGATGCACCACTTCTAGGACAACTATGGGCTGATATTTTCAGGCTGGGAAGAGCAAAATAACCATGGCCCTTCCCAGCCTGGTAATATGAGCCTGCATATTGTCTGCTTTATCTTTGCTGGTTAAAAAAACTTGGGGGATCCTATGCCATTTTTTTTCAGAACTTACTTATTTGGTTAATAGCTGTAAAATCAATATAGCTATCCATCATCTCTCCGTCTATACATCTTTACACATCTTTAAAATATATATATAAAAAAATTCAGGGTCATGCATTGCCTCCTGTATGTGTTACATGGATGTCACACAGACTTTGCATATTCACATGGACAGGACACAGATGACACAAAATACAGATTGATGCTTTTTTTTCCCGTACTTCTGAAGGGAGCCTTAAGTAGTATAATGTTAAAATTACATTTATCAGTGACTACAGGTGGGTGTAGTTTTATTTCCCTCTCTACTGTGTCATTTACTGCAGTCATAAGCAATGCAAGAGATTGCTTATGACCCCTTAATAGCTAGGCTATGTGAGAGATAGCCTAGCTATTAAGAGGTGGAGGAGGCAGGGTTTTTCTCTCTTTTTTTAATTCTGCCTTATATACAAGTCATTATACAGGAAATAATATTTCCTAACATTTTTTCAAGTAAAATTAATTTCATCTTGGTATGGTTTTTTGTCGAGAAATAGTGAGACAACATTGTTCCCAGCAGTGACCTGGGAGTCAGACCCCTTTCTCATTCTGTATTCCATTTGAGCACTGTTTTCATTCATTTCAGCTATTTATCTACCTCTACAGCCCTACTGTTAGGGCCCTCCATAAAATTGTCAAGTTTCTCCATCGACTTTCCATTATACTTGCTACTCGAGTCTAGCCCGTCCAAGTGTCCGACTTGCTTGCGTTGACAATTTAGTTATCCCTAAACTTGAATTGAACAAGGCTCCTGTATACATTTAAAGTTCATTCTATGCCCATGGCCATACTTTATTTTTGCTATGATGTCTGTTATTATTCTTCATAAAACATTATCATTAGTACAAAAATATTCATAGGCAACAGAATGCACCACAAAGTGTGTATTACATTTGACATTCACCATTCCACAATCAGTCATTATCCTAAATATATGCACAACACTGTAGCAAATTTATCATGCAGAAACCATGATTCACGTTAGTACACAAGTGGAATCAGGTTTTTAGACTTCCAGGACAGCACTGTTTGGATTGCTATGATAATAATACAGCAATCTCTTAGTCTAAAGATATCTAGGCCATTGCGATATTCATCCTACTAGAAGGAAGTATCTTGCATGCTCACACAAGCTTTTTTAGAGTATCCCTTTCAGTATTAGAAGTGAAAAGTAAGTTTTCTCCTAGTCATAGCATAAAATATAATTGGTTGATTTTTGAATTGGGGATCCCCCAGCAGTACTGAGATCAGAAGTCTGGAGCCCAATCTTGACTAGACTGGTGGTGTGCAGTCTGGGTCTCCACTCAAACTATTATTTATAGGACAGCCAAGTACAGCACTCGGCTATTTCTGTAAATCCCTTAAACAATGAATGAAGGTCTAGCATTCATATCTCCACTCCATTCAAGACTGGATGGCACAGCCTGGGTTTGGTGTTCAAGAATCTTGATTTGGGGATCTTTGAGAGGAATTAGCAGTTGGACAAGAATGATACAGATTCTCAAATCATCGCAAAATAGTGAATGATCAAGATAGACTGGGCAAGCAAAGTAAATACTAATTATACATGTGGAAATGTGACGTGGCTACTGAGAGGTTAATCAATATGGACATATTTATAAAGCTAAGTGTCTCAATTTTTCACCTTTTTTTGTTAGAAAAATAGAGCAATATTTCAGCTATTACATGGCTTAGCAGAGTGCCACTGTTTTGTCTATTACAATGTATCATGTTCAGTGTTGCACCTGTGCACACTAATAGGATTGAGTGCCACAGATTTTTTTTCTAATTTAGATTATGGGATCATACTCTTTGTAGTGCACCTTTCCCCTCCTATATTGGCCCATGATGCTATTGTTCTCTGGTAGTAAGTTTCTACTCGCCCAGAAAATAGTAGGTTTTTAATCCAGATAGAGGCTGTGACTGAGCGTAGGGACCCAGTACAAGAGAGGCACCACGACATGGCTACTGGATGGTTTATCGATATGGCCATATTTATTAAGCTAAGTGTCTCGATTTTTCACCTTTTATTCTTAGCTGAAATATTCCTCTATTTTTGTATTAAATGTCTTAGCAGAGTGCCGTCTATTACAATGTATCGTGTTTGGTGTGGCACCTGTACACACTGATAGGATTGAGTGCTGCAGATTTTTTCTAATTTCCAATGCATCATCTATGATTTTTTCCAGAATTGCACATTTTTTCCCCAAGGAAACAATAGTGTTTATATTATAGCCAATACTTATAGCATAACATTGAGCTCCCATTCACTTTCAATTTAAATCAGCTAAATCTATGCAAGGATCTGGAGACATTTTTTACTAAATACAAATTCCTTCATGTCTAGATATACCCTCTCCACCCTGTGTACAAAGTAGACCACCTACGCTACAAGATTTGTTTGAAGGATCCCCTTTAAGTCTAAATTGACTAGG
This sequence comes from Allobates femoralis, assembly GCA_033576535.1. Lineage (NCBI taxonomy): Eukaryota > Metazoa > Chordata > Amphibia > Anura > Aromobatidae > Allobates > Allobates femoralis. Next base: position 286,678,719 of record JARQOC010000005.1, read on the forward strand.
TTCTTCAGTGCTTTCACACTTCATGTGACATGGCCCCTGTGAGGTTCTCAATCATTTTCACTGCTGTCTTATGACATGAATCATTGCTTACAAACTGGCTTCCAAATTAAATACGGAGATACATGTGTGTTGATCGGTAAACAAGGCTTTGGCATGGGAAAAAACTGACTAAACTTGATAGTCCATGTATTTTTTCTAATACAATACTTGTTTTGCCCATTACGCAATATAAACAAATAATTTTTTCTCTCTCTCCAGTATTGGGTGTGTGTCTTACAAATGATATTGCACCATTGACCTCTTATATATGGTTCAGAGCTTTATCAGTTTAGTATTAGCAAATACATCTATACATAAAAAGTTCAGCATTGAGTATCATTAAGATTATCCTTTGTATGAGGATTTACTTGACTTGGTTTGTTGTGTAAGCGATTCTAGAACAAGTAGCATTCATTGAGATAGTGGAACTGTTTGCAGCTTTATTAGCATGTTAATCTTGTGATGTTGTAAATATTTTCATTGACTTTCTAGTGGACAGTATGAATAAGGCTGCTGTTCTACTAAGCAAAGATGGCAAATTCAGCAAGGGTGCACATTGTTTTACTGCTGGCTTCTTTCTACCTCTGTGCATAAAGCACCGGCTATGCAGAACGATGTCACATTTAACACGGTGCCTGTGCTGAAGGTGACAGTCTGTCACATCGCGTCTCAATGTCGAATGTTGTAAGGCGCAGCACTTCTAAACTTTTCCCCTTCTTTATATAACTATCCAAATAATTAAATTTAGAAAAGATCTTTAAGCGAAGGACTATATGAAATTTATTATTACGCATGCAGCGCTTAGATGCAATGTGTGGGACACACGTGCAAACTTGGCAGGTTTAACGTGGTACACCAGGGGGATAAAAAGTTCTTCAACTGGCCCTACCCTCAACTTTAAAGATTAGATCTATAGTGCTGCTTCTCACCCTCACACTACCTGTAATTCATTGTGACGCTGAAGCTGCTCCTTAGTGCTCTCTCTCCCCTCTGGAATGTTGAAGGATGGACACCTGTTCCATGCTGTCTAGTAATAGCCAGCATGGCCTGCTCCCTGCTGATGGTAACTTCCAGCCCCCTGATATTACCTGCTTCCTGCAGTCATTACAGGGAGTGTGGCCATTCCCCTGCCATGCCATTGCGCTTGGACAGAGCAGAAGCAAATTTTATCAGGGGGGTGGCTGTTACCAATTGCCCTCAACATACCCCCTGCTCTCAGACAATTGGGATGCAGCTTTTATCAGGGTGGTGGCTTATACCAACCAGTGATGGGCAGTACGGCTCTTTTGGTGATCCAGCTCTCATGGCTCCGCTCACAAAAAAGAGCCAGCTCTTTTGGGATCCTAAATGGCTCCCTATTGAATTTGTGTTCACCCCAGGCGAACACAAATTTACCATTACCGTGATCTCTTGCAATGGACGAAACTAAGCCAGCTTTATCCTCAAGCACTGGACTATGATGCAAAGTGCTGCTCTTAAGATTCCATGGAGATGGGTGAAGATAAAAGGCAGACAGACAGGTATTCTGTTGCAAGTTTTCCTGAAACAACAGTTAAGGCCACGTCACACGCTTCAATATCGTTAACGATCGTACAATCTTTTGAGATCGTTGGTGAGATATCACACGTCTAGATATCGTGAAAGAGGCGCCAACAATGTGACGAGCAGCTATCGTTTGCACAACCCAGGAACGATACTTGTTCATTGTTGTGAATAGGCGAAGTCGTTCACAAGATCGTTATCGTGGTGTCACACGCAACGATGCAGCAGGTTGAACGTTGGTTAATTGAACGACGCACGATGGATTTGAGGTCAGGATCTCAAATCTGTTATGAGCGATCAAACGATTTCTCACCGCAAGATCGCTCGGTTACACGCAACAACGCACAAATGATATTGTTTAAGCGATTAAAAAAATGTGACGTTTCAGCGATATCGTTAACGATATTGAAGCGTGTGACGTGGCCTTTACAATTTAAATAAAACATAATGGAATCCCTCAAATGCTATATGATTTTAGTGGTTGTCTGGAACTTTAATGTTGATGACCTGTCCTTAGGATAGGTCTTCATTGACTGATTGATAAGGGTGCCGCCAGCCAGTCCTGCACAGTTGCAGAGAAGCATAGCTCCATCCATTGTATAATGGTTACAGCTCAGTACTGCATGATCGCCCTCTATATCAATAGGAGACATGTGCAGTGCCTGGCTGCAGACACTATTCAGTCAATTGAGCTGTGCAGCTCTATATCTGAGGAGCTTTTGGTAATAGTGGCACCGCAGAAACAGCTAATTGACCAGGGGTGTTGGGTGTCACACCCTCACCAAACAGTCATTGATGACCTACCCTAAAGGTGGCTTCACACCTGGCGACGTCACTAGCGACATCGCCGAAAAAGTGACGTATCAGCGATGTCGCTAGCGACGTCGCGCTGTGTAAACGCGCGTGGCGACCGCGTTTTATCGCCGGTCGCAGGTTGACAGGTTTACGGGAAGAACCGTAAACCTGTCAACCCGCGACCTGCGATAAGGCTGGATCGCGCCGTGTGACATCGCCAGAGCGATGTCGGCGGCGATCCAGCCTATACCGCAGCGTTGCTGCGGATCGCTCGCTAGGCTAAGCCCAGCCCAGCGAGCGATGTCACCGCCCGCATCGCTGCGGTGTCGCCGGCCGCAGCGATGCTGTGTGACAGCTGGCCAGTGATGTCGGAACCGAGCGGGCACCCGCGCATTGCTTCCGACATCGCTGGCCAGGTCGTGCCGTGTGACGGGACCATAATAATTGATCATCAATGTTAAAGTCCTGGACAAATCCTTTTATTTTTTTTGCCTATTTGATTTGCTAGGCAGGATGTAAATAAATCTGAGCACAGTAATATAGCCTTAAAACAATACAATGGCAGAGGTGCAGCAAGGTGCCTAAAGGGGGTGTCACACGCGTCAATATCGCCTGCACGATATCGGCTGCACGTGACGTTGCAGCGATATTGACGCGTGTGACATACTGAATCAACCAGCGATAAATCGCTGGTTGATGATCGCCAGGTTTTAGAACCTGCTCTAAAACCTGGCGATTGTCGACCGGTGGACACGCAGCATCGCTGCGTGTGACACCGGGAGTAGCGATATTCCAGCTCCCAGCGCCTCTCACAAGCGCTGGGAGCTGGTAACTAAGGTAAACTGCGGGTATCTAGGCAGCGCGCGCTGCCTAGATACCCGACGTGTACCTTAGTTACCAGCCTCCTCCGCTCACCGGCTGGTATCTAAGGTACACAGCGGGTAACTAGGGTCCCTAATTACCCGCTGTGTACCTTAGATACCAGCCGGTGAGCGGAGGAGGCTGGTAACTAAGGTACACGTCGGGTATCTAGGCAGCGCGCGCTGCCTAGATACCCGCAGTTTACCTTGGAGACCAGCCTGCTCCCGCTTCCAGCAGCGGGAGCAAGACATCGTGGAAACGATATTTAAATCGTTTCCACGATGTTTCTGGTCAATTGATCGCTGGTGAGTCTGCCTGTGTGACAGCTCACCAGCAATCAGCCGTCAATGTCGTCAGCGATCATCTCACTGACGACATTGACGCGTGTGACAGGCCCTTTACATTCAATGGAACTGGTGCTGTCACTGCACAGCCTATAGAGTTAGGCTGGCTTCATACTGTGGTCAGGTCAGGTAAGGTTTTGTGTTTCAAAACCAGGAGAGGAACTTGCAGAGAAAAAGTATAAATTGAAAGATTGACACCTGTTCTAGGTTTTGGAGTCACTCCTGGTTTTGGCACACAAAACCTGACCTGATCTGACATGACCACAGTGTGAAGCCAGCCTTACTGATAGCGTGTACTGTAACAAATTGACTATTGGTCAGTACATAATGGCTTGCATTCCTCAACTATGAAATCAGAATTATGTAAAGAAGGTAGAGTTCTAGAATTGAAGCAAACCAGATAAAGATTTTTAAAAACAAGCAATATTATGAGAAAATAATGCGAAAATATAATGTTTTTATCAAAATAGCCTGATAAGGAAACTTTTTAGTGCAATATTGTCGGCAGACTGATAAGAACATGAGTTTGCATTTCACTTTCTAGAAAAACAAATTACAATTAGTGTCAGGATGTGAACTTCTATTAGTATAGGTCTTCATCAATGAATGCTCTGCAGAGAGCCAACACATTAATAGGAGAGTGTAAAACATGCTCTAATGTAAATCATTACTAACACAATGGAGCGATTCATATAGTCTCAAGGCTTTGGCAATCAAACATTCCTGGCCAGTCTTCTAGTGTACAAGCAAATTTAATTAGTACTTTAGACACATGAAAAGGCTATAGCACAAATAGCAATGTCCTGGCAAATTCAGTGAAGGACAGAAGTTCAAAACATGAGTTCAATGTCCATAATGTCATTATATGTGCACGTAAAACAGCGTGGCCAAGCTGAATGAAAGACTTAAAAAATTATGTATAAACATAGACCAGACACCACTAAAACCACATAACAAAATATGTGCTCTATTAAATGGAATTTTTTTATATAGCCACTAGATCCTGCTACAGAATCGCCGGTGGAAAAGCTGCAGGTCTGTCACACATATCACCCATTGCATTACAATAAATTAATTCCCTATAAACCCTGCAGACAAGCTACAGATTTTTTACAAATTTTCTATGGGATAATTGGATGAGATTTTGGAAATTCCCATCCATAATGCTATGTATAACAGAACATGTGCACAAACACTGAAGAGAAAATATTGTTTCCCCTTACAAGATATTTTCCTTATTACTTTCCATAAAATAATAATGAAACATCTTTCTTTACAGTAGAACGTACAGTACAACTATGTAGCTGTTATTCCAACTGGAAACGTATGAAGGAATTCTGGCAGCGTCAGACTGTAGAAACACATACTATATGCTAAAAAATGTTGTTGTTCTTTTGCTGCTTGGACCATGGGCAGAAAAATCAGACATTGTAGACATGCAGACTACTGGTGTTGTTCACTATGTTCTTGATGAGAAGGAGTGTGCATGCTTCTTAATGAATCAGGACCATCGGAAATGTTGTGTGCACCTTGCCAGATACAGTTAGGGCCAGAAATATTTGGACAGTGACACAATTTTCGCGAGTTGGGCTCTGTATGCCACCACATTGGATTTGAAATGAAACCTCTACAACAGAATTCAAGTGCAGATTGTAATGTTTAATTTGAAGGGTTGAACAAAAATATCTGATAGAAAATGTAGGAATTGTACACATTTCTTTACAAACACTCCACATTTTAGGAGGTCAAAAGTAATTGGACAAATAAACATAACCCAAACAAAATATTTTTATTTTCAATATTTTGTTGCGAATCCTTTGGAGGCAATCACTGCCTTAAGTCTGGAACCCATGGACATCACCAAACGCTGGGTTTCCTCCTTCTTAATGCTTTGCCAGGCCTTTACAGCCGCAGCCTTCAGGTCTTGCTTGTTTGTGGGTCTTTCTGTCTTAAGTCTGGATTTGAGCAAGTGAAATGCATGCTCAATTGGGTTAAGATCTGGTGATTGACTTGGCCATTGCAGAATGTTCCACTTTTTTGCACTCATGAACTCCTGGGTAGCTTTGGCTGTATGCTTGGGGTCATTGTCCATCTGTACTATGAAGCGCCGTCCAATCAACTTTGCAGCATTTGGCTGAATCTGGGCTGAAAGTATATCCCGGTACACTTCAGAATTCATCCGGCTACTCTTGTCTGCTGTTATGTCATCAATAAACACAAGTGACCCAGTGCCATTGAAAGCCATGCATGCCCATGCCATCACGTTGCCTCCACCATGTTTTACAGAGGATGTGGTGTGCCTTGGATCATGTGCCGTTCCCTTTCTTCTCCAAACTTTTTTCTTCCCATCATTTTGGTACAGGTTGATCTTTGTCTCATCTGTCCATAGAATACTTTTCCAGAACTGAGCTGGCTTCTTGAGGTGTTTTTCAGCAAATTTAACTCTGGCCTGTCTATTTTTGGAATTGATGAATGGTTTGCATCTAGATGTGAATCCTTTGTATTTACTGTCATGGAGTCTTCTCTTTACTGTTGACTTAGAGACAGATACACCTACTTCACTGAGAGTGTTCTGGACTTCAGTTGATGTTGTGAACGGGTTCTTCTTCACCAAATAAAGTATGCGGCGATCATCCACCACTGTTGTCATCCGTGGACGCCTAGGCCTTTTACAGTTTCCAAGCTCACCAGTCAATTCCTTTTTTCTCAGAATGTACCCAACTGTTGATTTTGCTACTCCAAGCATGTCTGCTATCTCTCTGATGGATTTTTTCTTTTTTTTCAGCCTCAGGATGTTCTGCTTCACCTCAATTGAGAGTTCCTTTGACCGCATGTTGTCTGGTCACAGCAACAGCTACCAAATGCAAAACCACACACCTGGAATCCACCCCTGACCTTTTAACTACTTCATTGATTACAGGTTAACGAGGGAGACGCCTTCAGAGTTAATTGCAGCCCTTAGAGTCCATTGTCCAATTACTTTTGGTCCCTTGAAAAAGAGGAGGCTATGCATTACAGAGCTATGATTCCTAAACCCTTTCTCCGATTTGGATGTGGAAACTCTCATATTGCAGCTGGGAGTGTGCACTTTCAGCCCATATTATATATATAATTGTATTTCTGAACATGTTTTTGTAAACAGCTAAAATAACAAAACTTGTGTCACTGTCCAAATATTTCTGGCCCTAACTGTATCAAACTCAGTACAATTTGGGCCATAAGGAATGACGATGTTCGTTAAGGCTGGCTTCGCACCACGGCAGAGTCCGGTCTGGGGCTGTCAGGATGAACGTGACAGCCCTGGACTGGATCAGCACACAGAACCGGAGGGCCAAATGTGCCGTCCGGTCCAGTGTGCAGCCGGACGCAGCTGCTGATGAATCAGGACTGCGACTTGCGGGGAGCTAGCAGCGGTCCTGAATTAAATGCGGTGTGCAGCCGCCGGTGTCCTGTTCCGGATCTTCCCAGTCCGGTGAAATCCAGCCCCATAGGCAGATGATGCCATACCCCCAGACTCACCCCAGCTCTGCCATCGTTGAGAGACCTGGGCGAAAATGAAATGAGAGCACCATAAAAAATAATGCATTCTAGCATTGCGCCAACATTTTGCAACTTTTGATTGCTTTTTATGTCAGAATTCTGGGGTAAAAACTGACGAATCGGGTCCTATGTGTCTTGGCTAACTTATCCAAAACAGATTGCCAACAGCTTCTCCCCAGCCTGCTCTGCTAGACTGATTGTTTTTCCCTATACACAGTGAGAGATCTATTCTTTTAGTGGTAAGATATAAATTGTACAATAAAGCAGCCAGGATCTGATTCATGCTACCTGTGGTTTGAATATTTTGTCAGGTTCACTTTAATTGAAAAACAGTGCAACTAAGGCTGGCTTCACACTTGTGGTTCCCTCCGCAGCGTCCTGGGGAGGGGAACCACAAGCTGAGCGCAGGCACCGCAAGTCCCCATGTTTAACATGGGGACACAGGTGCCTGCGCTCGGGTGCAGATTGGCGTGCGCACCCATTCACTGCCATGTATGATTTGTACGCAGGCGGATGCATGCGCACAAATCATACATTCTCGTCTGCACCAGGAACGCGACATGTAGCATTCAGGGTGCGGACGAGAGTGTGTGATTTGTACGCAAGCATCCGTCTGCGTACAAATCATAAATGGCAGTGAATGGGTGCGCACGCCAACTTGCACCCGAGCGCAGACACCTGCGTCCCCATGTTAAACATAGGGACTTGCGGTGCCTGCGCTCAGCTTACGGTTCCCCACTGCAGGACAATGCGGAGGGAACTGTAAGTATGAAGCCAGCCTTAGAGAATAAGCTAAAACAATTTCCATGCTTTTTATTTTACAAGGAAAAAACATTTATTAAAACAGGGTTATAAGAACAGTTGGCCAGGGTCCTCTTTAAATGACACCAGTTACTCTTCAAGGTTGAGACTTACACTTAAAGCACCACTCCAGAGTTGTTTTTTTTCCACTGCTGGAGAAATGCTGTTAATCTAAGCCTCCTGTCGTCTATTCAACCTTCGTAATTTTTATCCTTTTTCAACCTTGCTTTGGTCCATTCATGAATTCTCTAAATGTGAATGAAATCAACATCAAAATTTCATATCAAATGAACAAAAAATGCGCTGAGTTCTTGGATGTCAGAGCAGAGAGGACGATGGGCCTTCTGCAAATGTACATTTTCAAGAAGCGTACAGCGACAAATTTCTTGCACCATGCGGACTTGTCCCATCCCCCACATACGGTTAGAAATTGACCAACGGTATGGCTCTAAGACTAAAGAGATCTGTTCCTTGGAGAATAACTATATAGTTTGTGTCCAGAAACTGAAAGAACTATGCATCAATGTGCCTAAGCCACCCCTGCTTCAAAGGGAAGAAAATGACCACTCAGTCAGTGCAATGTGGTTCAATCAGCATCTTCATAGGTGAATGGGAATGGGCCCATTAGAGACTGGAGGGGGCCCGTTGGAGTCTGGGGAGGGCTTGCTGGAGACTGGGTATAAACATCCAGTTGTGAATTTACAGTCAGGCTCCAAAACAAAACACCTTTAATCGGGAGGTGAGCAGCTCCTCCTCAAATGCTGACTTGTGATATCTAGGTAACCATGCAAAATGCTAGCAGGGTGTAAATTACAAACTGTTAGCATTTTGCAGACTAGATGCACACACAGATTTTAGGAAAAGTCCGGACAACCACTTTAATATTAACTCGTCAGGACAGAAGTGATCCCCAACCTGATTTAGGAGTGATTCTAACTTACGCCCAAAAGAAAACTGAAGAATGTTCAAAAATATTACAGTATGTCTTGTTAAGTTCTCCATGCTCATAAAATAGAGAGCTTTCCCATTAAGATGGAAGACCTTAAGATATCCATTGTGATGAGAAAGGTAACCTTATGGCCATAAGAAAGTGAAGTAAGTCACATATAAATAAAGGGGATAACCAGCAAATAATACTGATGACCTAGCATCAATAATGGACACCAACCACAGACATCACAACCAATGTTAATAGCTTCTGCGGCCAGATGTGAACGATTAACACAGCTGAACAGCACAGCTCTGTTCAGTGCTCAGCAAGCAATGCCAGCTCCTATCTAACAGAATTGCCGATGAAAGGATCTGGGATAAGGGCCGCTTTACACACACCAACTTTTGTGTCCAACTTCTGAACAAATCTCTGGTTGCAGTGAAATCATGGACACATTGTTCCATTTTGTGGCTGTGTACAAACGTAACAATGTGTCCATGATTTCGTTCCAACCAGAGATCTGTTCAGAAGTTGGTCACAGAAGTGCGTGTGTGTAAAGCGGCCCTAAGTGCTTAGCTAGCAGCTGATGTTGGTGGTGTCAAGTGTAATACACCTATAGCTCCGATACTGATATCTGTATTAATATAGCCTGTTAATGCCAGGCTACTTTAGGATGGTTCTTCAGAAACTATTGGAATACCTCATCCTATCCCCTGGAGAGGTTGTCAGCTCATTTAGTGTGAAAAATATTGTTTAAATGAGATTTACAGTATGACAAGGAAATTTGACACCTTGACATACTATTGCGCACAATTAGTTGACTTTAATTTCCACAAATTTGGTGCACACTATCGCATCTTAAGCTAGGTTGATCCCTCTCTAATCCACGGCAATCTTTGCTCCAATTCATGTCTCCTTGTCACATGAGGAGCAAAGGTCCAGATTTATTTGCTTTTGTTTTTAAGGTCAACTTTCCTTCTTTTGTTTTGTGATCTGCATATAGGATTTATGCCAGATCAGAACCCCAAAGTCATATGGAAAGGCTTGTTAAAGAGTAAATTTTGACTTTTAGGATTGCTACTTTCAATAGCTGGAACTAGAGTTCATCTACTTCCTCCCTGAAAAAAACAATTTGCAAAATAACTTTAAAACTCAGGAACAAAATAATAATAATAATAATAATAATAATAATATTACACAAATAAAAAAACAAGTGTAAAGCACCAGTAAAAAAAAAATCTGATGCAATAATGAAACGGGCATAGTTTCATCTATAGAGTGTCTAAACACATTCAATGTGGTGCAAGGTGTTAGAATTTTTGGTGCAAGCTGAGAAGAAAGTTTGCAAGTCTCTGATATATAAGCAGGATAAAACCGTTTGTTACAGTATTTATAAGATGTTTTCCATATAAGTCTATGTATTGTAAAGTATATCAAGCTTGTCCACAGATTGATTATATCTTAAGTTGCTCTCTTTATCGAGCCTTGTTGTATATTGGTATCATAAATAAGGCATTGCAAAAACAGAAATCACAGGAGCATTGCTATTCTCCATGGGCGAGTGTGTTCTATAGTGACTTGTTTTATTACTATTGGAGATAAATAGCAGAACAAACACAAACATATTAGACTAAACATATTGATTTTGTTCTGAGAAGCATTTTACTTTGTTCTGTAAGGTTCTCTTTGTAGAATTTTTCTTTCTACTGGACTCTGCACTTTACTGAGCCGAAGATCAATACTAGTCTGAATGACAAACGCAGTCTAATCTAGCTGTACACATTGCAATTGGCTGAAATAATTGTTTGACTAAAATCTATTTCTGCCAATTTACCCACACTTGCTTGTTTTGTCTGGTATACTGTATTGAAGAAGAGCGGGAAACCCACAAACCCAACTAGGCCTTTTTATCCTCAAGTCAGAACAAGACATATGAACAGTACCTGTGAAAATCAGACTAAATTCTTATGTTTATGACCCAAACTTATTCACTTGGCTAACAGACGCTGCTAATGGATAATGGCCACAGCAGCAACAAACAAAGCCTGTGGATAATGAATATGGCTTCCAAAAAACTCAACTCTTTCTAGTTCAAAACTTTTGAATCCCACTACTATAAAGAACTCTGAATTATTCCACAACTTCAGAAATAGCAGTTTACTTCCATAGATGTCAGTACCTCACCGGTTGGTATTGTTCAAAACTTCACCTTTAATCTGCCCCCATACGACATTTCCATCTATAAGAGATCTTTTTCAAGCATCATGTGATTTCCATGATGGACTCCTTGGAAGATGGCATGCACATTAATTGTGGGTAATTGTTGGATTCCGGTTCAACCGAGGTGCTGTGATCCTCAAAGCCATTTGTACTTCTACAGATGTGTCCATCCTTAGCCTTCAGAGAATTATACAGGGGACACATCTACAGTTTACTAAAGTTGGTGTGAATCAATTTGCAGGGCCTGATCCATCAGGCGTGTCAGTAATCTGTGGTCACCGAATGAAAACCTCCTCCTACCACTTTTTTTTGAATAGCTGGCCTTTTCCAATTTCACATGTGCATCATACAATGAAGTTGTGCCAGGACAGCTAATCCAAAGAAGAACTAGCTAGGCTGAGAGGTGGGAGGCAATTCTTAGAGCTCCTGTCCAGTGGCCACAGATTACTGGCATGGCAATGGTCTGTGCCCTTCAATCCGATTTGTAGGAACTCTTCTGTTAAAGGGGTTTTCCTGGCAGTGACAAAAGTCTGCAACCACCCAAAGTAACTGCAGACTGAGAATCATGTCAGCATGCACTATCACTGGAGTAAGCGGACAGTCAAATGATCGCATGTAAGTGATTTGCATACTCACAGTCATATGCCAACTAGACTTATCTGGCTGCTCTCAGTTCACTATTATTGGGAGAAGCTGAATGCATCTAGTCAGCATGTGACTGCAAGTTGGAATACCAGGTGATCATGAGTGCATGCACGCTGCACACGGTCTAAACTATGTAGTCACAGAGCAAATGTAGACATTAGTCCCAAACCTGTATAACTCCTTTAATAACCCTTTTATATACATAACAAACTACAACAGTAATGCTGCAAACAGCAGGAGAATACCAGAGACACACTGAGTGAGGCGCATGCGAGATACTGGCACAAGTCTTGCATGCCTCACCTGGAACAGCTACCGGCTCTCTGGACAGAAGCACGTCAGCTACATAGAAACACATGCAGCTGACACGCTCCTGTTCAGAGAGCCGGCAGCCGTTCTGTGCCAGTGTCTCACTCAGTGTGCCTCTGGCCGAATAAAAAAAACAACCCAAAAAGCAATATTTTACACCATTAAACCCTTTAAATTCCAAGTTTGGTGAAATTGTGAAAAAAAAACATGCAGTTCCGCCATGGTTTTGCTTTTGTTTTTTATGGCGTTCATTGTGTGATAAAAATTATCTTATAAAAAAAATCCCCTCAGTCAGTGTTTTTATTTTAGGTGTAAACATTTTTGGAAATTTTGAAAAAAAAAATAGCGTTGCTATTTCCCAAGACCTGCAAATTGTTTTATTTTACTGACCCCGATGCAGTGTGAGGCCTTGTTTTTTTGCACTCTATTCTGCCATACTTATTGACACTAGCAGTCCAATGGTTTTCCTTTCGTCATTTAACATATGGTTTAAAAGAGAACCTGTCAAAACCCCAAACATTATTAACCTGCAGTTCTGGGGTTAATTTGCAGGTTTCTAGCATTCTAAAGATGTGCAACTACTGCACTGAAAGTCCGGCTATGGGGAGGGAAGAAACTTTATTATTCCTTGGCAACCTACAGCTTTCAGTTGTAGAGAAATGCTGCCACGGCTTCAGTCACCACTCAGTCCACAGTACTGCTCCCTCACATTGATTGACAGCCAGCTCTACAGACATTTTACTTTCAATGCCAACATTCAGTGATTTAATGAATTTTACTCTGATTAGATTATGCCCACTCTGCCCCACCCACTCTAAAAATAAAATAACTATATACCTTCCTATAATAATATTTTATATAAATATATACATTTATTTAATATATTTGGCCACTGGACCCGTTGAAGCAGCAAGTGCTGCGAAACAGCGAGCCATCGTCCGCCGACCCCTACTCCCTCTCCCCGCCTGATTTGTCTACGCTAACAGAAAACGAGATGAAATAGAGGATTTCTTGGCATCTAAAAGGAGGAGTGCCGCTTTTCTTTTTCTACTTGTGGATGAATCTTCATTTTCGCATTGAAGCGTGCAACACCTGCCAGCGGAGGACACCAAGGTAGCTGTATACCTCCATAGATATACCTGTTGGTGCCTGTTGCCTGCCTTCTTACACTGAATAATTTTATTCATTTATATAGTGCTATTAATTCCATAGTGCTTTACATACATTTGCAACACTGTCCCCATTGGGGCTCACAATCTAAACATCCTATCAGTACGTCTTTGAAATGTGGGAGGACACTGGAGTGCCTGAAGGAAACCTACACAAACACAGGGAGAACATACAAACTCCTTGCAAATGTCATCCTTGATGGGATTGAACCCAGGACCCAAGTGCTGCAAGATGCAGTGCTAACTATTGAGCCACTGTGCCACCTTAAGCCTACATGGTGTCCTGAATAAAGTCACATATGACGTCTGCTGAATGTTTGGCACCAAGCACTAGGAGTACTTGCTGTACAGAGGAATGCAATTATTTATTTATACCATTGGTTTCAATACATATGATTGTTTTGTCAGACTAAATTTAAAAAAATCTTTAAAAAAATGTGAAGAATATTCATGATATTCATTATTTTCTAATACCGACAACTTGTATACCACTTGTTATACATTTAGGAAAAATTTGTATAGTAATCCTTATTTAAAACTGCAAACGTACTTTATTTAAAAAATAAATATATCAATAAAATAAAAGGTCTTTATTATAGATGAGCGGACCTGTGGAAGTTCCGATTCCGGTTGTGTAGTCAGACTTATTATAAAAGGTATGTTCAGGGTCCTAAATGTGATCCGGACCTCATTAGAGGTCTCTGATTGGGCAGTCCGGTTGGATGGCTGCCCACATATAGCCAACAATAACCAAGCCTCTTGCAGGGGTGGGAGGGCGTGGACTTTTTATTTTCTCTTACAACCACACTACAGCCGATAACTCTGCTTTTACCACCAGTGTGAGCCGATCAAACACTGCAAGTGGCTCACAGTGGGTCAATCATCGAGTGTACCCGGGCACAGTGATACTCACTGTAGTGTTTTGGATATATAAAGCATCCGATCACCCTACCCCTGAACAGGTTTCGCTCATCTCTAGTCTTTAATATAAACAAATATTGGATTTATAAAGTCCATTTTTATCAACTTATCTTTGTCAAATAGAAGTTACAGTTTTGCATCAAAAAGTGCTCAAATGGCAAACTTACCAATAATTTAAATATTAAGATGCATGTTCTAGATTAATGCTTGGTACTTTTATAATATAAAAAACAACCTCCAAAGCTTAAAGAAAACAACCAGATGCCAGTTTTATATGAGACAGTTAAAAAGAAAAGTGCAACAACAGAATCAAAAGAGCTGAAGTCTAAATCAACACTTTACAAGTAACTTGAATACACATACAAGGACAAACAAAACAAGGCAAACAATAAAACTTATGTGAGAACTGGGAGGAAACAGAACAGAACCTCAAACTAAATAACAGGGACAAGTGTGGGAAAGGCAAGAGAACATGTGTAGTGGGAGTCACAGGAGATAACTGTGTCTGTAGCAAAGAATGATGAGCAGAGAAATCATTATGCAGGAAATCTCTAGAGGTCTACAAGATCTTAAGGTCAATATATTTCAAAGTATTTACTGCCACATAAAAGCTGTAAATTAAAGGCTGCATTATAACGCATAATTTCTAAAATATTACATGCCTAAATTACCATCTTTTGTGCACATGGTGGTTTTAAAAGCATTAAACGGGAATCTGTCAGATGGTTTTTGCTATGTACTCCGAGGATAGAATGAGGAAGGTGCGGAGTCACTGATTTTAGACATATGTCACATATAATACTGTGAGCTGTTGTTTCAATATAATGAGTGATATCAGCAGGAGTTTATCCCTGCCGGACTAGATGACCATGTGAGATCTGATCTTAACACATGACCAGCACTAATTAGCAGCTCACAGTCAAGATATAATGCACATGACCCGCCCAGGGGTCTTTGGAGACTCGGTACCCGGGCGTTAGTGCTGGGGAGTGATGTCTCGGTGGCCTGTGCCCAGGCCCGTACCCTGGGGGTCACTGGGTAAAAGGGGAAAATAATAAAAATAAAGAATAAAGGCTCGTGACGCCACCTGCAGTTTCTGGTGATCTCACCAGTGCCACTGTCAGACCGCCAGGGATGGTGGTATAGCAGCCAGTTGACAACGCTCCCTGCAAGGGGAGCGGGGTCCCCGGGGCAGTGCTGCTGCTGAGCTGGTCGTTGTAGCAGCAGCTACTTCTTAACTTAACAGAATAAGACACTGGAGGCTTGTGGACTCTGTACGGGTACTTTACTGGCAACAGTTCACGATTCACTCAAGTTTAGTCAGGCAGTCTTTGCGGGTATCTGGCCGGGTGGTCACCGGAGGGAACAAAGTCTCTCTGTGGCTCCCCAAGTGTTCCTTCAACTTTACATTCACTGTCCTCAGTCTTTCTTGCGCCTCCTTTCTATCTGTACGCTGCCCTGTACAACCCACTTCCTACCAGGCCCGTTGAGTGTGATGAGTTGACCCTTCTTCTCTAAGGGCTCAACCCAGTTTGAGGATACCTGGTGGGGCTGCATGTTGTGGACAAGGTCAAGGGCTGCTTGGCAGACCTGCGACCCACCGGTGTTGGCGGCTCAGGGCTGGACTTGCCAGCACAGCGTCTCCGAGCCGGTACCCCGTTGTGGACCGGGATTCCACCAGACCGTTTACTCGGACAGTCTGGCACTGGGTCTCATCTTTCTGTCTGGGTCACCACTCCTTTTCGGGCACCCCCCCTTGTGGTGTCTCTCTAGGACTTGTTCCTTGCTTCGTCCCTCAGACTAAACTCTTTACTGTCTGTGTGTTTCCCGCTCCCTCTACCCTAACACTCCTCCCACCGGGATCGGTTACCCTGGTGACAGGTTAGCTGATTGGTCATCAAAATTTTGTCACTTTTCATACTCATTGCACAGTGCAATGGGTATGAAAAGTGTCGAAATTTTGGTGAGTTTTTTTGCAATTTTGTGTCCTATTTCAGTGAATCCTTATTGGTCCCCTAGTCTAGGTGTAGGGATGCTGGGAAGAGAGCCTCAGTTCGACATTATCCCCTCCAATGACTGGGATACCGCACACTGTTTTGGGTGCAGTACCCCTACTGTGGCACACTGGCCAGTGTTAGTTTTTGAAAGTAGTATCTAGCAGAGCTAAACAAACTGAGCGTGGGACAAATGTTACACCCAGTAAACTAAGGGAAATGTAATTGGAATCAAGGTCTATTTTCTATATTATGCTGCTCTCAGAAGAGGTAGCAAAACATGCTTGAGAAATTCCTTTTAAAAGAGACTCTGTCAGGTCATTTTTCAGTATGATACTAATTGTACCCTTGAATAGTGCTCAGGCAGACCTTTCAGAATATTTAAAAATCATGAATGTACTCTTTGTAGTTCTCTTGCTATAAGCACCTTCACAGCCTGCAGGCAGCTGTAAAAGTAATTGTCTTGACTCCTAAGAGTCACATTATGTAAATGTTATTTAAATAATCACACCTATCCAAGCTGGTATTCTGTCCTTCCCCTTTGTGCTCCTTACACTGATCTCAGGGCTCTGCAGGCTGCTGGGGAGAGGGTTGGACAGGGGGGAGGTGTTTGTACTACAACTCTTTTAGTAACATCACTAGCCTGTGCTGCTGCCTGTGATAGATTTCTGATTATATGAACACTTGTTTTCCTGCATACATGTATTGTGTGTATCTGCTGAGCAAATGATGAAATGTTCCCATAAACACAAAGAAATATCTCAGAGCACACACTACACCCATTACACAGCCCTGACATCTTCATTGTGTGTATCTACTAAGAGGACACACCTCCTCCCCTCATTTATCATCTGTGCCTGCAAACACACAGGATACAGACCAAGAGGAGGGCAGAGCAGTGCAGTGTGGTGCATGAATATTCATTCCTTGGGGAGTGGGCAGCAGAGAATTAAGTGATGACTCACTGTGATTGACAGATGGAATTAATCTTATATTTTGAAGTTTACACAGGATAGGAGGGAAGTATTAAGAGAAATGCATGAATAGAGGGAGCTAATAGAGAGGAATTAGAAAATTATATCAGTTACATATGGATTGACCTGACAGATTCCCTGCATGTACTATTTGTTGAGCTATGAGAAAAGTTTATCTTCCTTTCTTCATGACGCATGGGGCAGTTTATAATGTCGGCTTCCTTTTTAGTTTTACTAGTAGTTTATTGTACAAAATAAAATCACAAACCTGAACGTTTAAGAATGTAAAAGTGTGTTTTTTCTTTATTCTTTATTAGGAGAATATTTGTGTGCACAGAATTGTTAGGCAACTAAATTAAAAACATACATTTTCCCATCTCAATTGTTTATTTTCTGTGAAAGTGAGAATAAAATCATACAAACAAATGTACAAAATACATTTGACTTTTCAAAAATAAATAAATAAATGATAATAAAAAAAATTAGGGAATAATATAACCACTCGTCTTATCACTAAAATACATAAGCCTTCCATCCATGAAGCCCGTGAGAGTTTCTTAATCTGTTGCTCAACTTTTGGTCATCACCAACCACAGTCTTCCAGACACTGTTCAGGGAGGTGAATGTTTTCCTTCACCATTAAGTCTTCCGTCTACGGTATGAAGGGCCCACAAGTTCTCAATAGGGTTTAGGTCAGGTGAGGAAGGGGCCATTACTGAATTCTTTATTCTTTAAGGCTTTATGCCTCGTGACGCCATTGAGCACTTTGATGCATGCGATGGAGCATTGTCCTGCATGAATATCATTGTTTTCTTGATAAATGAAGACTTTTTCCTGTAATATTGAAGAAGGTGTCTTCTAAAATATGACAGATTTCGGAGTTGATTGAGCCCATCTTCAACCAAGAAAAGTCTTTAATATGGGCCCACAGCAGTATCCTACCTTCACGTTTCTGACGTCTGCATTGATGTGGAGGCCTGTGTTACAGATTCAGATATGAGACATCCATCTGCTCCATCAAGACTCACGCTCATCTCATCAGTTCCAAAATCTTTTAAACTTTTGAAAATTCTGTCTTCAGATATTTCTTGACCCAGTCTTGACATTTCAACGTATATGTCTTGTTCGGGTTTCAGCCTCCATTTCCTTGGCCATTTCTCTGAACACTGAACTCCTTGTTGTTCTTTTTTTCTACATTTTTTTTTACCCTGTTAACGTTTTGCAACAAAGCATTTGTTGGTTTTATGATCACACCCCAAAATCCTAGGAATATCTAGTGACTTAATTTTTTACTTTTCAAAGTTAAATCTCATTTTTCGTTAAATCTCATTTTTGGTCCATTTTTCCTGAGAAGAACAAGTTGCTTATTAATTTTGGATACTTTGAAAAATTATATCAATATCCATGGTCCATCATCACACAGATACACATCTGATCTGATCGGATTCATCCAATAAGCAATCAAGTTTATGCAGCTTTGAGTTAGAAAATAGGCATAAAAATTAGGATATGGTCAAAATACTCACTTGACTAATAAGTGCACACACCTTCAATTGATAGTTCATTATTCTTTACATTTTCAAATTGACATTAAAATTAACTAATGCCACTTTGCAAATGAGAGAAAAATAATTTCATCAGAATCAGCTGACCATCTAATATCTATGGGTCTTTTTACTCTCCCTGGATAGATGATGTGGAGGGCGATAATAATAAGTAGTTTGAATTTATTTAGACTGCTTTCACGTAAGCGTTTTTGCCAAACTGCGGCAGATCCGGCAGATTTACTGCATCTGCCGCGTAGCAGCCGATTGGCGGCAAGTTCAATCTCTATGGGACTTGTGGCAGGTGCAGCAAGTGCGTTTTTTTGCTGCGATCCGGCAAATCTGGCAAGTCAAAAAAACGCAGCTAACGATGTTTCTTTGACTCGCCGCAAGTGCCAGTTTGCGGCAAAAAACACACTTGCCGCAAGTCCCATAGAGAATGAACTTGCCGCAAGTCGAGATGCGGTAAATCTGCCAGATCTGCCACGATTCAGCAAGAACACTGATATGTAAGCAGGCTTACCTGTTACTTTTGTTCTGCTGGCAGTTACTCTGCTCTCAAAGCAGAGCATTGGTGTTTACGGGAGATTAGGGAGAGGTAAATGCTTGGCTGACCATTAATGGAGATTTATGGGCAACGTTACAGTAAGCTCCTTATGTTTTGATATAGATCTAGTCTAAACGTCACCTGCTTGCTTCCTGATTAGATCCCCTTTAAATTCAATGTGGATTTAAGCAGGTTAATGCAGCATGTCCTGGCCCAGGAGTTCTTTGTAACGTGAGTAAAAATTCAGTAGCTTCATGAATCTTTAATACCTTCTCCAGGTAACCCTCCTGTGACATAATCCTCTAAATTTATTGTTTCCTTATTAAAAGCATTATGCAGGATTGAAAAAAAACAAACTTTACAAATGTTGTCCAAAGGCCACTTCACACACACAGATATCTGAGTCCAATATCTGAACAGATCTCTGGTTGCAGTGAAATCATGGATACATTGCTCCATTTTGTGGCTGTGTACAACATTGAGCAATGTATCCATGATTTCACTGCAACCAGAGATCTGTTCAGATATTGGACTCCGATATCTGTGTGTGTGAAGTGGCCTTAATTGTGTGATGTAGAATTCTAGCTGCTCAACAGTCCTGCATCTTCTTTGCTGGATTATTCATTACTTAATGCACCATTTTCAGCTGGTTAAAAGTCCTTGTCTGCACGAGGCCAGTTCATCACCCAAACTCTTCTGTGAAGCCATGCTGTTGTGATGGATATGGTATGTGGTTTACCATTGTCTTGCTGAAATTTGTAAGGCTTCACACTGTTTTTTGTGATCCTGTTCTGTTCGTTTTTGAAACAAAAGAGAACAGGATCGTTTTTGCCCCCCATATATCTGTATGGTGTTGGATTGGCCCTATTCGGCTATCCAGTTTTGTGAATCCGATGCAGGATTAGTTTCAACCCTGTTTTTCAACGTTTTTGGGCTGCGGTGACAAAACAGGACAGAAACTAATCCTGTCTGGTCTGTCACACTTATCATGGGGGCCTATGGCACCGGATCCGGGAAACAACAGAATTGTTTCCCAGATCCGGTTCCAGGGTACAGAGCATGCGCAGAACAGGAGTAAATCTGAGTAATATCACTTTAGCAGTTTATCTATATACACTGCTAAAATGATATTAAATAAAGGGATGGATAAAAATAAAAAAAACAAAGCCTCACCTTTATGGTAACGCTGAATACATCTCCCAGCAGTTTGAGAACCTTCCATGATGTCACTGGGAGGGGCGGGGCAACCCAATCACATGACCGCATCAGCGCGATTTAAAGAGCGCTGATGCAGTCTTGTGATCAGGTTGCCCCACCCCTCCAATGACATCATGCAAGGTCCTCAAACTGCCAGGAGATATATTCAGCGTGGGACACTCGGGAGTTGCCGGAAAGGTGAGAATTTATGATTTTTTATTTTTAACCATCCCTTTATTTAATACCACTTTAGCAATGTATGTAGATACACTGCTAAAGTTATATCACACAGCGCTCACATCACGGCTCGGCTCCCTGCTACTCTGTGTCCGGATACCAGACCGGACATAGAAATGGCATCTGGAGTTGCTAATCCGGTGTTGTCCGTTCCTGTTCGTTGGATCCTGCAAAAAAAAGGATCCTACGAACAGGAACAAAAACGTAGTGTGAAGCAAGCCTTAGGCCTTGACTGAAAGAACTGTTGCCTGAATGGGAACATATGTTGTTCTAAAACCTCTATCTAAAGCTCAGTATAGATAGTGCCTTTCAAACTGTGCAAACTGCCCATGCCATAGGCACTAATGAAACCACATATCATCACAGATGCAGGCCTTTGACCTGTATACTGATAAGTTGGATGGTCCCTCTGCTCTTGAGTCTGCTGGACATGGCATAAATGGGTTCCATAAAGTATTTCAAATTTTGATTCATCTAACCACAAAATAGTTTTCCATTTCATTTTTCTTGTTTAGAGCTTAGAACTACCCCAAGTTCCCACTCTCCCAAAATTGATGCACATATTGATGCACATAGATCTACATTTCTACTACACATCTCAGCTTCACAAAAAAAATATATTTAAAAAAGAAAACGGCTTCTCTTACACTGCTTTCACACTGGCAAATTTGCAAATCCGTGTCCATCCATTTTGAAACAGAGAGCTACAGATCAGTTATGGCCTTCCATGTTATCATATGGGCATGCATTGGTCCTGAGTGGCCATACATGTATGTCAGGTTTGTAACTGATCCATTGGTGTCAGCTTTTTTTCATGTACCCAGAAATAGACACTGCTCCATTGCTGGGCTTCCTTGAAAATCACGTACACCAACTGACAGATACGGATCCATTGGTGTCCGTATTAAATTATAATGGAGCCCTATGGAGGACGGATCCATACGGATCCGTGAAAAAAATGGATCCATGAAATAGAACTGTTTTGCTGTACTGAGCATGCTCAGAAGCAATGTACAGTTCTTCCCACCCCTATGTCTGGTAACGGATTACGGATCCATTAACCTTCCTAGCGTTATTCCCGAGCCTGACTCGGGGTTAACATTCACTACCAGAAGCGTTAACCCCGAGTCAGGCTCGGGCTTACCCGCGTTCGCGGCAGATGCGGTGAGAAAACCGCATCTGCCGCATCTACCGCATCTGCCGCACTTGTGCCGCACTTGCGGTAATCTGCATAGGAACCAACCACCTCTGATGACCCTCATACATTGTTAATATGTGCCCCTGCACCCTAGTAAACCATTAGCAGCACTGTTGTTGTGTGCTAAGTGGCTGCAGTAGAAGTGCGATAATGATTTTAGACACTTACATGCCTGGTACTTGAGGCCGTCTCCCTGTGTGTGATGGGACTTGTTGTGCTGTGCTCATCATGTCTGCTCTCCCCCTCCCTTATGCACGCCCCTCTCAGCCTGCTATAGTGATGTGAGGCTGATTGCGTCATAAAGGGGCGGGGCTAAATCGCGGCATCACGGTAGCCCCGCCCCTTTATGACGCAATCAGCCTCACAGCACTATAGCAGGCTGAGAGGGGGCGTGCATAAGGGAGGGGGAGAGCAGACATGATGAGCACAGCCCACAAGTGCCAGCACACACAGGGAGACGCCCTCAAGTACGCAGGCATGTAAGTTTATAAAATCATTATCTCACTTCTACTGCAGCCACTTTTCACACAAAAACAGTGCTGCTAATGGTTTACTAGGCTGCAGGGGCACATATTAACAATGTATGAGGGTCATCAGAGGTGGTTGGTTCCTATGCAGATTACCGCAACCGCGCCGCAACCGCGCCGCAAGTGCGGCACAAGTGCGGCAGCTATGCGGCAAGTGCGGCAGATGCGGTTTTTTAACCGCATCTACCGCGAACGCGGGTAGCCCGCTTTTAGCAACAATTTCCAGAACTAAACATACCGCCAGGGAGGTTAAAAAATGGTCTGTGGACATCCATTGGCATTTTAACATGGAAGGCTACAACGGATCAGTGGCCATCAGTTTCAAAACGGATTTGCAGGTCTGCCAGTGGGAAAGCAGCCTTACCAGTCATTTGAGCTTTAGGAAGGAGTCTTGCAAATGGTAACAGAAGTAGAAGAGAAAGGAGAGGAGGTCCAGGCATCTGCTGCACCCAGGCAAATCACATCACATCCTACTCTCACCAAGCCCAAGCTACAGAGAGGGTAAGAATGTGCAGAGTGTGGAGTGGGAGTTTACAGCTGCCTCCCCTCCCTCCTCCCCCATCTCATTGCACTATGGAGAGAGAAGAGGGACAAGGAAGCTGATTAAATTGGCATCTCTGCAGGAGAGGTGTTATCTAGCACAGCTTTTTACTGTTCTGCTCATCTGCATCCGTGATAAGCTGTTAGAGTGGATGGAGAAAGTGCAAATAGGATCTAATCTGGGACATATAGCAATACCAAGGAAGTATCACAGGCTCTTCTTGCTTGGTTGTGGGAAGCCACAACCCCAGTGAATAACATATCCAGCAGAGGGTAGATGAAGGGTTAATGCCCGTGCTGCCAAAATCCACAAGACATCAGATGATAAATCATAATGTAAGTTTACTAATCTTCACGTTTCAGTGCTCTCTGGCTCCTTCCTCAGGACACACTGGTTTGTCCGGAGGAAGAGATCAGAGAGCCCTGAAACAAATAAACTAAAACGTATGTTATAACTTATCTGATGATACATGGATTTTGGCAGCTCGGTCATTAACCCTTCATCTACCCTCTGCTAGATAGATCTGCATTTATAGCAGGACACTTTTTCCTCCTGCTGTGCTCACACTAGGTATTGGTGTCAGACTGATGCTTCTGCAGGAGAGGTGTTACAGTCATTGCACGTATCCTGCACAGGTGTCAGTCTGGCTCCCAACACCTAGAATGTACACAGCAGAAAGAGAGATTATGCTGCTATGGATGCAGATTAAGAAAACCTATAGATTTAATGAGTTTCTAGCCAAAAGGTATCGGTAAAAAAATCTTTATAAACGATATAAAATTAAAAACAGTAAAAATAGAGGTACACCGTGAAAACATCCCAAGGATATCAAATCCACATAAGATGCACTTGGACACACTGAAAACAAAAGAAAAAGGACAACAAAAAATAATCACAGTACAGGGAAACTCAAATTATGATAGGGAAACGTGTGTATATTGCTACACTAGTGATTGAATTATAAAGGTTTTCCAAATGGGCAATAAATAAGGTCACTAGGAGTCCTCCACATAGCATAGTACAAAAAGGATAATCCTCATATAGCTATATAATATACAGGGTGGTCCATTTATATGGGTACACCTAAATATAATGAAAATGGTTGGTGATAACTTCCTGTTTGTGGCACATTAGTATACGGGAGGGAAAAACTTTTCCAGATGGGTGGTGACCATGGCGGCCATTTTGAAGTTGGCCATTTTGGATCCAACTTTATTTTTACTTTTTTTTTTAATGGGAAGAGGGTCATTTGACACATCAAACTTATTGAGAATTTCATAAGAAAATCAATAGTGTGCTTGGTTTTAACATATCTTTATTCTTTCATGAGTTATTTACAAGTTTATGACCACTTATAAAATGTGTTCAAAGTGCTGCCCATTGTGTTGGATTGTCAATGCAACCCTCTTCTCCCACTCTTGACACACTGATAGCAACACTGCAGAAGAAATGCTAGCATAGGCTTCCAGTATCCATTGTTTCAGATGCTGCACATCTCGTATCTTCACAGCATAGACAATTGCCTTCAGATGAGGCAAACTTTTTGTGAATGGTAAAGTTAACAAACAAAACCACCGCTATTGGTCTGACACTAACCCACAGTGGATAGATCCCTCCAAGACTGTTGGAACACAAAAATTGATGGTATGATGTGGTATATGGAGTACAAAGATAGTGGGGCCATCTGTAGACTGTGAGCCCTCACGGACAAATTCCCCTCCCGTAACTGTACGACTTGAATGTCCATTTGTATTGTACCTGTCCTCATCAGCCCTTCCATATGTAAAGCGCCATGGAATGTAATGGCGCTATATAAATAAATAATAATAATAATAAATAAATTCTTCATCAATGGAAGCCTCAATGCCACTGGATATCTGAAATTGCTACATGATTCAGATATCCAGTGGCATTGAGGTTTCCATTGATGAAGAATGGCGGCACTATCTTTGTACCCATATACGACACCATACCATCAATTTTTGTGTTCCAACAGTCTTGGCGGGATCTATCCACTGTGGGTTAGTGTCTGACCAATAGCGGTGGTTTTGTTTATTAACTTCACCATTCACAAAAAAGTTTACCAGTGTGTCAAGAGTGGGAGAAGAGGGTTGCATTGACAATCCAACACAATGGGCAGCACTTTGAACACATTTTATAAGTGGTCATAAACTTGTAAATAACTCATGAAAGAATAAAGATATGTTAAAACCAAGCACACTATTGTTATTCTATGAAATTCTCAACACGCTGGATGTGTCACATGATCCTCTTCCCATTGAAAAAAATAAAGTTGGATTTAAAATGGCCAACTTCAAAATGGCCGCCATGGTCACCACCCATCTGGAAACGTTTTCCCCTTCCCATATACTAATGTGCCACAAACAGAAAATTGATATCCCCAACCATTCCCATTTTATTTAGGGGCATCCATATAAATGGCCCACCCTGTATAGTCAGCTATAGATGTGGTTAGTAAGATGAATATTGAACCAATTCCCTACATATGCAAGGTAGTATTGCACAAGTCCCAGGACTAAATTAAAGAACGTATAAAGAATAAACAGAAAAAGACGAAAGACCAAAAATTACCTCCAAAGAATTAAAAAAGTCACATGCAAGAAGCATGGTGGCTCTAAACCATACCAGTGCAATCAATAAACAACAAAAATTGCACTTAGCCCTTTAAAAAATGCAAAGTAATGTGCAAATATGCAAGAGATTAGAATATGTAACGTCACAGGTTTTGTGACATAATAGCTATCTCGCTAATGACCTCTCTATGTGTGACACTTAGCAGCAATCAGGCCCCTGCTGTGAGATCGCTGATCATTACAAAGGTCATATTTTGGTCATTGCGGTCCTGCTGGTAAGCACACATCGCTGCGTGTGACAGCGAGAGACCAACGATCAGCGAGCTCACAGGCTGGTAACCATGGTAAACACCGGGTATCTAGGCAGGGCGCGCTGCCTAGATACCCGGTGTTTATCATGGTTACCAGCGCTAAGCAGGGAGGACGCTGGTAACTATGATAAAGAGTGGGTATCTAGGCAGGATGCTACAGGATCGTTATCGTTGTCGGGATCGCTGCTGCGTTGTGTGTGAAGGGAGCTTTACTCTCATTGGCATTGGAATGAACACCGCAGGAGGAGGGAGTATGCTGCTATGGATACACAATAGCTTAGCAGTGAATATCTATGTTATCGTGGGAGGATTAGCCTTCCATCTCTTGTCAGTCCTGTAGTGGGGCCTGCAGGGCATTCCCCAATTTCATGTTGGGCCAGTCTGAGCCGGCTGAGAGTCCATAGATTTCAAGAATCCAATTTGGACCATTTTCCTTGACACTTGTGCACATGGATTGCGTCAAGATTTCTTAATATATCATATACTAAAGACTGTTGGATATTTAAAGTGTTTGGCTCTCAATGTAAAATTGCATTTTCCCACTATTTTATACACAGTTGTTTACAGATTGGTGAAACTCTGACCATCTTTGCTTCTGAATGACTTTGCCTCTCTAACATGCTCATTTTACACAGTCATGTGACTTAGTTGACAATTGTTCCTCAGCAGATTTTCATTAGTGACACTTTTCCAGCTTTTTGTTACAATTTGTTTTTACCATCAATGTCTAGATGAATTTTAACTTCTGATATGTATTGCTTGTTCTGTTGTGAAAACAATTTGGCTATAAAAGATTTCCAAATCATTTCATTCCTACTGTCCTTGTATTTTCACAGCAGCCTAACTTTTTAAAATTTAGGTTGTATTACAGCTAGAGAAAATAAATCACTTAAAAATTTAGAAAGTAACAAAACAGCTAAAAATTTTAGGTGAAAACATACCTTCATTGGAATATACATTATTTTCTACATACAAAGTTTATATTAGGTTTGTAGAGGAAATACAGATAAAACACTGTCGCCAACTGTTGAAAATCTGACAGCAGTGCTTTTATACAATGGGACCTTGCCTGATTTAAACAACTTTATTGATATTATTGATTGAGCAACCTTGAGGTGACATTGAATAAACCAGTTATCCACCCAGAGCATGAGAGATACAGAACTGAAACAGTGATTACACTGAAAATTTGATTTCAGACATGCTACACTTGCAATAAACTATTATTTTATTCCAGTGACTATTAAAACTTAATTTCAAATACACTTTAAGACTGTTACATAAAGCTAGTGGGAAACCAAGCTCCTCCAGATCTATATTATGGAGCCCAAGCTATTCACCGTTCCTACAATGGATACCAGGTTGGGCGAACCATGCATATTATGCCATCACCACGTAATATGGGAGTTGCCCTACTCTGCTCTATGTTTTAGAACAATTTAAAGGGAACCAACCACCCCAAATGACCCCCCCGGACTAATAATATCGTTCCCTACTTGCAGCACATACATGTGCTGCAAGGTTTTTTGCTAAAAAAACTGCTTTATAAAACTTAAGATAATGCTTTAGAAACTTTATAACCAAGGGACGGGTGGGCGTTACTTACATGTGCAAAAGCCGAGATTCTGCTGTCACTCATTCTCCTCTCTGGCTCGCAGCAGTAACGGCCAGCCCTTTTTGCAGCGTTCCAGGCTGGTGCACGGGATGTCATGCCCGTGCACACGTCATCAGCTACAGCCGGGAAGCGAGCGTGCGCTCTGACTTCCACAGCCGAGCGCAGGAAGTCAGAGCGCGCGCTCGCTTCCCGGCTGTAGCTGATGACGTGTGCACGGGCATGACATCCCGTGCACCAGCCTGGGACGCTGCAAAAAGGGCTGGCCGTTACTGCTGCGAGCCAGAGAGGAGAATGAGTGACAGCAGAATCTCGGCTTTTGCACATGTAAGTAACGCCCACCCGTCCCTTGGTTATAAAGTTTCTAAAGCATTATCTTAAGTTTTATAAAGCAGTTTTTTTAGCAAAAAACCTTGCAGCACATGTATGTGCTGCAAGTAGGGAACGATATTATTAGTCCGGGGGGGTCATTTGGGGTGGTTGGTTCCCTTTAAGTCCTTTACAACTGATCAATGCAGAATGTATGGATTAAGTATTACATTTTCCAGAATGTAAATTGCTAGAGCACACTATAAGCAGACATTAAATTGTCGAGATCATTAAAAAAAAACAAAACAAAAAAAACTTTGGACGTTTCAGTCACCTGTCCAACATTTCATCAATTGCAACCAAGGTGTACTGAATAGTCTAAATAATGGGGCAAATATTTCTGGTTTGATTTGGCAGAAACATTGGCTTTATTTATTTGGCTGCTCCTGAGAAGTGCAAGGTTAAGGACACCAAACACATTAAGCTGGTTTCACAGTGCGATATTTTCCTGTCTGTGAGGATCCTGTATTTTGCAGGACCCCACGGACAGGAAAGGGCAGCATCAGATGTGTGCCCACAGATGCCAGTCCTGTGTCCGTGACTTTCACGGATCCGAACACAGAAGGGCACTTTCACTATGTACATTGCGGAAGTGAAACAAGGGTTAAAAATAAAAAAAAATTTCCGGCATGTGTCCACGCGATGAGCGGCATCTACCATAGCTCAAAGACCTGGGAATCAGCTGACTGGGCGGGGCAGAACAACCCAATCAGCTGATTGGTCACATGACCGCATCAACTGATCAGTTTAAATCGCGCGCAGGCAGGATATTTACACCGCGCTGATGCGGTCATGTGATGAATCAGCTGACCGGGTTTGCTCCACCCCTTCCTGGTCAGCTGATTCCCAGGTTCTTAAGCTACGGTAGATGCTGCATATCACGGGGACACACGCCGGAGAGGTGAGGATCTTTTTCTCTTATTTTTAACCCTTGCTTCACTTCTGCAATGTATATTATACATTACGTTAGTGAAATAACACAGGAACAGAGCAGTTTTAGTGTACTGAACATGCTCAGTACACTAAAACCGGGTCTGAGAATCCTGTGTTTTCTTGGACCCGCGCTCTAAAAAGCCCCCATGTTAATTGCCGCAGTTCATGTTGGATTCGATTGTGTCCTATTTGGCCCACTGTGCCCAAAATCAAAGCAAGTCGCCGATTTTGGGTACAGCAAAAAATCAGGCAGAATCATATGTCACAAATCGGATGCCATTGAGGACAAATCCATGCAGATCCGTTGCCCATAGAGATACATACGGGCCAAATCTGATCCCTGGCTGTCCTTTTTAAAACGGACAGCCACAGATGCTCAAAAATCGCAATGTGAACCCAGCCTTAGATCAGAATGAGCAGAATGCTGATAACAGTGGGATGAACTGACTAATGTATATGAAGACAATCCTGACTCTATCCCACTAGATGAAAGCATATCATGATCCCTGTCAAACACAACGATGCAGCGCTCCCAGCGGGAGCGCAACGACGTAGAAATGACCCAGATCAGTGTGTAACGATCAACGATCTCACAGCAGGGGCCAGATTGTTGGTGCGTGTTACACATAACGACATAGTCAGCGGGATTGTTGCGTCAAAAAATCTGTGACATTACAACGATCTTGTTAGCGATCTCGTTATGTGTGACAGGGCCTTTAGTGTTGCTAAAGGGGCTAATAATTCATTTATTTAATTGATCAATTCTCTGAAAATCCAGGCGTTCTTAAAGAGGACCTGTCACCAATCCAGGTATAGTGATCTAATTACAGCACTGGATGCAGCATGTCTGCTGCATCCAGGCAAGGGGTCCCCCAGCCCTTGAGCCCCCTTGTACCCCGAGTAAATACACTTAGAAAACTTACATCCTGCAGCCAGAAAGGAGGTGGCTAGAGGCTGGAGCCGAAGGGCAGATTCACACCCCATGCATGTTTAATCTGCCCACCACTGCCAATCATTGTCTCCCTTGTCGGCAGTATAACACAGAGTTTATTTTAGAAATGTCCGCTTAGCCCCGCCCACTGCGGTGATGTCACCGCTTATACCCACCCTGCTCTATGGTTAACATAGAGCAGGGCGGGTATAAGCGGTGATGTCACTGCAGGAAGCGCCACCTGCTCTGACATCACCACCTTTCCCCGCCCTGCTCTATGTTAACCATAGAGCAGGGCGGGTATAAGCGGTGAGTCACCACAGGGGGCGGGGCTAAGTGGCCATTTCTAAAATAAACAGTTATACTGCAGACGAGGGAGACAATGATTGGCATCAGGGAGGCAGCGGTGGGCAGATTAAACATGCAGGGGGTGTGAATCTGCCTTTCGGCTCCAGCCTCTAGCCACCTCCTTTCTGGCTGCAGGATGTAAGTTTTCTAAGTGTATTTACTCGGGGTACAGGGGGGCTCAAGGGCTGGGGGACCCCTTGGCTGGATGCAGCAGACATGCTGCATTCAGTGCTGTAATTAGATCACCATGCCTGGTTTGGTGACAGGTCCTCTTTAAATATGGAGGAGTCTGGAGAGTCAGCAGTTGACTATCCAATCTGTTTAAGAATCTATAGTCTTCAGTAATTACAACAGAAATAAGATATTTAACAATCTCATTTTTACAGTGCTGTGAAGTCCAAAACATGTGGACAAAGTAAAATAACAAATAAAAGAAAGGATCCAACATATACATTTACCCAGAGATCTGCAAGCACTAGCAGTGTTGCAAAATGATAATTTTTTCAGCATATCATGATGTGTGTACATCATCAGTTCAGCACCTTGCTCTTTAAAAGGGAATCTGTCCTCCGATTCATGCTACCTAATGCTGCCTTTCACTATGTGAACACAACCTGTCAACCTGCAGCAGCACTGGAAAGATCCTGCTGGGGCAGCATCAGACTAGTCTGGTCTTCGGCTATTTTTTTTATTTTCTCCTTTGGGCAACATGAATCTGATTGTTCCCTTTAAAGGGAACCTGTCAGCTAGTTTATGCCCCCAGCTATCACTGTCTGTAGCTGCAGCTTTATAATACTATTTTAATAATTTCTGTCTGAGCTCATAGTGTAATGTGAGAGGTGAAAGAAAAGCATTTATACATTTACATTTCATTCCCCACCGTGGAGGAGGGGACTGTCTGGCAGGATAATAGTTAACTCACTTTTAACTTGGATAACTAAAGGACCTGTGTGATGTAATGATCATGTGACCATAGTTGGCTGAGCTAAGCTAGCAAACGTATTATGTTCTATGAGAACTTAGCTCCGCCTATTGTAGTCACATGGTTGTGACATCACATCAGGTCTCCCAACATGTTCTAGCACAAGGCTGAAATGTTAACTATTAACCTGCCAAACAGTCCCCGTCCTCCAAGCTGGAGACTGACTGCCTCATTACAGAAGGAAATATAAGTGTATAAATGCTTTTTTTCACATTTCACATTACACCATGAGCTCAGACAGGGATGATTACAATAGTATTATAAAGATATAGGTACAGACAGTGATAACTGGAGGGGCATAAACAGTCAGGTTCCCTTTAATGGAGTCAAGCTGCAATATGAGACAATACCAATGTACAGATGCAATACGGTTTCTCGAATCAAGCATCTATAGTTTTCTAACATTGAAGAACTCATTTAAACTAGAAGATTTAGGAGTTTTGGGAACAGCAACCTGCGAGCTGTCTTTGAAGTTGTGTACAGGCTACACCTCAGACCCGCAGCTGATAAGTAAAGCCAAGAGTCTGCAGTTACTCAACTCTTTTTGTAGATTACATCTACAGTACATGTGAACTCTAAAAGCACTGTTCAAAGGTGACGCTATGCTTTCAGTGAACTGATTAAATATTCTACTTCGATAAAAAGATCTAGATTTCATTCAGCGGCCTGAGGGAGACAGAAACTCTATGACATATTGGAAGAGTGAAAAAAAAGTTTCTTCAGTTTAATTATGATAAATTATTCTAATAGCCCAAAAAATGAACCATAGATGTGGCATACAAAGTTAGCAGCTTTATACTAACTATAGTACTGTACAGTATTTTTGTGAAATATAAACCAAGAGTTAGCTTGCCCAGTATCTACAGTGGTGGCAATAAACTACAACCTATTTCATTACAATGTAAAAATAAACTATAGCTTGCTGGGAAAAGATGATAAAAGTTGGTAAGGTTTGGGAACTAGAAAATATAATGACCTGGGGAATGGTGTTAGATTCATATTTAGTTCAATATGCATGTACAAATGTAACATTCTGATTACAGATGAAGGATAGTTCCCAAAACACAAATCCCAAGCTAAACAGCAGCCTGGCTGGCAAATAGTGCTCTATTTCGGAGCACTAGGCCATGGCACTTTCCAGAAAGCATTTGCAACTCATTAAATTACTTGAACTGTGTCTGAAAATATATGCACTCAACCTATTTGGCAGCCAGTGAAATTAAATATGCCAAACCAGTGGCAAACAATCATCGCCTCGCTGCATTTCTACAATGCATTATCATCAGCAGTTTTTGGCATTGTTACATTTTTAAAAAGGATACATTTAACTGTTTGCACGCCTAAAATTTCAACCAAAAAGACTATTTCACCAAAGTGTACAAAAATAAAAAAAAACTGGTGAGATGGATGTAGTGAACTAATAACAGCTGTAGGATGGAGATCCATAAAAGGGTTTGTTGTAGAACTGTAGATACTCACATGGGTTAGAAACAATCTTGACACAACGTGCTTAAAGAGGTATTGCCTATATTGAAAGATGCCACCTATCCACAGGACTGGTGATAACTTTCTTGGGGAAATTTTGACCACTTGAACCATCATTAATCATGAGAACAGGTCTCTAAAATTACTCACCGAATGTTGCGAGTGCCACTACTTTATTCATACTATGTAACAGGGGTAGGGAACGCCAGGCTTCGAGAGTCATGTTTTCAGGCTTTCCATGGTAATGCACAGGTGAGAATATAATCACCTGCACTGGTGATGATTCCAACCCCTATGCAATGCTGGGGAAATCCTGAAACCATCACCTATGTGCGGCTCTCGAGGCCTGGAGTTCTCTACCCCTGGTATATAAGATGGCCAGAGATACAAGTAAAGACTCCCTGCTTATCCTGCACTTTCATAGTAAATGATGGGTGTTCCATTTTGGTGGGGCATTTCACAGCCTTATTTTTGGAATCAATGTAGGTCCAATTGTTCAAATTCCCAACAATCAATGTTAAGATTTACCATTTAATACTGAAAATGGAAGAAAATAGAAAATGAAGAATACAAATTTTGATGCTTCCGTTCACCTTTTACATTTAAGTTTTTATGAAAAAATATATAACTTATAATATATAATATATTATATATATATATATATATATATATATATATATATATCATACATACACACACACATATACACATATACACACAGTATATACCTTTATGAAAGGTGACTTATTTGCAGTAGTTATCATGTATGAATTTGGATTTAAAAACTATTTTATAATCTGAAGCTACATTCATAATTCTGTAGTTATTGGAAATGATTGACAAAGAAAGTGCTCTTAGGCTGCATTCCCACAGTTTTTTTTTGCACATGCGTTTTTTTGTGCACTGTCCACAAGGACAGTAAAAAAAAAAAAAAAAAGGTCCCTGATGTCATTTCCTATTATCCATTCCATGGCATGGATATACAGGGGAGACATATTTCATGTTTTTTTTATTGTATTATTTTTTATTTATTTATATTTTTATTTTTATTGTTATATTTTTATGATTTTTATTTTATTTTATTATTTTTTTGGACTCAGCTGACACATCAGCGTAGAGTTTAAACTGCCAGCCAAAGCCAATCAGCGGACACATCAGCTGCTCAGTTTGCCACTTGGTCAGCTGATTCAGGTCCTTTCAGTGATCGCGGACAGCTTCCCGGGGCAGTCTGCAGAGAGGTATTTTTTATTTTTAACCATTGCTTTCTTTTTTTTTTTCACTTTAGCAGTGTATGTACATACACTGCTAAAGCGAAAGTGCATACATGTCACACGGGAACAGGATTATTCCTGCCCCTGTGTGACATCACTTCCTCCTGCACCCACGCTTATAGGCGCTGGAATAAAGCATTGTCTGAACGACAATGTGTATCCCAGCTTTTATGATGGGGCCTAGGGGAGGAAACAAGCACCTTTTGGCGCAAAGAATAGACATGGTTATTCTTTTTATGGATGTGCTTTCGGCCCCAAAAGCGCATTTGTTAAATGCGTAGAGTCTGAACAGCAAAAGTGGATTTCTATTCACTTTGCCGGAAAACGTAGATGCACGTTTGGGCAAAAGAGTAGCGTAAAAAAACGCAGCAATTACACAGCATGTGAACACAGCCTTATAAAGAAGTGATTTTTATCATCAGACTACAATGTTTGGTTTAAGCTGGAAAATCCCTGTGTAAATAATAATCTATATACCAGTTACCAAAATGCAGTCAGTGATTGATCACGGAGAGTTTCATTTACTACGATTGGTGAAGCCCCCTTCCTGCCTATTCTCTATCGGTAAGCATGCAGGTGGTCTCCACAGCTTAGAGCAGAAGCACTACAAAGCTTCTGGTCTGAACTGACAAGCGTACAACCTGCAGTGAGCATCAGTCCACTAAACCACCGAATGACCAGCTCTACCCTCTCCTACTGTATCATCACCCATCCCTTGTAGACTATGAGCATTCTTGGGTAGGGTTCTCTCTCCTCCTGTACCTGTGTGTGCCTTGAATTGTTCATTAATATTGTACTTGTCTATGCATGCCCCTTTTCACATGTAAAGCACCATGGAATTAATTGGCGCAATAATAACAATAATAATAGTAATAATAAATCTGGCTACACATTTTATTGATCTTTGAAGCACATCTTAAAGATCAACTACCTATATTTAATTCATAGATGTATTACATTTCATACCAGCAACAATATGGTAGACTACAGGTAGGAATTGTCCTTTAGTTTAGAA
This sequence comes from Allobates femoralis, assembly GCA_033576535.1. Taxonomy (NCBI): domain Eukaryota; kingdom Metazoa; phylum Chordata; class Amphibia; order Anura; family Aromobatidae; genus Allobates; species Allobates femoralis. The sequence goes on from JARQOC010000005.1 coordinate 286,713,446, forward strand.
GCATAACAATGGGTATTTGGAATGATTTTGAAAAATAAACTTCTGTTCTCATTATATAACTAATTTTCTTCATCACTATTTGCTTATTGATTGGGAATCTCATCATCACTGCAGTCTGATACACTTGGGGCTTACAAGCTCTTTTCAGTTAAGCCTGGAAGCACTGCATTGAGGCTGACCATTATCGCCTTAGTGTGCTATTAAGTCCTGATCCTTAACAGCTTTAGTGCCACTTTACTTCCAATGCTGCAAAGACTAAGATGCCTCATATCAAAGAATTGGGATTGTACAGCTTGGGCCAGAAGCATTACCATGCTTCTGGTCTGAACTGTCAATCATGCATGAGCACCCACCCCCCAGCAAAGTCAGCAGGTTTGGGAGTTGTATGCTAATGAACTGTGAAAATGGGAATAATCATTTAACATGATAAACCTCCACAAATGTGTTAGATTATTGTTTTGCTAACAACATTTTAGAATAATCAAGATAATTCCAACTCTTAAAGTTTTAAATCCTTCGTACAAATTAAAGGTAATATCCAGGACTATCTTACATTTGTTCTCATGGGGCTAGCAATTAACAGGCAGGGAGTTGCTAACTACCTGCCTGTTCTGCCCAGCTCAAGCTCAGAGTATTCACGGCCCTCTCCTGCCTGCGATTCTGCCCCTTAATTTGACCTCACATTGACAGAGCAGCCAGTAAAAGGAAAAACTGCTATGATAATGTCATGTTGATGGGGATCCAGCTGTCAATCAGAATAATGGCAGTAACAAACCATCAAAAAAAAAAAGTATAGCAGAAGAGAAGTAGCTGCTCTGTCGACATGACATCAGTTTAAGCTGCTAAATCACTGGTAAGAGGGGGTCTGTGACTGCTTGTAAGTTCTTAGGCACATTGAAAAAAATAGGCTCAGAAATCTCCTTTAATGATTTGCATCGAACAATCTAATAGCTTGCTCAGTGCATATGTCAGCCAATGTTATAGGCAGGACCAGCCCCGTTTACACTCTTTTGTGAAAACCAAAAAATCTATTCGCACAAGGAACAAGTGTTTTGCTCATCAGCTTGTTTAGACTGCTAGATTAACTTGTAATGAGCATTCCTAGTCTAAATACACCTTCACGACGCATTCGGTATTCGCCGAATAGTACGGTATTCGGGCTACTCATTACTCTGCGAGTTTCCTTGTGATTACTTGTTAGGAGTAGCGAGTAATACATTCACTTTCACAGTCACACACACCACCTGATCGCTACTGGCCATCTGATTGGCCATTAGACTTAAGGTCCTGGCAGCCCATCGGATCTGTTCTTTTCGGGTCCCTGGACAGCCATCGAATAGGGGAGTGTTATTTTTTTATTACTTTTATTAATTTATTTCACTTTCATAATTTAGTCATTGCGAAGTACTTGATTTCCATTGCTAATTGATCATTTGACAGTTCCCATATGACTTACATTTGACTCATTACTCGTAACGAGTACCCGAGTATAGGACTTACTTGTTACGAGTATAGCAAGTCCGAATATTTCACTACTCGTTCATCCCCAATTAGAATGAGTCTTTAGGTGTAATAACACATTTCAATAGTCTGTTTTCTATTAACTCAAATTTTATTGTCGGACTGTTATTGATTGGATTCACATTTGCAAATCCTCATAGGAATGCACCTCTATAGAATACCTGGCTTCTCCAACTGTTAAATTAAACTATTTCCATTGTAAATAAAAGCATATCATAAACTATGCTAATTTAATTACGGTAATTAAAAATTATTCTGAGTGGTCACCATTATGTGAAATATAAGACAAAATAAAAAATATCCCTTCAAATATGATAATCTCAGGCTACAGTCAGCAAATTATATACTTTTTAACAATGTGATATTCTGAATTAAAATTTTTGCAAGCTGTATAAATTGTTACTATTAAAATGCCTCTCTGCACATTAAATAGATTGCACATTTTATTGTTTGCACAGGACCAAACACAGTTAATGTACATACTGAATTTGTGTGGATGCCTCCAAATTTCACAGCAGGTCAAATAATGCCATACTTTGTGAAATCAGCCAGTATGAATGAGGCTTTAGGGTTGCAAATAGCTTGATGCAAATCAGTGCATATGGTTGTTATAGTCAAACCTTCACACAGCAAATTTGCAAATAGTGAAAGGACTGTAATCAAATTGAATCTGGTCACATTGAACAGTCCATACCTAGCAGATTTAATAATTTTGCCACAATAAAAGTGCACCATGCAGCTTCACCCTTACACATGCAGCTAACATTTTTCAATTACCGTATATACTCGCGTATAAGCCGAGTTTTTCAGCCCAAAAATTGGGCTGAAAAGTTACCCCCTCGGCTTATACGCGAGTCACTATACGGGCGCCCCCCCCAGAGGTATACAGGCCCCCCCCGTGCTCCTTAAACCTGTAAAGGAAGATGATTATACTTATCGCTGTCCGGCTGTCGTCCCCGCTCTCCATCGCGCTCCTCCATCTGCATCGCGCTCCTCCATCTTCCGGCTTCCTGTCGGCACCAACAATGACGTCATTGTCGGCGCAGAACACAGGAAGTCGGAAGCCGGAAGATGGAGGAGCGCGATGCAGATGGAGGAGCGCGATGGAGAGCGGGGACGGCAGCCGGACAGCGATAAGTATAATCATCTTCCTTTACAGGTTTAAGGAGCACGGGGGGGGGCCTGTATACCTCTGGGGGGGGGGGCCTGTATACCTCGGGCTGCTGCTGCATATAACATGGGGCTGCTGCTGCATATAACATGGGGCTGCTGTATATAAAATGGGGCTGCTGCTGTATATAAAATGGGGCTGCTGCTGTATAACATGGGGCTGCTGCTGTATATAAAATGGGGCTGCTGCTGTATATAACATGGGGCTGCTGCTGTATATAAAATGGGCTGCTGCTATATATAAAATGGGGCTGCTGCTGTATATAAAATGGGGCTGCTGCTGTATATAAAATGGGGCTGCTGCTGTATATAACATGGGGCTGCTGCTGTATATAAAATGGGGCTGCTGCTGTATATAACATGGGGCTGCTGCTGTATATAACTTGGGGCTGCTGCTGTATATAACATGGGGCTGCTGCTGTGTATAACATGGGGCTGCTGCTGTGTATAACATGGGGCTGCTGCTGTATATAACATGGGGCTGCTGTATATAACATGGGACTGCTGCTGTGTATACCATGGGGCTGCTGCTGTGTATACCATGGGGCTGATGCTGCTGTGTATACCATGGGGCTGCTGCTGTATATACCCTGGGGCTGCTGCTGTATATACCACTGGGGCTGCTGCTGTTTATACCACTGAGGCTGCTGCTGTATATACCTCTGGGGCTGCTGTATACTACCACTGGGGCTGCTGTATATACCTCTGGGGCTGCTGTATACTAACTACTGGGGCTGCTGCTGTATATACCACTGGGGCTGCTGCTGTATACTACCATTGGGGCTGCTGTATATACTTCAGGGGCTGCTGTATACCACACTGCTGAGGGCTGTATACCTGTGCTGGGGTCCACCCTCGGCTTATACACGAGTCAATAGTTTTTCCCAGATTTTGGGGGCCAAAGTAGGGAGGTCGGCTTATACACGGGTCGGCTTATACACGAGTATATACGGTATACTAATTGTATATTTTATCCACTTTTTAAATACCGTATATACTCGTGTATAAGCCGAGTTTTTCAGCCCAAAAATTGGGCTGAAAAGTCCCCCCCTCGCTTATACACGGGTCATACGGTATGCTGTGGGGGGGCTGCACCGGTGGCTGAAGGAGGCAGGAGGGGGCCGCGTTGACCGCAGGCGGTCACGTGGGGCCGCCTCATTAGTGCAATGAATATGCACGGCATCCCCCCGTCCATCAGCGGCGGGGGGATGCCGTGCATATTGCACTACACAGCCCCCCCCCTCCTTATTATGGGTCACCCAGCAGTAATAAACAGCCCCCCCTCCTTATCATGTCTCCCCAGGCTGCGGCAGCTGTCAAAATAACAAACTCTTTATACATCACCTTCCGGCGCAGCTCCTCCGGTCCCGTCTTCTTCTTCCTGCTTGTGCCGGTGTCATGTGACCGGGCGCAGGAGATGACGTCATTTCCTGCGCGCGGTCACAGAAGCCGGCACAAGCAGGAAGAAGAAGACGGGAAAGTGTTTGTTATTTTGACAGCTGCCACAGCCTGGGGGGACACGTACTAAGGAGGGGGGGGGCTGTGTGTTACTGGTGGGGGCCAGTATACCACCACTGGGGGGCCTGTTTACTACCACTGGGGCTGTATATACCTCTGGGGCTGCTGGATACTACCACTGGGGCTGTATATACCTCTGGGGCTGCTGTATACTACCCCTGGGGCTGTATATACCTCTGGGGCTGCTGTATACTACCACTGGGGCTGTATATACCACTGGGGCTGCTGGATACTACCACTGGGGCTGTATATACCACTGGGGCTGCTGGATACTACCACTGGGGCTGTATATACCTCTGGGGCTGCTGTATACTACCACTGGGGCTGTATATACCTCTGGGGCTGCTGTATACTAACACTGGGGCTGTATATACCTCTGGGGCTGCTGGATACTACCACCGGGGCTGTATATACCTCTGGGGCTGCTGGATACTACCACCAGGGCTGTATATACCTCTGGGGCTGCTGTATACTACCACTGGGGCTGTATATACCTCTGGGGCTGCTGGATACTACCACTGGGGCTGTATATACCTCTGGGGCTGCTGTATACTACCACTGGGGCTGCTGTATACTACCACTGGGGCTGTATATACCTCTGGGGCTGCTGTATACTACCACTGGGGCTGTATATACCTCTGGGGCTGCTGTATACTACCACTGGGGCTGCTGTATACTACCACTGGGGCTGTATATACCTCTGGGGCTGCTGTATACTACCACTGGGGCTGCTGTATACTACCACTGGGGCTGTATATACCTCTGGGGCTGCTGTATACTACCACTGGGGCTGTATATACCTCTGGGGCTGCTGTATACTAACACTGGGGCTGTATATACCTCTGGGGCTGCTGGATACTACCACTGGGGCTGTATATACCTCTGGGGCTGCTGTATACTACCACTGGGGCTGTATATACCTCTGGGGCTGCTGGATACTACCACTGGGGCTGTATATACCTCTGGGGCTGCTGTATACTACCACTGGGGCTGCTGTATACTACCACTGGGGCTGTATATACCTCTGGGGCTGATGGATACTACCACTGGGGCTGTATATACCTTTGGGGCTGCTGGATATTACCACTGGGGCTGTATATACCTCTGGGGCTGCTGTATACTACCTCTGGGGCTGCTGTATACTACCTCTGGGGCTGCTGTATACTACCTCTGGGGCTGCTGTATACCACCTCTGGGGATGCTGTATACTACCACTGGGGCTGCTGTATATACCTCTGGGGCTGCTGTATACTAACTACTGGAGCTGCTGCTGTATATACCACTGGGGCTGCTGCTGTATACTACCACTGGGGCTGCTGTATATACCTCTGGGGCTGCTGTATACCACACTGCTGGGGGCTGTATACCTGTGCTGGGGTCCACCCTCGGCTTATACACGAGTCAATAGGTTTTCCCAGGTTTTGGGGGCAAAAGTAGGGGGTCGGCTTATACACGGGTCGGCTTATACACGAGTATATACGATACATTGAAAATGGCTAGAGAGGTCTTGGGGATAAGCATGAAAAAAAAGTATTTTTAATTTGTTGAAAGGGATAACAGTTTACACTTACTAATACATATGAGTGAACCTGTTCATGGTTGGAGTTTGGGTGCTTTACGTATTCTAAGCACTCTAACGAGCATCACTGTGCTCATGTATGGTTAGTGCTGGGTCTATTGCGATCCTGTTTGCACATTTTGAGTGGCTTGCACTTGGGGTAAAAGCTGAGTTATCGGCTGTAGAAAAGATGAAGAATTAAAAAAAAATAAATAAATACAAAACCCACCCTCCTGCTCCCGGAAGTGACATGTTTATGGATGGCTGTATGTGGGCGGAGGTCCAACCTGCTCAGTGTGTTTATATGAGATTAAGGTCATGTTTTGGTCCCAAACAGACCTTTATAGAAAGTTCGAATCACAAAAAACAGTCAAACAAAAGTGTAAAAATACTCTTGTAAAAAAAAATTCAGCAAAAAGCAAGTGCTGCTGAAAAAGTAAGATAGTGTGTTTTTTGCAAAAAATTTATACTAAGCCGCTCTACCACTTCAAGGTAACCTGTATCAGAGCAGTCCCTATCTGATGTATTTAAAACCTGACCATGTGTATTGGTACCTAAAATGAGCAGGATCCAGACAGGTCCAATGTCTGACTTGGACTGACTGCAGAAAACAGCTTTTCATGTGCAGGGCTCAAAAGAGAGGGGTGTGAGACTCCCCAATCTTGCAGAAACAAGGAATACATTTTTTTTTACAACAGAGTATTTTTACACGTTTGTTTGACTGTTTATTTGTGATTCAGTCTTTTGGTGGTGTGAACATTGTCCTACAGACGTGTTCACTGTGTGCATGGTTCATTTGTTTTTGTCTTTATAGAAAGTTCGGCTGAACCCCCGAACCTTTACGGGTCCACTCATCTTTACTTACTAATTTAATTTAAGTATGAAAGATGCTCCAGGCTGCATACTCACAGTAAGGATATGCGTTTTGGACGCAGCGTCCAAAATGCAGCGTAGCACAGTAGCAACATAGTGGATGGGATTTTTACAAATCCTATCCTCACTATGCTATTCTCGACCGCAGCTTTCTTTTAGCTGCGGTGCGGGTGTCCGCTCCTCCGCATCATGTTCATTTCATGCTGCGGAGTCAGAAGCGGCTCCCGTCGGCTGTATGCAAGGAGAAGCCACCCTGCACCCACCACACATGGTGAGTACAGGGCGGCTGCGGTCTCCCTGCGGCCACCCGTGGGTTCTCTCAGGTTAGGAGAAGCTGTGTCCAACACGCAGCTCCTCCGGATGGTGAGCACATACCCCAGAGGTGAGATACAAGTGCTACTCTTCAGCTCCAATTCCATGTATCCGTGATGCTCTTTTGATCAGTTAAATAAACAAACCCAACTCCTTTTCCCCTTGCTTCACTGCTTACATATAGACCAGTGGCAAAAGAACATCATTTGGGCTTTTTTAATTTAATTAACATTTGCCTATTTTATATTTAAGATCAGTAAATTATTTTCTAGCTGGGCAAACCATTTCAACGGCTCTTTGTTAACCTTACTAAATGGACGTAATCATTGTAATCTAATTCTCATGAAATGTTATCTCAAGGCGTGTTCAAGCAAGCTGCATGTAAACACATTCTCTTTCCAGGTAAGTTTGATAGCATTCTGTTACACAAATGTGCCAGCAGGCAGTGACACAGGAAAATTACATTTGCAAATAGTCATCCTGGCATTCAAAATGACATGGGGCCATGCAAACAGGTGAACAGTGCCTGCCTCCCACCAGCCACCACTGGCAAGAAGAAAGCCACATTTCACAGCACAACACAGGATTTGAAACATATAAACCTTTAGTGTGAATTTCCACAAATGTTGCTAGGTTAGATGTACAATTACTGCTGTATTGGTCAAACGTGTTTTTTCCCCAATGAAAGAAGGGCAATGATATTTTGTTCTTAATCCAATTCCAAAATATATAGCCACTAATTGTGATCATGTAGAAGTGCCAAGGATACAAAATGTATTGAATAACTACTAAAAGTCCATATTGTAAAAGACAAGTATAATGGGGTATTTCCAAGCATCTGTGGGTTGGTTATCTATCTTTCCTGGCATCTATAAATCTAATTTCCTAAAGGGGTTGTACAAGTTCAAATACCCTTTTATAGGTGGCCCAAAAACACCACCACTGTTGTCAATTCACGTGATGACGGGCCGCGTCACTTTCGGTCGACCGGCGCTGGCTGTATGATGCGCACAGGCAGACTTTAGCATGCGATCTGCGCATGCGCTTAAGTTAGCCAGTGCTAAGCGATGTCGACCAGAAGTGACGCAGCCCGACACCACGTGACGCAGCCCGGCATCACGTGACGCGCGTCACAGTGATGCGGGCAGTAGGCGGGTAAAATTAAACATGCCTGCACTAGGATCAAGGATTACGCCCATTAGGGCATAGTTTTAGCACTGAGGCGGTGGGAGCGCGCCCAAAGAGACCCTGCCCACCCGTCACAGACCCCCCCAGGGGAACGCCCAGCCGCCACAGAAAATGTAAGTTTATAAAAAGAATTATGCAGCTTGTAGGCAGCAATAAAATACCAGACAGGGATGCTTAGTATAGCACTTTTAGGCTGCAGGGACAGGTATTCATAGAGTACAAGGGCTAGATTAGGTGACAGGTTCCCTTTAAGTATGAAGGGTCCTCAGAAAATCAATAAATATTGGTTATTGGAGCCAAGACCAAAGCCACTCAAGCAATTTGTTCAACTAAGAAACAATAACCAGAGGTGTAAAATGTTATGAGAACAATAAAAGTCCCATCTACATAAAACAGTATTTTTTTCAGTATTTTAGTGAATAACCTAAAATCCAAGAGTTGTTTGTGGGAATCACTAAATCTTGCGAGTGTATGAAGTTTGCTTTGCTGTTCCAGCATAGCCTATTAAGTTTGAATTATGTAAGGGAGAAGTACATAAAAAAATGTGTACACAAATAAATATATAGGCTCTCCTAGAGTTAAAAATATTTCAGAGAAGTTTGTTATTATGAAGGGAGTGTTTCATGCAAACCATTTCCAGTGAAGCAGAGCGATTAGCCTGTGGTGGGTTTCCTAAAATAGATGATTACTGTGCACTTCAATGTACATGGCATATAATGAAAAAGGTTTTTAAAGATAATCCTAAAACAGATTTTGGCAGAATATTGGCCTTCCCCAATTACAAGAATGATATAGACAGTGTCAACATATGACACAGTTTAAAAATGCTCCAAATTTGCTGCACCAGTAATTTGAACTAAAATGTTAGAACCATTTGGACCTCTACTTAGCAGGCCTCAGACATGCACTAACCTACACCATTTAATCTCTACAGGGATTTACAACAGTTAACCCTGGGTGCCATGCGACATGCTGCTGGCCTACAAAACCAGCTAGAGAAGGAATGAGGATTAACTGGGTCCAACCTGAGAGGGTAGGGAAAAGATAAAATTAGGAAACAGATGAGGTCATGAGGTACACAAGATAAAAATCATTAGTCAAGTAGATGGTTAAGTCCGTCCAGGGTCAGCAATCGGAATAAAAAAACACAGGTCAGGTGTCCAACTTTAGGGTACTTTCAAATCAACGGTTTGTACCACTTGTGGAAGCCGGAACACTTGCGGTAAAACTGAGATCAATCTAATACATTCCCTATGGGACTTGTGGTCATGTGCGGCACTTGCGGTTTTCCTGCAATCCGATCTATCCGGCACTTATGGCAACGGACAAAAAACACTGGTTTTTCAACTCGCTGTAAGTGCAAAGCCACAAGTGCCGCACTTGTCCGCAAGTTCCATAGGGAATGCACTAGGTCAAACGCAGTCTTGCCACAAGTGTTCCGGCTTCTGGCAGATCAGGCAAACTGAGAACCGCTGATGTGAAAGCAGAACAGGAATGATAAACCATGATTAGCATGCATTTATAACTTGGAACTCCTAGCAGTATGCTGGGAGTTTAAGAAGGGTGTGGTAGAACTCCTTTGGCTAAAGCAGGGTGAGAATTAACCTCCTACACTGATGGACAACACATGTGCCCATTTGGTCTGGCTGGGTTGTACCACAAGTCTGAGTCACACTAATGCCCCTGATGGAAAGAATCTGCCCTGTTCACTGATAATGACCATGACATTTCCTCCACCTCTAATCATTCCTATAGATAGAATATCGCTGAAGCAGATCCATGTAATGATTTAAAAAAATGCTGAAATGTTTAATAGTTACCGTAAGTTCATTTTCCATTGCTGAACAAAATAAAAAGTGTCAAATATATAATGTTCTGTTAGTCCCCAGTTTGTCATTTACAGTAGCATTAAAAAAGTCAGTTAAAGTGTTTTCTCATTCAAAAAATAATGTTCAGAACTTTTCTCTCTTTTTATGTAACCAATAATTTCTACCAGTCCACTGATAAACAAAACAAAACATTCTGGAGGGGGGGGGGGGGAATAAGGTGGTAGCATAAGTGTTAAAGCACCTCTTTTAATTGGGGATGTTGTTGTGTTTAGAAATCGCCAAATGACATTTAAACTCATGGTAAAGAATTGTCAGTACACAGCTACCATCATTTAAAGTGATTCTGATTAACTCCACATAAAGTTTAGGTGTTCTTGTGGGATTTAAGACATTGTCTTAGGCTACCTTCACATTTGCATTCCCCTCCGCAGCGTTCTGCGGAGGGGAGCCGCAATGTGAGCGCAGCACCGCCAGCCCCTATCTTTATAATGGGAGCGCACGGTGCTGCGCTTGACTGCGTATGACCGTGCGCACCCATTCACTCCCATATGTGATCTGACACATATGTCCCATGACATATGTGAGTGAATGGGTGCGCACGGTCATGCGCAGTCAAGCGCAGCACTGTGCGCTCCCATTATAAAGATAGGGGCTGGCGGCGCTGCGCTCACATTGCGGATCCCCTCTGCAGAACGCTGCGAAGGGGGAACACAAATGTGAAAGCAGTCTTAAGGTACCTTCACACACACAGCAATTTTGCTAGGCAATTTTGCTAGGCAATTTTGCTAGGCAATTTTGCTAGGCAATTTTGCTAGGCAATTTTGCTAGGCAATTTTGCTAGGCAATTTTGCTAGGCAATTTTGCTAGGCAATTTTGCTAGGCAATTTGCTGGTTGCAGTGAACTCATGGACACATTGTTCTATTTTGTTGCTGTGTACAAATGGATCAATGTGTCCATGATTTCACTGCAACCAGCAAATTGCCAGTGAAATTGCCTAGCAATATTGCCGCGTGTGACGGTATCTTTAGTGGCATTTTACAGAAAAGGCTATGGTCCATGAACCGCTTATAAGACAGCAAAGGAATCTCATTGTTTAAAACTATTAGTCAAGAGATGAATAAAACAAAAATGTCAAGGCATTAGATATACCATTGAATAGAATTATAGCATTATCAGAAAGAGAGTTAACTTTAGCACAACGGTAACAGTACATAGAAGGGGATGGTCATCAAAAATGTATACAAAAAGGTCAAAACAAAATTTGTCACATAGCAAAAATATGACATTTTAACAGCAGTGTGTAGGCTTTTTATATCCACTATATAATTGATGTGGGGTAACATGCAACCTTTTTGTTTGTTGCATATGGTTGGTAGTATGCCACCTGCATATTCAGTGATGCTGGTGTACATTTAATACAATAAGGACTAGGAGAAAGCCATGTTTGATGAGAACTTCTGTGTCAGTGTCTCTGACTGCATGGATCCTATTAGGGCTGTGGAGTCAGTAAGGCTGGCTTAACACCACGGTTTTTAGGATGCGGGGCTGTGCAGTGTGAACCAGACAACCCCGGATCCAATTTTGGCCCCCATAGGTATACTTATGGGGCCATATAGTGCCAGATGGCAGCCATTTGCCATCCGGTTTTGTTCTAAGCGGGAGGGTCCGGCACATTTCATTTTTTTTTTCCCGGACACAAAATCGCAGCTTGCAGCGTTTGAGTCCAGAACAAAAATCTGACAAAATTGGATCCTCCCGGATCCAGCGCTCCATAACATGGGAGTCTATGGGCACTGGATCACATCGGGTCCAACAGACAATCAGATACGGCTGCCGGACGCCGGGTGCTTAAGTTCAGCGGCAGTCAGCGCTGAACTTCAGCACCTGGAGAGCTCCCTGCTGACATTTCAGAACCGCGGCCTGAAATTTCAGAACTGGACAGCAGCATTAGCTGCACACTGATGATTCTGGCAGAAAACAGGACCGGAGTGCATATTTGCCCTCTGGTTCTGTTTGTCTGGAGATGTCAGGCTGTGTCCGGTGCTTCCTGCAAAACACCGGACACAGTCTGACACCACAGCTGGCCTAAGTCAAACCACCGACTCCTGAATTTCCCTCACTCTGACCGACTCCAACTCCCTCATACATGGCTCATGTTTAAGTGATAAATTTATTGTAATACAATGGCAACATCAGGCTTTAATTATGATTATGATACAATAATCAAGATATTTAGATAGAACATAAAAATAATTCATAAGAATAATATGCAGCACATTCTGGATTCAACAACTGTACCCAATTTATTATATACCGTATTTTTCGCTTTTTAAGACGCACTTTTGTTCCCCCCAAACTTTGGGGGGGAACGGGGGTGCGTCTTAAAAAGCGCAGGTAAAAAAAAAAAAAAATTAAAAATTAAATATTACCAGATAAGGGGGGGTGTTTGTGGTGCAGCTGCCCAGTGGGGGTGTCGTAGGCAGGTTCCGGTGGGTGGGGGCACCGCTGCTGCAGGACCGGAGCAGCGGAGATGTACCGGCGGGAGCAAGCGGTGGGCGCCGCCATGTTTTTTCTGGTAGCCAGCCGGTACAGGTAGAGGCTTTAAAATGGCCGCGGGTCTCCATTATGGCCGCGGCCATTTTGTTGAAGCTCCTACCGCTGGCTGCAGTGTTAATGAATGCAGCCAGCCACAAAAACATGGCGGCGCCCACCGCTTACTGCCGCCTGTACATCTCCGCTGCTCTGGTCCTGCAGCTGTGTCCCCCACCCACAAGACCCTGCCTCCGGCACCCCCGCTGAGCAGCTGCACCCTCGGTGAGCCATGGGGGTCTGGGGGTAAAAAAATGGCCATATAGCATAATCAAAGGGTTGGGGATGGGGGGCACATATACAGGATGGGGGCACATATACAGGATGGGGGGCATATACACTGGATGGGGGGCATATATACTGGATGGGGGCATATACACAGGATGGGGGGCACATATACAGGATGGGGGCATATACACTGGATGGGGGGCATATACACTGGATGGGGGGCATATACACTGGATGGGGGGCACATATACAGGATGGGGGCATATACACTGGATGGGGGGCATATACACTGGATGGGGGGCATATATACTGGATGGGGGGCATATACACTGGATGGGGGGCATATATACTGGATGGGGGGCATATATACTGGATGGGGGGCACATACACAGGATGGGGGGCACATACACAGGATGGGGGCATATACACAGGATGGGGGCCATATATACAGGATGGGGGCCATATATACAGGATGGGGCCATATATACAGGATGGGCACATGTATACCAGGATGAGGGACATACCGTATGCCATGATGGGGGGCATATGTTCCAGGATGGGGGCATATATACCAGGATGAGCAATATAAATACCAGGATGGGGGCATTTATACAGGATGGGGACATGTATACGAGGATGAGAGACATGTATGCCAGGTTGAGGGATATAATATACCAGGATTGGGGGTTTATGTACCAGGATTAGGGACATATACACTGATTGTAAGACGGACACCGGCATTATAAGACGGACCCCATTTCACATTAAAAACTATTATTTTCTCATTTCCTTCACCAAATTTGGGGGTGCGTCTTATAATCCGGTGCGTCTTATAAAGCGAAAAATACGGTACTTTAGGAGTCGGTCCATTTTCAACTGACTCAAACTCCGACTCTACCAAAATGGGCTCCACCTCCATGACTATGACTCCACAACCCTGGATCCTACTTTGCCTACTGATACATAATCTTTTCCAAATATCATAATCTACTACTCAGGGCTGTGGAGTCAGTAAGCCCAACCTCTGACTCCCTCTGAATTCAAAATAATATTCAGCACATACTGCTTTGAACTACTACTATTTAGACGTGGGAGTTGATCCATTTTATTCAGACTCCAACTCTTTCAAAATAGACATCAACTCTGACTCCACAGCCCTGATACCAATAACAAACCTCGTGACAATCATGTGGTTCCCCGATTTACATCATGAATATCTTCCTCTTAGCACTGCCATTGTATCTGTCATTACAATAAATATTTGAAATATCTATACATTGTTACTACAATATAACCAATTATGCAACAGTTCTGCTTTCACGTAGCAGGGCAGGATATGGCGCAAATCGGATAAAAGGCATCACAATTTGATTTCTTTTCCTTTTTCCATCTATTGATACTTCTTTGTATAGCAGTAATATATAAGCAAAGTCAACTTCCTTTAGGCAGGATATGTCAAAATTCTGACATCAACATCATGTGAAAAAAATTTCTTCATACTAGTTTGACATATGATTAATGATTACCATAAGTGTCTGTTTCGTATATTTCAAAACCACCATCTATGCAACATGATGTTGAAGGACGCAACTAACCTGAAACAAAAAAGGTTTTTCTTCATAATCCTTCATAAAAAGAATATAGAATGGACCGAAAACACTTACAAAATCAAAAAACACCTCCAGACACATGTCCACTTCTTAAGTGTCTACTGTAAAGCATATCTCTACATGCTGCTAACAGAAGCTCAGGCAAGATGGTATCTCCATAGTCATGTGCACATAGAAATTTAAAGAAATGTTTAATTTTTAAACTCACAAATAATTTCTTTTACAGGAGTGGCATAATGTACTGTCAATATTCTGGTCACTCATCTGTCCCAATTTGAAAAAAGAGAATTCTGTTCAATAGAGCAAAATTGGAAAGTTCTTATAAGACATGTCTCCAAGGATAATATAGGGCAGTTTGTAGAATTGGCGTCATGTTGGTCTCTCTTACCTGGGAGACTTATGACTGGTTTGGAACCTCTGTCTCATTCCGTTATTGAGACTCATTTTAAACTGTTACTTTCCTTTGGCAGTTCAGGAGTTAATGTAAATTTTCTGCTGCTAGCAGAATCCTTAGTTTCCTTACCAGGTGTGGATACTTTGTGATTACTCCCAACCCCTGTATATGGTCACATGGTTCCAGCATGCTTTGCTGGAGATTGAACATTCCTAGCCAAACTTCCCGAGGACAAGGAAGTTCTTTGGAGAGCTCACTACTGCTAATCCATCTGCTGCCAAGGAGCTGGGCAGCCGGAGTGAAGCTGCTTTGTTGTTCCCTGTCTCCCCTTCCCTCTTGTCTTATTTATTGCAGTGGTTGGGACTAGTGCTGCCACCGACCATTCCCTATTGAGGGTTAACATTAGGGCCAGCAAGGGCCTAGGTATCCTGTTCGGCGACGAGTTGAAAGACGTTGTATAGGCACGGTATGGAGATCAGGGCAAAGTCACAGGTGAGTACAGGTGGTCACCTCTCCCCCGTTCTTTATGAGCAGGGCTCTCCAATGTATTTGCCCCCGGAATCTCCCAGTCTGTTGTTTAGTGTAGTGCGCCAGACAGAATTGGTCCGTGCGCCACTGTCACGCACAGTAGCCAGACATTCCCCTTAGTCCAGCGTGACAACTGGTGATCAAGAAACTACCACTACCTTCAAATAGCATAAAAATGATAGATTCATGCAACCCTTGTCTATGTTCTAGGTCAGTAATCTGTGGACCAAAGCTGTGCAATTTTCCTTACTCTCTAAATTCCCAGGTCCCGCTAATCATTATCTGGGCTGGTGAAATGTAATCTGGTCACCACACACTACACGGATGACATCACACCAGGCTGACAAATCAAATACTGTGCTGGGGACATGGTTAGAGAGCACTGCTGGACTGTGGATAAGGGTTCTACAGGGTGGGACATTTATCATGTAGCAATTTCAGATATCCAGTGGCATTGAGGTTTCCATTGATGAAGAATGGTCCCACTATCTTTGAACCCCTAATATCACTCCATACCATCAATTTTTGGGTCCCAACAGTCTTAGAGGGATCTATCCACTGTGGGTTAGTGTCAGACCAATAGCGTTGGTTTTGTTTGTTAACTTCCCCATTCATAAAAAAGTTTGCCTCATCCCTCATCTGAAGGCAATTGCCTATGCTGTGAAGATACAAGACGTGCGGCATCTGCAACAATGGATACTGGAATCCTGTGCTAGCATTTCTCCTGCGGTGTTGCTATCAGTGTGTCAAGAGTGGGAGAAGAGGGTTGCATTGACAATCCAACACAAAGGGCAACACTTTTAAACACATTTTATTAGTGGTCATAAACTTGTAAATAACTCAAAGAATAAAGTTACATTAAAACCAAGCACACCATTGTTTTTCTTATAAAATTCTCAATAGGTTTGATGTGTCACATGACCCCCTTCCCATTGAAAAAAATAAAGTTGGATCGAAAATGGCCAACTTCAAAATGGCCGCCATGGTCACCACCCATCTGGAAAAGTTTTCCCCTCCCATATACTAATGTGCCACAAACAGGAAGTTGATATCACCAACCATTCCCATTTTATTTAGGTGCATCTTTATAAATGGCCCACCCTGTACACAGTGATCCACTTCTTTAATTATTAATATTAAATAGGTAATGACCCACCAATACCATAATTCCTACTATTTTTTTTTTACTACCAAATGATACCTATACTATGTTGAGTGAAAGTATTTTATATAAACTAACAATATTGTATAGTTGCAATATTTTAATTACTACAATGTGGTTAAGCCGTATGGGCACTGCTGTATTGTGTATACTGCACTAGGAGGTGTACCATCCATAGCGGCATTCCACGAGGCTATTATAGGGCCAGCGAGTCAGGGGAGGAGAGCAGATATATTATAAATATATCGCACATACAGAGATAGAATATGGCATACATTATATGTGTATTTACTGTACACACATGTATTATATAGGTGTACACATATACACATTCCACTGGAAAACTAATAAACTAGATCATTTGGAATAGGTTTCAGAACAAGACTCTTAATGCTGCCAGTGGTATTTTTAGCATTAGAAACATTGTATAGAGTATATAGATCAGACTTTTGCTTTGTTTATTTGCCGATAATAGCACACACGGGACATTCCTATAGCCGCGACTTGGAATTTAATATCCCCTGTGCATTTAAACAGTGGTGCAGTAATAAATAAAAAGTTACAGTACTGTCTGTATATGGCAAAAAGGGATGATCAAAAGGTAGAAAAATATATGGTACTTTGTTTCATTTCCATATTATTTTAGGATGGTTTCACACTAACTTTTATTTGAATCCAGGGAGATGCAGGTACAACCCTGCATACCTCCGGATTCCCCCGGAACCCCACAAGTGCACAAACTGATGCACCCGCACGGTTATTATCACTGATGCAGGATCCCGTATTGTGATAACAACAGTGCGGGAGCATACAGTTGCTTCTGAGTACTTGCTTACTCACGCCGAATCCAGGAACAAATGACATGTCCCTAGGGTGTGTCATTTAGAACTGTGTTCTGGGCTGATGCAGTTCTAAAACCCGGATCCAGGAACCAGATCTAGCAGGATCTGGAGTCCCATGGATCTGTGTTACATTGAGCCCCATTATAAATCCACCTGGAGTGCCCCTGATCCAGGTGTCAGTAGATTTGTCACAGAGACCAAAACTGCACCAAAATGAAGTTTTGGTCTCGGTGACAAATCTGCTGAAACCTGGATCAGGGACAAACAGGACACAACTGGATGCACCTGCATGTGTCTCCGGCCCCACTAAGAGTCAAAGGGGTCAAAAACTGATGCAGGTATATTCAGTTTCCACCAGACTCACACCGATGCTGAAAAACGGCAGTGTGAAACCCGCCTTAGAAGTAACATGTATTTTGACAAACTGTGAATTGTGTCTCAAATAACGTTATATCATATATTATTTTCTAAGACCTGTTAGCTAGATTTTGTGTTGCCATTATCTATTACAGTACAGTGTTTGGGCGTGTCCATTCAGCCACATACAGACTGCAATGCCAAGACTGAATGTGGATCTCCTGACCAGAACTTACAGCCACAGTAAGTCAGGGAAATGTGCACAAAGACCGAAATATGACTGTCTGAGCTCGGCCTAATAATCCAAAGATGCCAATACACCTTCATTAGCAGTCATCAGAATGCTCTTTAGCTAACAGCTGTTCTTCCCAACCTCCCCATATATATGCATGCTTGATTTGGCTAATCATGCATATATTTTCAATGGAGAATATTTTGTGGCTAGACACAACCAGCATTAGTGTATCCCTCATGAAAAAATGATTGAAACTTGCCAGGCACAATATGTTCCTTCCCCCTTCACCCACACCTACCAAACGAATGTTGGCCAAACACCTTTTATGACACACAGTATATTAAATGGTTGGTCACTTCCTGTTGAAATCAACATGTTATTTCATGACCGCACAAAGTTGTCACCTGAGCCATAATCTTAATACTCAGCATTTCTTGCTGCAACTTGACAATCACTGAAGATCACTTCTACCAATATGTTAATCCTCAATTAATCCTCTGTTGCTGTTTCAAGTGAGCTATTTACTATATAAAACTAATAAAATGTTGATTTTAAGGGAGAGATCATAAAAAAGTATTATAAGCAAATCCAAGGTTAGCACAAACAAATGCATAACTACCTTTTGGCACCACTATGCCACCGCCATCAAATATGGATCTATGGTGAGCAAATTGTGCCACACCTATCTGATAAAGCTGTGTTTGTACAATAACTTGTGTGACATACACTGTTTAATATGAAAATATTTTTCTATCCACATGAATAGTAACGCCTGAACAAATTACATGGCTTAACTTGTGCTATGTATCAACTGAATAAAAGCTCTCCAGTCAAATCCATGATGGAAAATTAGCTATTTCCCCTGACGATATTCTAGTGATATTGCTGATGTGCCACCCCACAGATGCTCACCTTCGAGTATCATGGAAAGTTATATTTTAGCTAGTAAGGAGGTCCAGGAGCACCTACTAATACGGGAGTTGTGTGGCCTTATATCTTGCCCCCCTACAACTCCCTAGCCCTATAAGATCAACTCTGTCACTGTAGCATCTTCATAATTGGCGAGACTGTTCCCTTTTTTTTTTTTACCAGTTATTGCTCATTGTATACACTAGTGCAAGAATTTTCTAAATACGGTCTTGTATATCATTGAGTGTCATTTTTTCACAGGTTTCTTAGTCGGGGGCTATTTACTTTTTTACTTTGGAACGACTTTGAAAGGTTTTCTTCCAGATTTCACTTATGAAGTATATTTGAAAGTTGATTAATAATAATGTAGAATGAAGTGATTATAAATAAAAATTTTAATGGCAGTTACACATTAAGCACCTTATTTTTGCCTGTGTTATCAGCTTTCCACACTGACAAAACAACAGTCATATATATTCAGTTAGTGCCTAAATTTTGGATAACTAGCCCATTGTATTTGTATTTTACTGTTCCCCACCAATAAACTTACAGTAAAATAAATTTTATTATCTAATATTCTGTCTAAAGTGTCAAGACTTCCCAGCTGTTCAACCGAGTTCCACTCCCAAAGTTCTGAGAAAAGGGGAATCGCCATGTAATACAGTGCAAGCCCCTCTTTTTAAGGGGACCAACGTGCTGGCAATTGACTCCATGAGGGCTTTGCCATATGTGATCTGAGGACAGGCGACTGTTGCTTACCTGGTGCGATGAAGTGTTATTATGCAGGCTCACTGCTGAGATTCACATATTGCAGTGTGGGAGCGCACTGGGCTGTTGCTGTCGAGCGCAGCAACAGTGCGGGCCCAAAAACTCTGCAGTGGTGCGTACAGACATTCCTGAGAAGCTGCAAAAGTTAGAAAAAGCCATCATGAGAAGTTATCAGAATTTTGAGGATAGGCAAATGATACATTGAGGTCTATCATGATAAAGTAATTTAATTTGAACATAGCAGAGTCTGTGTTAACACTTTTCAGCCTACCACAGGATACAACATATTTCATGTATCCCCATACTATTAAGGAGGAGAATACCTTGTACCCACTGACGCCCAGCAACACTATCTCCCTGAAGAAGGTGGTATCAAACCAATCCATGTGAGAAGGGTCTACATACAGTGTGTGAAACGGTTGCAACTACTTAGGAGATGACAAACATGTCAGACAGTAAAGAAAACCAGGTAGAGGAGAATTGGAAAGAAGACCAGGAAGTGCGACTCAGTAGGAGAGAAGGACTAGGACAAGATGGAGACTGAGGAGCTCTCACCTGAAGAGAAGAGGAAGAAAAGAAGGAGAAGAGAAAAACGGTCACCAAGGCACAGAATGACAATCCACCCGTGCTAGATCCATGCGGTTCGAGGCAGGAGACCAGGTGCCGCATGGGCACGCCAGACTTAAATTGGGCTCACTAGCCACGTTGTGCTTTATGGAGAGACATCACAGCATTTCTGCAAAGGTAGCCGGATGAAAAAGGGATGAGGAGATACTTTGCCCGAGTCCAAGGCCAATGGCGTGGGGAAGCGTTGAGGTGGACGGGGGCAGCAGCACAATAGGACGAGATGGAAATGACCCCAGAACTGCCATAAGTTTCCAATCTACCAGGAGTGGTTCCCATGGTGCAAGACCAAGCTGGAACATCTGAAAAAGTGAAATAAATTGAACCATATCTTAACCCAAATTAGGCGTTCGCATTGCACTTCAACTCAAATCCATGACTTTAAACTGGAAGGACCCACATGGAAGACTAAATGCTGGCTGCTGTCATCGCCTGAGTCAAACAGCGTGCATTAAAGCAGAGTGGAGTAGAAAACCCAAATTAGTCATTTTTTGTGGACACTGCCAGGGTCCAGACCAGGTCTGACTTGATCCCAGTAATGTAGTCGTTCAAAATCATACGGTGACAAATTTCAAATTTGTGGACTGTTTTATAGTGGCATAACTCTTTAAGCCTCCTTTAAAAATGATACGTTGGTAAGTCTGTGAAGGAATTTGTCACAAATCTAATTTTCTACATTATATGGAAAAGAAATAATTGTGGTGGTCCGATCTCAGACTGGCGAATTTATTCTGCGGGAGAATCGGGTGGCACCATCATCCCCATCACCTTTCGTGGGCTTGCCGCCAAGCAGTGTTATCAACATAACGAAAGTTTTGATTGTTCCCGGATGTGCCATACCTTGGTTAAGCATATAATGCACGAAATGTATTCGTTTGAAACGTATGCGTTTATCATAGCGCACACTAAGACGTGCGACAACTTATGAGTATGCTATGAAAAGAGCACATTGGCTGAGTGTGCATGCTTCACTAATGGGAATGGTAGATCCGCAGAAAGAGTTAATTGCGTAATGCTGATGTTCAGCGCACCGGAAGCAATGCCATGGATGTACTCTTACTTAATAATTACCTTTAGGCTTTATTCAGTATGGGAATCCAGTCTCCACAACGCGTTTCGACGCAATGAGCGTCTTTATCAAGTGTTTACTAGGATTCTCCATTAAATTACTTATATACATCAGAATCAAACAAGGGAGGGATTAATTACACCGGTATATTGCAATCTCTGTAATGGATCCTGGAAGGGATCAAAAAGAGATCCCCACACAGTCCATGATTATATTGCACTATTTGTTATATACAATGTATACACAGTATTAATAGTAAAAAAGGCAATTATAGTAAAGAACAGCTTTGTTAATTAGTGTCATAATATAATAAATAATAATACTATAAATTATGACTAAAAATAAATAATAATGCATAAAACCAAAAATTAAAATTGTGACATAAAATTATAACAAAAAATTAATTAATAACTCATAACTCTTTGTGACAAAAAAATTATAACCAAATATTATAAAAATTCTAAAAATTCTTTTCCATGACATTAAATTATTATATTATAAAATTACATAATTCAGCAATTATCTACACTTCTAAAAAACTCTGTTTAGAATATCTATATAAAATAAGGAGGGGGGGGGGGGGGGGGGGGGGGGAAGGGAGGAAGGGGGAAAAGGGGAGGGGAGAAAGGGAGGACAGGTGAAATTAATCATACAGGATAATAAACATTAATATTTAAAAATTGATATTTCAAAATTAATATTTCAATATTAATATTTAAAAAGTGTTTTCCAATATACTATTGAGACCTTCTGGTTGTAATGTGCCCATTTTAAATATCCAGAAGGATTCTCTTCTGTTGAGGGTATGTATTTTATTAATGGCTTTATCCCCTATCTGTTCAATAACTGTTAATGTTAATTTTGAGGGGTCCCTATTATGTACCAAATCGAAGTGTTTGGACACACTATGGTTTGGGAATCCAATACTTATGTTATGCCTGTGTTTGTTTAATCTTGCCCTCATACTTTGAGTGGTCCTACCAATGTATTGTTGGCCGCATGGAAAATCAAACTAACACGGTTGATCGGGAAATCACTGAAGGTTCATTGAGTGTTGATAATAACATTGTACTCAATGAACAAACACCTTTAATTGACTTTTTTGAGGTTTTCACTAATAAGGAAACCCAGCTAATTAACACCAATCAGTCTTTTGAATTGTTCACACTTCATGATTGTTCACCTACACATTCTCACTTGCGCACTAATCAATTAGATGACACTTTTTATCGTGAACTACCAATCACACCCTCAAAACATGAAACACCTATTTCAAATAATAAAGATGATAATGCACTTAATTTACTAGAGAAAGATGAGACACCTACTCCCATAAATATCAACACTGGAAAAATTACACATTTTTTTCAAATGGTCACCTGCAGAAAGACAAAAAGAAAAAGACAAGGAGAGGATGTAGAGGAGGAAAATCAAAAATCCACTCAAAATTCCCCCAATACAAGAAAAGAAGTGAAGAAAACAAAAATAGATTAATCAAATATCTCCCAAGCAATACTGGAGACAACTATCAGTATATTCTTAAATGTAGTATCAATAAAGATAACAATTCTCAAAATGACACCAATTTAAGCTCTCATCATAATGGGGTTTTTAATTTGTCAGATAGTGAATTAACAGAGGATGAAATAAAATTATTAAGACGGGGATTATCCTTTTGCCCTAAATCCAACATCGATCCTTTCATCTTATATTTAGACTTCAACGAATATATCAGAAACTAACTGTACAAAGACATTTCCTGATAGAGCAAATGAGGGGCAATACAGAGGATAAACCTGATCATTCCCTAAGTAACATTAACAAAACGGATTCCTCAGCAAATGATATCTACAGACAGGTCAAATATTCTCATGTAAATCCAGTAATGAAAAGCAACTATTACCCTGCACATCATAAAGGAGCACATTTAGAAACTTTTCAACATCTGGCCCTAAAGGAAATAAGAAACATTAGGGATATCAAACAAAAGGATAATCTAACAAAGGGAGAAAGATCAGCTATCAAAAAAATGACAGGAAATAAAAACTTGATTCTCCGGCAGGCAGATAAAGGAGGGGGGATAGTAATTATGAACAGGGGGTGGTATAACATGAAAAGTGATAATATTCTACAGGATAAAATATATTATGTGGAATTGGAAAACAATCCCCTGCAGGATGTTTTCAATCAATATAAAATCATGATAAAAAGTGCTAAAAAAATGGAGATACTGAACAAGAAAGAATTTAAATTTCTAAATATAGAAGAATATAAAGTTCCACACTTCTACTTCCTCCCAAAGATCCATAAATCCATCAATGACCCCCCCGGACGCCCCATTATATCGGGCATTAATTCGATAACAAGTAACTTATCCCATTACATTGACTTGTTTTTGCAGAGATATAATGTCAGATTATCATCATATTTAAAAGATTCTACCCAGTTGATAAAGTTGATTACTGAATTGCCACCCATCCCAGGAGCCTTGCTGATTACATTAGATGTTAACTCCTTATATTCCAACATTCCCCATGAAAAAGGATTGAAGGTTATAGACCATATATTGTCCAAAGAAAATGACATCCCTATCCTACAAAAAAAGTTTTTATTGAAAGGGATTGAATTTATTCTACAAAACAACATCTTTAGTGATAGAGAGAAATTATATAAACAGATCAGGGGCTGTGCGATGGGCACTAGATTCGCACCCAGTTATGCTGGTCTTTACATGGGTGCTTACGAATCAGTGGCCATCGCACAGTCCCTTAAAGGTAGTAGGTGCATTAAGTTCTACAAGAGATATATAGATGACCTCTTCCTGGTATGGTCAGGTGAAGAAGAGGAAGCAAGAGAATTTGTCAGACATCTCAACAATAACAATTGGGGACTTCAATTTTCAATGGATTGTTCCAAAACACATATTCAGTATCTGGATCTGCTCATTAGGATCAACCAGGATGGCCAATTCAGCACCTCCACGTTTTTCAAAAACGTGGATGTGAATAGCTACCTGGAGTTCGAGAGCAGCCATTTGCCATCATGGATCAGAAACATCCCATACGGACAGTATCTGCGGATCAGGAAGAACTGCACAGATGATAACAAATTCACTGATGAAGCTAGGATATTGAAAAAGAGATTTGTAGCTAAGAAATATCCTCATAAGCTATTAAAAGACGCATATGATAAATGTAAAGGTTTTTCTCAACAACAATACTTGAAACTTTTAGATGACAACAAGAAAAAGAAAGAGAATGAAATAGCAACCAAAAATACCTATAATTGTAATTTGGTTACAACTTTCAATAAATCCTACAAGAACATTTACACTATGCTGAAAAAATATTGGTTCATTTTACAAGGAGACCCAATTCTGTCAAAAATTATTCCTAAAAAACCGAAAATTATCTTTAGAAGAGGCAAAAACCTTCAAAATATCCTAGCCCCCAGCAGAGCTATCCCAAATAGAGTAAGAGAACCCTCTTCCGTGGCACCTTCCTTGTCACACAGGATAGGTTGCTATAGATGCGGTGTCCGACGGTGTAAATGCTGCAAAATCATAAAACATGGAGCAAAGAATTTTATACCGCGGCTTACTGCGGTTTTTTTCGCGGCCGCACCTGCCGCAAGTGCAAAACCGCACTTGCCGCACCTGCCGCAAGTATGCCTATACTTTGCATAGAAAAAACCGCAACCGCGCCGCAAGTGGAACGGTTATGCGGTAAACGCGGCAGAAGCGTTTTTTTTCACCGCATCTGCCGCGAATTACGAAAAACGCAGATGTGAAAGGGCCCTAAGCCCCTTATCTGTATGTTGTATTTTTATCTGTCCCCCACCCACATTTTTTTTTAAACTTACTAGTAAAAGGGAAAGTTTTATTTGTGATCTAATATCTCGTCTACTACGATGTCAAAGACTTAGCCCTAAGGCTGGTTTCACGCTGGCGTTCCCCTCCGCAGCGTTCTGCAGAGGGGAATAGCCATGTGAGCACAGCCAGCGCAAGCCCCTATGTTTATAATGGGGACGCACGGTGCTGCGCTTGACTTCGCATGACTGTGCGCTCCCATTCATTGCCATATGTGATATGTACGCAGGCGGACAGGCGACATGTTGCATTCCTGGTGCGGATGAGAGTGTGTGATTTGTGCGCAGGCATCCACCTGCCTACAAATCACATATTGCAGTGAATGGGAGCGCACGGGCATGTGCTGTCAAGCGCAGCACCGTGCGTCCCCATTATAAACATAGGGGCTGGCGCTGGCTGCGCTCACATGGCGATTCCCCTCCGCAGAATGCTGCGGAGGGGAACGCCAGTGTGAAACCAGCCTTATACATGTAGAAGTTATCTAGATTTTGAGGCATTAGGAAACAAATGAATACATCTGAGCTCTATCATGGCTAAGTAGATTTAATTTAACCAATAAGCAGAACAGTCCTGTGTTTTTTAACCACTTTTTCAGCCATAACCAGCAGACTACTGGACTATTATTTTCCCATAGTACCCCAAACCTAGGTAAGGAGGGGGACACTACCTGGTACCCACTGACGCCGCATGCACCACTAGTCACTCCAGACCAGAAAGGTGGGGGGACTGATTAAACCCCCATCCCTGGCTGGAGATGGGTCTAACATAGAGTGGTGGGTGGAAAGGTAGCAAGGGAGCTACTTAGAGGGAGTGACAGGAAGAGCAGGACAGTAAGAGGAAACACCAGAGTAGAGGAGAAGGAAGGAGCAGGAGAGTTGAGATCCAGTGAGGGAGCTGAGAAGGACTAAGACCAGAAGACTGGAGCTGGAGGAGCTCGTCCGAGAGAGAGAGAGAGAGAGAGAGAGAGAGAGAGAGAGAGAGAGAGAGAGAGAGAGAGAGAGAGAGAGAGAGAGAGAGAGAGAAGAGACACACAGGCAGGAGCTCCAGAAAGACACAGGCAGGAGCTCCAGAAATTAAAGGTGTCCCAGAGGCACAGGAATTGAGAAATCCACCCATGGGGCTCGCATCCATTGCCGGTCGCAGGCAAGTGGAGGGACCAGGGCCGCATAGGGTCACCGGCCCCAGACTAGTAGAGGAGACTTGAGGCCTCAGCTAGCCAACCGGTGGGGCTGCTGCATCTCCAGGAGTAGCAGCCGAATCCACGCCATTTGCTGCAAAGGTGGCCGGATAGGACCAAAAGGGACGAGGAGAATGTTGCCCGGTAGGGTCCAAGGCCACTGGCGTGGGGCATGGAGCGTGAGGTGCAGGCCGGGAGGGACAGAGCCAGCACAAAAGGGAGACGACCTGGAAAAGGTACACAGAACTGGGTGTCGGCTAAGTGTTTCCAATCTACCTGGGAGTGGCTGGTCCCCTGGCTGGACAGACCCCCGGCTGGACTTTACCACCTGAAAAAAGTGAGTAAAAGTGTGGAACTGCATCAGCTGTGTCCTCAAATTATTCTGGTGTTCCCTGCCCTGCACTTCAACTTCACCACCAGCTACACATTGACTTTATTACCTGCCTCGAGATACCGCTCGACCCACTGGGAGTAACAACATCTGGCTGCATTGTCATCTGCCCTGGAGGTCTAAACTGCAGCGTCAGCAATCCCTGACCAAGCACCGTAGATGGAGTCATGAAATTATCCCCAAAAACCTTAGTCCCCAATTTTTTGTGGACACCGCCAGGGTCACGGAGCCAGGTCTCGACCCCCTTGACTCCCCATCAGTAATGTAGCCGGTTCAGAGTATCTCACGGCCCAGGGAGGCATGTCAGAAGCTGCTGACTGCTTTTATAGTGGCATTAAACACCCTTAAAGGCCTCTTAAAAATTAGGCTACCGTTGGTCAAGTCTGCTGAGGAGGACAGGTTTGATCTACACTCTAATGTGTATGGGGGGAAGATATCAATTGGGTAGGTCCGATCTCAGACTGCCGATTTATTCTGCTGGAGAGAAGTCTGGCAGTGGCTCCATTAGGTCAGGTCCCCATCCCTTTCGGGCTTTCCGTCCAGGCAGTGCTTGTCATCAACATTAACGCAATGTTTTGCATGTGTTCGCTTGCGTTAATGCTGCCATAGACATGCATTGGTGAACGCATATAAATGCACGCAAAAATGTACTTGCGTTTGAAAGTATGCGTTTATTCATAGCGCACATCATAACGCTCCCGACAACCTTATGATGTATGCTATGAATAAACGGAAGCACATTTTGGCTTGAGTGTGGATGCATTCACTAATGCAGGTTTATGGTAGCATTCACGCAAGTGAAAGCAAGCGTTACATTGCGTTAATGCTGATGTTAAGCGCAGCCGCCGGGACGCAATGCCTGAATGTGATGTGGACCTGGCCTTACAGAGAGCACATACGCTCTTATATGAACGAGTGCTCTTGTGTATGGGAAAGCCAGCTGAAACAGCAGCCAGGCCAACAATCAACCAAAGCATTTGTTTGGCCGACAGGCATCTCATACTTAAAGGGTTTTACCTGCTAAATCTTCTAGAATTGCTCCCCTTTCCTGGCTAAAGACAATTCTATATTCCAGGTATCTGGAGTATCCCCTGGTCAATAGATGTGGTCAGTAACATCTACTCTCCCTCATAACTATATCCCCATCCAGATTTTTATTTGATAGCCCTTAAAAAGGTTTTCCACTAATTTCATCCCTTTTATTTGTCCTAACCATTCCCAATGCTTTCCTAATACATTGTAGCGTTTGTCTGATGAAAGCACCGCACTGCAAACCAAGCTCTAGGCTAAGAGGAGCATGAAGTCGAATTTGAGCATGCGTGCCCAGACAGCTGTACCTCACTGAGAGGAAGCCCTGCCACACACTAGTGACCTGTTCAGTTCATTCAATTCCAGTCCCCAGATCAGAAGAAGCAGAGAGAGAACAAAAACAGAAAAATATAGGAGAGATGAGCTTACAGGAGCAAAAGCGTTAACTGCATCAACAACTAATACACTCAGCTGCCTGCTATTTCTCCCAACTTCCCCAAAGACGGTAGAGAAGGTAACAAGCTGCTGCCAAAGAGTCTGGAGTTACTTATTCCCCATGGTATTAAAAGATCAGTCATTTTATTATTTTTATTTATCATCATTTATTTATATAGTGCCATTAGGTTCCATGGCGCTTTACATGAGGATGGGGAGAAAAGCACAATTACAATAACTATAGACAATCAGGACATATAGGTACAGGAGGGGAGGCGACCCTGTCCACAAGGGCTCACAGTCTACGAGGGGTGGGTGGGGATACAGTACGCTGGGGAGTGTCAGTTATGGGGCGGTCGCCTGGGTCTCATGGCAGGTTGTAGGCTTGATGGAATAGGAGAGTCTTCAGGTGACACTTGAAGCTTCTCAGGGTCGGAGAGTGTCTGACGTGTTGGGGCAGGGAGTTCCAGAGCATGGCAGATGCCCGGGTGAAGTCCTGTACGCGGTTGTGCGAAGAGGAGATGAGGGGGGAGCAGAGGAGAAGTTCTTGGGAGGAACGGAGGTTGTGTGAGGGTAGGTATCGGGAGACCAGGGCAGAAATGTATGGTGGGGACAGGTTGTGTATCGCTTTGTATGTCATGGTTAGTGTTTTGAACTGGGATCTCTTGGAGGCGGGGAGCCAGTGAAGGGCTTGGCAGAGAGGGGAGACAGAGGAGTAGTGGGAGGACAGATGGATTAGTCGGGAGCGGAACTGAGGATAGATTGGAGAGGTTTGAGGGAGTTGGCTGGGAGTCCAGTGAGAAGGAGGTTGTAGTAGTCAAGGTGGTAGATGATAAGGGCATGAATAAGTGTTTTAGCGGTGTAGTGGGTAAGGAAGGAGCGGATCCATGAGATGTTTCTAAGCTGGAGGTATGTGGTGATGGCTTCGATGTGGGGCTTGAAGGATAGGGAGGAGTCAAGGATTACCCCGAGGCACTTGGCTTGGTAGACTGGGGAGAAGGCGCAGTCATTAACACAGATGGATAGGTTGGGAAGTGGGGGTGAATTTCTTGGGGGGAAGACTATGAATTCAGTTTTGTCCATATTGAGTTTAAGGAAGCAATGTCCTGATTTATCTAATATGGCCAAACCTAATTTCCCTCTCATATCAGCCATCAAGTAAGAGTCAATATTATTTTTCAAAATTTCAAAGACAAAATTCACTTTTACTAGTTTATAATTTTTTCCCAAACGTGAGCAAGTATTGTCAAGCTCATTCTCATGTAAATTGGTTTTATGTGACAATGTGATGTCATCTCAGCAGCTTTTACATTGATAGCCTATATTAAAATCTTAGTGCAAATTTACATTGTACTTGCTTATTTAGAGATTTTAATTCAAACCAAGCAATTCTTATCAAATGTTACTAATAAAGGATTGAAACTACAGTTTCTCAAAGGTGGTAGAAATGTGTGCAAATTAAAATTGCCAAAATATTCTTTCTATAAGCACAAGTACAAGTTTACAAACCAAATATTTTGGTTAATATAATCAGGTCTTCCTATCTTATCATAGCTTAGGCTGCTGCTATAGTGTTTGGGAAGGAGCCAATGGATTGCAAGACTGAAGTGATTGTCTTTCTTTTCCGCTTTATTTCTGAGAATCCCATGACCTTTCATTTAGGACATAAAATAACATCATTGTCCCATTTGGAACTGAATGATAAATTACACTGGTCAACACTGAACTTGTTACGGATTTAAAAAGGTCCTAATCTGTAGTATCTTGGTGTGCTGAACACATATGACTATGAACATTTTTTTTTTCTTAGCTCTTGTTTTCAAGATATTTCAGATAGAAAACGCCCTATGTTTCACCATGTAAATTTATCCAGTAGGACTGTAACATCCTAAATAAGCCTATAATGATATAATATTGCATCACATTACATAATACCATCATGCAAACATCACCCAGAGATTATTGCATCATTTTCTGATATAATGCAGTACTACTTCCAGACATCTGCTGAAGTAAGCTGGTGTCAGCAGTGGACTACATAAAGCCCTGCCAAAGGTTGAGCATTTAAAATATTTCAGACTTCGTGGCACATGTAGCACCCCTGCAGGGGATTGCCACAGGATCCACCGATGCAAGGAGAGATTTACACCTTGGTACACACAGCACACAACACCTTCCACCCCAGACCTGAAGGGGGCGCTCTACTGGCTGCCTTAAGCCAGATCCCCTTTAAAAGATCCAGGCCTGAGGGGAGGAGTCAGTTAATCCAGTTAGTTAGTTACAGTCAGGCAGTGAAGAGAGAAGGAGTGAGGAGCTGGTCGCTGGGAATGATCCAGGCCCAGGACCAGAGAACACTAACCCAGCTGTGCTGCACCCTTGGGAGAGGGTCGGAGGCCAGTGGAAGAATAGGAGAATTAAAGGAGGGAACAAACCTGGTTTCCCTGTAGCTCACTAGGACACCGGAGTCCGTCACTGCAAAGCATTCAGTGCAGCAGTAAAATCCCGGAAGGACCAGGAGGACCAAATCCCCTGAGGTAACTAGAAAGAGACTCTCAAAACTGACCAAACATAGGACATGGGGCTAAAGGAGGAATAGGGACCCCGTAGAAGGACCTCATTGTCAGTGATAGAGTAAAGCCCTGAGAGGGAAAAGGAGCGGAAAGTTCAGTTACAGGCAGGACTTACCCCAAACCACATTACACAGTGACAGAGGAGGCCTCACAACTCTCCAAGGTGAAAGTCCCAAATTACACCGAAGACCTGGTTACTTCTCTGGACTGTACCTGTTACCCGTCATCAGTAAAAGGTACTGAAACAAAGACTACTGTGTGTGTGTGTGCCTGCTTACCCGCCGCTACCCACAGCATTGACTGCAGAGACGCTACTATGACTCCCCTCATCCATCCCCGCTGCCCTGAGGTAAAGCTCCATCTGTGGGGAGCTGTACTACACTGAGCTGCACCTTAATCACCTCAGCGGCCGGCTGTAGCGCTGGTATACACGTTACCAGGTACCACAGGTGGTGTCACTTAACCAATCCCCTTCAACACCATCATCCCCCACCTTCCCCGCCATTGAGGGTCCAGGGCACGGGACCGGGGACCAACCAGCTGTGATCCCCCATCCAAATCGCCATCAGCGAGTACCCCCTACCCTATCGACCGCGTCACATACAGTTTAAGCTACTGTTACATAAAATGTATTATTTTATCCATTTAGTTACACTACAGAACACTAATGCCTTGAAAGTGCATTAAAACTGTGGACAATTTTTGCTATATTTGTGTGGAAGTAAAATTTGCCAACCAGAAGCATCATTTCTCAAGTGAAGGCAGATCATCTTTACCTCAAATGCAGGACAAAATGCAACACGGCTTTAGTCTAGTGTCTACAAAGTTCTCAAGCTTGTTAGGGCAGAAACCTACAACAAACTAGTAGAAGACATGCTGATGCAGCATCAGAAACTTGGCTGTAATATGTTTCTTAAGATTCACTTCTTCATTTCCATCTGCATTTCTTTCCTGAAAACTGGGGTATGGTTAGTGATGTACATGGCAAACTTTTTCATCAAGATATTGCAACATTGAAACAAAGATGCCAGGGAAAATGGGCCACTACTAAACTGGCTGACTACTGCTGGTTCCTCCCCAGAGATGCTCCCGAAACGCAGTACAAGAAACAGGCAAAGAAATCTAAGACAGTCTATAGCTTGATCTTTTTACAGGTATTCACTGTGGCACCCCTGCTAGGGATTGCCACAGGACCCTCCGGTGCAAAGAGAGACATACACCTTGGTACACACTGCACACAACACCTTCCACCCCAGACCTGGAGGGGGAGCTCTACTTGCTGCCTTAAGCAAGTTCCCGTATAAAGATCCAGGCCTGAAGGGAGGAGTCAGTTAGTCTGCTCAGAGCAGTGAATGGAGCAGTTAGTTCCAGTCAGACAGCCAAGGAGAAGGAACTGGTAGCTGGTACCAAGCCACGCCCAGAACCAGGGGACACTGACCAGCTGTCCAGTACCCTAGGGAGAGGGTCGGAAGCCAGTGGAGGAAGTAGGAGAAAGGAAGAAGGGAACATACCAGGTTTCCCTTTAGCCCACCCGGACACCGGAGTCCAATTCTGCTAATAATCTAATGTGCAGCAGAGAAAGCCCGGACAGACCAGGAGGATCTAATCCCCCTGAGGGAAAGAATAAAAGACACTCAAACCTGACCAAGTATAGGACCAGGGACCTAAGCAGAGAAATAGGGATCCCACAGAAATGTCCTCATTGTTGGTTATGGAGTAGTACCCTGAGAAGGAGAAAGAGCGGCAAGTTCAGTTACAGGCAGAGCTTACCCTAACCACCGCACACAGTGACAGAGGAGGCCTCACAACTCTCCAAGGTGAAAGTCCCAAATTGCATCAAGAACCTGGTTACTCTTCTGGACCGTGCCCGTTACCTTACATCAGTAAAAAAGGTACCGAAAAAGGAGACTATTGTGTGTGTGCGCCTACTTCACCGCCGCAGCCTGTGGAGAGCTGTACTACTCTGAGCTGCACCTCCATCACCTCAGCGGCCAGCCACAGCGCTGGGTATCCACGTTACCAGGTACCACAGGTGGTATCACGTTACCATTTCCCCATTCATCATCATCATCCCCCACCATCCCCGCCATTGAAGGTCCAGGGCATGGAACCAGGAACTGACCAGCCGTGATCCCCTCCCACCGAGGTAACAGCCTTTTCCCAGTATCCGAGTACCCCCTACCCTGTCGACCGACTCATTCACCATAGGCCTATTACTAGTGCCATCCATTTAGTGATGTAAATAATAATTGCCAATTGCAAAATTTAGAGTTAATTTTGCATTTTGACTTTCATATTCATGTTTGAGCACATAAAATTGATAAGAAATGACTAATTTTAGTTCAGTTACATGACTTCTGTGAAAATGTGTTGTCCAGTGTTATAAATTGCTTTTGGGGTAGATATTTGCTTAAAAGGTACCTACAACAGCTACTGACACATCAATGTACTATTTTACATTTGCTTTCAAATGCTGTACTTTATGAAGAAAAAAAAATAAAACACATACTCACCAATACAAGTTCAGGATATTATTTTTCCGACCATAAGATGCACTCTTTTCCTCCAAATTTGGGAGGAAAGTGTGGGGTGTGTCTTATGGTACGAATGTAACAAGTGGGGAGAGGGCAGTGGTGGAGTGGGGTTACAGGAGGCAGGAAATTCTCCCCATTACTGGAATCTGGTGCTGGGGAAACCACGAGGTCCGATGCTAAAAGTGAAGGAATATTTATTAGCCGCTTCCCTGGCCCACCTGTCAGTGCAGAGAAGCAAAAGAATATTCCTTCACTTAAACATTAGACACACGTGGTTTCTCCATTATCGGATTCCTGCAGTGCTGAACCAAAAGAAACCCATGCCCACTCTTCAATTTAATTGGCCCTTTTTTCAGTAGGTGAGGGTTTCAATCATTGCAAGAGATCGCCATAATATTAAATCTGTGTTCGCCTGGGGTGAACACAGAATAGGGAACCGTTTAGGATCCCAAAAGAGCCAAATCTTTTTGGTGAATGGAGCCATGAGAGCTGGATTACCAAAAAGAGCCGGACTGCCCATCACTACATTGTAGAGCCTGTGGTGAGGTAATGAAGAGGGCAGGCTAGAGCATCACATGACAGCATAGGGCCTTACTTCTTCATTATGTCACCACTGGTCCTGCAGGCACTGCACTACAAACTATGCAGCTTCCTCTTACAGGACCTGTGGTGAGGTAATAATAGGGAGGGCTCTGTGTGGTCATGGGATGCTCCAGCCCTTCATTACCTCACCACAGGTCTTGTAAATTGTAGAAAGAGATACGTTAGGGTTTATAGTGTGGCCGCAGAACCTGCAGTGATGTGAGCACAGCCTGTAATTAAAATTTTATTAATTACAACACATAAAAAAGCACTCTACCACTCCCGTGGTGAACTAGAACTCCCAGCATGCCGTAGGATATGCAGTACATTATTATTATTTATTTATATAGCGCCATTAGGTTCCATGGCGCTTTACATGAGGATGAGGGAGACAAGAACAAGTACACTAAATCTAGGCTATCAGGACGTACAGGTACAGGAGGGGCAGGGACTCTGTCCACGAGGGCTCACAGTCTAAGAGGGGCAGATTAGGATACAGTAGGATGGGGGAATGTCAGGTATGGGGAAGTCGCCTGGGTCTCATGGCAGGTTGTAGGCTTGACGGAACAAGCGAGTCTTCAGGTGACACTTGAAGCTACTCCGGGTAGGAGAGTGTCTGACGTGTTCGGGCAGGGAGTTCCAGAGTAAGGCAGATGCCCGGGAGAAGTCCTGGACTCGGTTGTGCGAAGAGGTGATGAGGAAGGGAGCAGTGGAGGAGTTCTTGGGAGGAGCGGAGGTTGCGTGAGGGTAGGTATCGGGAGACCAGGTCGGAGATGTATGGTGGGGCCAGGTTGTGTATGGCTTTGTACGCCATGGTTAGTGTTTTGAATTGGGATCTCTTGGAGACAGGGAGCCAGTGAAGGGCTTGGCAGAGGGGGGAGACAGGGGAGTAGCGGGAGGACATGTAGATGAGCAGCGCAGCTGAGGATAGACTGGAGAGGTGTGAGGGAGTTAGCCGGGAGGCCATTGAGAAGGAGGTTGCAGTAGTCAAGGCGGGAGATGATAAGAGCATGGATGAGTGTTTTAGCGGCGTCGTGGGTAAGGATAGAGAGGAGTCAAGGATTACCCGAGGCACTTGGCTTGGGGAACTGGGGAGAGGGCGCAGTCGTTGATGCAGATGGATAGGTTGGGAGGTGGGGTGGAATTTCTTGAGTTTAAGGAAGCGAGCAGAGAAGAAGAGATGGCGGAAAGGCATTGTGGGATTTTCAAGAGTAGGGAGGTGATGTCAGGGCCGGACAGGTAGATTTGGGTGTCGTCGGCGTAGAGGTGGTACTGGAGGCCATGGGACTCAATGAGTTGCCCTAGGCCGAGAGTGTAAATGGAGAAAAGTAGGGGTCCCAGAACCGAACCTTGGGGGACTCCGACAGAAAGGGGGTAGGGTGAGGAGGAGGTATGGGAGTGTGAGACGCTGAAGGTCCGGTGCGCTAGGTATGAGGAGATCCAGGAGAGGGCAAGGTGGGTGATGCCAAGGGATTCCAGGATCCGGAGAAGAAGGGAGTGGTCAACCGTGTCGAAGGCGGCAGACAGGTCAAGGAGTAGCAGGATGGAGTAGTAGTGTTTGTTCTTGGCGGTCAGTAGGTCGTTGGTGACTTTGGTCAGAGCTGTTTCGGAATGGAGGGGGTCGGAAAGCCGGACTGTAGGCGGTCGAAGTGGGAGCAAGAGGAGAGGTAAGAGGACAGTTCGGAGTGGACGTGCTGTTCAAGTAGCTTAGAGGCGAATGGGAGAAGAGATATGGGGCGATAGAGACAGAGGTAGGGTCAAGTGAGGTTTTTTTTAGGATGGGCGTGATTAGGGCGTGTTTGAAGGCCGAGGGGAAGGTACCAGTGCTAAGTGAAAGGTTAAAGAGGTGGGTGAGGGCTGGGATGAAAATGGAGGTGTGGCTCGGAATGAGGTGGGATGGGAGCGGGTCGTGGGCGCTGGTGGTGAGGTGTGATTTTGACAGGAGGGAGGAGAGTTGGTCTTCAGTTATGGGGGGGAAGTGGCTGATCGAGGAGGAGGGCAGTGTAGGTGGGAAGGGGAGTTGTGGGGATAGTGGACCAAAGCTGCTTCTGATCTTGTCGATCTTCTCCTTGAAGAAGGTCGCAAAGTCTTCAGCAGAGATGAGGGGAGAAGGGGGAGGAGCAGGCGGGCGAAGTAAGGCGTTGAAAGTTTTGAAGAGCTGTTTGGGGTTGCGGGACAGAGAGGTTATAAGGGATGAGAAGAACACTTGCTTGGCGGTAGCAAGTGCCGTCTTGAAGTCAGTGATGGATTGCTTGAACAGAGCAAAGTGCTCGGGGTGTGAGACTTTTTCCATCTCCTCTCGGCGACTCTGGACGCCTGTCTCAGGTTTTTAGTGAGGGTGGTGTGCCAGGGTACATGCTGGAATCTTAAAAGCAGCACTCCAGTGTTATTTTTCAGTGCTGGAGCGGTGCTTTAAATATAAGCCCCTGTGCCTCCATGCGTATACTCACCCCCCAGAATCTTCATATAGTACTTTACGGACACCAATCCGGTCCCACAGCACCATCTTCTGCCCAGAGCTTCCAACATAGCAACATATTATTATATATAATATCACAAAATATAATAGAATCTTATTTATGTCATTAAATATTTTAGCACATTTTTTGATTCAAATTTTTTTCTGTATTTTCAACCTCTAAAATCTGGGTTCGTCTTTAAGTCTGAAAAATACAGTAATATACTGTAGCATGAAGCAGCTCACATGATAACAGAGGAATCACAGCTGTAAAATACTAATGTAATGAGCAACCACTCATACACCAATCATTCATTTGCTTAGTATTACCCATGCACATGGATAAGACTTGCATTAAGGTACCAGTCACACAGATACGCCTAACCCTAGTCTAGCATGATGTATTGGATGGATATTCTTAGGACATAGACAATTCAAAATTACTAAATAAACCAGTAATTCTGTACTCTATTAAGAAATACTTATGTACACTGTCCAGTCATTTGTATGTAAATAACAAATAGGCCACATAGCAAAAAACAGTTCCTAAAAAGTAGTCTACTACTGAATAAGGAGAAGAGAAAATGGTGAAGTCATGACTAATCTAATAAGGAGAAAGCAGAACCACAAACTCAAAAGTCTAAGGCTCCATTCCGGCAAAGCAACTCCTTGTGGATTTATAGTGCAGGTTTAATGTATTGCAACATATACCATTGCTGCAAAATCTTGAGGGAGACGCAAAACTCAGCCTTCTTTTAAAATGTATATACTTTGGATCTCAAACCTGCAGATCCTGCCATTTACACTGTGGATATAGTTGGCAATGCATGTATGAGATTTCTTAAAAAGTAATGCACTATGAAGGCACTTTAAAACCAAGCAGATTCTCTTCAAGGGAAGGTGTAGCAGAAAATTAACTGTTTTTGCACAGCGAGAAATTATAATAAAGGCGCCTGAATATAAGTAATTCTGCCATCTTTGAATTATAAACGCCCATTTACAGTACATGTGTCAATAAGTTACATTTTTAATTCAATTTGACTAGAAAATATAGCCACAAAGATCATTCAGGTGTTTTATGCATATTTTATTATATAGGATCACTTATTATTGTGGTGCTGTTAAGATGGATAGTTATTTGAAGTCCTTGTATTGGAATATCCTGCATACATTAATCCTTAATAGTTCAGTTCTATTAGCTAAATCAACTTAGTAACTAGAGGTCATCGACTCGTTAACTCATTTTGTTCACATGAGTGGAAAACCCCATGATTGTTTCTAAAGCTATGACAAGTAGAGGGGGACTCCAATATAGCTTGTACGTCTTCAAGCATAATTAAAACCCAACTTCACTACTAACCTTCATTTACCATTCTTATGAAACTTCCATCTCTATGCACATTAAATTGTATTAATACTTGTCGTTATTATATTCCCTAGTTTATGTATGTGCCCTCCAACTTGCCTACTATTTAGAGACGTCTTGTACTACTGCTTATCATTTTATGTATGGAGACTTACTGTTTTTTTGCATTACCAGGTCTAAATTTAAAACGGGTTATCTGGGAATATTTTCTCATGGGTTTAAGAACTGACAAGCAGGTAGTTCCTAATTCCCCAATTCCTAATTACCTGCCTATTCTCAGAGCTGGTTCAGAGCAGTCACAGACTGACCCTGCCAGTGATTTTGTGGCTTCAGTTAATGTCACATTGATAAAGCAGCTCTTTCTTTTCCAGGCTGCACTGTCAACAGGGCATGACAGTCACCATCATGCTGATTGTCAGCTTGCTCCCCGCAGTTAGGCAGTGGGGAGCTGGCTGTCAATCAACAGGAAAACTGCAGTACTATTATTATAGCGCAATTTAATCCATGGTGCTTTACATGTGAAAAAGGAGCATACATAGACAAGTGCAATAACTATAAATAAAACAAGGCACACAGGCATAGGAGGAGAGAGGACCCTGCCCATGAGGGCTCACAGTCTACAAGGGATGAGTGATGATACATTAGGAGAGGGTATAGCTGTCCATGAGGCAGTTTAGTGGACTAAGGTTATTGCAGGTTGTAGGCTTGCCAAAAGAGGTGGGTCTTCAGAATCCTTTTGAAGGTTTCCGGGCTGGACGAGAGTTTGATGTGTTGGGGCATAAAGTTCCAGAGCATGGGGAATGCACAGGAGAAATCTTGTATATGGTTGTGGGAAAAAAAGAGATAAGAGGGAGGTAGAGAAGGAGATCTTGTGAGGATCACACTAACACTTTGTTGACCTAGCAGTCCGGAGGAGGAAGAGTTGCTCTGTCAAAGTGACATTACCGGAAGCCAGAGGATCACCAGCAGGAGTGGTTTGTGATAGCTTTAAGATGGCAGAGATCAGCATTGGGCAGAACACACGTATAGTTAGCAACGAACTGTGAATTCTTAAGCTCAAAGGAAAAGAATTAATAGTTCTGGATAACCCATTAATATGTGGTATGTGTTGACAAATAGATCTCCCAGTAGGTTACATTTCTTGGCCTTTGGACTGGCCATGATTTCATTGAAAAAAAAGGATATAATTTGAAACAGAAAGGAAAATGGTTACAATCATGTTACTTGACATGTTCTATCCTTACATAACAATGCTTTCTCACTAAAGTTTAGTCCTCCCCATCGACAGGCATATGATATTTTATCTGGAGCCCAAAATAGAACATTTAATAACTTTCCATCCTATATAGCTCTATGTAGTGGTTTTCATTATACCTCTGCCAAGTACCTTCTACTCAAACAATTGACGTCAAATTATCACCAATGTTACGATCAGCATTAAAAGCATAGTATTAGCATCATCTGAATAGTCATAAGCGACCAATTCTGCAGCTCTCTGTGTATATGTACAAGTTATAAATACGCCTGGCTACACACTAAATGAATATGACTGTGCAGTGTGTATGAATTCATGATAAAGCTGAATGCTTGAAAAGTGACAACCTCATGACCAGTCTATAAAAATAATAAAGACCAGTTGTCCCAAGTATTCTTACAAAAGGTAGGAAATGGAATAAAACTTATGGTTTACCCTCAGGGCAATTCCAGAAAAAAGTAAGAGGCCATTGGAAGCGAATTCCTTTTACAAACCAGAAACAATCAAGATCATTTTATGTTAAAGTTTACATTGATTAGACTTGGCTGAAATTTAGAGAATTCTAATGTCTCCAGAACGCCGGATGAAGTTAATCACATTGTACTGGTGCTTTGTAATTGGAAAAGAATGCAGATTCATTGAAAATGACATGTTCCACAAATGACTATTTACTGTTCCTGTGGTGAATTGAGAATGTGCACAGTGTTTTCAAGAAATCTACAGATTTATCTTATCTCCTTGCCTTGGATTGTTGTTTGACAATGTCTGCGTCTGAGAAATGTGTGACCTCTACTATATTGTAAAATATTGAAATTTAAGAACATAATTCCTTCTAGACGAAAAATATGTAGGAAGAATTCCAAACAAATATCTAAAATAGCAAACAATTGCATTCCTAGCCTGGCTGTATTTAGTCTAAAGTCAACTCAACTGCAGCAAACACAAAAATGTAAGAAGCTGAAAGAGTAAAAGTTTCTACGAGAGCTATTGTAGGTTTCCCTAGAGTTTGACAATTTGCTGGAATTTAATTCAAATGCTTATTTGTAGTATTTTTTTTTTTACTACTTAAGAGAGCAAATCTATACACCTCTGTATACCATTTTCTTGCTGTTGCAGATATGTATACATTTTCCATTACCATTAGGCCAAGTCTGAGGTGTACCTTTGGGGTTGAAGAGTGTTACAGTGGTCCTGAGGACCTGAAGCTAATTGGGCCAAAATGTCTTTCTGCACTATATGGAAAAGACTAATATAAAGTACGCAGCGAGGCTTCGTGTAAGACACGGTTCACACTTTAGGGATTTGAAAATCATACTGGTCACTAGATTGTTCCCCATAAATAACTACTTGAAGAAGAGGTGACCATGTGAAGCTTTGCACGATCAGTTCTGTGTTCTTAACACACTTTGAATACAATTCAACATTTTTCACCCAAAAGGGAGTTTGTCACCCCAAAATGCCAACTTATACTAAATATGTAGGGAACTTGTCCCCTATGAATGTTTTACCAGTAATCTATCATTTAGGGCTTTGGTTAGTATAAAAATGTATTTAGTTTGCAAAACAGGGAGCTTCAATTAGCCATTGGTGAGGCCAAAGATTCAGTGTACCTACTTTGCATTCTGAGCACTGTCATATCTTGATTAACAGTGATCAAGTTAGTGTTGACTGAACTCTGCAGATGGGTTCAGTGTTATTACTGGGTTTCATTGCTGGCTCCTGTATACAGAAGTGGTGGCCACAGACATCAGCCAGCAATTAAGAGCCGACAATGGCTATGTGAGTGCGACTGCCATATGCATGTAGAGGTGCCGAGCCACTGAACTCAATCAGTGATTTGGAACTATACCACAGACAATGTGGTTATACTAACATAGTGTCACTACCAACTGATCACCTATTGGCAGCCACCGCTTGTTACTGTACTAAAGACAGGAGCCAGCAATAACTCCATATGGGCATGGCTGCAGTGTTCAATTAAGATATGACAGTGCTAAACATGCAAATTAAGGAGACATAACTGAACTAAAGCTACCTCATTTGCATAGGAAATAAATTACTTTTTTTATGCGAACTACAATGCTTAAAGCCATACTACAATTATATTGTTTATAGGGGCAAAGTCCCTTACATTCTTGTACAAGTGGTTTAGTTAGCATTTTGTGGATGACACACTCCCTTTAAATCTTTCAAAACATAATCACTCTAGTCACATTTCAGTTACTTAAAAATCCATGTCACAATAGCTGTATAATCTTTATTGAAAAATTTCCCACCTGACCCTAAAGCTAGAGCCGGAAACATAACATACAGATTTGAATGCAAGATGAGGAAAAAATATAGAGATAATTACACACTATCACTGATTTCCAAAGCTAGAATACCAGTCTCATCAAATCAGAGCTTTATTCAATAGTTCATGGAGTATGCATTGTACAATCTGGTAACATCCTCCACAATATAAAGTTTGATAGAGTCACATGTACTAAGTAAATATATATATGTAATAAGATGTAGAAATGCTTTTTTATAATAATTATACAGTCATGGCCAAACGTTTTGAAAATGATACAAATATTAATTTTAACAAAGTCTACTGTTTCAGTTTCTCTAATGGCAATTTGCATATACTCCAGAATGTCATAAAGAGTGATCAGCTTAACAGCAATTACTTGCAAAGTCAATATTTGCCCAGAAAATGTACTTTAACCCCAAAACACATTTCAACATCATTGCAGTCGTGCCTTAAAAGGAGCAGCTAACATTGTTTTAGTGATTGTTCCATTAACACAGGTGTGGGTGTTGATGAGGACAGGGCTGGCGATCAGTCAGTCATGATTAAGTAAGAATGACACCACTGGACACTTTAAAAGGAGGCTGGTGCTTGGTATCATTGTTTCTCTTCAGCTAACCATGGTTATCTCTAAAGAAATACGTGCAGCCATCATTGCACTGCACAAAAATGGCCTAAGAGGGAAGAGTATCGCAGCTAGAAAATTGCACCTCAGTCAACAATCTATCGCATCATCAAGAACTTCAAGGAGAGAGCTTCCATTGTTGTCAAAAAGGCTCCAGGGTGCCCAAGAAAGACCAACAAGCGCCAGGACGGTATCTTAAAACTGTTTCAGCTGTGGGATCGGACTACCAGCAGTGCCGAGCTTGCTCAGGAATGGCAGCAGGCTGGTGTGAGTGCTTCTGCACCCACTGTGAGGTGGAGACTCTTTGAGCAAGGCCTGGTTTCAAGGAGGGCAGCAAAGAAGCCACTTCTCTCAATAAAAAAACATCAGGGACCGACTGATATTCTGCAAAAGGTACAGGGAGTGGACTGCTGAGGACTGGGGTAAAGTCATTTTCTCTGATGAATCTCCTTTTCGATTGTTTGGGACATCTGGAAAACAGCTTATTCGGAGAAGAAGAAGAGGTGAGCGCTACCACCAGTCTTGTCTCATGCCAACTGTAAAGCATCCTGAAACCATTCATGTGTGGGGTTGCTTCTCAGCCAAGGGAATCGGCTCACTCACAGTCTTGCCTAAAAACACAGCCATGAATAAATAATGGACCTGGAATGTCCTCCAAGAGCAACTTCTCCCAACCGTCCAAGAGCAGTTTGGCGCCCAACAATGCCTTTTCCAGTATGATGGAGCACCTTGCCATAAAGCAAACGTGATAACTAAATGGCTCAGGGAACAAAACAGAGATTTTGGGTCCATGGCCTGGAAACTCCCCAGATCTTAATCCCATTGAGAACTTGTGGTCAATCATCAAGAGACGGGTGGACAAACAAACACCAACAAATTCTGGCAAAATGCAAGCATTGATTATGCAAGAATGGACTGCTATCAGTCAGGATTTGGTCCAGTAGTTGATTGAGAGCATGCCAGGGAGAATTGCAGAGGTCCTGAAGAAGAAGGGTCAACACTGCAAATATTGACTTGCTGCATTAACTCATTCTAACTGTCAATATAACCTTTTGGTGCTCATAATATGATTGCAATTATATTTCTGTATGTGATATAAACATCAGACAAACACAAATAAAAACTAGAGGGCAGCAGATCATGTGAAAATATAATTTTGGTATCATTCTCAAAACTTTTGGCCTTGACTGTACAGTGTGCCATTTCAGAAGCCACATGGTCCATTCACACAGGCTGACCGGCAGCACGATCGTTTGACTGTTTACACAGGTAGACCAAAGCAAACGATTTGCACTAAGCAAAATAGTGCGGTTTAAAAAAATAATAAAAAAAAAAAAAACGCAGCTCCAAAAACGGATTAGAAATGTTCAGTGTGAACTTGGCCTAATGAGCATGTAAATTTTTGTTTCATTATTCTGGTGTGCTTTTTGCACCACTAACATTCAATTACTTACCCTTCTTGTGATCCCCGGTGATGTATACCTTTTGGGCACCAGCAAGACCTTTGGGTAGTCTGTACGAATCTTCCAGGACCTGGCACCATGTGACTCAGTTGCATGAGGCACAGGTCCTGTAAGTACCTGTACTACTCACAGACAGGACCTGCTGATGCCCGGAAGGCAGACATCACCAGGGATCACTATCGGATTGCGGGGGAAGGTAAGAAAGTGTGCGTGTCTCTTTCCACCAAAAATGGAGCAAAAAAGCAGCACTAATGGATGATACATTTGCGATGCTTTTTTGCAAAAAGAGAATCCGTTCTTGGTGCAGACACTGCACAAAAAAAGAATCAATAAAAAAATGGAGCAAGAACGCTCTGTCTGAACTTAGTTTTAGAAAGCAGTTACAAGAGGAAGTCAGCCTTGACGTGTCACACACATTGCTCAGATGAATCGCCTTTTCT
This sequence comes from Allobates femoralis, assembly GCA_033576535.1. Lineage (NCBI taxonomy): Eukaryota > Metazoa > Chordata > Amphibia > Anura > Aromobatidae > Allobates > Allobates femoralis. Next base: position 286,757,217 of record JARQOC010000005.1, read on the forward strand.
TCTACTACTCAAAACCGATACCTATCACGGATGAATACAAAGGTGTAAATGTTAGAACTATTAATCTACTAATCCAGGTCTGCTACATCTGTATGTAAAACTCAGGTCAGTCCAGAAAAATTGCATTGACGTTTGACTTTTCCTTGTTATTTCCAGTGCTAGTCTTTATTTATCTCTTATGGGGTTTTTCTACTCTTTCATTGCTATGGCAACAGCTCTTTCTGCACAGGTTCCTACATATATGAATGTGGGTCATAAAGAAAAGCAAGCATTGCAAAGTTGATGGTTTGTAATATTTAATACAGCTCTAAATTGCCATTTGATGCTTGGTGAAGACGTGCTTACCGCCAAGCATTTTCATCTAAGGTCTACTGTAGCACCGTCAGCCATTTTGTCTAAAAATAAATCATTCACACGGACATTTGTGTCTCTTTTGCATGTTAAAGTCAGTACATGATGTTTTATTTAGGATATACTACATGACAGCTGGGATTTCTGAAGGCTACGTTTGACATTCTTCTATAAATACAGATGTAGGCCAGTCTCAAGTGTGATGATCTGATGTATATGTTAATGGAAATTGTTTTTTGGTAGAATGAACAGTCCAAATCTATAATTAAAGAAGCAGTTTTAAGATATTTCCAATAAATAGTTATCTGTGTTAAGAGTAAAGAAGATACCATAGATATTAGATTAAAGGTGTAACATAAAATAAAAAATAAAATAAATTGTTTTCAGGAAACAGATGGGGACCACTAAGTTTTGGAAAATAAGCTGCCCTCATTTACATTTTCCACCTTCTAAATCAGAAGATAGATAATAGCAAAAGAATGAAAGATTTAATAGATGGACATCAATCTTATGTTAATATAAAATATTGGAATCCGGCTCAACTGGAATGGATTTTCCTTTTCTTTTCCAATAAAGATGGTGCATGCAAAAGAAAAATATATATGGTCGACATAACCCAGTCGACTGCATTAAGAAGTCTCGAGTCAAGTCGACCATGTCATTTTTTTCTTTTGTATGCACCATCTTTATTGAAAATGAAAAGAAAAGAAAAATCCATTCCTGTTGAGCCGGATTCCAATTTTTTCTATTAACTTTGATGCAAGGCCTAGGCGAAGCCGGTGTCTGAGCCCCAAGTGGATGAGCTAAGAGCAGTCGGGTGAGCTGGAACCTATTCTTTTTCCAAAATATGTTTATTGACTCTTATCAGAATACCATAGATATTAAGTAATAAAGTAATAAAACAAGAATAATTATATCTGTTAACAAAAGAACTCCAAAAGGAATCTCCCCCCTTTCCTCCCTCCCTACGTGCTCTATCAACTAATCGCAGGATTCAAGTCACCTCCATCCATCTATAAGTGATAGTATGTGAAAAGTTCTAGTGATCATTTCTCGCCAGACAAGTTATTACTTTTACGGAACATATTAAACATCAATCTATGGCATGCTCCGCCAGGGATCTATCAGCACAGTATTAGTTAAACTGTCTACAAATGCCAATTGGTCATCTGACCACAGTTATTAAATATTATATTTGAATTTGGATGCATATACAGTTAGGGCCAGAAATATTTGGACAGTGACACAAGTTTTGTTATTTTAGCTGTTTCCAAAAACATGTTCAGAAATACAATTATATATATATATGGGCTGAAAGTGCACACTCCCAGCTGCAATACGAGAGTTTCCACATCCAAAGCGGAGAGAAAGGGTTTAGGAATCATAGCTCTGTAATGCATAGCCTCCTCTTTTTCAAGGGACCAAAAGTAATTGGACAATGGACTCTAAGGGCTGCAATTAACTCTGACGGCGTCTCCCTCGTTAACCTGTAATCAATGAAGTAGTTAAAAGGTCAGGGGTGGATTCCAGGTGTGTGGTTTTGCATTTGGAAGCTGTTGCTGTGACCAGACAACATGCGGTCAAAGGAACTCTCAATTGAGGTGAAGCAGAACATCCTGAGGCTGAAAAAAAAAGAAAAAATCCATCAGAGAGATAGTAGACATGCTTGGAGTAGCAAAATCAACAGTTGGGTACATTCTGAGAAAAAAGGAATTGACTGGTGAGCTTGGGAACTCTAAAAGGCCTGGGCGTCCACGGATGACAACAGTGGTGGATGATCGCCGCATACTTTATTTGGTGAAGAAGAACCCGTTCACAACATCAACTGAAGTCCAGAACACTCTCAGTGAAGTAGGTGTATCTGTCTCTAAGTCAACAGTAAAGAGAAGACTCCATGACAGTAAATACAAAGGGTTCACATCTAGATGCAAACCATTCATCAATTCCAAAAATAGACAGGCCAGAGTTAAATTTGCTGAAAAACACCTCAAGAAGCCAGCTCAGTTCTGGAAAAGTATTCTATGGACAGATGAGACAAAGATCAACCTGTACCAGAATGATGGGAAGAAAAAAGTTTGGAGAAGGGAACGGCACATGATCCAAGGCACACCAAATCCTCTGTAAAACATGGTGGAGGCAACGTGATGGCATGGGTATGCATGGCTTTCAATGGCACTGGGTCACTTGTGTTTATTGATGACATAACAGCAGACAAGAGTAGCCGGATGAATTCTGAAGTGTACCGGGATATACTTTCAGCCCAGATTCAGCCAAATGCTGCAAAGTTGATTGGACGGCGCTTCATAGTACAGATGGACAATGACCCCAAGCATACAGCCAAAGCTACCCAGGAGTTCATGAGTGCAAAAAAGTGGAACATTCTGCAATGGCCAAGTCAATCACCAGATCTTAACCCAATTGAGCATGCATTTCACTTGCTCAAATCCAGACTTAAGACGGAAAGACCCACAAACAAGCAAGACCTGAAGGCTGCGGCTGTAAAGGCCTGGCAAACCATTAAGAAGGAGGAAACCCAGCGTTTGGTGATGTCCATGGGTTCCAGACTTAAGGCAGTGATTGCCGCCAAAGGATTCGCAACAAAATATTGAAAATAAAAATATTTTGTTTGGGTTATGTTTATTTGTCCAATTACTTTTGACCTCCTAAAATGTGGAGTGTTTGTAAAGAAATGTGTACAATTCCTACATTTTCTATCAGATATTTTTGTTCAACCCTTCAAATTAAACGTTACAATCTGCACTTGAATTCTGTTGTAGAGGTTTCATTTCAAATCCAATGTGGTGGCATGCAGAGCCCAACTCGCGAAAATTGTGTCACTGTCCAAATATTTCTGGCCCTAACTGTAGTTATATAGAGTTATATCATCTGACACCATCTTGCTTCTTCATGCTTCATGGGCAGTCCTCTGAGTGACTATGGATATTCCATCTAGCAAGAAAACAAATCATGGTAAGGCTACTGACGAGGCCAGGGCTAGGGGGAAGGGGGGATACTTGGCCACCAGGTCAGCTGAGTAGGGTGTCACAGGTGGACGGAATCCCGGTGCCGTGCCCTGGGGATCATTTGAAAGGGGATGTTGATGATGGGAGAAGGGGCTATTTACAGGGGAACGTGACGCCACCTGTAGTTCCCGGTGATATGGTACCGGCGCTGCCAATCGGCCGCTGAGGTGATGGTTAGGGCAGCAAAGTGTGGTACAGCTCCCCACAGGTGGAGCTTTACCTCAGGGCAGCGATGAAGGAAGATCGTGAGGGAGGGCAGTGTGAAGGATGAGGTAGAGGCAGGGATAGTCTTTCTGGCACAAAGGTGAATTACCGCCGTTAAACAGGCACACGGACACACAGGGATGGTTGTTTCGGTACCTTTTACTGATGGTCACATAACAGGTACAGTCCATAGTACTCACCAGGTCCTCGGTGCAATTTGGGACTATCACCTTGGAAAGTTATGAGGCCTCCTCTGTCTCTGTGCTCTGTGTTGTGGGATGAGTCCTGCCTGAGCCTGAACCCTCCACTTCTCTGTTACCTTAAAATGACAATGAGGTCCTCCTGCAGGGTCCCTGTTCCCTCCTGCGGCCCCTGGTCCTGTGCTTGGTCAGTTTAATGTCTTTTTCTCTATCTCCTCAGGGCTGAACTCCTCCTGAGTTTACTGGGCTTTCTGTGCGGCTCTGCAGGCTGGCAGCATCGGACTCCAGTGTCCGGTTGTGCTAAAGGGATATATATTTGGATCCCTTTTCTTGTTCCCTGTCGCCTCTACTTGCCTCCGGCCCCTTCCCTGGGGTGTGCGCAGCAGTCAGTCGTCCCTGGTCCTGGCCTGTATCTCTCACCAGAGACCAACAGCTCTGTCTCCTCCCTTCTCCTCTCCTCACACGAACTAGCTGAAAACTGTCTCCTGGGACTAACTGTCTCCTCCTCTCAGCCTGGATCTTCTTAAAGGGGAACTGACCTAATGCAGCCAGTGGAGTTGGTCAGTATTTTACATCAGTATTTACAAGCCAAACCCAGGAGTGGAACAATCAGAGGAAAAGTATAATAGAAAGACGTCACCACTTCTGGATTTATCATCCGCTCCTGTTTTTGGCTTACAAAAACTGATGTGAAAAACTGACCAAAAACTGTGAATGTAACCTTAGCGACATGAAAGCCAAGGAGAAGAAAGTTATGAACATGTAGAACACGGATTCCTAACTGCAGTCCTAAGAGCCACCAATAGATCATGTTTTCAGGCTAACTGTATCATTGCCCATATCAGAACTCCACCACCTGGGCAATACTAAAGAAACCCTTAAAACATGATGTGTTGGCAGCTCTTGGGGACTGGAGTTGTGAAACACTAGCATAGAGGAATGCAAACTTTTGTGAGGAAGTAAGGTTTGGTTTTCAGCACTACGCCCATTTCATTTTTCATGTGCTTTCCTCCGAATCTATACAATGTATTTTCTGCATTTTATAAAATTTTAGACACATTCCTCTTTATCCACTGCAGAACTCTTTACAGCTTCCTCTTGCTCTCTCCTGACATCTTTAGAAGGGAATCTGTCATTAGGATCAACCCTCCTACGCCAACTATATGGGCATGTCTTATTCCATAGAAATCCATGTTTTTCTTCTAGGTAAGTAAGCTATTCCAGGCAATGGGCAGGACACTGATCTGCAGTACAATCTGTCTCCAGATTTTATTTTGAATGAAAAAGAGAATTACCAGTGTGAGACATGTAATGACTGACAGTCTAAATATCTCACACTGGTAATGCCACTTTTCATATAAAATAAGCTCTGGAGGCATATTATCAGGGAGATCTGTATCCGGACCATAGATCTTACCAGCTCATTTTCATATAAGAAGAATGTGGATTTCTCTGAAATATGATATCTGATTGCAGACATAAAGGTATAATTTTATTTAAATTTCTATGAGCTGCATGCCCATAAAGATGGCTTGAGAGGGTCGATCCTACTAAGAGATTCCCTGTAAAGGGAATCTGTTAGCAATTTTTTTGCTGTTCAAGGTGAGGGCAGCATACAGTACGGTTTAAAACACTGAATTCAACTAAAAACAGAATTCAACAATGTGTCACATGCCAACCCCTGTGCTGTTTACTTAAGCTGAATGTTTTATCACTAGAACATTATCATTGCTGCTACTAGCAGGCTTGAGCCATGTTGTCCGACTCTGCCCCCTCTTGTGGTTGGCATCTCACTGGCTAAAGAAATTTCCATACAGACTCTGGTGTGGGTGGGCGCAGCAGTTTTAGCTCTGCTGCATGGCTAAATCTACAACCTCCGATTGTGTCACAACCGTTGCACCCAGTAAACTAAGTGATACATTTTTGGATTCAGGATCTCTATACCCACATCATTCTGCTCACAGATGGGGTAGCAAGCGCCTGCTTTTACACTAAGAAAGGGCATTGGGGAGTAAAGAAAGTCATCATAACAAGCAGAAGTTCTGACGGATTTGTACATTTTGCAGATCATTCAGATAGACAAACGAGTTAAAGACACTCTGCAACAGCAAAATAACTGTAAAATGTTAAAGGAAGCTGAGCTATTCAGCTATTTTCCTATGGTAAGTGTTAAATAAGTTGTGGTATGTCAGGTTTTAAATTAAGATACCAGGAGGTATCAAAAACAGTGTATTTGGCCTTGACAAATCTTTATTGATACAGTCATGTATATATTATGTGTGTTTTTAAGTGCATTTCACACTATAAACACATTCATTTTTCACCTGCAAATTTTCCATATCTAATGCAACTTTTATTTTGAAAATCTGTGTATCTGTATGACAAATGAAATATTGCGGATTTTAAAAACACACCTGCATGTCAATCTGCACAGAGTAATAAAAGTGGGTAAGATTTCTATACATTCAATTTATTTTGTTGTGTTTTATTGTCCAGTGAAGATAAGCAGCATCAAAATCTTATTGTGGGAACTTAACATTAAAAAGTTGCTTACCTCTGCTTTCATTAAGCAAACAATTAAAAAAATATACTAAGGTGCCCATTGTATTTCTGAGCCTAACTGTATAGTAGGGCTCTAGAGGGAGAGGTAAGGTAGGGACAATTTAGGGCTATTAAAAGGGGAAATTTATACTATTTAATAAAGATATATTTTTAATGGACTCTTTGCCTTCTATAGGTGTGAGCGGGATTAGGTAAATAATTGTTTATTTTCATTCTTGGACTATACAGGTGGGCTTTAATATTACTATAAAGTGTGACAATAAGGGCTATTATTAAAAGGAGGCACACCGGGGGTCATTATTAAAAAAGGAGCTACAAAGGACATTAACATTAAGAAGGCAGAATGGACGTTCATCAAAAGGAAAACTAGGAATCATTTTCATACAGAGATGCAAGGGAATCGGTATCATAAGCACAATTGTTGATGTTATTATTATTGGGAGTCAGAGTGCATTATTATTGTGGTGCCCCTGCAGTCTGGTTGCCACAAGGGTACTGCACCCACTCCACAGGTGTAGTATTCCTGTTCTCAGAAAAATGGGATGGTAAGTCTGAGACACCCACCAAGCACCCAACACACCTTTAGAACCCAAGCCTGGGGACAGTGGGCAGACCCGATAAGGGGGAGGGCTCAGTCCAGGGACGAAAGGGGGAAGAGTGTGGGTGGGAGGTGGAGTAGGAAGAAGGGAGAGAGAGAGCCCAGGGAGGAGAGTGATGAGGAGCTCATCCTGGGTCGGGAGAACTACAGTCACTGGAAAAGGCAAGAGGGAGCCCTAGGGGCACGGCAGAGAGAGAACCACCCGTGCGCCCGAATCCAGGATTAACTGGAGTCAGACGGAGTGGCTGGTTGGGGACCAGGGACCGGCCCCGGAGTGGCAAGGAGGCTAAACGCTCCAACCACAGAACTGGAGGCCACAAGATCTATAGAAGGTGTGGCCAATTCCGCTGAGAAGGTAGCCATACTAGGGTCAAGGGAGTAGGTTACCCGTCGCCTGCCAAGACCCGTGCCTGGGGATTGGGGCTCTGTGTGCGGAGACACAGGAAGGAGAGGCGAACAGTCTGCGCTGGGAAAGTGACCAGAAAAGAAGGAGGAACTGAGTGTCTTGAACAATCTGTCCCAGTTTCTTGAGGACTGTTCGGACTGGAGTATGTCGTAAGGCAGCACCCGGTAGCAGTGCTTATTGATTATTGAATAAACCATGTACAGAACTCAGAAGCTGTGCGAGACTGTTTTCTTTCTGTGCGAAGTAGCCATAGCGGTCACAAGAGATCTGCCTCCGTAAAACCCCCATCCGCCTCTCTAGGCAGAACAACCCAACAGCTTACCACCGCCATAGACTATACCGGTTGCCCTGGGGAACTGCTCCACCCATGGGGAGTGATGCCATCTTAGCTGCGATTCCATCATCCCCACGAAGTGCCACACCACAGCGTCGGCCATCGATAGCCGAACATCATGGGTGGCGTCACGATTTCAATCCCCAAAACCTTAATTCCAGAAGTTTTATTGACACCGCCAGGGTCACAGAGCCAGGTTTCAACCCCTGTGACTCCCCAGCCGTACTGTAGCCTGATTCAGAGTATCCCACTGCCGTGGGGGGCATCATTATTAAATTTAGGTGGAACTGGTAGGGCATTATTTTTATAATACATTATCATTATTGTAAGGAGGCACAGGGGGGAGATTTTTACTATTTCAAGAAGACACAGCGGGCATTATTATTAATATGAGTAGGCATGTAGGGCATTATTATTAAGCTGGATCCCACTACCATATGACTCATACGAGGATGGCATTGCATTGTCCAGACCAGCCACGGCTCCCCTGGCCCGAGAATATCAGCAGCATAGAAATACATTAAGTTGTCACGCTTGGTTAAAGAGAGCAGAAGGCCAGACTGGGCATTTTCATATAATCCTTACCCGAGTCATACGGCTGTGTGACTCTAGCTCTTTAAGGAGACACAAGTGGGCAGGATACACAGGTGGATATTATTACCATACGAGGATGAAAAACTGAAACGATACATAAGGGAAATGATTACTATGAAAAGGAACACAGGGCTTATTACTCTGTGTAGGTAGAGGACAATACTACTTGCAATAGGGGGAACCGTTACTGTGTAAGGTACAAAAAAGTAAAAATATTACTGTACAGTGGGGGCATTATTACTGATAAGAGCACTGGTTATAGCACTACATATTTTGTGCAGAAGTGGGGGAAAATGAGCAGGTTGCAGGAAAAGTAATAAGCCACAGATGTATGTTTGTTACATTCAGCAGAGATGAGTTCTGTATGGAAGAAGTGGTCATGGCAGTCTGGGCTTAATGGAGAAGAAAAGGGCAAGTGAATGACTACAAATCAATGATGACATCTTTGGTCAATAATATCTAGCTTTATATGGTGATTATATATCAGTCATATTACAGTAATTTGGTTTAATGATCTGCATAGCAGTATTATCACTACCGAACATACTGGTAAATACGTAGTTATAGTTTGCATTTTTTGTCTTTTATTTTGCAGTTGCATTTATGGTAATATTGGCCTTGGTACTGTCATGTTTGATCAGTATGGTGACATTCTATCAAGTGGTCTTAACTAAAGAGGTATAATGTAAATGTTTTATTATTAGTTTTACTGGTCTTGAAGTGAATCTTGATTTTCCCCCCCATTGTTCGGCCGGGCTAGGGTGCATGTGCAGTGCGTACATTGAAGCCGGGTCGAACACGTGATTAGCACCCCACAATGCACCGGGCCAAATACGACGTTCTACCCGGCGCGTCAGATTTCCTTACATGAGGTGGGAAATTTCAAAAAGAGCTGACGGGTTCCCTTTAAAGAGAAACGGACCCCCTTTGGCCATTCTAACCCTTGCCCACCACCACAGGAACCCCAAATACATCATGTATAAGGACCCTATAATAAGGTGGTGGGCAGGGGTTAGAATGGCTAAAGGGAATCAGTTTCTGTTTAAAGGGAACCCGTCAGTTCTTTATGAAATTCCCACCTACTGTAAGTACTCTGACGCGCCAGCTGGAACGTCAAATCTGGCCCAGTGCATTGTGGGGGCTAATCAAGTGTTCGACCAAGCTTCAATGTACTCACTGCACATGCCCGGTCGAACACGTGATCAACGCACCGGGCCGGATATACTGTTTCCACCGACCATGGCTTGCCCCCTCCCATGCCCTCATTCAGTGTATCTACTCCTAGCCTACTGTATATAGCCCCATCCTGCAATACATGTCTTTTCTTGGTTACCAGCACAGCACTTCTCCCTTTTATCATCTCTGCACAGCAATTTAAAAAAATGTGCCCCCTTTTATAAGTTTATCTCTTACAGAAGAAGCTCCACTCCGGACAAGCCATTAGCACAATAATTCTGGCAAGAATCTAGCTGAGAGAGACTGAACTGTGCATTATCATCCATGAACAGGAACTACTACAGTCCCTGACAAAATGTATGTCGCTTATCCATGTTATGTCAAAATCTGACCATTCTGTGTTCATTAAATGATCAAATTTCAGCCAATTTATTTTCTTAACCTAAACCACATTTGAGAGAGTTTCAGCTTTCAAAAGAGTAATTTATACAATCAATGGATGAATTTAACTTCAGGTTATAAGCTTTTATTTACATAACATGGATAAGCGACATAACTTTTGTCAGGGACTGTACACAATGATTCCAATGGCAACAGTAGGATAAACAGTGGCTGGAGGGTTATCGTTGCATAAATACGTGTAAAACAGCGCAAATTTTAAAATTGGTTTATATGCATATATAAATGAATGTGTCATTATTTTAAAAACCACATTGTGATTGTGGGAATAAGGGTATGTGCCCACATAGTGGTTTAGTGACGTTCAAATCGTCAGTAAACCGCTGGAAAATTCAAGGAGCCTAGACTCCTGAGCTCAGAAGTCACCAGCGGTTTTCCAGCGGTTTCCCAGCGGTTTTTTCAGCGTGTGCACAGCGTTTTACAGTCGGTTTTTCCAGCGGTTTTTCCGGCGGTTTTCTATGGAGGATTTTGTCCATGGAAACGCTGAAAAACCGCTGAGAAGAATTGACATGTTGTATGCTGCTAAACCGCCAGGAAACCGCTCAACCGCTGGCGGATCCGCTCACATAAACCCACTATGTGTGCACAGCGTTTTCTAAAATTACATAGGGTTACTTGTAAGTCCTAAAGCTGCTAAGGATTTACATAAATTTAAATAAAACCTATGCTAAACCACCGGCGGTTTTCGCTGCTAAACCAATACTAAACCACTATGTGGGCACACACCCTAACACTTTAATGAGGACCTGTCTTTAGATTCAGCAATGCAAACTGCATACATTACTAAATACATCTAATTTTCAAATCACTGAAAAATGGCCGTATTGGCCAGATACACACTATGTAAGCATTGTTATTACGAAAATACAACTCAGTAACAGTGATTTGTAACAATTGCTTAAAGTTATCTTAAAGAAAAAAAAGTAAGCACTTGACTATTATGAGAGTTTGACATTGAAGATACAATCTTGAACATGTCTAGCTCTGTATATAGCTGCTGTGATTTACAAAGCTTAAGATCTGGAAGATTATTTATGGCTACTGTGGTTCATCTAGGTATTTACACCACAAGATAAGCTGACATACATAAAACAAATATGAATGTGTGATCGGAATTTTCATAAATGCACCAGTGTGTTTGCAGACCAGAATGTATATAGAAATTGATGAAGTTGGCAGAGACATATTTTGCATAAGTGCATGCAAATCCATAAAAAGAATCCTGAAAATGTTGTTTGATATTTCACGATTCCTATACATTTTCACTGATTAAAGGGAATGGAATCATGTTGTTGTGTGCGAAGGAGATACTAGTGGTATGTCACTTAAAGGGAACCTGACCCCTCATAATCACCCCCAAGCCTCTTAATACCTGTCCCTGCACCCTCACAAATAATTTCCAACTTTCCTTTTGTGTTGAAAATGCTCCCTATAAAAGTTCAAATCTTGCCTTTTTGTACTTACGGATTGTGCGACTTCTTCTCACTCAATAAGTTCGCACAGGGCGTTCCCTGTGCATTCCTAAGCCTGCCTGAGCCCCCCATCTAGGCGTGATAAGGAATCCAACTCCTCTCCCTGCTGTATGGGCGGAATAGCCGTACGACGCAAATTTCGTCACATCCGGTTAGGATGACGTCGGTACACCCTTTAGGTGTACAGCCGACGTCACCATGCGCATGCGCAGGTTTCGCTTTACGGCCGGGAGCTTGCAGCACAGCTCTGCTAGGTCTCTATCATGGGTAGATGGCACAACAAGCTAATCTTTGTTTAGAAAACACCATGTTTCATTGTACACTGGCCTGTCCGTGTACAAACATCTGTCAGACTGATTTTATCTTCAAATCATTCTGTTAATGCATGTGAGAAATGATTTGCATCAGCATTTACAGTTTTAGGGTGACAGCACACTAGCATGAGACTTGCACTCAGACCAATGTTAATCTGTCAGGACAGATTGTTGCGTTTCTCCAGTGCTGAACTCGCATTGCGAGTCAAACGCTAGTGCAATCGCAACATGCTGCGACTGTATGCAAGTGTCACGTGCGTGAGGCCAATGAAAGACTATGGGTGCGAGAAAAACTCGGACCCAGACAACACACTGTGTGAGTTTGTAGCATGGGCTTTCCATGCTGGAAAAATTTAGAATGGATACAATAGCTAGATCGAGCTTATTAGTCACCTGCGGTTACTTCCAGGGCTGCCTATTAAGCTAATTGCATATTTACTGCACTGTCAAACAAACAGCCAATCACAGAAGCTTACACTCTGCGAGAGCCTCTATGATTGGCTGTTGTAGTCAGACTAGATTTCCTCAATCTGGACACTGATTCTGCTTGGTTACCATATACATTAGTGTATGGCAAGCAACCTGGGTGTTAATTAAATAATTGAAAAAAAAAAAAAAAAAAGTGTGGCGCCCTACTGGTCGGGACACCACATAGGGGTACTGCACCCATATTAGAGTGTGCAGTATCCCTGTGACTAGGGAAGTCGCTTAAGGGACCCTAACAACACTCATTCACACACAGCCTAGAGTAGGGGACCATGGGTGGACCCGCTGCAGGGAGGACCCAGTCCCATTGGAGGAGCGTAAAGGGGTTGAAAAGCATGTGGGTGGGAGGACAGTTAGGAGAGTTCAGTGAGAGAAGTCTGAGTGGAGAGCTCCGTTGGGGAGGGAGGAATGCAGGACGGCGGAGAAGCAGTCGGGACAGAGGGATCCTAGGGACACCAGGTAGTGCGATGCGCCCGAATCCGGACCCGATACGACTACCGGCCAAAGGGACCTGGACCCGGAGCAGAGGAACGGCTCTGAATGTGGTGCGGGCGTTTATCCCTTGAGAGCCACACACTTGCTGCATTGAGAAAGCTGGTAACAAGGCTGCCTCCCTGTGTAAAAACTATAACATTCACAACTGCCCTGATAATCTCACTTTACCTATGGGGAGCATAACCATCTTGCTGCTCCATCACCCCGGAGGACTGTCCCGCAGAGCCGGTAACATTACCGGAACCATAGGTGGTGTTACAAAACACTTATTTTATTTTTATAGACTGTTTTACTCTTTTTAAGCGACCCCCAGGGCCACAGGACTGGGCACAGGCCCCAGTGACATCCCCCGTGAATCAAAGCCCGGGACCAAGTACTCCAAGGCCCTGGGGCGGGTCAAATGCGTGGGCTCCACCCTATTTATAATTGCCATCCAAGATAAAATTAGGCAGCTGCAGGTGGCTATTCTATTGTATGAGTTGGCTCATACATAAGCTACCGTGATTTCGCCACTGATCATTGTTGCTATAGTAACCGCTTATTTGGTTACTATAGCAAGGGGTTGCAACGGGTCAGTGGTGATGTCACCGCTTAACGCCCACAGTCTCTCATTCACAGATCACACAGCAGGGGGAGTGGACTTTCGCCCCCTGTTGTGTGATGAAGCAGAGCTGACTGCATCAGTTAAAGGAGAAGACAGAATACCAGGATTATTGGAGGGAGGCGTGGGGGTAATACAGATGGAGTCCCTAAGCAGGTCTGTCTCTTTATTTCCAAGAAAGATTTTAAAATCTGTATGGTGTCTTTTTTTAACTTTTTATTTTTTATTATTTTTAATGGCTGGGTCTAACTTGCCCTGACATTAAGAATCTCAGGGCTTACTACCAGCTGGTAAAACAAAGCTGGTATTTACTCCTTATTACCCAGCGTGCCACCTGCCACCAGGGCTGCTGGAAGAGCCTGGTAAGGTGCCTGAAAATGGGGCTTCTTATAAATGCGCCATTTTCAGGGGCGGCTGCTATTTTTTAGCGTGGTGGGGCCCTAAAACAATGGGCCCTCACCCTGCAGCTGCCTAGTTTTACCTTGGCTGACAATTAAAAATAGGGCGGAGCCCACCCATTTTTTTTTTTTGCCAGCCAAGGGTAAATTAGGCAGCTGAGGGTGGCAGCTCGCAGTTGTCTGCTTCATCAGGCTAGACTTAAAAATGCTGCAAAACCCTACGTGCTTTTTTTTTTTGTAAATGAAATTCTTTATTTAACACCCTATAATGCCAGTATGGTTGCCATACACTAACGTGTATGGCAAGCAAGTAGAATCACTGTACAGATTGTGGAAATCCAGTCTGACTACAACAGTCAATCACAGAGGCTCTCACAGAGTGTGAACTTCTGTGATTGGCTGTTTGTTTGACAGTGCAGTGAATATGCAATTAGCTTAATAGGCGGCCCTGGAAGTAGCAGCGGGAGACAGTTAAGGGCCCTTTCACATCAGCGTTTTTCGTAATTCGCGGCAGATGCGGTGAAAAAACCGCATCTGCCGCGTTTGCCGCATAACCGTTCCACTTGCGGCGCGGTTGCGGTTTTTTCTATGCAAAGTATAGGCATACTTGCGGCAGGTGCGGCAAGTGCGGTTTTGCACTTGCGGCAGGTGCGGCCGCGAAAAAAACCGCAGTAAGCCGCGGTTTTTTTCGCGGCCGCACCTGCCGCAAGTGCAAAACTGCACTTGCCGCGCCAGCCGCAAGTACGCCTATACTTTGCATAGAAAAAACCGCAACCGCGCCGCAAGTGGAACGGTTATGCGGCAAACGCGGCAGATGCGGTTTTTTCCCTGCATCTGCCGCGAATTACGAAAAACGCTGATGTGAAAGCACCCTAAGACTGATCTAGCTATTCAATCTAGCTACTCTTTTCTCAGGTTAAACAGCATAAGAAAGACCATGTTAAAAACGCATTGCACACGGAGCACACTCACACCACAGTCTCACCACACTTATTGCTCTGCACCACACTCGCAGGATAATACAGAAAGCACTTGCATGACTATAATGCATCAAAAACACTCAGATTTTCACGCTTCTAGTATGCCTCCACCCTTATTTTGTTGATATGTCAGCAGCATGCATCAAAGTTCAGCAGTGCTGTTCTAAGCTTTATTGTGTTCCCACAAGGTTATTTTAAGCTCCATCATGGAGGCACCGCAGAACAAAGCGCAGAGCAGTTGAGCTCCTTTAGGCCTCTCTTGTTAAAACCCTTTGAGGAAATATCACAAATTCATATTTGTTACCATATGGGCATTTTTTGCAAACTCCCCAATATCTAATCTCCTAATTTTGCTACCCTTTTTCATTTCTGTTCTTGGGTCGCTCCAATGTCCGCTTCAAAAAGCAATTTATGCTGTCCTTTCCGCAATCCCGATGTGCACATATATATACAAGGTGCGTTCCACGACACTTCCTTCTCAGTGGAAAGCACCCTTCGCACAAGGACAACGTCATTTTGTGACGTCGGGGCCACAGAAGCGGGCACTTCCATACTGCGCGTGTGCAGGGTCCCTACATTCCACCATACTTCCTATTTGGTGGAATGTACGCGTCCGCTATCGACGACATTGATAAGTGACGTCACGGATGCGATCCTGGAAATGCGCATGATGATTTCTAGTCTGGACACATATAAAAAGGGTTCCTGATCATAATCTTCACACTCAACCCAGGACTATGACAGCTTCTGAACAGGTTGAGTACATGAGGGCATTGGTGACATTGATTCTTCGGACTTGTCTGCTTATATTATTAATGGGTTTTCTTTGGTTGTAGCCATTGAAGATGTTTTGACCCTTGAAAGGCTTGCTGACTTTAGCCAGGATAAGGTGTATTATTCACACCATATTTCCCTCTAGTAAGCTTTGTGTTTATCCTTTCTTTCATGAGTCTTTTTGCTTCAAATACATCCATTTATTTAAGCATTGCAGACCTGTGCCTAAGGCTGGGTTCACATTTGCGCTGTGAACGCAGCATCCCTGACCGCAGCAAAACGCAGGCACTATGCGTTCCTATGTTTAACATGGGAACGCATAGTGCCTGCGTTCGGCTGCGTTCAGGCGCGTTTGAGTTCAACTGTGCATAATTTATGCACATGCCGAACGCAAAATGTTTAATTTTTTGTGCGTGGCTGTGTGCTTATTTTATACACAAGCAGACCGCCGCGCACAAAAAAACGAATCAAGGTGCATCTGTGCGCAGTGCCATCTGCTGACAAGTGCACAGTCGCAGTGGAAGATGACTGGGAGGAGGAGATCTCTGCAGCTGATCCACGCCTTCCGGCTGCCGAGACCGCTGATTGGGTGGTCAGGCGACTCACAATGACATTTTCATGTGAATGCATGCGGACAATCACCGCTGCATTCACATGAAAATGTCTGTGTTCGGCACCACATATGCGTATGCACTCCATACACTGCAGTGCCGAACGCAAATGTGAACCTAGCCTAAATGATTGCATTTTTCTTTTTTGATATTGCTTTTCAATATAGATTGAGCTTGGTTAAGCCAGCATATTTCTTACTGTGGTGGATGTCTGGTATGACCGTTCACTTGGGGATGCTGGTAAGAGATACTGGCATGTGGATATAGAAAGCAATTCCACCTTTTATCACTCGACTACACCATTTCTCTTGTTGACCTATTTTTTAACATCCTCATCCCTGGACATATACCTAAATTAGGTGAATTCTCCTGGGGCGACTCTTCATTCTTTTTCCTTGAGAATTATGTGACAAGGTATGATTGGGTACTAGAATACAATGCCTTGGCATCTGCCACACTTTGCAGCCACCAAAAAATATGGGTCTCATCATGGGAGAGTTTTTACTTGTGCACTTCCCTTATGGGATGTTATAGAATGCCAATCCACTGGTTGGAAGTTTTTTTGAATATGTTCAACTGGGCTCTAATTGTTGATATCCTTGTTTGTAGGCAAACTTACATATCATCTCCGTCTTCTGATGAGCCTTGTAAAATAAGACAAACGTGTAAAGCTTGGAGAAATATCCTTGATCAATCATCTTGGATCTGCCACTGCTGTGAACGTGTATGGACACCCCAGATGGCTACCACACTATGGACTTCACCATGAGTTAAGCCCTGCCTCTGGAACATTAATCCCCTTAATATACATGTTTGTTATCCACCTTGGACTCCCCATTAGGGTCAGATTTATGGAGAGCCACCGTGGAGTGGTGGCACAAGGCACCTTAGGGTGTAAACACCTCCATTGTCAGGTAGTAACAGCACATAGGAGTAAAGAAAAAGGTGCTCTACACGGCCATTGCTATCAATTTGTGTTTGTTATTTTTTGTATGTTACCTTGTCACTTACATGTAGGTCCTGTCGACCATTTTAAAGAAATTTGAATAAAGATTCTTTTTTATATATCCTTTTGAAGTTGGTAATCATACATTTTTAGACCTTGAAAAGTTTACCTCCTATTTACATTTACTTATCTATACCTTATAAAGAACCACACCATTTATTTGGCAAGGAACATCTTGGGCATCGAGAACAGCTGCAAAGTGTAAATCCACAAGCCAACATATATCGTAATGGACACTGCCTGATTAGAAAAAAAACCTGGACAAGGTACTGATTCTACAGGCAATTATGAGTTTTTAGGCTGCCTTCACATTTGCGTTCCCCTCCGCAGCGTTCTGCGGAGGGGATCCGCAATGTGACTGCAGCACCGCAAGCCCCTATCTTTATAACGGGAGCGCACGGTGCTGCGCAAGACCGTGCGCACCCATTTACTGCCATATGTGATCTGTGCGCAGGCGGATGCCTGCGCACAAATCACCCAGTCTCGTCCGCAGCACAAATGCAACATGTTGCATTTGTGGTGCGGACGAGACTGGGTGATTTGTGCGCAGGCTTTTGCCTGCGCACAGATCACATATGGCAGTGAATGGGTGCGCACGGTCACGCGCAGTCAAGCGCAGCACCGTGCGCTCCCATTATAAAGATAGGGGCTTGCGGTGCTGCGGTCACATTGTGGATCCCCTCCGCAGGACGCTGCGGAGGGGAACGCAAATGTGAAGGTAGCCTTACTTAGGACACCATTCCTGATATTGTCGAGTGACCTTAATTTTAATATATTTGTTTTATGACAAAGTTACATGTCATGATTAAGTATTTAATGCATCAAAATATGAATGGATTTCTTTTATTTTCTTTATTGTGTGGGTGATTCCATTTACCGTATATACTCGTGTATAAGCCGACCCGTGTATAAGCCGACCCCCCTACTTTTGCCCCAAAAATCTGGAAAAACCTATTGACTCGTGTATAAGCCGAGGGTGGACCCCAGCACAGGTATACAGACCCCAGCAGTGTGGTATACAGGCCTCCCCAGTGGTAGTATACAGATTCCCCAGCAGCCCCAGTGGTAGTATACAGATTCCCCAGCAGCCCCAGTGGTAGTATACAGGAGCCCCAGCAGCCCCAGTGGTAGTATACAGGAGCCCCAGCAGCCCCAGTGGTAGTATACAGGAGCCCCAGCAGCCCCAGTGGTAGTATACAGGAGCCCCAGCAGCCCCAGTGGTAGTATACAGGAGCCCCAGCAGCCCCAGTGGTAGTATACAGGAGCCCCAGCAGCCCCAGTGGTAGTATACAGGAGCCCCAGCAGCCCCAGTGGTAGTATACAGGAGCCCCAGCAGCCCCAGTGGTAGTATACAGGAGCCCCAGCAGCCCCAGTGGTAGTATACAGGAGCCCCAGCAGCCCCAGTGGTAGTATACAGGAGCCCCAGCAGCCCCAGTGGTAGTATACAGGAGCCCCAGCAGCCCCAGTGGTAGTATACAGGAGCCCCAGCAGCCCCAGTGGTAGTATACAGGAGCCCCAGCAGCCCCAGTGGTAGTATACAGCAGCCCCAGTGGTATACAGCAGGCCCCAGGGGTACATATAGCAGCCCCAGGGGGTACCAACAGCCCCCTGGGGGTACCAACAGCCCCCTGGGGGTACCAACAGCGCCCAGGGGGTACCAACAGCCCCCAGGGGGTCCCCAGCAGCCCCCAGGGGGTCCCCAGCAGCCCCCAGGGGGTCCCAACAGCCCCCAGGGGGTACCAACAGCCCCCAGGGGGTACCAACAGCCCCCAGGGGGTACCAACAGCCCCCAGGGGGTACCAACAGCCCCCAGGGGGTACCAGCAGCCCCCTGGGGGTACCAATAGCCCCCAGGGGGTCCCCAGCAGCCCCCAGGGGGTACCCAGCAGCCCCCTGGGGGTCCTCAGCAGCCCCTGGGGGTACACAGCGGCCCCCAGGGGGTCCCCAGCAGCCCCTGGGGGTCCCCAGCAGCCCCCAAATGCTGTCACTCGCCCCCCCTTGCAAGGGCCCCCCCCCCCGCTTCTCTTACCATTCCGGACTTCTGATCCGCGCCGCTCCTCGCCGCTCCTCGCTGCTCCATCCTCGCTGCTCCGTCCGTCCGTCTTCTACATCCGGGATCCCCGGCCGCGCGATGACGTCACATGCCTGCGACGGCCGGAGATCCGGGATGTAGAAGACGGACGGAGCAGCGAGGATGGAGCAGCGAGGATGAAGCACCGAGGAGCGGCGCGGATCAGAAGTCCGGAATGGTAATATAACCATCGGGGGGGGGGGCCCTTACAAGGGGGGGCAGGTGCCAGCACTTGGGGGGGATTTATTTAGTTATGCACTGCTTCCCCCTGCCGCTGATTGACATGGGAAAGCAGTGCATATTTAATGAGCGGCCCCACGTGACGGGGCCGCTCATACAGCAGCCCTCCCCCCCCCCCCCCTCCTGAAGTCTCCACAGCCCCGGACACTGCCCCCCCCGTATTGACTCGTGTATAAGCCGAGGGGGAGACTTTTCAGCCCAAATTTTGGGCTGAAAAACTCGGCTTATACACGAGTATATACGGTAATAATTACAATTAAAAGACAAAATATTTAAGCGTAATCTTTACAACTCATGTACAAAGGTTAAGTGCGTGAACATTTGCACTTTCACATGCTCATAAATTTTTTTCAATTCAAAATTGAGATTAAAAAGAATGCTGAAAGAGAAAATAATGTTTTGCTTAAAAACAAATATTTCATAACTTGGGGGTATTTCTTTTTATGTCCGTTTTACCATTCTGCAATTTTCACTTTGGCCACTGAGCCACAATCATTTCATTGTCATTAAAGGCAGGATTACAAGGAATGATAATAACTATATGTACACTCCTCAACAATGAAGCCGCATCAAGATGAAGGAAAAAATCATAAAAAAGAAATTGTTAAAAAAAAAAAAAAAAAAAAGTTGATTAGGTATGGAGCACACAGAATACACGCATTAGCATGCTATCAATGTGGCACCCCAGGGGTTAATGTGCCACAGTATTATCACAAGGGTTAACTCCCCACACAACACTGGACACTGTACTAGCACCTCTAGGACAGAAGGGGGAGCTCAAGCAGCTCCCTGACATATTCTGGTCTGAGGAGAGGAAGTGGGGAAGAGAAGAGTGGTGGGTGGAGCTTATGTGGCACCTGCAAGAGGGGGAGGAGCTAATGTTGTTTACCTCAGAGTGGCTTTGACAGTTAAGGGGCCGTCACACACAACAATTTTTTAAATGATATCTTTCATACGTCACATTTTTGGTGACGTTGCAACGATGTAGTGAACAACATCGTTGTGTGTGACACTTGTCAACGATCAACGATCAGTCGTTGATCGCAGATATGTGAACGTGTTCACAAATCTACCGATGGTGGCCCGCTGGACACGCAGCATCGCTGCATGTGACAGCAGGAGACAACCGATCAGCGAGCTCCCAGCACTGCACAGCCTTTGCTGGGAGCTCGTATCCATGGTACACATCGGGTTACTAAGCGCCGCGCGGCGCCTAGTAACCCGATGTGTACCATGGTTACCAGTGACCTCGCTGGTCCACATCGCTAGTGAGTCTGCCTGTGTGACAGCTCACCAGCGATGTGAACGATGTTGTTAGCGATCTCACTTGACTGAGATCGCCAACAACAAATCGTTGCGTGCGACGGCCCCTTAAGTCAGTTGGAGTTAGTTTAGTGCAGGGAGCACTAGGAGGAAGAAAGACTGGTGGTGAAAAGGGGCTGCCTTAGGTCTCTCCACAGCCTGCTACCCACTTCCAGGCCTAGCCAGGGTCTGAGGGAAGGAGTAAGAGAAACAGGAGAACACATCTGGGAGACCGAGTTACCTCATAACTCGCCCCGGAGGAGCGCACAGACCGGATACCGGATCCGAAACTGACACATGCAGCACAGTAAACACCAGACTAGTGGAGGTTATATATCCACACTGTACCTCAGCGAAGCAACACGGTGGGGTCAAAAATACAGAGGAAAGACTCAAGTTGCCTAGCAAAGGGGGTACCTGTGAGGAGAGACAGGCCAGCAGCCTAGCTGAAGCGGCAGCAGGGCCACACACACAGCGCAGGAGAGGGAAGCTGAGGACCCAGACAGGGTGGGAGCAACTCGGCCCGGTACAGACTCCGTGGACAGTACTCTGCTAACATGCTAACAACAATATCTGCATTAAAGCCTGGAAAACTTCAAAACCATGGGTTTGTGTGTGATCCTTGTGCGGTGCTCAAACCCTGGGTGCCTTCACAAACTATCATCATCTCTACTACTACCACCCGTATCCTACAACATCCATAGCACTATCTATAGACTATTACTACCACTGCCCGGGGAATCAAGCTCTACCCGCGGAGAGCCATTACATCTCCAGCTGCCAAACATCATCCCTGGAGGTTCTGCAGCAGCGGTGGTCCCCTCACTGACCACAAACCGTGGGTGGCATGACAATAAACTCCCCTGTAAATATCCCCCCCATTTATTGCGGGACCCGGGACACAGTCCGGACCAAGACCGCCGTGATATCCCCAGCAGTACCCCGATCCGGTACCAAGTACCCCGTCCCAGTGGGCTCCACATCAATAAGTTTGTAAATTGTTGCCTGAGAAATGCTCTGCCATGCTGAATGAATTTGGGCACGTAAATAATGAAGATTCACTGCTGGCAGCTCTCTTTGCAATTGTCAAGTAATGACATCCCAAATGTGCTCGATGGGAGACAACTCCGGAGAGGCTGCAGGCCATGATAGCATGTCTAGGCCATGCAGGCTGGTTACAGTAGCATCAGCAACATGCAGCCTGGCGATGTTATGCTGAAAAACATATCCTCTGACATTTTAGAAGACTGGCCGCTTCCCTGGTTCCACAATTGATCCATTATGTACTGTGATGGTGGGTTTACACACACCAATTTATCTGTTCAATATCTGAACCAATCTCTGGTTGCAGTGAAATCATGGATACATTGCTCCATGTTGTACACAGCCACAAAATGGAGCAATGTAGCCATGATTTCACTGCAACCAGAGATTGGTTCAGATATTGAACAGATAAATTGGTGTGTGCAAACCCACCATCAGTGAAGTTGGGAATCACATACCAAACTTCAGGTGTCAAACAGCATGTACGCAAACCATTAGAGGGTTGAATGACATTGGGCTATAAGCCAGACGGCCAGCTACAGTTATCTCATTGACCTCACGCCACAACTCTCAAAGGCTATCATGGCACAGAGACAGACAGCAATGCAAGCTTGAATGGAGGTCTCTCATCGATGACTGCTTTTCTCTTGAGTGCAATAATACTGCTACTGCTAATGCTACGCCATAGTAGGCCCTCATAAAAAAAACATCACACTGGTCCTGGAATTATCGTGAGGGGGTGGCATATTGGATTGCAGACTCTTAGGCTGGTTTCACACCACGTTTTAATCCGATCCGGAACTGTCCGTTGAGAATCGGATGTAACCGGATTCTTCAAAATCGGATGTCACCATCCGGTTTAAAATGGGATCTGGTTCCCGGGATTAGCCGTTAAACTGGACCGGTTGCATCTGGTTTTGTGGAATCAGGTTTAATCCGGTTTTAGCTGCCCAGCCCTCCTGTGGCTTGTTAACGAAAATTGCAGTCAGCCTTTCTTCCTGGTCTCTCTTTTGGTTGCAAAATGGCCCTGTGTTATGAAGATTTCTGATTGTATGTGGATGTTTCGTTCACCGCTATCCACCCCCACACTGTGTTCTCAGCCGATAGTAGGACCACAAATACAGGTCTCAGGGATAACAGCTGCCTTACTTCAGCAGAACGGGGAAATATAACATGGAGTACATTCTTTACAGTTCACGTGGGCAGTCCATAGCAGATCCAGTTCAGCGTTAGATTATGACACGGAATTGAGGTTCTGGACCTTTAAGAACCAGTATTATTTAGATGTAGTATTAGTAGATAGTTATAGGAAAGTTCAAATTCTTTTGTATAGTAGATATAGATCAAGAGTATTTACAGACCTGGAATCCTGTATTATTTTCACAGCTGGTCACAGCATATGCAGAAATATTTGAAGCAAATAACAGAGAATTGAGAGAATTGCGAGTGAGGCAGGGGACCCTCAAATTACTCAACATGCAGGCAATAATAGATTTTTCTGTACCGATAGTACAACCTACTGCTGGAGAAGCACGGGTTAAACTGGACAACGAGGACCCAAATATACTGCAGCGTGTTTTCACAGCAAAGTCTATGGGATTGGTGAAGTCCTGTCTGCATGGTGGGCATTTTATCCGCAGCGTATTTGCTGCGTATTTTATTACAGGAAAATCTGCAGCATGTCAATTCTTGCTGTGGATTTTACTGCATCTTTCACCCATAGACCATCATGTTAGCTCAAAAATCAGCAGTAGATACACAGCAGTGTTCACACAATGCGTATTTTGAGCCTAATTTGCATTAAAATCCATAGGAAGGTATGATGGTGGGTTTACACGTTTCAATATCGTTGCGATATCGCAACTCAATGGCGCGGGAGCGCGCATTTAGTGCCCATTTCTCCCGCATCGCATCGGAGGTTTACACGCTGCGATATCGGAATACAAATTCCGTGCGATGTCTACGCCCCCAACCCAGGATCGAACATTTAATATGGGAGTGAATGGGTGACGTTTAAAAACGCATCGTAGTTGGGCTGTCACACAGCACGATCCGGCTCCAATCTCCCTTCAATATCGGAGCATTGAATAGCACGCTCATTCAATCCCCGATATCGCATTGACATCGTTCCTGCATCGTATTGGACGTTCACACCATACAACGCAGGAACGATATCGGTTCCAACGATTGAACCACGTGACTTTTCATTGAAATTGAACTCCGATATCGCAACGTGTAAACCCGCCATAAGGCCACTTCACACACACAGATATCTGAGTCCAATATCTGAACAGATCTCTGGTTGCAGTGAAATCATGGATACATTGCTCCTGTTGTACACAGCCACAAAATGGAGCAATGTATCCATGATTTCACTGCAACCAGAGATCTGTTCAGATATTGGACTCAGATGTCTGTGTGTATGAAGTGGCCTATAGTGTTGAGGTGGGGGGGGGGGGGGAGGAAGGATATGAATTTTTTTTTTTGTGGCCAAAGTATCCAAACTTTATTGAAAGACACAGAGCACCTTCAAATTTCACACCAAAAACGGATCATACGGACAGGGATGGTTTCGGTGCATTTTTCTGCCAGTAGGTGCAGATTTTGGAAGTCCACAATCTGCACCACCAACTCAGTGTGTAAACACACCCTAATGGCCACTTTACACACACCAACTTATCTGTCCAACTTCTGACCAACTTGCTGGTTGCAGTGAAATCATGGACACATTGCTCCATTTTGTGACTGTGTACAATGGAACAATGTGTCCATGATTTCACTGCAACCAGCAAGTTGGTCAGAAGTTGGACAGATAAGTTGGTGTGTGTAAAGTGGCCTTAAGACTACGTTCACACGTTGCATTTTTCAGCATTTTTTTCAGCATTTTTTCCCTACAGGTAAAACTTGCTTTGTTGGCAGTAAAGAAGCTGCTTGCAAAAATCAGGTTTTACTGCTTTTTGTTGCGTTCTTATTGTGTTCTTTTATGCTGCATTTTTTGGTGCAGGTTATGTGTGTCAATTTACTGTACACGTTTTATAAAGATATATTTTATGCACCAAAAATGCCTGGTTGAATTATTTGTAGTGTTTTGCACATCCTCATTGCTATCTAGGATGAAAAAAAAAAAAAAAAAAAACTCTGCAGAAACGCTGAAAAAATTCAGCAGCTTTCCAATTCAGTCAGGAAACCAACAACACAATCGTGTGCATGAGATTTCTGAAATCTCAGATTCTGCAGGTACATTTAAAAACAGATTTTAATTTGCATAAAACAAATAGCAAATGTGTGAAAGTAGCCGAACGCCATTAAACAGATTAAGATCTTGGTTTATGCCTTCATCCCAATAATTCAACACAAACCTGTGTGTTAATTGTGGAATCCTAATGCATGCCATTTACTGCCTCCGCTGCTCATACTCTGCCTTTCAGTTAAATCCCCCAATCTCAGAACCAAACCCCATTCTTGTGTAGAATCCTGAGGCTATACAGTGCATTCATCTTACCTATCCTGCTGGATATCACATATAATGAAGCTACACCGTAGACATTTAAGAAAGCAAAATAAAAAAGCCAATTTCTGAAAGTCATAGCTGAATGCTGCACACATTGCAACAATAAATGTAAAATTATTCCCTCTCATCTATAGCTGTATATAGAGAAACATAAGCACCAATTAGGCGCAGATGATGTCTGCACAATGGTGGATTTTAATTGGTGCAGATGTGCCCCATTCATGGCACAAGTCACGCTATAAATAGGAACACAGGTGGGTTTACAAGCAAGTAAAACCGCTCTGCGCTGTCATTCCTATACTCCATTTTCACATAATGTGAATGATACTTAGGACCATTTACATAGACACTTAATTGGAAAATGAGAAATAAAATGTAAACCTTTGTAATTTTAGTGGCTCCCACAAGTCTATACTTCTTAAGGCCTCGTGCACACGATGAGCATTTGGCGAGTTTGTTTTACCTCAGGATTTGGTAAGGTTTTTTTTACCTCAGGATTTGGTAAGGTTTTTTCTTTACCTCAGGATGTGGTAAGGTTTTTCTTTACCTCAGGATGTGGTAAGGTTTTTCTTTACCTCAGGATGTGGTAAGTTTTTTTTTACCTCAGGATGTGGTAAGGGTTTTTTACACCTCGATTTGGTAAGGTTTTTTTACACCTCAGGATGTGGTAAGGTTTTTTACACCTCAGGATGTGGTAAGGTTTTTTTTACCTCAGGATTTGGTAAGGTTTTTTTTACCTCAGGATTTGGTAAGGTTTTTTACCTCAGGATTTGTAGCCAAAACAGGAGTGGAACAATCGGGGGAAAAGTATAATAGAAACACGTCACCACTTCTGGATTTTTCATCCCCTCCTGGTTTTGGCTACAAATCCTGAGGTAAAAAACTCAATGTATGCACGTAGCATAATACATATGCCCACTATGACCACTGCCAGTCACAATTAATTTACATTTGGTTTCACACAATAAAAAGCAGCCTGCACCATATGTTTGTAGTGTGCGTGCACCAACCTAAGTCAACGATTCTGGCCAGAAACAACATTTTTATTTTATAGATAAGATTAGTATGCACTGTCCAGCTATAGACATTTGTTGGACTGTGATATAGAATAGCATGGTGTGATTGCTGCCAAGTTCATTTTCACCTTGCTGTCAGCACACTGCCAATTTGGCCTTGAGCAATGTGAGATAGAATGGTTACTATGGATACACTTGCCTAGCAGCTACGACTGTATGAGCATTCATTCGGCCATATTACGGCTGTGTGAATACTGTATAGGATCATGAGAAAGAAAGAAAATTGCCACCCACTCACAAAAGATAGACCCAATCCTGATACTGCCACTAAAATGCAGTCAGAAAGCTATACCACAACCATATCAGTGCCAAATATGTTGGGTTGTCAGTGGAGATGAGCAGATCGATTTGTGGGACTCTAGTCCAGGTCAGCGGTACCTCACAGCTAGACTGGAGGTCCGTCGATCTCTTATGGTGGGTTTACACACACCAATTAATCTGTTCAATATCTGAAAAGATCTCTGGTTGCAGTGAAATCATGGATACATTGCTCCATTTTGTACACAGCCACAAAATGGAACTATGTGTCCATGATTTCACTGCAACCAGAGATCTGTTCAGATATTGAACAGATAAATTGGTGTGTGTAAACCCACCATCAGGCTATGTCCACATGATCTGGAGACATTGAATTCTGGACGAGGTATCCTCTCCAGTGGGAAAGCCGGTGATCTCTGCGGGTGAACGCAGCTGCTCATGTCCATGGTCTGTGTTCTGGGCACAGTGGCTTTTCCTTGCATTCAACCATCAAAATAGCCTCCAACACCGCAGAAATAAATTCACATACTTGCAGCTGGGAACCCGCCCTGCATGTCAGTTTACGCTGCAAAGAAAACAAGCACAATGGATACAGTATTTCTCTAAATTCTATCCACTGTACAATCCACATCCGAAATGCTGCAAACACTGATCGTGGGAACGTGTCCTTACATTCCAGCTTTCCCGATGCAGCCTTTGACTTGTCAGGGCTAGTGTGATGTCATCTGTGTGATGTGATGCCAGCCCTGGCAAATTTAAAGTCATAGAGAGAGACAGGGGTGTAACTACAACAGGTGCAGGAGATGCAATCACACCCGGGTTCTGGAACCTAGGGGACCCCAACAGTCCCTTTGACCTATAGAAAAAGACTAATGCTATTAAAGATTTGCAATATGTGGGAGCCCAGTTGGAGTTTTCACATCAGGGCCCATGGGCTTCAAGTTACACCACTGGAGGGAGACCTAGCTAATCCAGACGGGTTCCCAACTGGCTTCACCACATGTACGTATAGTGACTTGACGAGTGACTCCCGCCATGTTTAATGAGTCCGCATATAGTCATTCTCTATCACCGCCCACTTAGCTTGATTGACAAGCTGTTAAGAGTTCCTCCTTCCTTCTACTTGTGTGTTGCACATGTTTAGAAGAAACTAGTTTCCATTCATATTCCAGTGTTTCTAACACCGTTTGCTGAAAGAACCAAATAGAGCAGGATAAATTTGTGTATGTGGACATTATACGTTAGGTAGAACATTTCAGATTTGCTCAGACTTCAGAAAGATCTTAGCTGTCAATCTCAGCTTCGGGGGTTGGAGGGACAAAATGAGAAGTATTGATGAAGTGCAAACCTACTGAACCACCCCGATCAGCATGATTTCAAGTTTGTCGGGGAAAAAAAAAAAAAAAAAAAAGACTGAAGAAGTCTAGAAATGATCCAGATAGTGCTGCCAGTTGCCTTTAATCAATCTGATGCTGGTGACCTTAGATTGGCTTGGTTATCAGGAGAAATGTTCATTTTATACATAGCTCAAATAATGAAAAGGTGTAAAGAATCCTAGGAACAATGAAATCACGTGTGTGCATTTTTTGTGATGCCAACATAACATTTTTGTATTAAAGAAACTAGGTGGAGAAGTCTTTGGGAAACAAGTACAGAGGCTCAGTGGTCAGCACTCTGCAACGCTGGGGTCCTGGGTTCCAGTCCCACCAAGGATAACATCTGCAAGAAGCTTGTATGTTCTCCCTGTGTTTGTGTGGGTTTTCTTCCAAATGCCACAAACCATACTGATAGGGAATATAAATTGTGAGCCCGATTGGGGAGATGGGCAGAATATGATAGTTATATAGAATAGCAATACAAATAGCTTGCTGACGGCCAAGATGGTCCACCCACCTATCATTGGCACAGCTTTGTCTACCCAATATGGTCACACATAGATATGTACGCGTGTATGAGACCACTCTCACACCAGATGCTCCACCCAATTTACTTCTGATGAATAAGGCTCGTCACTTGGACAACGACCCCATCCACACGTGATATACGTATCTGCTGATAATATCCAGTAGTCCACTGACAGCCGTCGCCATTATGAAACATCGTCTGCACACATCTCCCCTGCATGTTATCCAGGTTACACGAAGAAACCAATTCCATTTATTAAATCTGTGCCCACATCCATAGTTGTTAGGCAATGTCCATAATATAGTAGTAGTCCTAACATGACATGGATATGTAGGATGTAGCAAATAGTAAATGCCAATAATAGTATAGTCTAACATGACATGGATATGGGTGTGAGTCACACATAGTATAATGCCAATAATATAGTACAGTTAGTAGTCGTAACATGGCATGGATATGGGTATACGGTGTCAGCACAAGAGTGGAATAACAATACTGTATTAGTATTCCTAACATGATATGGGTGTAAGTACAATAGAGGAATGCCACAGGTGCATGACAAATATCCGCCATCTGGGCAGAAGGAATACATCTAGGTATTGGCATGGCTTGTACCCAGGTACTTAGCCTTTTAGAAGCCTGCTTGCTCCATATACAGTCTATGGGGTTTCTGACAGTGGGGATCTGGCTTTCCTTATTATGAGGGATGCAGGGTACCAAGGAGAGCTACTCATGGAAGCAAAGCAGCTCTCCACGCCCCACACCTCTGCGCATGCGTGAGTGAAAGACAAAGGAATTGGTAATTACTGTAAAGTCTCATTCATTTGCACTGCAGTATTCCGGCGTGGATGGCTCATCTCCTCGGTCCACAGATTGGAATGGTATTATTCCTGCAGCCATATGCCCAGGACAGCAGCTGTATACGGTATATACAGTATGTCTATATAGGATGAGTGCACACGAGACAATAGCGAGCCTTGCAATGGCTGCACAGCTCCAGATGTCAGCCAGCTGTTGCAGCTCCGCTATGCCAAGCTCCCCACTGACAGGAATGTGTGGTCTGGTGCCAGCTCTGGACCCTCGCTAGGATGGCAGGGAGCATTTAACCCTCTTCCTCCCGGGCGCTGTCAAGCAATCCCAGAGACGCCCAGTATGCCTCTCATAGAAGCTAGTAATTGAAGACTACAAGACAAAGAGCAGTATATAGGTCATTGATTGCCCCCCAATGTAGGCACCCAGAGGCTGCAGTATATAGGTTACTGCCCCCCAATGTAGGCACCAGCAGTCATATACAGTAGCACGTGTGTCCCATATGTCTGCTGGTCGTCCAGCACTGAGCTGCATTCATTCACTGTGTACAATGTGCAGCAGCTTACCTTGTGGTCTGTCCTGGGTGTAGTGTGCCCTGCTGTCACAGAGGGTCCTGCCCTGTAGTCTCCCTTGCTCGCTGGCTGGCACTGTAGTGATTAGCAGGCGTTAGAGCAATGTCTGTGCTGCTGCTGCCTCTGCATTTCTCCTCTCCCTCCTCCCCTTGTGCTTCTCCTCCCCCGTCTCCCCCTTTCCATCTTCTCTCCCACTCCCTCCCTTTCCCCACTCCATAAACCACTGTGGGGCTATTTTTTTTTTTTGTTAATAAATATTAAAGTGTGTGCTGATCATCCTTGCACTCAAATTTAGGCGAGCACCTACCCTGAGCCTTAGATGGGCTGTGAGGATGCACAGTGTGGATGGAGGTGTACAGCCCTGGATATTGGGGACCCTCAGAGTCCAGTACATGGCTGGGATTAATCACTGGGTAATCAATGGCAGGTGATCAGCGTCCACTGTGGAGTTTACACTACTTGGACCATAGTGGAGAGTCTATGAATGGCT
The DNA here is from genome assembly GCA_033576535.1 of Allobates femoralis. Lineage (NCBI taxonomy): Eukaryota > Metazoa > Chordata > Amphibia > Anura > Aromobatidae > Allobates > Allobates femoralis. Next base: position 286,787,539 of record JARQOC010000005.1, read on the forward strand.
GCTCTCCCTTTACAGGACACAACCAACTCTACAGCTTCACCATCATCCAGCTTGGCAGGAGCTTGAAGGAATTCAATGGGACATGGATTTTGCTGCTGGAATTTTAATACTGTAAATCAGGTTATTTTCCTACAGTCTATGTAGAAGTAACTTTTTATTTGTATATACTTTGTATTTTTCTTCCATATTTTTTAAATAGAATTGAAAATGTTTGTCACTTTGGCTCCCCCTGCAGGGCATGTTGTGCATTGTCAATGAACTCTACCAGGAAACCTGTCAGCATTCATATTGTGGGTCTCCACACATTTATGTTATTACCGTAGTTATTAAACTTTTCGAAGTGTTTTAATGCAGAATGGCTTGTTACCCAGCTCAGTTAAGAACACTGTAATCAGAGACATGTTGTACTGTCTTCCTAACATGCCCCATGACATTATCATGTGCTGATGGCAGTATTTCCAGTATATTTACACATGGCGGACATGGTGCAGACTTTTCGGTAACTACAGATTATATCATACAGCTCAAACAGAGTTAAGATGTAGGAAACGGTTGCAGAAATTTTCTTTCACAAAAAGCTCCAAGAAGGCTGACAAACAGTGTTGGATGTCCTACAAACATTATTTGTCACTTGGCTTTTGGGGTGCTAAACCCCCAGCATGTTGTTATGTAGCTGGGATTTACTTTTCTTAACATGCAGCCCATGTCAGCAGTGGGTGTATGGAGTAAAAGGTGGGCATACACAGTGTGGTGGGGTGCGCCCTCTCCGGCCTCACCTGCACAGTGTGGTGGGGTGTGCCCTCTCCGGCTTCACCTGCACAGTGCACCTGTGCCCAATTCTGCTAATGGAGCGTTCCAGACTAATCTCTGGTAACTCATTAATTCTTTTACTAACCAAGGCTATGTTCACACAGGGCGTTTTTGCTGTGGATTTAGGCTGTGAGCTCACGGTCCAGAGGAGCTGCGTGTTGGACGCAGCTCCTCCGGACCTGAGTGAAGCTGCAGGTGCCCGCAGGGAGACCACAGCCACCCTGTACTCACCATGTGCGGTGGGTGCAGGGCGGTTCTACCTGCAGTCACCCGATGGGAGCGGCTTCCGAATCCGCAGCATGAAATAAACATGTGGGAGAGGATCGAAATGCTGGTAACCCGCACCGCAGCTGTCAAGATTATTGCGCATAGTAAGGATGAAATCCCATCCACTCTGCTTAGACTGTACTACGCAGCATTTTGGACGCAGCGGCAAGAAGCTGCGTCCAAAACGCGTATACTGATCATGTGCACTCACCCTTAGGCTCAGGTTTTGCCTTGGTTTTATGTAAATGTTTGCTAATCCTTTCCTGTGTTTTTGTTTCCCAGCAAAATCTATGTGATTCTGGGATTAGTTGTCCACACAAAATTGTTATTTTTTCCAGTGTAAAAAGTGTCAACACCCCAGGATTTGCTGCGGATTGGAAGGAATGAGCATGTCAATTCTTTTTCTTATGTATTTGCCCGTAGAATGAAGCAAAAACGCAGAAAAAATGTAGTAAAAACATACCAAATCTGCAGGAAAAAACACAGCAAACCTCCTTTGAAAAATCCAGGAGATGCTGGAAACACTTCAGGTTTGCTGCAGATTTGCAAAACCAAAAACCAATGTGTCTGGACAAAGCTTAAGGCCCCTTTCACATGTCCATGTGTGGAGGCCCAAGGGACGTGGGGTACTCGGTACCGGACCGGTCTGCTGCTGGGGATGTCACTGGTGGCTTGGTCCGGACCGTGTCCCTGGCCCAGCACAATAAAAGGGGGAATTATTTACAAGGGATTGTCACGGGTGACGCCACCCACTTGGTGCGGCCAGTGATGGGGCCGCCGCTGCTGCAGAACCTCCGGGGGTGATGGAATGGCAGCGGGGATGGTATAGTTCCAGTGGGGGAACTGTATCCCCCGGGGCAGCAAGGGTTAAGTCTCTGGTGTGTGTGTGTTGTTGGAGCACACTTACTTGCAGACACTGCAGGGATCTCTCCTCAGCGTTGGTGCTGACAGGCTGTGGCTCTGCAGGTTGAGGTCTTCTTGGTGCAAGCCTGTGTGGAGCCCCAAGGGACGAGGGGTACTCGGTACCGGACCGATTTGCTGCTGGGGATGTCACTGGTGGCCTGGTCCGGACCGTGTCCCTGGCTCAGCACAATAAAAAGGGGATTATTTACAAGGGATGTCACGGGTGACGCCACCCACTTGGTGCGGCCAGTGATGGGGCCGCCGCTGCTGCAGAACCTCCGGGGGTGATGTGAGGGCAGCGGAGGTGGTATAGTTCCAGTGGGGGGAACTGTATCCCCCGGGGCAGTAAAGGGTTAAAGTCTATGGTGTGTGTGTGTTATTGGAGCACACTTACTTTGCAGGCTGCAGGGATCTCTCCTCAGCGTTGGTGCTGACAGGCTGTGGCTCTGCAGGTTGAGGTCTTCTCAGTGCAAGCCTGTATGGGAGAGAGGGTCTGCAGATGGAAGCAGGCAGGAGACAATGCAGGGTTTCCAAAGCTTTACTTAAGTTCTTTCAAGCAGTTTACAGGTCATCTGCAATTCTTTACACAGCTCTTAACATTCAGTTGCATTCTCCCTTTCCGGGTTCCCTTCTCTCCTGCAGCCAGGCTCCTCTCTCCTTGTGACCCCTCACACAGTCTTTAAGTGTGCCTTTCCGGGCTATTACTCTCTTTCTCCGTCTTACACGGGTGTATGCGGACGCTGAACAGTATAGCGGTGACTCTGGCTTCTGTGAGTCCTAGTGTGTCACTGAGCTGCCTGTTCTTTGGGTTAGGAACTCCAGCATGAAACTAAAGCTCCCCGTCAGTGAATCTGGGGATACCGGGTGAATCGTCGGTCCCCTTCAGAGCTGACACTCTGCCTTAGCCCAGCCTGCAACAGTCCTCCAGCGTGAGGCTCTGCCAGGCTCCTTCCTCTGCTTCCTTCGGTATCTAGGAGGGCTTCTCCACCTGCTGTTAGTAGCTTCTGCTGCTGTCCAGGGCACGGGTTACACCGTCCCTTCTCTGTCTATCACACTCCTGGTGGTTTCAGCATCTTGGATGGGCTTTCCCCCCCATCTGGCTCGCATTGGCTCAGTACGGGTCTGCGCTCCTCAGCTTAGGCTCTTCCAGGACGTGCAATCTCTTTCAACCTTTTCATCTCAGCACCATGGCTTACTGCCTTCCTTCACTCCTCCCCCTCTCTATATACTGTCAGTCACCTGACTTCCTGGTGTGCCCAACCCACTCCTCATCCACCACTCCTCTGGTCTCATATAGTGTCTGACCTCAGAGCTGGATGTGAACCCTCTCTATGCGTGGGGATGTGGGCTGTGAGGGTGTAGTGTTTACTATGTCTTAACTGCCTGGCTGCAGTACCCTTCTGTGGCCACCTGTACGCAGGGGCGCCACACCTGTATGGGAGAAAGGGTCTGCAGATGGAAGTAGGCAAGAGGCTGTTCAGGGTTTCCAAGGCTTTACTTAAGGTCTTTCAAGCAAGTTACAGGTTATTCACAGTTGTTAGCACACGGTTGCTCTCTGCTCCCTTTCCGGGTTCCCTTCTCTCCTGCAGCCAGGCTCCTCTCTCCTTGTGACCCCTCACACAGTCTCTTAGTGTACCTTTCCGGGCTTTTACTCTCTCCCTTACACGGGTGTGTGTGAACGCTGGACAGTATGGCGGTGACTCGGGCTTCGGTGAGTCCTAATGCGTCACTTAGCTGCCTGTCCTTTGGGTTAGGAACTCCAGCCTGAAACTGAAGCTCCCCGTCAGTGAATCTGGGGATACCGGGTAAATCGTCGGTCCCCTTCAGAGCTGACACTCTGCTTTAGCCCAGCCTGCAGTAGTCCACAGCATTAAACTACCAGGCTCCTTCTCTCTGTGTTCCTTCCAGTATATATGAGGGCTACCCCACCTGCAGTTGGTTGCTTGAGCTGTAATTCTAGGGCCCCGGATTACACCGTCCCTCTCGGCTCTCTCACACTCCTGGTGGTCTCGGCATCGGACGGGCTTTCCCCCCCATCTGGCTCACACTGGCTCAGTACGGGTCTGCGCTCCTCTGCTAGGCTCTTCCAGGACGTGTGGCTCTTTCCTTCTCGGGGCCGTTTATTTTCTCCCGTTTGTCCGTGTGTTATCCGTGTAACATCCATATAGCACAAAGACAGCATGACTTTATATACTTACCAGTCTTTGGTGGTTACACTTGCTTCCGGGGCCGTGGTTGGACTCAATGCAGTGAACATTCATGAGCTTAATGAGTGGCCCTGGAAGCGAGTGTGACTGCAGCATCGCTGGAGACTGGTAATTATAAAATATCTGCTCCAGTCTGTGTATGCGGATGTCACATGGACGACATTCATGTGCGGGACGTTTTTGGCACGGACCCATTGACCTGAATAGGTCCATGTGTCCATGCTGCCGCCCAAAAACTGACATGTCACCATGTGGAGCACACTGACAAGTGTCTGCTCCGCACGGAAGTGTAAAGAAGAGCCATCAGTGACGTGTACACGTGTGTCCCTGTCTCTGGCATGTGGCTACATGGACGGTGCAGGTACCAGAGACACGGACATGTGAATAAGGCCTAATTCTGAGATTCAGAAATGTGTTTTGACATGGGCATGTCTGGAAAGCTAAAGCCCGATAGCTTTTGTATTATTATACGGATGTGTGCTATCCAAGCAAAAATCTGTCCGCACACTGACCATGGTAATTCAATACAATAGGACTGTTTAGATAAGTTTATTTTCACACAGAAATGTGGGGAAAAAGAAGCACCGTGCACTATTCACTTCATTATTTTGGATTACATTTGCCTCTACAAGTCTATGGTACGCAAACCCCTCCCCCCCCACCCCCATACGTATCATACGTAAAGTATCCTAATTTTATAAATAAACTACAGTTGTTGACAAAGGAAACTGTATTTTATCATTTTCATTTTAAACTGTACAGATGGCACACGGGCGTAAAATATGGACGCGGATGGCACATGGATGCATAATAAAATATGGATACACAAATGGTACATGGACCTAACATACAGACACCTGAATGGAACATGGACATACAATACAGGCACAGGAATGTAATATACGGACATGTGGATGGTACATGGATATAGAATACAGACACACTGATTGCATAAGGACATAAAACACGGACACACATATGTGTTAGGGGCCGTCACACGTCTCGACATCGTGAACAATATTGTAAGCGATCACGTGCACGCGCGATCGCTTACAATATCGTTCACATCGCTGGTGAGATGTCACACAGGCAGACTCACCAGCGATGTGGGCCAGCGAGATCGCTGATAACTATGGTACACATCGGTTACTAGGCGCCGCGCGGCGCTTAGTAACCCGACGTTTATCATAGATACCATCTCCAGCATAGGCTCTGCCGCTGGGAGATCGTTCATCGTGGTGTCACACACACGATGAAGCAGATTGTTAAATCATTCATCGCTAGATATGAGCTTCGGCTCTCATATCCGCGATGTCACGATCAAGCGATTTTACATTGTAAAATCGCTTGATCGCACGTAGCGAAAACGATATCGCTTAAGCGATCAAAAAGCAGATCGCTTAAACGATATCGTTCAAGATATTGCAGCATGTGACGGCCGCCTTACATGGACTTAAAATATGGACACAAGGATTACACACAGATGCAAAGACTGATAAAAAGATTGTCCAAGTTTTTGGATCGAAATGGGACTAATTTTCATACACTTGTCTAGACCAGTTTTTAGGATATGAGTTAGGGCCGCTTCACACTGTGGCATGATCGGAGGACCCAGACAGCTGCAGACCGGATCAGCACACAGGTTTGGAGGGCTAATATGCCCTCCGGTCTGGTGTGCAGCGCACGCAATTCCCACTGCTGATAGGTGAGGACCACGGCCGCCGCTGTCCTGACCTGTCAGCGGCTGCACACAGGACAGGAGGGCATAATAGCCCCCCAGTCCTGTGTGCTGATCCGGTCCGCAGCTGTCTGGGTCCTCCCGGACAGAACCGGACCGGATCATGCCACAGTGTGAAGCGGCCCTTTTGCTGGTTTCATGGTGTGTTTACACGTCCCGATATCGGCGTCGAACTCCGACCAAAAGTCACGTGGTTCGTGCGTTGGACCCGATATCGTTGTATGGTATAAATGACCAATACGATGCACGAACGACGTCAAACCGATATCGGGGATCGAATGAGCGTGCTATTCAACGGGCCAATATTGGATGGAGGTTGGAGCCGGATCGTGCTGTGTAAACGCCCAACTACGATGTGGAGTTCAACTTCCCCTATCCTCTCCATGTTAAATGGTCGTTCCTGGGTCGGCCGTACAAGGGGGCATAGACATCGTAGAGACGTTGTATGCCGATATCGCGCTGTGTGACATCTCCTATGCGATCTTGGAATTTTGCCCAGAAAAAGCGCGCTCCCGCGTCGTTGGATACAATATCGGACCGACGTTGGGACGTGTAAACCCACCATCACACTGCAGTTTTTTCCCTGATCAGGTTTGTGTGCCAAATTCATGAGAGGAACTTGCAGAGAAAAACTATAATTGAAAGATTGACACCTGTTCTGAGTTTTGGAGACACTTCTGGTTTTGACACACAAAGGCTGGCTTCACACTACGGTTCAATCAGGTCCGGGGTGAACCCGACAGCCCCGAACCCGATTTTGCTGTAGCTGTCATCCGGTTTCCATCTGTTCGGGAAGATCCAGGTGTATTCAGATTTTTCTCCTGTACACAAAAATGCTGCTTGCAGCATTTTTGTTTGCGGGGAGAAAAATCTCCCTAAATTGGATCCTACCGGATTCGGGGCAATCCGGCACTCCCTAACATGAGAGTCTATGGGGCTGGATTGCCCCAATCCAGGAACCGGACGCCAGCTGCTGAAGTTCAGCGTGAGCTACGCTGAACTTCAGCACCAGGGAGCTGTCTCCCTGTGAAGTGGTTCAGCACCATCCGACTACAAACAGGACTGGAGGGCATATTAAAGGGATCCTGTCACCTCCAAAACGCCTCCTAAGCTACCAAAACATGTCCCTGCAGCATCCTATCACTAATCTCACACTCCTTTTGCCTCCTAAAAGCATCCTGTGAATAAAAACATTTTAATACTCGCTCATTGGGGATTATAATTAGAAGGGGCTATATTCTTTAGCCCTTAGGACGTGTTGTTTTGCAGCCTGAATGATCCAGCCCTTTCTGTGCAGCTTCTGCTGTGATGTGCAGCTGAAGGCAGGACTAATGATTTGCATTCAGTGAGTGACAGAGGGGGGAGGGCAAAGCCTGCACTAGCAAAGCAACACAGACAGAGAGGGCTGGATCCTCAAGGCTGCAAAACAACACGCCCTAAGGGCTAAAGAATATAGCCCCTGCTAATTATAATGAGTAAGAAATGAGTAATGTATTAAAATGTTTTTATGCACTTTCACAGGATGTGTGGGGCCCACTGGGACGGGGTACTCGGTACCGGACCGGGGTATCACAGACAGGGGGAATCACGGCAGTCCTTGGTCCGGACCGTGTCCCGAGCCCACAAGTAATGGGGTTATTTACAGGGGTGTTTATCGTGACGCCACCCACGGGTTGTGGTCAGGGTGACCACTGCTGCTGCAGAACCTCCGGGGATGATGTTTGGCAGCCGGTGATGTAACGGCTCTCCGCGAGCAGAGCCTGATTCCCCGGGGCAGTGGTGATAATAGTCTATGATTGATGCAGAGTGGGGAAGTGGTGGAGATGATAGCCGTTTGTGAGGGAACGAGGGCTTGAGTGCAAGGATCACACAGACTCATGCTTTTGTAGTTTTCCACGTCTTTACTGTAGTTGTTGTTCAGCAGAGTACTGTCCACGGAGTCTGTACCGGGGCCGGGTTGCTCCCACCATGACCAGGTCCTTGGCTTCCCACTCCTGCGCTGTGTGTGTGGCCCTGCTGCCGCTTTAGCTAGGCTGCTGGCCCTGTCTCTCCTCACAGGTACCCCCTTGCTAGGCAACTTGGGTCTTATCCGTGTGTTTCTGACCCCGCCGTGTTGCTTCGCTGTGGTACAGTGCAGATCTATAACCTCCACTAGTCCGGTGTTTACTGTACTGCTTGTGTCAGGCACAATTTCGTATCCGGTCTTTGCGTTCCTCCGGGGCGAGTTATAGGGTGACTCAGTCTTCCATATGTGTTCCTCTGTTTCTCTTAACTCCTTCCCTCAGACCCTGGCTAGGCCTGGAATTGAGCAGCGGACCATGGGGAGCCTAAGGCAGCTCCTTTACACCCCAGTTTTTTTTCCTCAGTTCTCTCAGGAACTGAACTAACTGCCACTTCCTCTCCACACCAGAATATATAGGGAAGCAGCTCTAGCTCCTCCTTCTGGCCTAGAGGTGCTAGTGTAGTGTTGTGGGTTGTATGGGGAGTCAACCCTTGGTGTTGTTACTGTGGCACATTAACCCCTGGGGTGCCACAGATGCATTTAGGAGACAAAAGGAGTGTGAGATTAGTGATAATATGCTGCAGGGACGTTTTGGTAGCTTAGGAGGCGTTCTGGAGGTGACAGGATCCCTTTAACCCTCCGATTCTATTTGTCTGGAGCTGTCAGGCTGTGTCAGTGCCTCCTGCAAGGCACCATACACAGCCTGACAGCCGAAAAATCATGGTGTGAAGCCAGCCAAACCGGATGGAACCTGATCAGGAAAAAAACTGCTGTGTGAAACCAACCTACAAACATTTATGAAGACTTTTTTTTTTTTTCCTTTGACACCCTCCAAATCTGGCTTCAAAAACTTCCCATGAAAGAAGTGTTTTTTGGGTTGGAGGCACACTGCCATGCATCAAACATGGAGCATGTTTGATGCACGACAGTGATGCGAGTGTAGTGCATGTTTTGTGTCAGTGTGTGTGCGTATGGGTGAGTGTGCATGGCAGTATGCATGTGAGTGTGCTGCGTGAGTGAGTGTGTGATGCTGTCCACGGTCCTGAAGTTTGGTCGGCTGGATTTCTCAGCCAATCAAACTTCTGGACCGCTGACAGAATTTGCCTGCATTTATTTAAATTTCCCAGTTTGGAGGCACAGTAACCAATCATCTTTCACCTCTGTGACAGCAGCAGTGAAAGATGATTCCTTAAAACACAGCTGCGGTCCACAGTTTTGAAATTGCCAGGGTTAACCTACATATTAACTCCATCTGCAGCCTCTGTGCTGCATGACAGCTGTGGGGCTGCATATGCGCCTAATAAGCCGGTTTATTCATGGTTAACCCCATGTCTGTGTGGTGCCAGCTCGTGTCTGGGTATGTCCACACTCCCTGGACACAAGCTGAGATTACAGTATGTGTCAGCAGGGGTTAATGAACTTTATTATTAAAAGTCAGCAATTATTGTGCTCCAGCACTCAGGCGCTCTCCATGGTTAGAGCAGCATGCTACGATTGAACTCTCATTTCTCTCGCAATGCGAGTTCAGTGCGTGTAGAACGCACTAATGGGACCAGTATCATTTAAGGTACCATTGCACGACACGATATCGCCTGCAATATCGCTCAAAAGTCACGTGTTCATCGCTGTTGCTGTTGATATCGCAAGTGCGTCTTGCCGTGCAACTGGACGATTTAACTACGATAAGTCGCTTGGACGGAGTTGCTAGCCTACAATATCTCTACGTGTGACATTTCCAAAGCGATCTTGGCATAATGCCAAAAAACGTGCGTGTTCCCGTGATATCGCAGCCGACATCGCTGCAATGTCATGTCGTGTAACAGTAGTCAATACTGATACGAGTGCAATGCGAGTCTCCCATGCATTGCACTCGCGCGAGGCACACGGATAGTGTGCCTTCAGCCTTGTACTGTTTTCTGCTTAAAAACTTGTGGTTGACTCTCTCAAAAAAAAAAAAAAAGACTTTTCTATTCACAGATTTTTTTATTTTTTTTTTTATTTATTTTATTTAGATTTAGGGTATCGTTACACATCGCAATATTGCATGCAATTTCACTTGCAATTTGCTGGTTGCAGTGAAATCATGGACACATTGTTCCATTTGTACACAGCAACAAAATAGAACAATGTGTCCATGATTTCACTGCAACCAGCAAATTGCCAGTGAAATTGCCTAGCAATATTACTGTGTGTGACGGTACCTTAAATGGAACCTGTTAGGTGGTTTATGCCCCTCCAGCTATCACAGTCTGTAGCTGCAGCTTTATAATACCAGTCTAATCATCTCTGTCTAGGGCCCGTCACACAGGGACATGTCGCCGGCGATGTTGCCAGCAACTGAGGGGCGTGGTCAGGTTGCGGCGACATCGCCGGAGAGTTGCCTTGTTGACAGGGCGATAATCAGGGGAAAAAATCGCCTGAGTAACATCGCCAGGTTTCCCAACAATGTTGGGAAACCTGGCGATGTTGGTCAGGCGATCATGCCTGATCGCCCTGTGTAATGCGGCAACCTGCAATGTTGCGGGCGATTCCGCCTATCTACAACATTGCAAGTTATCGCTCACTGGGTTGCCGGGCAACCCAGTGAGCGATAGCCGCGGCAACTAGCCGGCGACATCGCCGGTAAGTTGATCAGTCTGACATCTCACCGGCGATGTTGTCAGGGATGCGCGCTCCCCGATCCCCGGCAACATCGCCGGCGATATCTCCCTGTGTGACGGTACCTTCTGAGCTCAGAGTGTAATGTGAAAGGTGAAAGAAAAGCATTTCTTTCCCTGACTCACATATGTTTTGCTGGGAACCTAAAAGGCATGAAAACATGGGGTGTTGACACTTTCTGCAGAGAAATGAAACCAGTGTGTGTGCACAGCTTTTCCCTGATCACAGGTTTTGCTGGAAATCAAAAATACAGAATTAGATTAGCATACATTTACATAAAACCAAGGCAAAACCTGACCCCAAAAACGCAGCAAAACCTTACATGCGGGCACATACCCTTACACCCTGCTTCTATAAACCTGAATGTGTGTGACTCTGACCCTTGCATTAGGCTGGAGTCACACTGCTGTATGACTCATGGGAGGATCACATCGCACTGCTCGGTCCGGCCAGCGGCTCTCCTGACCTGAGAGTGTCCGCTGCATAGAAATATGTGATGCTGTCACTCTCGGGCAGGCCTGGCCGGGCAGTGGGATGTTATCCTCACACAAGTCATGTGGCAGTGTAACTCCAAACCTAGCATGATGGAGAAATGGGAATTCCACATGAGCAGTGACCACTGATTGTAATGACCATTTTTTATGTTGATTTTACATATCCGTGTTTCACGGTCTGTGCTTGTACTGCAATGCATGGACTGGCAGTGGGTCTCCTCCCCAGAATTATGAAACCTCATAACCATGTATGATCTGCTGAGTTTGGGTCAGCAGACCTGCAGCCATTCTGTACATCGCAATTCAACCACAGAGCACAAATCACAGAAATCTTAACCAGGCTTTAGTGATTGGCTCAAAAATTACTTATACAGCAAAGGCAGATGGAATTTAATAGCCATGTCTAATCTGCAAAACAAATGAGAATAGGACATGCCCTAAGGCCTCTTTTACACATCTGTATGCGGTCCATACCGACACATGCCGGAGGCACGTACATACGGGGACCGCCCCTATGGCCCCCTTCACATGTCTGTTATTCCGCAAGGACCGTGTTGCCATGTGAAGCAGATCCATGTCTGTGTGCTCCACACAACGACATATCAGTTTTTCTGCAGAAGCACGGCCCGCTTCTGCTCCAGAGCATCCTGCACACAAATGTTCACAGTGTGACATCCATGTGCACAGACGACGGACAAAAGTTAAAAGTGTAAAAATAAAGAATTTCATTCTCGGCACCCTCCAGCGCTGACAGTCCCTCTCACTTCCGGGGCTGCTCATTAGGCTCATGAATATTCGCTTCACTAAGCCCAACAGCGGACCGGAAGTGAGAGGAGCAGCGGCGATGGAGGGAGTTGAGTATGCACTCACAGGCTGTCCATGGATAGCACACGAACAGCACATATGTATCACACGATCCGTGACACATGTATCCACGCCCCACCCACAAACAGCGTTGTCTCACACGTCCGTGGTTTCACGGAAGTGTGAAACAGACCTAAGTCTTAGGGTACCGTTACACGTCGCAACATTGCATGCAACATCACTTGCAATTTGCTGGTTGCAGTGAAATCATGGACACATTGTTCTATTTTGTTACTGTGTACAAATGGAACAATGTGTCCATGATTTCACTGCAACTAGCAAATTGCAAGTGAATTTGCATGCAATGTTGCAACGTGTAACGGTACCCTCAGTCACAAACTGATTTTTTTTTTTTAAAACTAATGTGTGCATAGATCAATGAACCTCTATGGGATGCCAGGACTTCAGCACCTGGAGAGCTCCCAACTGAGATTTCAGAACCGTGGCTAGCTCCCGCCAGCCACAATTTTGAAATTTCAGGACCTGGACAGCAGCAGCAGCCACGCAGTCCTGAATCCGGCAGAAAACAGGACCAAAGGGCATATTTGCCCTCCGGTTCTGTTTGTCTGGAGCTGTCAGGCTGTGTCTAGTGCTTCCTGCAAAACACTGGACACAGCCTGACAGCTCTTAAACCATGGTGTGAAGCCGGCTTAAGGGTTTGGCCGGAAACCCAAGACAGGAGCGTGTCACCTGCATGTGTTTCTATGCAGCTAACGTGCTCCTGACCATAGAGCCTGCAGCTGTGTCGGGTGAGGCATGCGAGACTCGTATGAGTATCTCTAAAAATGAGTCATCTACACTGCCTCACTGAAAAACATTGCTATAAGTGCTGAACATTTTTTTTTCATAGATAGCACTTGCATCAAAAATACGGTCTGTGAGCAAGGCCTTAAAGGGAACCTGTCAGCTAGTGCCCCCCCTAGTTATCACTGTGTGTAGCTGTAGCTTTATAATACCAGTCTAATCATCCCTGTGTAAAGTGAAAGGTGAAAAAAAGCATTCATACACTTACATTTCCTAATGTAATGAGGCAGTTAGTCTCCAGCTTGGAGGACAGGGACTGTTTGGTAGGTTAATAATTAACATTTCAGCCTTATGTTAGAACATGCTGGGAGACCTGATGTGATGTCATAACCATGTGACTACAATAGGCGGAGCTAAGTCCCAAAAGGACATGTGTTTGCTCGCTTAGCTCCATCTACTATGATCACATGATCATTACATCACACAGGTCCTTTAGCCATGCAAGTTAATAGTGAGTTCACTATTATCCTGCCAGACAGTCTCCTTCCTCCAAGGTGTAGGCTGAAATGTAAGTGTATAAATGTTTTTTATCACCTATAACATTACACTATGAGCTCAGACAGGGATGATTAGAATAGTATTATAAAGCTACAGGCACTGATAGTGATAGCTGCGAGGCATAAACAAGCTGACAGGTTCCCTTTAAAAGCTACTCCAGTGTTTGTTTTTTTCCATTAATTTCAGCACTGGAGTGCAATTCCTAGCACTGCTTCATTCTCATGTTGCCATCTTGTGACCACAACTTCTGACTGACCGGATTCTTGTATGCTACTCTCTGTAAATGTTTACTGTTGTACTGTTATGTCATTTATATGGAGGCACACAGAATTTTCTTTTTTCCTTTTCCTGATATCTAAGTACCATACAGCGATACACAAAAAGTCAGTATAGTCACACTTCAAACTTCCCTTAACGACTCTTGACTAGTTACTACATTTCCTGTGTTTGTTAGGAAACCCAATGTTCTCTATAGCTTACAGTTAGTGAAATTAACTTTGCTGGCTGTAGAAGTTCAGTTTGGAGGAGGCATGCCTTCAGCAGACTGAGTTCATTACAGGTTCGACCAAAATTAGGCCAAAATTATTATCGTAAATGGACTCTGTCCTTGGGATTTTGCTAACCCATCTGAAAGCAGCATGATGTAAGAGCAGAGAACCGGATACCAGTGATATATCACTTAATGAGCTGCTAGCTGTAATTTTTATACAGTCACTGTTTGCTGCAGATTTGCCAGTTCTCTGAATTTTGAGCTTTGTATAACCTGCCTCCACCACCGATTCAGAACTTTCTCCCTACATACAGTGTACACAGAAATCTACTAACCATGGTGGAGGTGGGTTCACTATTTCTTTAGTGATAATCTCATATGGTACCTTTACACGCCGCGACGGCAGGCTGGATACATCCCGCTACTTCACGTGCACGAGCACGCTCAAACGGTTACAAACGGTCAACGCACCCTCTTTACACGCCGCCACAAGGTGCGCTACGCCACGCTACATCTATAGCTAGCTACATCGCCGGGTGTCTCAAGTAGCCAGCTGTAGCTCATTTACACACCGCTATAACCAGCTACTATGGGCGTACCTGGTGCAGCAGGGACAGCACATAGGCGTGCCACAATTGTGGATTACGAGCCGTCTGTACGCTGATAGGACGAAGCAATAAAATCCTGATTGGGCAGGCAACGCAGGAGGCTGAGTAATACAGCACGCTCGAGCGATTGTGTAGTGTGACTGGTCAGCTCCTTAAATATGCCTCCCTTTGCAGCGACTACCAATCGTCATGCAGCAGCTTCCACCAATGATCGCACATGGGGCGCGGTAACATGGAGCCAGGGTCACGCCTTTGCTACATTGCAGCTACATCGCAGGCTGTCCCGAGTTCCCTTCCGTTGCCTCTTTACACGCCGATACAGCTCGCTACCATCGGCGATGTAGCAATCAGTTTTCGAGCAGAGCTAGGAAACAGATGTATCTGTTGCCGGCTGTAGCGTCACGTCTTCATACGCCGCTACGACGGGCTACATTGGCGCTACAAGCTACATTTGTAGCCTGTAGCGGGATGTATCCAGCTTGCCGTCGCGGCGTGTAAAGGGCCCTATAGTGATGAAGCAGTGATTTTATATAAACTATATTAGTAGTCCAGTAAGTGATACATTGCAGTATTAGGATGTCTGTATCTATATAATACACATCTCAGATTAGGTGGCAAAATCTTGGCGACACATAACCCTTTAATGTAATGACACACACTGTTCCCTGTAACTGTACACTTGTGAAATGTTACGTAGGTTAAACCTGATGGACCCAGGTCTTTTTTCAACCTTTCTTCACCAATTATTTTTGTCACTAAATTATCTATAACCCATGTATACTGAGGAAATTATCCAGTACTTCTAATTGCAAAGATTCCTTTTCTATATGCAGTGCCTTGTGAAAGTATTTGGCCCCCTTGAACTTTCAACCTTTTGCCACATTTCAGGCTTCAAACATAAAGATATAAATTCTCACTGAAAAGTGGAACGTGCAATATAATTTGGCCCCTTTACCTTCAGTGTAGCAAACTCACTCCAGAAGTTCAGTGAGGATCTCTGAATGATCCAATGTTGTCCTAAATGACTGGTAATGATAAATAGAATCCACCTGTGTGTAATCAAGTCTTTGTATAAATGCACCTACTCTGTGATAGTCTCTTGGTTCTGTTTCAAGTGCAGAGAGCATCACGAAGACCAAGGAACACAACAGGCAGGTCCGAGATACTGTTGTGGCGAAGTTTAAAGCCGGATTTGGATACAAAAAGATTTCCCAAGTTTTAAACATCTCAAGGAGCACTGTGCAAGCGATCATATTGAAATGGAAGGAGTATCAGACCACTGCAAATCTACCAAGACCCGGCCGTCCCTCTAAACTTTCATCTCGAACAAGGAGAAGACTGATCAGAGATGCAGCCAAAAGGCCCATGATCACTCTGGATGAACTGCAGAGATCTACAGCTGAGGTGGGAGAGTCTGTCCCGTAGTACAACAATCAGTAGTACACTGCACAAATCTGGCCTTTATGGAAGAGTGGCAAGAAGAAAGCCATTTCTCAAAGATATCCATAAAAAGTCTCATTTGAAGTTTGCCACAAGCCACCTGGGAGACACACCAAACATGTGGAATGAGGTGCTCTGGTCAGATGAAAACAAAATCGAACTTTTTGGCCACAATGCAACACTATATGTTTGGTGTAAAAGCAACACAGCTCATCACCCTCAAAGCACCATCCCCACTGTCAGACATGGTGGTGGCAGCATCATGGTTTGGGCCTGCTTTTCGTCAGCAGGGAAAGGGAAGATGGTTAAAACTGATGAGAAGATGAATGGAGCTAAATACAGGACCATTCTGGAAGAAAACCTGTTGGAGTCTGCAAAAGACCTGAGACTGGGACGGAGATTTATCTTCCAACAAGACAATGATCCCATACATAAAGCAAAATCTACAATGAAATGGATCAAAAATAAACGTATCCAGGTGTTAGAATGGCCAAATCATAGTCCAGACCTGAATCCAATCGAGAATCTGTGGAAAGAGCTGAAAACTGCTGTTCACAAACGCTCTCCATCCAACCTCACTGAGCTCCAGCTGTTTTGCATATAAGAATGGGCAAGAATTTCAGTCTCTCGATGTGCAAAAACTGATAGAGACATACCCCAAGCGACTTGCAGCTGTAATCGCAGCAAAAGGTGGCGCTACAAAGTATTAACTCAAGGGGGACGAATGATATTGCAGTTTTTTATTTGTTAAAAAAGTTTAAAATATGCAATGAATTTCGTTCCACTTCATGATTGTGTCCCACTTGTTGTTGATTCTTCACAAAAAATTTGTATTTATATCTTTATGTTTTTAGCCAGAAATGTGGGAAAAGGTTGAAAAGTTCAAGGGGGCCAAATACTTTAACAAGGCACTGTTGCTGCCAGAATCACCTTTTTTCTTCACATAAGTACCCCCTGGTCCTTAGTACTGTCTTTGTGAGGAATAAGTCATGTGCCAGTCCTTTGTGCTGACCACACATGTATTTATACATATAACTGATGTCTCCTCTGAGACGTCTTTTTTTTTTTTCTCAGCTAAACAAGCCCAACTTTTTCAACCTGTCATCATATGGGAGGCCTTCCAATCCTTCGTACTAATCTTGTTGCCCACTTTTGAACTGACTCTAACTTCAGAATGTCTGATAACATTTCCAATAGCTCACCAAACCGTATCCCATACTCTAGATGTGGCTTTACAAGTGACTTATAAAGGGGTAACAATACGTTGGGATCACCTGATTTTTATCTATCTTTTTAGACACCCTAAATCTAGTTTGCTTTTGCAGCTGCTGCCTGACATTGAGCACTGCTGCTCAGTAACCAGAATACCCAAGTCCTTCTCCTGTTCTGTAGTCCTGAGCATACTCATTTATTGTATATGCAGCAATGGGATTACTTCATCCTAGGTGTATTACCCTACATTTATCAACATTAAATTTAATTTGCCAAGTGTTTTTCCATTCAGACATCTTATCCAGATCATTTTGTAATATTGTACTGCCAAAGTCAGTTTTTATTCTATATAGTTTGGTGTTGTCAGAAAAGTCTTACACTTTACAGATAATCCCATCCACAAGGTAATTAATAAAAAGAATTAAAAAAATTGGTCCTGGCACAGATCCCTATGATACCCAACTGCTGACTATATCCCATTTAGAGAATGTACCATTTAGGATGGAAACACACTATCCTACTTACATGTGAGTCTCTCGGACGAAACTCAGATCAGTGACCCTGAACAGCATCACACTCCCGTCCAGAGAGGGAGAGGCCTTTCAGGGTCACTGATCCAAGTTTCGTCCGAGAGACTCGCATGTAAGTTAAGCCCCCGTCACACTAAACAAGATCACTAGAGAGATCGCTGTTACGTCACAGATTTGACACTTAGCAGCAATCAGGCCCCTGCTGTAAGACAAAGTCGTTACAAAGTGTTCTGGTCATTTTTTGGTCATTGCGCTCCCGCTGGGAACGCTGCATCGCTGTGTTTGACCGGAACAACGACCAACGATCCCAACACTACACCCGAGAGTGACAGGTTCCCAACGACCGCTGTATCATTCCGGATCGTTGCTGAGTCGATTCCAAAGTGACGCAACAGCGATCCCTACAGGTCGTATTGTTGTTGGGATCGCTGGTGTGTCGCTACGCGTGACGGTACCCTAAGATGGTGTGTTTCCAGCCTAGGCTGACTCTGTTTCCTATCTCTTAACCAATTCCATACCCACCTGCATATACTTTTCCCTAGTCCCTGTTTCTGAAGCTTCAGTATAAGGCTACTTTCACACACTGCGCTTTGTCTGTATTTTGTGAAGATCCGTTTTTGGCGCAGAAACTGCACCCAAAATGGATCCTCACAAAACGCAGCCTTGTGTGTGAATGTTTTGTGTTATCTGCTAGGCTAATTACTCCCCTGCCTGACTCCCACCGTGATCTCCAGCGATGTTCTCAAACATGGAGGCAGCAATCTTCGGTGCCTCTAGGACCCTGTGAATGTGACTAAAGGCCACGTTACACATAGCGATGTTCCAACGATCCGACCTGGCCGGGATTGCTGGAAAACCGCTATGTGATCGCTGGTGAGATGAAACACAGGCAGATTTACCAGCGATCACCAAGCAATGCGCCGACACCCGACGGTCGTTGGGATCGTTCAGGGTTTCGGACGCAGACTGGGGATCACTGGTCGTTTCCCCCCATCACACACAGCGATGCAGCCTGGCCAGCAGGAGTTTGCCAATAGAAAAATGGTCCAGGCCATTCATTACCGATCAGAAATCTCCCAATGTGACGTTGCGGCGATATTGTTAATGATATCGCTACATATAACGGGGCCTTTAGTGACGTCACTCAGTCACATAGTGCAGTGCCAGGTCTTCTCACAGGTCCTGTGGCCTCTGGGATGAGAAAATCGCTGAAGATCAATGAGGGATTACGGGGAGGTAAGTAAAAAGCACAGCAGATAACGCAAAAAGAATGGAGATGCTCATTCTTTATACGGATCTGCTTTAGAGCCCAAAAGCGGATCCGCATTAAATGGATCGTGTAAATGCAAAATTGTGAAATGCATTGACTTGGCTGGAACAGCCATTGTCATCTGCATTTCACTACATTTTCACTGCAATTGCGTATCTGCCGAATATGCATCAAAACGGTGCAATAGCGCACCATGTGAATGTAGCCAAATGCTGTAATTGGGTACAGTATCAAATGTTTTGCAAAGTCCAGATAAATCCCAACAAATGTTTAAAAAAAAATGCCACATTTTGCAGGCAGGAATATTTCCAATTGGGCTCATTGACTTATATTAATTTAACATTTTCCTTTCAATATTGCTCAGTTTAGAGATCGGCCCAATTAACATCTAAGGTTTGGATGCGTTTGCGATTCTATGGTTTTTTACTGCTAATAACTCATCCAAACGCATCCAAAAATGCACCCATAGAGTTCAATGCAAAACGCATTGCAAACGCAATCCAAAAAGCATGACATTTTGCAAATACGCTTGCGTTTTTGCAATTGCAGCCCAAAACGTTGCAGTCCACTTTTTCGTCTGTGTTTGCAAAAATGCATGCGTTTTGCATTGAACCCTACGAGTGCATTTTTGGATGCGTTTTTAACAGTAAAAACGCATAGAAATGCAAACGCAGGCAAAACGCAGATGTGAACTGGCCCATAGCGTTTTGGAACACCAACTCCTGACTCCAATGGCTCTAGAGGGTCACTGAAACAAACCAACTATTGCCACTAAACAACTGCTTATCAGCAATCTGTTTGCTGAACATCGTTTAAATTAAAAGCCTGCTTTTACAGGCAAACCACTGTAATGATGCACTCTGAATGAGCTGTAGTAGTTTAGTGCCCATGGGCTGTATGTGTAAACAAAGCTCACGCTGCTGAGAACGATTATCTTTTGCGCAGCACAAACCTGATGAATGAGCAAAATGCTTGTTCATCAGTCAATTGGCAGCCTATTCATAGTGAAATATTATTGGGAAACAAGGATTAGGCCGGCTTCACACTACGGTTTTCTGCTGTCAGGTGTTTTGCAGGATGCACCAGGCACAACCTGACAGCATTGGATGAGCATAAAGTGCGGGCAAATATGCCTTTCGATCCTGTTTTTTGCATAATTCGTTTGTGCTCATGTCCGCTGCTGTCCGCGGTGCTGAAATTTCAGCCGTCTGTTGCAGTGGAGCTATCCATGGTAGTGAACACTCAGCGGTGGCTCTGAAATGCTGCTGCTGTCCATGGTGCTGAATGAGCGCAGCTGCATTTAAGAGCTGGCGCTGTTCAGTACAAGGCATCCGGGAAACAATCTGATTTTTTTTGTCAGATAAGGGCGATCCGGAGCCCATAGACTCCCATGTTATGTGCGCCGGATCGCCTCAGATCCGATTTTTTTTTTTTTTTCCTTGCACCAGAGGCAAAAATTGATGCTGACTCCAATTTTGTGTCCGATGCAAAACCGGACAAAATCGGATCAGGGAGCAAAATCACAAAACCGGATGGCCAAATAGCACCAATCGGCATCATAGGGATACATGGGGCAAAACCTGATCAGGTTCGGTCCGGTCCAAACCGGACCTGACCTGAAAGGTAAAAACTTGGTGTGAAGCCGGCCTTAGTCGGAATACTATTTCACATTAATCTTTGTGGTAATGCTGCTAAAAGTTATGTTCACACGTAGAATTTTTAAGTGTGCAAAAACTGAGTTTTTCCAACAGAAACAGTTTAAAAAATGTAGTCACAGTTATCAAGTGGGATTTGTCCAGGGAATGGAAGCTTGGATAATACTAATAAACTGATGTTACTAATGTCTCGGTCGAGGGCTTTGTCTGTCCCCATGTGCCTGCTCGCAGTGGATGCTGAGAAAGCTTTCGACCATGTGGGGTGGAGATTTATGCATGCCTCTCTAGCACAGATCGGTCTGGGTACCAGGTTCTTAAATAGAGTTGCGCCCCTTTATAGTTGTCCCACAGCGAAGGTTAGAACTAACAGGACTTTGTCATCCTCATTCTCTATACATAACGGCACGTGCCTGGGCTGCCCCCTATCCCCACTGCTCTGTTTATTCTCATGAAACATCTGACGGTTGCTATACGCCAGAATCCTGATGTTCAAGGAGTGGAGATAGGCTGGGGACACTATAAATTGACGTTACTTGCTGATGGCTTGCTATTATTTGTCTCCCAGCCTCGGATCACCTTTCCCTCTTTGATTAAGGACTTTGAGGAGTTTGAGATATATAGCAACTTCAGAGTGAATTTCACAAAGTCTGAAGCACTAAATATATCCCTCCCGGCTGTGGAGCAGGCACACCTCCATGAAGCCTTCCCTTTTAAGTG
Organism: Allobates femoralis; assembly: GCA_033576535.1. Classification (NCBI taxonomy): domain Eukaryota; kingdom Metazoa; phylum Chordata; class Amphibia; order Anura; family Aromobatidae; genus Allobates; species Allobates femoralis. The sequence goes on from JARQOC010000005.1 coordinate 286,808,706, forward strand.
GCAAGAGCGAGCCTTAAAATATCTTGGGGTCTGGGTGCCAAGAGACCCTTCTCAGTTGTTCAACTTTAATTTTCACCCCTTATTATGTAAAACTATAGCAGACTTCAAGACTTACAATAAAAGATAACTGTCTTGGTTTGGACGTATTAATGCCATAAAAATTGACATTTTACCCAGATTTTTGTTCCTTTTTAAGTCGATTCCCATTTGACATTCCTCCTTTATTCTTTGCAAAACTTCAAACAGCAATCCTGAGGTTCATTTGGGGATCCCGCAGACCCCGCATTGGAGTCAAAACCCTACATGGCAAAGCACTTGAGCGGAGTGGGACTATTAAATTTTAGAAAATACCATAAGGAGGCCATTCTGACAAGAGTGCTTGACTGGCATATCATAGACATTAAAGAGGACCTGTCACCGACCCCCCCACCCCCACCCGCATGGATTAGAATCTAAGTCCAGCACTGAATGCAGCATGTCTGCTACATTCAGGCAAGGGGTCCCTCATGGCTCTGTGGGGCTGCTACCATCCATGGAGGTTGGCCCTTGTGCTTAAGCCACCTAGTCCATGGGGGTATTTCACGCCCCCTGCGCCTCTGTGCCGCCCTGTCCTCGTCGCTCACTCGTGCCATTCATGAAATCCTCCATGTTGTGCTATGGGAGCAGGCAGGGAAATGAGAGGACGTCATAGCGGGAAGCAGGACATGCACCTCAACCTCGCTCTCATGAATGGCACGAGCGAGGTCGGCGAGGGCATAGGGCGGCACAGAGGCCCAGGGATCCTGAAATGCCCCCGTGGACGAGGTGTCTCAAGCACAAGGGCCCGCCTCCATGGAAAATTACTGTAATTTTTTCTAAGCCTATATCTCGGGGTACCAGCCCCACAGAGCCATGGGGGACCCCTTGCCTGAATGCAGCAGATGTGCTGCATTCAGTGCTGGACTTGATTCTACTCCATGTGGGGGGAGAGTGAAAGGTCCTCTTTAAAGCAATGGGTTCCTTTGGAGCAGTTGGGCTCAAAGACCCCCTTGTGGTGTCTTCCCTGGATCTCTCCGTCTGATAGAGATAAATTTGGTTCTGAGACGAGCTGCTAACCATATCTCTTCGTTTTTGGGACAGAGAGGTCAGAGCAGGGACTCTCTCTAAAATAGAAGGGCCTCTTAGTCAGCTGTCTCTAATCCAAGTTTCCCTCTGGCGATGCTGTCCTCGACTTTTCTAAAATGGCACAGGTATGATTATGTTCTGTTTTGGGGATGGAGGTTGACCCTTTCCCTACAATAGCTAGCACAGATCCAACACTATCGGGTTGGAGTACGCTCAAATACAATCTGTTCTATCCTCTGAGGGTGAACTGGGTAATTATTCAATCATCTGATGCAGTTTGAAGAACTGTTTTTGCTGGAGTCCCACCCTACACACTGTATATCCTGCATTTATACCATTTTAAATACGGGAGAGATTTTGACAAGCCCAGATTCTTAGAAGATTGGAAGAGGAGATTGGACTGGTGATTTCTGAGCAGATTAAAAGAAGGCATGTATCAGCGATGCCCAAATTATTATGGCTTGTGTTGCCCAAGAGAGAAACTATAAGATATTTCTCGTTGGTATCAATGCCCGACAACACTACATGCTGTTTTTCCCTATGTCTCAGACAGGTGCTGGAGATGCGTAAGGAGAGGGGAACTATGCTGCACATATGGTGGATTTGTGACCAGATTCAACCTCTGTGGGATGGAGTCTTTGATACCTATATTTCTGGTAAAAGGGTAGCTATGTCACCCCTCATTGCTCTATTTTCCATTCTACCGGGCTCCTTCAAGTCACAAAAGACTGACCTCCTGCGCTTTTGCATTACAGCAGCGAGAGCGGTAATACCGAGGTATTGGAAGACAACTCACTGCCCCTATATGACTAAATGGGTGGAGGAAATGGGAAGATTATGTAGAATGGAAGATCTCACAGCAGAGGTTTCTGGTGTCAGGGACTTCTTTCTGCATACATTAAGCCCGTTGAACATTTTTATGGATTCCCCGAACTTGAGGGACATATTGGGTGACAACCGAGAAGGGACGGCATCTCCTGAGTCTTCATAGGTTCGTGCCTTACTCAGTTGGCTTGGAGATTGAGTCCAAAGGTAATAGGATTTTTTGTGATCATATAAATACAGATTCTCGTTGTGGTGAATCAGGGAATAGCTCCCCCTCCGTACCCTGCTCTCCTTCATTCCTACCTAGGTCTCCTCTTCTCTTCTTTCCTCTATCTCTTTTAACCCCCATTTGATCTACTTTTTTCTGTCCTCTATATAGTCTGGTGTCATATGTTACACTTGTTATAACAACAAAGAATAGCCTTCCTATACTTAAAGAAGGTCCGTTAATTATTATTAAGAAGATTACTCTCTGTCGATTGGTCTGACAGAGAAAATGACTTTTAAGCCATTTTAAACTTTACTAAACTTATCATTCTAGATAGTTCTTGGTGTTCAACATCTAGCCGTTAGTATGCAGACTGGTAATGCTGACGAATAGACAAAATCTCAAAGTGTATTTAACCTAGATGATTCGGAATATATTGAAGTGAATATTATACAACAGTTTTACTAGCCTGATTATTTGTGGATATGCAAACAGATGAAAAACTCTTGTTACCATAATAGGATCTATGACAGATTCTCATTTGCGTGTAATGTATGTGGTTATTGTTGTATTACTTTAATAAAAATAGATTGAACAAAAAAAAGAAAAAAAATGTTATGGGAGCTTTTGGAGTAGTTTTCTCTATGTAGAGGTTTAGAAGATATTTAATTTTTTTTGCAGACATTTGATTGGACATTGCCTAGATTAGAAAGGTTTTCTTCAAAGAAGGGGCATGCACTTTCTTCTCCACCAGGCATTTTTTATTCTTTTTCAGGATGAACAAAGCTTTAAGAGCTCCTCATATGAATAGCATAAGAAGAATTTTCAAAATGTATCTGGAGAGGATTGGCTCCCCAAAATCCTGAAAACTCTTCATGTCAACAAAAATAAGAGGTTTTTAGTTTAGGAAATGCATATTTCTATACCTTTTTATAAAGCTAAGTGCACAAGCATTTGAGGCATTTTCAGAGCTAAAACTAATACAAGACTGAGAGGAAACTCTCCACAAACCTTCCAAATCGCAAAAGTCATCAAAAACATTTATTTTCTGCTCTGAAAACTGAGCAAAAGATTCTGTGCATATAGCCTTAAGGAAATCTGAGTTAATACAGAGAGACCTCTTGCTCTGACTGGTCAGACTGGACACCAGTTACCAAAAGCACCAGGAGTGGGTAAAAAATGAGGAAGCGGTGCTAGTGTTTCTTTTATACTTTTCCTTTGTTCCAATCCTAGTTTTGTCTTACAAATTCTGAGGTACAAAAACTCCATAAATACAGAGGTAAAAAGTTCACCAAACACACAATGTGTGCATGTGGCCTAAGGGTCCCTTTACAAGCCACCACAGGAAGGTAGCAACTGCCGGGCACTGGGGATGATTGTGCCTGTTGCCATGAAATTGCTACGAAATGGCGGCGTGTAAATAGGGCAGTTCCTCCCGGTGTCCTGCAGTTGACTCAGATACCTGTTGCTGAGCCGTGCTCAAAAACAGAAAGGCACAATTGCCATGGTAGTGGCGTGTAAACGAGGCACAGGCATGGATGTTGAGTCGCCTAGTGAACTCCCAGGGGCGTGCCACGGTGTCATGGATACCACGCCCCATCAGCGATCATTGGTAGGGGCAACTGTGTAACCATTGGCTGTCCCTTCACAGGGCGCCATATTTAAAGAGCTGACCACTCACAGTCCACAATTGCAATGGCGTCATGTGTTAGCCAGCCTTCCTGCGCAGGCTGGCCAATCATGACGCTATTGCATTGTCCAATCAACGCTTGTGCATCACGGAATACACAACTCTGTCACGCCTATGTACTTACGGCGCGAAATATGTATGCCCTGTGAGACATGCCGGCGCTATAGCACGTGGCTGGCATGACTCACGTGACCGGCGGTAATGTGGGATTGCTAAACCCTGCAGCATGCACAGGGTAAGTGCAGGTTGGCTCGGTAGCAGCACACACGGGGTTAACTTCTGCTGCTGAAAGCTGAGGTTTGTGTGAAGGAGTGATTACAAAACTCACTGGATTGCACCTGTGAGGAGAGCCAGTCTTCCACAAGCCTGCAAAGGTGCAGGACCATGAGATGGGTCTGAGAGCGTGGATGAGACACTGCAGAGCCGCAGTGTGAGAGGTACTGTTTGAACCTCTCTGTGTGAGGTTGCTGGAAGCAGCGAGGAGCGGCCCCTGAAGGAAGGGGACCGGAATGCTCTTTTGGACTATTGTTTTTTTTGTCTCTTCTGTTGGTGGAATAAAACCTGTGTGCAGTGACCCGTGGTGCCCGGATCCCTTGTCTTCGCCGTGCCGCCGCTACCTCACATATGGTGGAGAATGCGGGCATTGCCGGCCCGGTGAGGTGTAGCATTCATTCCTGGTGAAGCCCGCGCTACTGTCGCCTTTCCTTCCGGAACCGCTGGTGAAAGTGACTGTTTCATGAGGTTAATGAGCGGCTGCTAAGTGAGAGGAGCAGCAGTCATTATAGCTGCCAGTCTCTTGCGGGGTGCCCGGCAGCGCATGTCCAGGATCCAAGTGGCTAAATTCCAGTACAAGCCCACCACCAGCATGGAGGAGGTACTCAAACACCTGGTACAGGCTCAGCAGCAGCAGTTCCAAGCACTGCAGCAGCAGGAACAAAGACACCAGGAACAGATGGCCCTGTTGACCGAGGCTGTTCGTGCCAGACCGTGGGAACCGCCCCAAGGCCCAGGTGTCGACGGCAGTGTCCGGAAAGCGGTAAGACAAGCGCTGCAAAAGATGACCCCGGGGGATGATGTGGAGGCATTCCTGGCCGTGTTTGAGCGGGTGGCTGAACGGGAGAGACTGCCGGTCGCCCAGTGGGCCGAGGTGCTGGCGCCCTATTTGACTGGTGATCCCCAAAAGGCATACATAGATCTGTGTACTGAGGATGCCCTGGACTATGGAGCCCTGAAGGGGGAGATATTGGCCCGTACCGGGGTCAATACATATGTGAGGGCCCAACGGGTGAGCCAATGGGCCTACGAGGAAGGCAAACCCGTGCGCTCACAGGCCTATGATTTGTTGCACCTGGTTAAAAAATGGCTGCAGCCTGAAGCCCTGAGTCCGGCCCAGATGGTAGAGCGGGTGGTGGTGGATCGCTTCGTGCGTACGCTGCCCATCCCCATACAACGGTGGGTGGGACACAGTGACCCGGGTACCCTAGACCAGGTGGTGAATGTGGTGGAGCGCCATGTGGCCACACAGGACTTGATCAGGGACACGGGGACACTGCGAACCAACCGCAAGGCCGCGCCCACCACACCAGAAAGCAGGGACCCCCAATCCGGACCCCGGGTCAGCGAGCACCCGGCTCAGGCCAAGAACGGCCATCCCCCTGCAGCAAAGCGGCGTTCCGGACCGCCGCCGTTCAGCCCCTGGTATAATGGAGGTCAACCCCGATGTAGGAGGTGTCAGGAGGTTGGACATATGATGGCACAGTGTCCCTTCAACGGGGAACCCATGGACTGTGACTACTCCCGGAGGCGGTCCATGTTCACCCACCTCGTCGGAAAAGGGCGCTCTGACCCCAGGGACACTGGGAATGTACTGTGCCGCGTTCGGCTTAATGGTCATGAAGTGACGGCTCTCCTGGACTCAGGGAGCAACGTGACCCTCGTGTATGCCTCCTTGGTCTCCAGGACCAAACCCACCGACCGAAAGGTCAGGGTGATGAGTGTCCATGGGGATCATCGCAGGTATCCGACGAAGCGTGTCACGTTCGCTACCCCAGCCAGGAGGGTTCAACATGTCGTGGGGGTAGTAAAGGATCTCCCTTATGATGTTGTGCTGGGGAGGGATATGCCCTTGTTCCGGGTGTTGTGGAACGAGTATATGGCCCCCCGGATGAAGGACAGAAAGGGCCCAGAGCCCGAGAATCCCGCCGCCGGGATACCCGGAGGACTTAATGTGACTGATTCCCGGGTGCAGAGCCCAGTGCGCCGACTCGCCGTCCGGAGCGGTGCAGCAGTGCCGCGGGCAAACCCCGTGTTGCTCGTGGGGCCCCAGGCCTCTGTTGTTGGTACCCGTCCGGGGTTTGTGGGTGCCGGGGGTCCGAACGGGTTGGTTGCTCGTGGGGTCTGGCACCGCTGGTATCCCCGGGTGCCCCTGCTTGGCTCAGCCGGTTCTCCACACCGTGACGCGGTCTGCACGCAGGGCCCGGGGTTATGGCCTTGTGTTCACCCCCTACAGGATTGAACAAGGAGGGGGGTATGTGAGACATGCCGGCGCTATAGCACGTGGCTGGCATGACTCACGTGACCGGCGGTAATGTGGGATTGCTAAACCCTGCAGCATGCACAGGGTAAGTGCAGGTTGGCTCGGTAGCAGCACACACGGGGTTAACTTCTGCTGCTGAAAGCTGAGGTTTGTGTGAAGGAGTGATTACAAAACTCACTGGATTGCACCTGTGAGGAGAGCCAGTCTTCCACAAGCCTGCAAAGGTGCAGGACCATGAGATGGGTCTGAGAGCGTGGATGAGACACTGCAGAGCCGCAGTGTGAGAGGTACTGTTTGAACCTCTCTGTGTGAGGTTGCTGGAAGCAGCGAGGAGCGGCCCCTGAAGGAAGGGGACCGGAATGCTCTTTTGGACTATTGTTTTTTTTGTCTCTTCTGTTGGTGGAATAAAACCTGTGTGCAGTGACCCGTGGTGCCCGGATCCCTTGTCTTCGCCGTGCCGCCGCTACCTCACAGCCCATATACCTTTGTGGTAGTGGCGTGTAAAGCAGGGAAGGTATTCCACAGGAAGTTAGCCGCGGCACCTGTCGGCACTTCCGGGGAACAAAGATACCTTCAGTGGAGAACGTAATGGCGGCGTCAGCTATCGGTACCCACCGTTAAAAACGTGCGCGTGCACGTGCGGTGGATACCTGTTGCTAGCCACAGTGGCGGCGTGTAAAGGTACCCTAACAGACCGCTGACTGATTTGAATGTGTTGTGGTGCCACAGAAATTGAACACTTATGGCTCAATCTCACTTCCAATTTTTCCATGTACATGAAAATGGACCACGTATTCTCATCAGAGTTTGGTCAGAGTGTGGTCAACGTATCATTTGTTTCATTTTTCTCACATGTAGAGAAATAAAGAAAAAGAATATTTACTGTCTCCATTCTGACAGTCCGTGAAAATCGAATCGCAATTGGATGTCCTCAGTTTGCGGTTTTATTTTACTTTTGCTCACCGACCAACTTACTTGATTCTGGATTTCAATCTGACCTTTGGATCAATATCAAACATGTCTCCGTGATTTTCCCTGGACATCTGGGTCCTCAAAATATCACAGACATGTAAATCGCACTATAGACTATAACAGGTACAAGTGCTCTCTGTGAAAAACATAGATAGCACTCGTACATGAAATGTCTGATGTCTGAATGAGTCCTTTCATTCAGACATTCCCAAAGATTACAGTTAATCACCAGGGACAGATGAACGCCCTTAAAAAGGGCGATTCTAAGAGGACAGTATCAAAAGCGGAGTATGCCTATAAGGCCACATTCACGTGTTGAATATTTGGTGCGCATATTGAAGCCGGGCTGTACACGTCATAACCCCTCACAATGCATCGGGCAGGATATGAAGTTCCGGCCCAGCGCATCATAGTAGCAAAGGAGGCAGGAATTTCAAAAAGAGAACGCCCAGTGGAGTGTGCTAGGAGGCAGTGAGGAGGAAAGAATGGAGTCCACCTTTCTAGTCTCCGGATGGAGACTACATGTAAGTTATAAATCATTTTTTCTTAAGCTTTATAGCGCAATTTTGGGTCATAGAGGGATGGTCAGGGGTCAGCTTGGAAGGTGCAGGGACAGGTAGATGGCATGGGGGGTAGAACAAGCTGACAGGTTGTCTTTAAATGCATGGTAATGATTAAGCTTTATACAGTGAATAGTTTATCTAAGAATGGCACGTGGTTCTACTGTAACTAATGCCCTTCCCCCCTACCCCGGTACATCCTCCAATTCCAATAGCCCATTATATAGAGGTAAATACAATAAAATCTGGGTAGGACGACAGGCAGATTATGTTGTGAGCTGCAAAATCAATATGTGTGTGTGTGTACGTGTAGAGTGTGGTGCATATTTGCCAGTGATTTAACCCTTGCTACACTGAAAATCTTTAGCATGTCAGCAACACAATGAAGCGTCAGCATGCTCATTTTTCTATTTGGAAGATGTCCACACCATATTGATAAGATTTTTATAATTAGATTTTTACAATCTCTCATATTCATAGAAGCCAGGAAAAAATAGCAATGTTTTATTGCACAAAGCACAAGTAAATCCATAAATAAAATTGCCAGCATATCTGCCATGTGTGAATTTACCCCATTTCACATGCTGGTTTTGGACAGTGAGCTAAAGGATTTGGTACAAAGCAGTCTTTGATTTGTCTGGCAAGTCTGCCTTTATTTCTGAAATGAAGCTACAAATTTCACAGTGAAATTAGGTTCTGAAATGTGCCATGTAGAGTGTGGATCTATTGTGAAATTGTAATGACTTTAAACCCCTATATTCACCTAAACAACCTCGACTTGTTTTCTTCACTCTATATTTAGGTAAAATTGCGGCAATTATGTTTAAATAAAAAGCCATCTAATCTTTATTATAAATGTGTTCTTCATGATAGATAAAAACACTTTTTTGCCTTGGTTTACGACTTCTCATTACAAATTATGTTTTTTAGATCATTTGAGGGATATTTTGTTGATTCCCATTCTCCGGTATGTATAGTAAATGCATCTTCTTTTGAGGTATTACAGGATATAGCAAAGAGAATATCAATTTATACATAGGACAGGGATAGTTATTACTATATACTTGTCCATACAGCAATTATAGGTGTCCGTCATGATTAGAGATGAGCAAACCTTTCAAGGTTCGGTTGTAGAGATGTTCAAATGAGGTTAGAGTCAAGTTCAGGCACCACTCGAATCCCAACTTGTATGAAGTCACTGATTGGCAGTTCAGTGATCCACCCACATACAGCCAGCCATAAGCAAACTACTTCCAGGGGTGGGAGGGCGAGGATTGTTTTTTTTTTATATGTACACTATGGCCAATAACACTGATTCTAACCGCAGTTTGAGCCATTCAGACACTGCAAACAACTTGCACTGGGACAGCAATGATCGCTCCAGTGATTCTCAGACATAAATCACCTGAACTCCAAACTCGAACAGGTTCGCTCATCTCTAATCATGATCAGGTCAACAAAACTTTATACATTTTGAAACCTGTTAGGTAAGTAAGGTTTGATGGATATTGGGAGGGTTAATTCTTTTTTTTTTTTTTTTTTTGCCTTGAGTCACACTATAACATTTGACATGCTAAAGTGTGTTACACTTGGAAATCAATCATATAAGGTCATGAGCTCAATTGTTCTCCATTGTAATCTTTTACTCATGTTAGCTGACCAGTGTCCTCACTACTTTATGATATTAGCAAATAGAAATCAATGTGCTCTTAAAACCTGAAATTGATAAGATAAGGTCATTTGAAGCCAGAATCTAAATGTTACTTCAAATAAGCATTTGAAGTCAAATTGAAGTTTTATCCAACATTCATTAATGTACTCTGTACTGTGTATATATATTGATTTTAAAGAGCTACTCCTATCTGATAAATGTATGGCATATAGGTTATAAACATTCCGAAAACAGAGGTTAGGCCAAATTCACACACAGCATTTTGGCTGCATTTTGTGAGGATCCGTTTTCGGTGCAGAAACTCATATTTAAATATTAGAAAGACTTAGGCTAAGGTCAGACCTGCGTCAGCCTTCAGCCTGCCAAATCCATTTAAAACTTAGTTTTTCTCAGCCTGAGTATATAGCATTAACGGCTTGTAGCACTATGCGCCGACTGCCTATTCATCACAATGGATACCTGATGCTTCGTGCAGCCGCCGGCTCCACACACAAGGACCAGATATGCGTTATTGCAGAGCGCACAGGAAAACGCTGCAAACCGCAGTCCTTGTGTGTGGAGCCGATGGCTGCGCGAAGCATCAGGTATCCATAGTGATGAATAGGCAGCCGGCGCATAGTGTTACATGCTGTTAACGTTATGCTTTCAGGCTGAGAAAAACTAAGTTTCTAATGGATTTGTCACTTAGAGATTCACCGAATAGGACATAAAAATCAGAAAAAAAACAACTCCCCAAAATATTGCCCGGTAAATATCCATTGCACCTAGCAGCAGGCTGATGGCTTCTCTGAGAGGTGTCTGCATACCGGTGCTCAGTCACCTACAACCCACAGATGGGGGCGGTTGTAGCATCAGCGTCCGGCCATGCTGTCAGGCTATGCTGTTATGCTGTCAGGTGACTGGTGGCATTTATAGACACAAGGTTACCATAGGGGTCTGACACTCAGGTGCATGTGAAGCGTAGTGTCAGAGCAGCCTATTGGTCATGCCCTGCTAGTAGATCAGGCGGGCTGGTCCGCACTGATTATATGCCTCACAAATGACAGATGCCCCCCAGAGGGCCCAGCCTCAAACTGCAGATAAAACAAGATGCAACAATGGATTTGTCAGCCTGAGGGCTGATGCAGGTCTGACCCTAGCCTAAGGGCCACGTCACACACACAGATATCTGTGCAGATATTGTTCGCAGATCTCTGGTTGCAGTGAAATCATGGACACATTGTACCATTTTGTGGCTGTATACAAATGGAGCAATCTGTCCATGATTTCACTGCAACCAGAGATCTGTGAACAATATCTGCCCAGATATCTGTGTGTGTGACGCCAGCCTTAGGCGGCCGTCACACGCACAGATATCTCTAGCGATATTGTAAGCGATCACGTGCACGCGCAATCGCTTACAATATCGCTCACATCGCTGGTGAGATGTCACACAGACAGACTCACCAGCGATGCGGAGCCGCGATCTTGCTCGTTACTATGGTACACATCGGGTAACTAGGCGCCGCGCATCGCTTAGTAACCCGACGTGTACCATAGTTACCATCTCCCAGCATAGGCTCTGCCGCTGGGAGATCGCTCATCGTGGTGTTATACACCACGATGAGACAGATTGTCAAATCGCTCATCGCTAGATCTGAGAACCGGAGCTCAGATCAGCGATGCCACGATCAAGCGATTTCAAATCGTAAATCGCTTGATTACATGCAACGATTTCTTGCCCGATATCGCTTAAGCGATCAAAAAGGAGATCGCTTAAACGATATCGGGCAAGAAATCGTTGCGTGTGACGGCCGCCTTAGAGAGTTCTTACCATAAGTGTCTGGTAGTTAACGTGCATTTCCACATTTTAAAATTTTTTTTTTCTTTACATGAAGTTACACTGTTAATACTTGTCTACGGCTGTAAATGCACACAAAAACAAAAAACCTGGTAAAAAAAAAAAGTGAAAAAACTAAAAAGGAATGGAGTTCTCCGGGAGCTGAAGTGTGAACAGACTATAAATTTATTTCCTTTACGCATGGATAGACTTTCTTTGGTATATGGAAATCCACGTGTGTGTGAATGCTGCTGTGAACCTCCCCACGCTCCAACGGTGGTCTCCAGCAATGTTCTCTCATCCCGGAGGCTCCAGTATTCGGTGCCTCTAGGACCTGCGCATGTGACTGAGTGACGTTGCTCAGTCACATGGTGCAGTGCCAGGTCCTCTCACAGGTCCTGCAGCCTCCCAGGTATAAGAACATTGTTGGAGATCAACGTGGGAGCATGGCTAGAGGAGTAAATAATGCGGCAGAATAAACACAAAAAATAATTCACATGCTCATTCTTTTTTTGGATCAGTTCTTAGCCCAAGAACGGATCTGTAAAAAGTGCAGTGTCTGAATACAAAATTGTGAAATGCATTGACTTGGCTCGGACAGCCAACATCGCTGCATTTTCACTACAATAGCGGATCCATAATAAACGGGACACTAGCAGAGCACTGGCGTCCTGTGTGAAATAATTTGAATCTGTCAAAAGTAATGATAAATAAATAATCTATGAAAATCAGACATTGCTTTTCAACCTTGCTTTCACAGAATATTAAAAAAAATTAAACTCATTTATTTATTACTTTTTTCAGATTCAAGTTCTGTGACCATTTTGGGTTTTTCTTTCATTAAATGAATGGTACGAACAATTTTGACCACGTGTGTATTTGTTCACCTCCCCGCACTCCCATGGTGATCACCAACGATGTTCTCATTCCCAGAGGCTGCTGTGTTCGGTGCCTCTAGGACCCTGCCCATGTAACTGAGTGACGTCGTTCAGCCACATGGTAAAGTGCCAGATCCTCTTGCAGGTCCTGCAGCCTCCCAGTATGAGGACATCACTGGAGATCACCATGGTAGAGTGGGGTGGTGAGTAAAGGTGCAGCAGAATTAACACAAAATAATTGACATGCTCATTCTTTTTACGGGTCTGTTCTTGAGCCCAAGAACTGATTCGTGAAAAGTGTAGTGTGTGAATGCAAAATTGTAAAATGCATTGACTTGGCTGAGAGAGCCAACGTTCCTGCATTTCACTACATTTTTACTGCAATAGCTGATCTGTAAGACTGGCTTCACACTGCAGTGTTTTCCCTGATCAGTGTCCATCCAGTTTCTGTGCCAAAACCCGGAGAGGAACTTGCAGAGAAAAACAATAATTGAAAGATTGACACCTGTTCTGAGTTTTGGAGACACTCCTGGGTTTGGCACCCAAACTGGATGGACACTGATCAGTGAAAAACTGCAGTGTGAAGCCAGCCTAAGGAACGCATCAAAAATGGTGCAATCACGCCGTGTGAATGAAGCCTTAGACCTAATAGGTCTTGTGGATATGCCATAAATGTAGGTCACTTTTTTTTGTTGAATATTCTTTTATTGTCTAGTGAAAATGGGAACCATTACTGTACAGTCATAACCTAAGTTGTTAATAAGCCGGAAGAAAAGAGGCAGCCTATTTAATTCCATAACTTTACATAATGGCAAATTTTTTATCAAATGGGACATAGAAAATCTGGCATCATAAATAAATTTTGCGTTAGCTCTGGATTTATTTGCCAAATATAGCAAGCTTACCTGACTGACTGTTGTATAGCGTTAAGTCGGAAAACTAACCATAAGCTTCTAAAACACCACTGGGAACCATATTGTACAGAACATTAAGTTACAAATGGAGTGATAAGCAAGTTATAGTGTAACTCCAGGCAAAAACTGAAAAGTCAGCTTTTGTTATGATTTATGGCACTGTATACACTTCCAGGACTTTAGTAACATCCTTGCTGGAGAATGAATAGCCTAACTAATGTATTTTGATCATGTATTATACCTGCACAGCAAACTGCATTACTTATATTATATATAATTTTAAAATCTGAGAGTCCTCAGTGGTTAATACCTTTTACTGGTTAACTGAAAAGATGGTAAGAAAAAGCAAAGCAAGCTTTTGAGTCAATGGCTTCTTTATCACGCTTATGGCCACATTACACGTCCCAACGTCGGTCCGATATTGGATCCAACGCTGCGGGAGCACGCTTTTTCTGGGTAGAATTCCAAGATCGCATAGGAGATGTTACACAGCGCAATATCGGCAGGCAATGCCACTACAATGTGTACGCCCCCTTGTACGGCCGACCCAGGAACGACCATTTAACATGGGAGAGGATAGGGGAAGTTGTACTCCACATCGTATTTGGGCTCTCACACAGCACGATCCGGCCACAGCGTCCATCCAATATCGGCCCGTTGGAGAGCAGGCTCATTTGATCCCCGATATCGTTTTGGCATCATTCGTGCATTGTATTGGACATTTATACCATACAACGCATGAACGATATCGGGGCCAATGCACGAACCACGAGACTTTTTATCGGAGTTGGACGCCAATATCAGGACGTGTAACGTGGCCATTAACAATAATAATGATACAACTTCTGAAGAAACACGTATATATACAAATGCAGGGTAGGATAATGCAATACATAACACAGGTCAGTTGGGAGACGGGAAGGAGCAGGTGGGGCAGTAAAATGAGAATTCAGAGATAAGAGGCACAGACAGTTTTATTGTCCTTTGATTAGTGGTTGGTCCAAGAACAGGAATGAGACGGGGTGAAATGGTCGAGGTAAGAGTTCACGTAAGAAGGGTCAAAGATTTATTGTCCTCTAACTGGAGTCTGTTCAAAGATATGATACCCCCAAATACCCTTTCAATTGATGTAAAAAGACATGAATCCATGTGTAACGTTCATTCCTGTTTGAATGTGTCAAAGGTGATTATCAATTTGTATTCCCAAATTCTCTCTCTGAGATTTGAAGCATTTTTGTAGCTATGACCACAGGGTAACAGACATGAGGCTGCTTGTTTTAAAAAGTAACTTCAAATCTCAGAGAGAGAGAATTTCTTCTATAGTCTCGAAAGCTTACTTTTCTTACCATCTTCTCAGTTAGCCATTAAAAGGTATTAACCACTGAGGACCTCAGATTCTAATATTTTTCTATCTACTGGCTAACATGCTTACAAACTTTTTTTACCATATAATTTTTATTACTTTTGCTGTTAAGTCTTTGTTTCCATGATGAGTATTTGGTGAGTTTTTTATGTTGCAGATTTTCTGCACCTATTAGGTAAATTAGGTTGATTTCTTTTTCATTTTAGTAAGATTTTATGACATTATTTCTGCTGCTGTTTTTGTCTCCTATTGGTATGTCATGTGTTAAATAAAACTGTTTTGTTTTGGATACTTCTTATTACGGTACTTACTTTTAATAAAAAGGTTATTGGAATAGTTATGTGTTTTTAGAATGTTTTTTGTAAATGCTCTAAAAAAGCATATCTGTTTTTTCCCCATTTGATTTTTCAAGTTGTTGGAGAAATCCGCAAATAAAACACATATTTACCACAAGAGAAATTGACATTTGTGGATTTCAAGACCGCAGGTGAGTTTAAATGCAGCATATAAAAAATAAAAGCATACTGGGTATGAGATGTCTATAAATCCCATTCACTTTTCTAAAACTGTAAGATGCAGAATTTTGCTTATGTTCACCAAGAATACACATTATCAAGAATGCAGCAATGTCTGAAGTAACACAGGCGTATAAAAAATCCGATCAGTTTTCATCCAGGAGAGTAGGACGAGTGACATCCGCATGGCATTCTGTGTGTCATGTGAGTGCAATGCAAGTGTGAGATTTTTGTCTCACCTAGCATCCGTGTGACACCTGTGTGACATGTGTATGCCATCTGTATACAATGTTTTTTTTTCTCAGCAGCTATTCTATTATCATCCATGATTTAGATGAGAAAATAATCACTCATCTGCTCTGCCTCATATACTAAAGCCCCGTTCCACGCTTCAATGTGGCAGTGATCCGACCAACAATGGGGATTGCTGCCACATCGTGGACTGCTCGCTGGTGAGCTGTCACACAGACTCACCAGCGATCAGGACCAGTGAGTGTTCTGGTATCCAAGGTAAACAGCAGGTAACTAAGCACCACATTCTGCTTAGTTACCCGCTGTTTACCTTGGATATCAGCTCCCAGCACTTGCTGTGAGGCGCTGGGGGCTCGCTGATCATTGCTCTCCCACTGTCACACACAGCGATGCTGCGCGTTCAGCGGGCGACCAACGACAGATTTATGAACTGTGTCGTTGATCGTTGATACGTGTCACACACAACAATGTTGTTTCGACATTGCTGCAACGTCACAAAAACAGTGAGGTTGCAACGATATCGTTAGCGATATCGTTGTATGAGATGAGACGGGGCCTTAACATTGTTCTGGATGCAATATGAGATTTTCTCTCATTGAACTATTCATACGCTCATGCGAGCAAGGCCAAATACTCATTGTGGGAAACTAATCTAAGTAAGACTGGGGTCCCACTTTCTTGCGTCCGTGTAAAGGACAAATGGTAGGTTATAATCAGGGTAAGCCAGGATTTCCTCACCGGTTAGAGCCTGCTTCATCTGTTGGAAGGAGTTTTCTTGTTCTTCTCCCCATTCCAATGGTGGCTCTGAAGATCTTCTCTTCTTAGATTGGCCTACCAGAAGATCTTGTAGGGGCGCTGCCATCTTTGTGTAGCCCTTTATGAATCTTCTGTAGTACCCAACCAAACCTAAGAATTGACTTACCTCGGTGACGGTGGTTGGTCTCTGCCAGTTCTGGATAGCGGTCAGTTTTTCTAGTTCTGGTGTTACTCCATCTGCGCTGACCACATGCCCGAGGTATTAGACTTTAGGTTTCAGCAAGTGACATTTAGATGGTTTGAGATTCATCCCGTACTTTGCTAAAGCTTCAAATACCTCCACCAGGTGGTCCAGGTGTTCTTCGTAGGTCGTGGAATACATGATGACGTCGTCCAGGTATAACCGCACCGTCTCGAAGTTCCGATGTTCCAGGCAACACTCCATGAGTCTTTGAAATGTTCCTGGTGCATTGATATCACTTGACCGCGAGCGGCCAATCAGCGCCGGGAACGCCCCTCTGACATCACGGCAGGACTACATATCACCTGGCCTCGGCACCGGACACCGGGAAAAGACATCGGAGAGGTAAAGTATTCATTCTTTTTTATTTTCCATACATTTGGCTTCGTTTAATTTAGATTTCGCAGTGTATATTAATACACTGCGAAATCTAATGGGGCTGTCATACATGTCACAGAGGGGAGGAGGAAGCAGGATTCTTCCTCCCCTCTGTGACATCACCTGCGCTTTCTGGAGTAAAGAAAGCGCAGTGTGTGAAAGCCCCTGCGTATTTTGTTGCGTTTTTTTTGCACGGCTGAAAGAACGCAAGAAAGCGCAACAAAATATGCAAATGTGTGAACGTTGCCTTAGGGTGCGTGCACACTATAAGTGTACGCAGCGTTTTGGATGCAGCGTCTTGCCGCAGCATCCAAAACGCTGCATAGTACAGTACTAGCATAGAATAGTGATTTCAAGAACTCCCATCCTCACTATGCGTAACCCGCCCGCAGCATCTTTGGAGCTGCGGTGCGGGTTGCCGGGAATCCACTCCTCCGCAGCATGTTTATTTCATGCTGCGGAGTCAGAAGCGGCTCCCATCGAGTGACTGCAGGGAGAAGCCGCCCTGCACCCACCGCACATGGTGAGTACAGGGCGGCTGCGGTCTCCCTGCGGCCACCCGCGGCTTCACTCAGGTCCGGAGGAGCTGCATCCAACACGCAGGTCCTCCGGACCGTGTGCATGCACCCTTATACTTTCCGTCATTAAATAAGATTTCGTTCAGGTGATCACCTGAAATCAGAAGCACATTAAGGGTATGTGCACACTGGCCGGCGGGTTGGTCGGCGGCGGCTGGGCGGACCCGCCAGGAAGCTCCGGAGCCGTCCACCGGCATCCTGGCGGGTATGTGCGGCGGGTGCCGGGCGGGTGTCGGGCGGGTTAGCGCCGGCGGTTCTGCAGCGGCTTGAAGCAGTACATGATTCTGCTTGCAGCCGCTGCAGAACCGGCCGGATTATAGAACATGCTCATTCTTTGCTAACCCGCTGGGAACCCAGAGGGTTAGCAACGGATGAGCATGTGTAAACCGCCGGTGTGTGGACACCGGGTGTCGGTTTACATAGGTTTCAATGTTAATCCAAACGCCGGTTTGGATTAACATAAATTTACATGAAATTTATGTAAACCGACCGGCGGTTTACACACCTAATCCGACCCTAACCCGGCCAGTGTGCACATACCCTTAGTAGAATGAGGTGCACTTTGTTTGGAATGCAACTGACACTGAAATGGAATGGCTGTCAGTGATGGTAGAGATGGTGATTTTTAGAAAACTTTCATATAATGAATGGTGGAGGCATATCAAAATTGATTAAAAGAAATCAGTTGAGGGAAATTTCTAGAGTAATAAATCATGATAGATCTAGAATCTGATTGCCATGGACAGCAATTCTAATAATCCTTTCATCTAGTTTCGATAATCCTTCATTCACTTATTTTTACAGCACTGGCATTGCTGTACTTTATACCCACATAAAGCTAAACTGTGTTTCCTAAGTGGCTTGAAATTGTTAATGACCTGTTTACCACAAATTGTTGCCCATGCTTCCCAGTGTGTATCCACACACTAAGTGCAAGGCTTTAGTGTCTGAATACTGTGGTTCATATGTTTCTGAAAATAAAAGTTTATAGGATGTTGGTTTGCTATTATATTATAGTATTTCATTTATTTAGGATAAAAATTTAGGGTTAAGAAGTGACAGTAAAGACTTGCCCTAGCCATACAAAACAATGGTTGTATCATACAACTCAGGTCAACATGTCCTTGTAATTCAGTGTACTGTACTATGTAAATAGAAATAGAGGAAAAGCATGCCAGAAGCTTCAGTATATTCTGTTTCTTTGAGAAAACAAATATTTTATCAAGTTTTAACTTTTTTTCTCCACAAGTATCCAGGACATTGTACCCAAGAGAATTCACATCCTTTGGTCAAGGATATTGAGGAAGAATCACAGTTAAGGGGACATGGACTCATTTTGAAGGTGACGAAAGTTAGCTGAAAAAAACTTTCATAAGTTATGCTAAATTCCACTGGTCTACAGTGGCTAACAGGAAGCCCATATTCTTCTTCACCCAGAGTAACTAGTATATACCATTACCAATATAATCATTATCAAATGTGCTACTTTGAATCCAAAAGACATACTTAACACTAGTGATCAGCAGACTGGTGGATGTTTGGGTTCGCTGGGTTTCACTGGACTTTTAAAAAAAAAAAAAATCAGTTTGGGACTACACAGAGCCTAAATTTCAGCCCCATTGGCAAACACTATAGCAGTTTTCAGTAAAAAAACCTTGTCATAGGATTTGTGATCAAGCTGGTGGTTCACCACGAGGCTTGAAAGGCTTCCACCACAGAGTAGCAATTTTTTAAAAAAGGCTCCTACAGAGCCTGTTTTCTCAGTTGACCAACACAGGCAAGATTGGCAGAGTTTCCCCACAGTGAAACAATTTTAAGAAAAGGCCCCATATAGAGCCTGTTTTTACTGTCCCTCCTATAGAGCCTACGTTTCAGCTCCAGTAGTGTACACTACAGCTGCTGCAGTTAAAAAGCTTGTAGTTGGATTTTAGATCTTGCTAGGTAGCTTACTACCTCCTGCCCTAGCCCCCTTGTATTTTAGTGTCTCCCCAATGCTGCTGACTGAGTGTCTCAGAGGCCGGAAGCATTTATTTTGAAAAAAAATATATTGTTCAAATCAGGCAGCCATGCTTGGATACGACAAGTAGGAATAATAGAATAGGACTCCATTTCCATTTGTTTGTTAGTGGTACAGGGGCCATGATTAAAGGGGCCGTCACACGCGTAAATATCACTGTCAATGTCGCTGCTGTACGTGACGTTGCAGCGATATTGACTCGTGTGAAATGGTGAATCAACCAGCGATAAATTGCTGGTTGATGGTCGCCAGGTTTTCGGACAGGTCCGAAAACCTGGCGATGGTCGCCCGGTGGACACGCAGCGTTGCTGCGTGTGACACTGGGAGACGCGCAATCAGCCAGCTCCCAATGCCTCTGAGCAAGCGCTGGGAGCTGGGATCCATGGTAAACAGCAGGTAACTAAGCGCCGCGCGGCGCTAAGTTACCCGCTTGTTTACATGGACACCAGCATTCTCGCTGTTACTGATCGCTGGTGAGTCTGCCTGTGTGACAGCTCACTAGCGATCAGCTGTCAATGTCGTCAGCGATCAGATCGCTGGCAACATTGACGTGTGTGACGGGGCCTTAAGAGCGGAACTGATCATGCTCCAGTTCTGGAAGTGAAGATGATGCGTTGTCTACGTAGCGGAAATCCAACAGATTGGCCACCCAGACAAAACAGCACTAGTAAAAATCCAGTCAATTTGGCCATTGTTTCGCTGGCACTTTAACATCTTATAGATCATGTGCACCAGGCTCCCCAGAGGCAACAGCAAGCAGTCCTTGGTGGG
This sequence comes from Allobates femoralis, assembly GCA_033576535.1. Classification (NCBI taxonomy): domain Eukaryota; kingdom Metazoa; phylum Chordata; class Amphibia; order Anura; family Aromobatidae; genus Allobates; species Allobates femoralis. The sequence continues at coordinate 286,828,755 of JARQOC010000005.1, forward strand.
AGATGTATTGTTTGTGTGTAAAGGGTGACATGAGAAGCCAAAGTCGTTGGGCGAGTATAGGTCTTAATAACTTCCAGCCTTTCTTACATGAATTTGAGTTCTTGAATGAGTCCATGATGCACACATCAGGTGGCACCCTGTTGTAAGTAAAAGAAATTCTTTACTTGACACAAAAGTAGAAATATGTACATTTACTTTCCTTTTTCTGCTGCACTAGCTGTTAACTTCGGTAGCCAGATCTTTAGGTTCAAGGATTATAATATCCTTCGAGTCTATTATCCTCCTCTGGCTGCAGACACTTGCCTATTTTCTATGACAGGGGCCAGTTTTCTCACTGCCATGGGCCACCCTGCTTGAGTCTCCATGTCCATGTGATGGGGGGGCGCCAAAATAAATCCTTGGCCCGGGTGCCAGAAAACCTAGTTACACCTCTGGTCAGGACCATTCTTCAGTCGGGCGACTCCCGCCGAGCAGCGGGCATCGATGCGTGTGGTGCTGCCGATAGCGACGAGCGCCATTCGTGGCCTGCCGCCCAGTGGGAGGCCGCACGATCGGGAGTGACCAGCTGGGCGCAGCTCGGCGCTGCGGAGATGTTTGACATCTCCGCAGCAATGCCGAGCGCGACGCTACAGCGATCCCGGGTGACGGAGGTCGCTGTCGGGATCGCGGTAGCGTTGCTACGTGTAAGGGGGCCCTTACACTCCATGAGAAGATAAGGGGAGGACACGAGTTGACAGACGGTCGTAAATATTTTAATGAACCTAGGGAACCTGTTAAAAATTTGAATCCCACCCTTGCAGCTGCCGCTCACTGGACCTGCCGCTGCCGCTCCTTAGTCCCGCTGCCGCTCATCGGACCTACCACAGACACGCTTCCTGGACCCGCCAACGTCCTCTGTAATCACTGGAGGTACCTGCATTGTAATCACTTATAAATGTCTGTGTAGAGGTGGTATTAATATTATATGGCCAGTATGGTCAGTGGTGATGTAATAGTGGTCTCTGTGTAGAGGTGGTATTAATATTATATGGTCAGTGTGGTCAGTGGTGATGTAATAGTGGTCTCTGTGTAGAGGTGGTATTAATATTATATGGTCAGTGGTGATGTAATAGTGGTCTCTGTGTAGAGGTGGTATTAATATTATATGGTCAGTGGTGATGTAATAGTGGTCTCTGTGTAGAGGTGGTATTAATGTTTTATGGTCAGTGTAGTTTTATTTAAATTTATTCCGAAAAATGCAGCTCAGTGGGCCCGAGCCCCGGATGTTTTTTGACCCTAGCAATGCCCCTGTGCACAACAGCACATTCTGCACTGGTCCGACCCCATATTACACAGAACGTATGGTCTCACCAGCACTACTCAGTCTTCACTACCTGCTCTTTAAGGAAGTCCAGCTCTCTTGTCACAAGTCATTTATAGCAAGTGGCTCTGCTCCTCCTCAGATATGAGGTCTGTCTCTGTCAAAGGCTGGTCCCTGCCTGACGATTCCACAGAAACTATCTCCATATGCACTAGCTCCTCACTTATAGGCTAATCCCAGCAGTCAACTGTCTGTTACTAGGCAGACGTAACCTTTCAACTGCATACCTATAACATTTCTACTACCTAATTAAGCATTTTACATTATATACTACATAACATTACACCTTATATCAATGCACATACATTACATGTTACAGAACAACATTTTATTATGACTGTAGTCGGTGTCTTCAGGAGCAAGAACATAATCACCTCCTTATATTTGTCTTCTGTGTCCCCCCAGCTAAGCTTCTCTTGATGCATATTAACTACTTTTGTTTTGGTGCCACTCTGTTGTGAAGATAATTCCTCCTCCTCTTCCTCCTCCAAAACTGCTCTGGCTAGACAGTTGTGTATCTGGCCGTCGTTGGTATAAAAACCCACCCTCCGAACCATTTTATTATTATTATTATTATTATTATTATTATTTATTTATAGAGCACCATTGATTCCATGGTGCTGTACATGAGAAAGGGTTACATACAAACAAGTTAAAAATACAATGAGCAAATTAACTGTGACAAACAGGTACAAAGGGGAGAGGACCCTGCCCTTGCGGGCTTACATTCTACAGGGCAGTGCAGAGAGAGAGAGTAGGTTGGGTCTGCTCTGGTGGTGGAGCGCCGGGTCCAATGGTGGTGGAGCGCCAGGTCCAGTGGTGGTGAGGTGGCACTGTGGTCATTGCAGGTTGTAAGCTGGTTGCAACCATGTGTTGACAACTGTCCTGATAATTAAGGGAACCTCTTACCATGAAAATGTAGTGCAATATGCAGGCAGTATGTGATATATAGTTTTGTGAGAAAAGATTAAGTATAACCTGTGATTTCATCATTTAAAGACCTGCTCTTTCTGGGATTTTTGGTCCAGTGGGCGATCCGGTCAGTTAGTGACAGCTGTTTCTGTATGCACACTTATACAAGAATATCTGCCAGTCACTGGTAGCACCGCCCTCTGGACCCAAAAATCCCAGAAAGAACAGGGGTTTAAATGATGAAATCACAGGTTATAATTAATCTTTTCTCACAAAACTACAGTATATATCAATCTACTTGGTTCCCCCTGCTCTATAACATGGTGCCTGCAGATTGCACTGCATTTTAATGATGACGGGTTCTTTTTAATTGTCCCTCCTCCTGTGCTACCACCTTATCCATGCTCGCACATAACTGTGGATAAAAAGTAGTAGAGGTTTTATCCTAAGAAAAGATAATATAATATACTGTATTCGCTCACCGGGGCACGTTGTGTGACACACAACCAGTTTTGATCACTTGTATGGCTGCTGCAGAGTCCACAAACTACAATAACCATGCGGCAATTATCAAAGACCATGGATATACAATTGGACATAGACCGCGCTGCCAACGGAAAGAAAAGCAAAGTGGTTTATATTCCAAAGTGGTGCTCTTTATTCATCCAACACATTAGTGTGTATTCCTCACTCCTTCCTCAGGGAACCAACCCTGGTTATGGACAAGTACTACGTGATGCTGGTTCATTTTAATAAATGTGAGATAGCCCACACAGCCAAGAGTGGCAGAGTTCCCTCACAGAGCAAATATTTTCCATAAGGCCCTTAAAGAGCCTGTTTTCAAAACTGACCCAGAAAACCAAAACTGGCAAAGTTCATCACAAATTTTAGTGGGAACCTGTCAGGTTTCCCAGGCCCCGAAAGGAACTAGCAGTTGTGGGCCCATATTAAAATTCCTTGCCTAACAGTCCCTTCATGTATTTGTATACATAAACAGATGCCTAACAGTCCCTTCATGTATTTGTATACATAAACAGATCTTTAGACAAAGTAAAGTCCATTTATAATATGCAAAATAGGGCTTTGACTAGTGAAGGGGGCTTTTGTTCCCTGACTGGTCAGCCCACTTTGTCCCCTGTGGGCGTGATGATTGGAAGTGTTCCACACTCCTGGTCATGTGCACTTCTTGGAAGCGTGGTGTATGCATCCTAGCTTCAGAGAGGCATAGTGCGCATGATTGGAAGTGCAGATGACTTTCAATCATGTGCTGTGAGCCTCTCTGAATCTGTGAATCATACACCCATGTCAGAGAGGCCCAAAGCCAAATGGAACAAAGCTGCACGCATTCATAGCTTTTTATAACGCTGGCAAAGACGTCAACTTTTCTAAAGCGTGATAATATTAAATGGGCCGGCTAGTCAGGGAACTAATGCCCCCTTGACTAGTCAAAGCCCTAATTAGCATCTTGTAAATAAACTTTAGGAATACTTTTTATTAAGATCAGTTTATATATGCTAATGCATGAAGCAACTGCTAGGTAATTTTGATATGTGCCCACAATTTTTGGTGCTTTTGGGGGCACGAAGGACCTGACAGGTTCTCTTCAAACATAGGCCACTACAAAATCTGTTTTTACTGTTGACCCGCACAGCAACCAGAATCCTTTTAAACTAGGGTAAAATTATAAAAAGAAAAAAAAAGGCTTGGAGGAGGAGATAGATGTTGCGGTGTAAGTGGAAAGGAGGGATGAGGTAGCCAACACATTTTTTTTTTAGGGGGGGTGTAGGTTTGGATTGGTTACTTTTTTGTTCTGTTATTGTTTTTCTTTAGGAAAATGTACTTAAATTACCAAAAAAATGTACTTAAATAAGAAAAAAAAAGAAAAATCTTAAACCAGGAGGAAGAGGTCCTAGTAAAGGAGGAGGTTTAGGTGGACGAAATAATGATGGTGGAAGAAAAGATGAAAAATGGATGAGAAGGTATCCAATGCTTTTTTTTTTTTTTTTTATTTTATGTGGGGAGGCCCCAAAACATTGGCAATTGCAAATACAGTATACTAATGGCTAGGTGAGGCAGGTTTACTTGTCTAGTCAGCCAAAGGTACGGACTAGTCATGTGTGATCCACGATTGCTAATACAGACCGTATCAGATGGTAGTGCTGGAGGTTGTGGCATGCTGCTGCTGATGAATTTTTTCCACATTTCGGTCAGTATAACCCTCCTTGTTGAGGCAGTATGATCAGATCATGGCCCTGTACGGTCAGACACAGTCATTGCACAGGAAATAGCAGTGGCACATTTAATCTTGGCACAGGAACATTTTTTAACACTTCCAATTGTGGAACTTATTTATATTACAAGATCTGTTGATTAAAATGAACTTTAAAATTAACCTTGTTCTGGGAAAACCCCTTTAAGGGTCACAAAAGAAAATTGTAACGAGCAAATAAAGAGGAAGCTTTGTATGTGGCTGAAAATGTAGTGGTAATTAAAGGGCATCTGGCAGCTGGTTTTTGCTACCTCATATGACAGCAACATAATCTAGGCAAAGAAACCCTGAATCCAACCAGGTATCACATGGATTACGGGCTGAAGCCATACTGACATTATCAAAGAAGTTACATTCAGGTATTAGCAGAGATTGTATAGCTGCCCCTGCCCACCCTAGGATGCAATAGAGATTGTGTATTGACAATGAGGTGTTAAGGGCCCATTACACGCTTCAATGTCCGACCAACCATCCAACTCGACCTGCATCGCTGGAACGACTTTCAATAATTGCTGGTGAGGTGTCACACGTACACATATCAAGAACGATGCAGCAGCGATTCCGCGACAAGCGAACAATACTTGCGGTCGTTTTGTTGCCTACATCCTCCAGTTCTGAATAGACGAACTCGTAAATGAGAGCGTTATCAGGGTGTCGCACACACCGATGCTGCAGGTTGAACAAATGATCAACGACTGATTCATGGTCCGGTTCATAAACCTCTGATCAACGATCAGCCGACTTATCGCTGGTCGCATTGACTTGTCACACACAACAATGTCATTTGAATGTCTCAAAATATGTGATGTTTCAACGTATCATTCATGATCTCGTTGTGTGTAACGGGCCCTTAACTCACAGCAGAGGTGTGTAGAACTGCCACTTGATTTTTCCTTCCTGCAATGTTAATCACAGGGTAATAATGCCATTAGTTTAAGTAAGCAATTGCACAGATTCTGAGAAGAGAAGCGCAGTTTTTGTTTTTTTTTGTTTGTTTTTTTACCCCTTGTAGCATATTGTCCTCACTTACATAGCAAAAACCTGCTGCCAGATTTCTCTTAAACTGGTAAGGGTGTTAACCCCTTCACGACCTAGGACGTTGTGCAACGTCCTGTGTTTCTGCCTGTTAACGACCCAGGACGTTGCACAACGTCCTGGCAGATTTGAGCTGCTGCAGCTCCTGTGAGTGGGGTCGCTCAGGTGTCACAGTTGCTGCTGCTCTGTGACAACCTGTAGATGACCCCACAGGGGGTGGATTAACCCCCCCCATGCCCAGGACCCCTCCGATCGGCAGTTTAAAAGTGAAACTGCCGATCGGAGGAAATCATGGGGATTCACCCCTCCAGATCTGATTGGAGCTCTCCAATCAGATCTGGAGGGGCGGATCGGCAAGTGCCCACCCCTCCTCAGCCCCCTCCAGCTCCATGACTCACAGGGCCTTCCCCCCCCCCCCGTCCTCCTAAACCGCCCGCCCCCCTCTATAATTAGGAATATGCCGGTGGGCTGCACCCGCGTGCGCCCGCCGGCAACACTGTCCGGTCCCCTGCAGTTGTGGTCCCCTCCAGGCTGCCCCCACCTCGGGCCCTGTGCCTGGCCCCCCCTCCCACTCCTGGCCCCCCCGCGGCGGCTGCACACTTCGGTGCACCCGCCGCTGCGGCCGCCTGCCGCCGCCGCCGCTGCTGCTGGCCTCCTCTGCGGCCGGTCTGTGACCCCGCCTCCTCTCCCGGCCTCCTCCTGCTCATCGGTGGAACGAAGGAGGTAAGTATGTATGTATGTATGTATGTATCTATGTATGTATGTATCTATGTATGTATCTATGTATGTATGAATGAATGAATGAATTGATGGATGGGTGAATGGATAGATGGATGGGGGGTGCAAGCGTGGACGTGTGCGTGCGTGGACGTGAGCGTACATGAGTGTGCGTGGACGTGAGTGTGCGTAGACGTGTGCGTGCGTAGACGTGTGCGTGTGTGGACACGTGTGTGGACGTCTGCGTGTGTGGACACGTGTGTGTGTGTGTGCATAGATGTGTGTGTGCATAGACGTGTGCGTGCGTGGACGTGTACGTGGATGTGCGTGGATGTCAGCGTACGTGTGTGGATGTGTGTGGATGTCAGCGTGCGTGTGTGGATGTCAGCGTGCGTGCGTGGATGTCAGCGTGCGTGCGTGGATGTGTGCATGTGTGGATGTCAGTGTGCGTGCTTGAATGTCAGCGTGCATGGATGCCAGCGCGCGTGGATGTCAGCATGCAAGGATGTCAGCGTGCATGGATGTGCGTGCGTGGATGTGCGCATGCATGGATGTCAGTGTGCGTGCGTGGATGTCAGCGTGCTTGGATGTCAGTGTGCGTGCGTGGATGTCAGCGTTCTTGAATGTCAGCGTGCATGCGTGGATATGTGTGTGGATGTGCGTGCGTGGATGTGGATGTGGGTGCGTGGTTGTGTGCGTGCGTGGATGATGGGTGCATAGGTGGATGGATGGGTGCAACAAGGGATCAAGTGTCCTCTTGTTGTAGTCTCTGGGATCATAGTCATGGTGCACTGTATGACAGGTCATTGTCATACAGTGCACCATAACTCTGACCCCAGAGACTGTAGGAAGAGGACACTTGATCCCTTGCTGCAGTCTCTGGATTGACCAGAGGCGATCGAGCGTCGTGGGACCTACGTTGTGGACTACGTCGGAGGCGATCGAGCGTCGTGGGACCTTCGTTGTGGACTACGTCGGATCTTTATAATAAAGATGGAGTCCGAATTTTGTTTGTGTTATTTTTTTCAAATAAAAAGATTTTTCTCTGTGTGTATTTTCTGACTATTTACCAGAGATTCCTAATGGTGGGTCTAACATTGGCCCTATATTATGAATCTCGGGCTTAGTGCCAGCTGCCAATAAAAAGCTGGCATTAACCCCTTTATTACCCAGTTTGCCACCGGCACCAGGGCAACTGGAAGAGCATGGGTACAGTGCCAGAAAATGGCGCTTCAATGAATGCGCCATTTTCTGGGGCGGCTGCGGGCTGCAATTCGCAGCATGGGGGGCTCAGAACGCTTGGGCCTCTCCATGCTGCGGATTCCAGCCCCCAGCTGCCTAGTTGTACCTGGCTGGACCAAAAATATGGGGGAGCCCCATGTCATTTTTTTCTCTAGAATTAGTTCTAGAAGAAAAAAAAAAGGGCTTTGCTGTATTTTTGGTGGCTAGCAAGGTACAACGAGGCAACTGGGGGTTGGTGGCAGTCTGTAGCTGCCAAGTTGTACCTGGCTGGACCAAAAATATGGCGGAGCCCCACGCCATTTTTTTTCTAGAATTAATCCTAAAAATAAAAATGGGCTTTGCTGTATTTTTGGTTGCCAGCCAGGTACAATGAGGCAGCTGGGGGTTGCTGGCAGTCCGTAGCTGCCAAGTTGTACCTGGCTGGACCAAAAATATGGCGGAGCCCTACGCCATTTTTTTTCTGGAATTAGTCCTAGAAAAAAAATCAAAATGGGCTTCGCTGTATTTAGATGCATAGTAAGCACTTTGAACCCCCAGGTGCTTCACAAATTGATCCGTAATAATGAAAAAAGAAAATTTGTGTGAAAACAAATGTACTTTTTCCTTCTTACGGATCAATTTGTGAAGCACCTGGGGGTTCAAAGTGCTCACTATGCATCTAGATGCATTCCTTGGGGGGTCTAGTTTCCAAAATGGGGTCACTTGTGGGGAGCTCCAATGTTTAGGCACACAGGGGCTCTCCATACACGACATGGTGTCCGCTAATGATTCCAATAGTTAGCGGACACCATGTCACGTATGGAGAGCCCCTGTGTGCCTAAACATTGGAGTTCCCCCACAAGTGACCCCATTTTGGAAACTAGACCTCCCAGGGAACGTATCTAGATGGGTTGTGAACATTTTGAACCCCCAGGTGCTTCACAAATTCATCTGTAAAATTGAATAAGTACTTTTTTTTTCCATAAAAATTTTCTTTTTCATTTTTACAGATTAATTTGTGAAGCACTGGGGCATTCAAAATGCTCACCACCCATCTAGATAAGTTCCCTGGGGGGTCTAGTTTCCAAAATGGGGTGACTTGTGGGGGAGCTCCAATGTTTAGGCACACAGGGGCTCTCCAAGCGCAACATGGTGTCCGCTAACAATTTGACTGAAAAATCAGCTCAAATTGTTAGCGGACACCATGTCGCGTTTGGAGAGCCCCTGTGTGCCTACACATTGGAGCTCCCCCACACGTGACCCCATTTTGGAAACTAGACCCCCCAGGGAACTTATTTAGATGGGTGGTGAGCATTTTAAACCCCCAGGTGCTTCAAAAATGCATCCATAAAAATGAAAAAGTACTTTTTTTTTCTACAAAAATGTTCTTTTAGCCTAAATTTTTTCATTTTCACATGGGGAACAGGATAAAATGAATCCTAAAAATTGTTGGGCAATTTCTCCTGAGTACATCGATATCTCATATGTGGTCATAAACCACTCTTTGGGCGCACGGCAGGGCTCAGAAGGGAAGGAGCGCCATTTCACTTTTTGAATGGAAAATTAGCTCCAAAAGTCAAATTGCGCTCCTTCCCTTCTGAGCCCTGCCGTGCGCCCAAAGAGTGGTTTATGACCACATATGAGATATCGATGTACTCAGGAGAAATTGCCCAACAATTTTTAGGATCCATTTTATCCTGTTCCCCATGTGAAAATGAAAGAATTGAGGCTAAAAGAACATTTTTGTTGGAAAAATTAAAATGACCATTTTTTCCTTCCACTTTGCTTTAGTTCCCGTGAAGCACCTGAAGGGTTAATAATCTTCTTGAAGGTAGTTTTGAGTAGCTTGAGGGGTGCAGTTTTTGGAATGGTGTCACTTTTTGGTGTTTTCTGTCATGTACACCCCTCAAAGGGACTTCAAATGTGATGTGGTCACTAAAAAAAATGGCTTTGTAAATGTTGCTGGAAAAATGAAAAATTGCTGATGAAATTTGAACCCTTATAACGTCCGAACAAAAATTTTTTTTTTTTCCAAAATTGTGCTGATGTAAAGTAGACATGTGGGAAATGTTATTTATTAACTATTTTGTGTCACATACCTCTTTGGTTTAGCAGAATAAAAAATTCATAATTTGAAAATTGCTAAATTTTCAAAAATTTTGCCAAATTTTTAATTTTTTTCACAAATAATCGCAAAAATCATCAACCTAAATTTAATACTAACATGAAGCCCAATATGTCACGAAAAAACAATCTCAGAATCGCTAGGATCCGTTGAAGCGTTCCAGAGATATTACCTCATAAAGGGACACTGGTCAGAATTGACAAAAATGGCCTGGTCATTAAGGTCAAAATAGGCCGGGGGTGAAGGGGTTAATATTGAAATAACACATATGCGAAGTTAGTCATCATTGGAGATGTTTTAATAACTTGTCAATCTTTCAGAAAACTTTGTAAGCACAGGTAGTGCTCGCCCTCATGCAGTTCCACTAACAGCAATCATCACCACTGCTACATCCCACTATTTCAGAGTTTCTCAACTCCAGTCCTCAGGACCCACCAACAGATCTTGTTTTCAGGATTTCCTTAGTATTGCACAGATGATAGTTTAATCATCTGCACTGGGGATAATTCAAACCCCTGTGCAATACTAAGGAAATCCTAAAAGCATGACGTGTTGGTGGGTCCTGAGGACTGGAGTTGAGATACACTGCCCTATTTAATGCTCTCCTCATTCTTTGCACCCCAAATAAGTGCAGATAATTACAGGGCCTATATACAGAGAGAGACTGCATAGCAGATTATTACCCTCCATGTAAATTAAGTGCTCTCACAGACCATTTTTTAAGATTAACCCCACAGAGCCTGTTGCACACTGGCCACACAGAGTACCCGCACTGTAAACTAATACTGTCCCTTACTTGAGTAGCGTCCTATCCCTACACTAACCACATCAAATTTACGGCACAACCTGTGATCCAGCATTTCTGCAGTCTGGGACATGTGGTGTTGTAGCGACCGGTGGTAAGGCCGCGGGTGTGTGTGTATGATCTTTCTCAACAGAATCCCCATACTCAGGTTTAACCGGTAATAACGTTTCTTTACTGTCAAACATGTTTATATCACAGTCAACCGAACTATATGCGCACTTGTACATATTAGAGTCTCTGGATCTTCACTTCTTCCGGGTACGCAGCAAGAAAAGAAAAAAACACAACAATGAAGGTATCTTTCCCTAACTTTCCCTAAAATCACGTACCAGTTTATCACAGAAGAAGATGTCGCTCCCACGTAGCAGGCTTGGGGATCTCACGATGACGGGTCCCGGTGCAGTGCTGAAGGGGGAAACTCCTCAGTCTTCTTCTTTGGTCTCCTTCCGCAGGTAACGGAATTTTTCTTTTAACGTCTCTCCCAGTCTCAGGGCACACCGAGCAGCAGAAGGGAGCCCACAGCAACACAGAAGTCTCTCTCAGTCTCGGGGGCACCCCGAGCAGCAGGAGGGAGATCACGGCAGTACAAATGGCTCCCTTATGTCGGTCACGGCCCCTGCACATGCACTCCGGGTGCTCGGCGGGCAAGGTTTTGCAGAGCGGCCAGCGTCACAGCACCAAAGTCCAGTGGCCCAGGATCAGGCACGGGGGCTCCTGCGGGGTGATTTTTTCCGGCAAGGTGTAGCAAAGTAGCCCTCTTTCAACAGACATCCACACGCAGGTCTCCCCTGGCTCAGCTCTGGATCTACACTGACTTCCTGCTCTCTCTCTTCCTGGGTAAACACTTTTGCTGAAAAGGGAATTTCCCACTTCCCTGCGTTTGTTTCAGCACTTGTCCACAAGGGGGCAGTAGAGGACTGTGCACAGTTCATTTCCATATCCATTTCTATGATACAGTCTGAATTGTTCACCTCACTACAGTGTCCTGGCCAATCACAGCCATGCCAATACTGAGCATGGCTTGGATGATTGTGAATATGCCACAGCCGAAAACCTTGTTGATTGGCTGTGCTTCCCTAAGAACTGGATGGAGTGCAGTGAGCAGAGGGGCGGCTACAGAGGTGAGTGGTCAGTTGAGTTTTTAGGGTTTTTTTTTTTGTTTACATTTAATGTTTTTATGCTTTGGGATATGGAGACAATCCAGAGCATAATAAAGAACATTCAATACACAGAGAAAAACTTTGCTTTGTATGTAATTTCATGTAAAAATCCAAGCGATTTAACACTCTAATTGTACCACATATGTTCCTCTCTAGAGTTTACCTCACACCCACCTTGCTTACTCCAAAACAGGATTACCTAATTTTTGTCACTAGTGCTTTAACACCTTAGTGACGACCCACTGTATACTGTATATATATGTGGAGCCCACTGGGACGGGGGTACTCGGTACCGGACCGGTCTGCTGCTGGGGAAGTCACGGGTGGTCCTGGTCCGGTCCGTGTCCCGGGCCCACACAATGGATGTGGGAAATATTTACAGGGGAAATGTCACGTGTGACGCCACCCACTTGGTGCGGCCAATGATGGGGGCCGCCGCTGCTGCAGAACCTCCGGAGGTGATGGAATGGCAGCAGAGATGTTATAGTTCCAGTGGGAAAAACTGTATCCCCCGGGGCAGTAAGAGTTAAGTCTATGGTGCGGTTGTAGCACACTTACTTGCAGGCTGCAGGGATCTCTCCTCCTGGCTGGTGCTGACAGGCTGGATCTGTATGAGGGAGAATGGGGTGCAGATAGAGGCAGACAAGAGAGGCAATTCAGGGTTTTCCAAAGCTTTACTCTTTGTTGTTCCAACAGTTTACAGGTAGCTTGCAGTTCTTACAAGGTTAAGTACCGCTCTCTGTACACAGTTCAAGTACACGGGTTCTTTCTCCCTCTCTGGGTTCCCTTTGCTCCCTGCAGCCAGGCCTCTCTCTCCCTGTGACCCCTCACACAGTCTGTAGTGTCCTTTCCGGGCTGTTTACATTCTCTTTGCTCTGTGTTGTGCGACACTGGACAGTATGGCGGTGACTCGGGCTCCTGTGAGTCCTCCGGGTTGTCACTGAGCTTCCTGTCCTTTGGGTTAGGGATCCTAGTGTGAAGCTGTGATCCCCCGTCGGTGTTTGGGAATGCCGGGTGAACTACGGTCCCCTCTAGAGCTGACACTCTCTATTCAGCCCAGCCTCCAGCAGTCCTCAGCACGAGGCTTTACCAGGCTCCTTCTCTCTGTTCCTTCCAGTATCATAGGAGGGACTTCTCTGCCTGCAGTCAGTTGCTTTAGCTGCTGTCTAGGGCACGGGTTCCACCGTCCCTCTCTGTCCTGTCACACTCCTGGTGGCATCAGCATCGGACGGGCTTTCTCTCCCCTCTGGCTCGCACTGGCTCAGTACGGATTCTGCGCTCCTAGCCTTGCACTCACAGAAGTGTGATTGTCCTTCAGTCTTTACATCTCGGCTCACTCCGGCCTACTACTTCCTTCACTCCTCCCCCTCACTATATACTGTCAGTCACCTGACCTCTGGTGTGCCCAACCCACTTCTCTGATCCACCACCCCTCGATCTCATAGAGTTCTAATCTCAGGGCTGGATGTTACCTCCTTCTGACACGTGGGTTGTGTGGGTTGTGAGGGTGTTGTTGTGCAACAATGTCCTACCTGCCTGGCTGCAGTTCCCTTTGTGGCCTCCTGGACGCAGTGGCGCCACATATACGTCGTCAAAACAGGGTCTTTATTCTGTTAGGACGTGAAAACAAGTCACAACAGAAAAGGCCCTGGTTTGATGCCCCTGGAGCTAAATTCTCTGGGGTTTCAGCTACCAGAGGTAGCTGAGACCCTAGAGATTAGGAATCGGGTGTTTTTTTTTACCGGCACCTGTAATGTGATGACCGGTAAGCACCGTTTACCGTTCATGACATTACACAAAGTGAAAGTGCCGGTAAAAATGTTTTCACTTTGATCCGACATGAAAACACGTCGGATCAAAGTGAAAGTATTAACCTCCTAGCCCACCAAGACCCCCAGTACTGGGGATCACCCCCCCTCCCTGGGGATCACCCCCCTACCTCCCCCAGAACACCTAAAAATGGCGGCGGCCAGCGGTAAAACCCACCACCTCCGCTGCATCTCTATGCGATCTGACAGGTCAGATTGCGATTGCATAGAGATGCCGCCATTCCTGGGGGTCCCCTCAGTGGCCCCCAAATGTCATTCTAATCCCCCAATGCCCCCTGACCCCCTGTCACCATGTCCTGCGCTCCTCCTGCTCCGCTCCCCAGCTTCTGTTGCCTCCCCTTCCCCCCTTTGCCTCATTCCTCTGGCCATCCCCCGTGCCCCCCCATCACCCCTCAGGCATCCCCTCCTACCCTGGACCCCCCCCCCTCTGATCCGCTCCCCCCTTCCCTGCTCTCATACTTACCCGTCCTGCAGCGTCGCCGGCCGTCTTCTCTCTGACTCTGTCCCGGCGCCGCTGCTCTGCGTGCCGCAAAGGGTTAACTGCAGATCATCATCCCTGTGTGATCACAAGGGGTCAACTGCAGATTAGGTAACCCCTTGTAACCTCACAGGGATGATGTTCTGCAGTTAACCCTTTGTGGCTAACTGCAGATCATCATCCCTGTGTGGTCACAAGGGGTTAACTGCAGATTAGGTAACCCCTTGTGACATCACAGGGATGATGTTCTGCAGTTAACCCTTTGTGGCTAACTGCAGATCATCATCCCTGGGTGGTCACAAGGGGTTAACTGCAGATTGTGATTACCTGATCTGCCGTTAACCCCTTGTGGTTAACTGCAGATCATCATCCCTGTGAGGTCATAAGGGGTTACCTGATCTGCAGTTAACCTCTTTGTGACCACACAGGGGGTTAACTTCAGATTATCATCTGAAAGAGAATCGTCGCGGGACCTCCCACTGGACTACGTCGGACCTTCCCACTGGACTACGTCGGACGTCACAGTAATAAAGATGGGGTCTAAATATGTGTTTGTGTTTTTTTTTCTAATAATAATATTTCTTTACAATTTACTAGAGATTCCTAATGGTCCGGTCTAATATTGGCCAGACGTTATGAATCTCGGGCTTAGTGCCAGCTTCCAAAAAGCTGGCATTAACCCCTTATTACCCAATCTGCCACCGCTACACGGCAGCTGGAAGAGCTGGATACAGGGCTAGAAAATGGCGCTTCTATGAATGTGCCATTTTCTGGAGCGGCTGCGGGCTGCAATTCGCCGCGAAGGGGCCCAGAAAGCTTGGGCCTCCCTACGCTGAGGACTCCAGCCCCCAGCTGCTTAGTTGTACCTGGCTGGCCCAAAAATGTGGCGAAGCCCACGCTATTTTTTTTTAAATTATTTCATGAAATAATGAAAAAAAATAGGGCTTCCCTATATTTTTGGTTTCCAGCCAGGTAAAACTAGGCAGAAGGGATTGGTGGCAGCCCGTAGCTGCCAGCTGTACCTGGTTGGACCAAAAATATGGCAAAGCCCCACGTCATTTTTTTTTAAATTTAATAAAGAAATACTAAAAAAAAAAAAAAAGCAGGAGAGGAGACGTCTCCGTATCTTGTGCACATGCTCTAAAAGTGAGAAATTGTGTGAAAAAAGGAAAATGTTCAATATGACTTTATCAAATTTTGTGAAGTAGCTTTAGGTTTCAAATGCTCACTATACCCCTAGATATAATCCTTGAGGCATCTAGTTTCCAAAATGTGGTCACTTGTGCGGGAGCTCCAATGTTTAGGCACAGAGGGGCTCCCCATATGCGACATGGTGTCCGCTAACTATTGGAGCTAATTTTCCATTCAAATTGTTAGCGGACACCATGTCGCATATGGAGAGCCCCTGTGTGCCTAAACATTGAAGCTCCCCCACAAGTGACCCCATTTTGGAAACTAGACCCCCCAAGGAACATGTCTAGATGCATAGTGAGCACTTTCAACCCCCAGGTGCTTCACAGATTAGTCCGTAAAGAGGATAAAAAAGAAGATTGCGGAAAAAAAGTACTTTTTCATTTTTACGGATCAGTTTGTGAAGCATATGGGGGTTCAAAGTGCTCACTATGCATCTAGATAAGTTCCTTGGGGCGTCTAGTTTACAAAATGGGGTCACTTGTGGGGGAGCCAAAATGTTTAGGCACATAGGAGCTCTCCATACGTGACATGGTGTCAACTAACAATTGGAATTGTAAGTGGATACCATGTCGTGAATGGCGAACCCCTGTGTGCCTAAACATTGGAGCTCCCCCGCAAGTGACCCTATTTTGGAAACTAGACCCCTCAATGAACTTATCTAGATGCATAGTGAGCACTTTGAACCCTCTGGTGCTTTACAAATTGATCTTTTTTTTCACAATAATTTTCTTTTGTCCTCCATTTTTTCATTTTTACATGAGCTACAGGATAAAATGCATCCTAAAATTTGTTGGGCAATTTCTCCTGAGTACACCGATACCTCATATGTGGTCATAAACCACAGTTTGGGCGCACGGCAGGGCTCGAAAGGGAAGGAGCGCCATTTGACTTTTTGAATGGTAAATTAGCTCCAAAAGTCAAATTGCGCTCCTTCCCTTCTGAGCCCTGCCGTGCGTCCAAACAGTGGTTTATGACCACATATGAGGTATCGGTGTAGTCAGGAGAAATTGCCCAACAAATTTTAAGATGCATTTTATCCTGTTGCACATGTGAAAATGAAAAAATTGAGGCTAAACGAACATTTTTGTTGGAAAAATTAAAATGTCCATTTTTTGTTTCCACTTTGCTTTAGTTCCTGTGAAGCACCTGAAGGGTTAATAATTTTCTTGAATGTAGTTTTGAGTAGCTTGACGGGTGCAGTTTTTGGAATGGTATCACTTTTGGGTGTTTTCTGTCATGTACACCCCTCAAAGGGACTTCAAATGTGATGTGGTCACTAAAAAAATGGTTTTGTAAATTTTGCTGGAAAAATGAAAAATTGCTGATGAACTCACCCCTTATAACGTCCTAACAATTTTTTTTATTTTTTTTTTTTCAAAATTGTGCTGATGTAAAGTAGACATGTGGGAAATGTTATTTATTAACTATTTTGTGTCACATATCTCTCTGGTTTAGCAGAATAAAAATTAAAAATGTGAAAATTGTGAAATGTTCAAAATTTTTGCCAATTTTTTTATATTTTCATAAATAATCGCAAAAATTATCAACCTAAATTTACTACTAACATGAAGCCCAATATGTCACGAAAAAACAATCTCAGAATCGCTAGGATCCGCTGGAGCGTTCCAGAGTTATTACCTCATTAACCTTCCTAGCGTTATTCCCGAGCCTGACTCGGGGTTAACATTCACTACCAGAAGCGTTAACCCCGAGTCAGGCTCGGGCTTACCCGCGTTCGCGGCAGATGCGGTGAGAAAACCGCATCTGCCGCATCTACCGCATCTGCCGCACTTGTGCCGCACTTGTGCCGCGGTTTGCGGCGCGGTTGCGGTAATCTGCATAGGAACCAACCACCTCTGATGACCCTCATACATTGTTAATATGTGCCCCTGCACCCTAGTAAACCATTAGCAGCACTGTTATTGTGTGCTAAGTGGCTGCATTAGAAGTGCGATAATGATTTTAGACACTTACATGCCTGGTACTTGAGGCCGTCTCCCTGTGTGTGCTGGGACGTGTGGGCGGTGCTCATCATGTCTGCTCTCCCCCTCCCTTATGCACGCCCCCTCTCAGCCTGCTATAGTGATGTGAGGCTGATTGCGTCATAAAGGGGCGGGGCTAAATCGCGGCATCACGGTAGCCCCGCCCCTTTATGACGCAATCAGCCTCACAGCACTATAGCAGGCTGAGAGGGGGCGTGCATAAGGGAGGGGGAGAGCAGACATGATGACCACAGCACAACAAGTGCCAGCACACACAGGGAGACGCCCTCAAGTACGCAGGCATGTAAGTGTCTAAAATCATTATCGCACTTCTAATGCAGCCACTTAGCACACAACAACAGTGCTGCTAATGGTTTACTAGGGTGCAGGGGCACATATTAACAATGTATGAGGGTCATCAGAGGTGGTTGGTTCCTATGCAGATTACTGCAACCGCGCCGCAAGTGCGGCACAAGTGCGGCAGCTATGCAGCAAGTGCGGCAGATGCGGTTTTTTAACCGCATCTACCGCGAACGCGGGTAGCCCGCTTTTAGCAACAATTTCCAGAACTAAACAGACCGCCAGGGAGGCTACGGGACACTGGTCAGAATTGCAAAAAACGGTCTGGTCATTAAGGTGGAAACTGGCTCTGTCACTGAGGGGTTAAGGGTCAGTGGAAAAATGCATCACTTGGCTGATGTAAAATTTGGGAACATGCAGCATGTGGTCTCAGGCAAATAATCAGGATGCTTATTTGACCACTGACAAAGTGCAAAGCAAGAAAGATTAATCCGCTCCACCCTAACCTTTTTTTAAAACAGGTATTGATTAACCCAAACACGGGGCTAATTATACAATACTTGAAAACTTCCAAATCAGATTATACAAGATCAAGTGAACACTCTGGATGCTTACTTCTTATGTTTTTTTTTTTTTTTTTTTTAGCTTTGCACACATATATAAGCATGTGCAGATTTTAGGTTATTTATGCAGCAGGAAACATTATTGCGAATGCGCATGGATTAAGATCCGAGTGTTGACTCAATATAGTAATCTGGAAGCCATTACAAAAACAAACCTTTGCTCTTATGGTATATTAGAATATAAAACATTGGATAGGTAGAAGAGTTAAGGCCACGTTACACACACAGATATCTGTTCAGATATTGGTCACAGATCTCTGGTTGCAGTGAAATCATGGACACATTGCTCCATTTTGTGGCTGTGTACAAATGTAACAATGTGTCCATGATTTCACTGCAACCAGAGATCTGTGACCAATATCCGCACAGATATCTATGTGTGTAACGTGGCCTTTAAACTTTTATCAATGGTTTGTAAAAATAAAAAAAGTTTTTTTTTTAATGGTTTTAATCAATTTTAACTGGTGTGTATAATTAAAGTGGTGTTTATGACTCTTTAAATACTGTACCTCCTAAATTAAAAATCATCACAGTTAGTTCTTACAGAACCAGTTCATTCACTAGTTGTGTTTATATCACTGCTAATTGTGTGTGTTTTAGTGGGGACTTGTTACTAATTTAGTATTATTTTAAGGGAACCTGTCACCAGGTTTTCCTAAAATAAACTAAGGCCACCATATGTTAGACCTCTTTTACAGCAAGTCTACCAACTTGTATAAAAGACTCCAAGCAACTAAAAAAATACCATCATATGGTGTGGTCTGATCCAATGAGCGTTGCTGCCCGTGCTCAGAGGATTTTTAATCCTCATCCTGCTTCCTTGTTAATGTGAATGACACATCTTATGTCATCCACACAGTGCCCCTCATCTTGCTCATGTCCAGGTGTAACTTTGCCCTGCGAAGAGAGGATAAAGCGTGTGCATAATAGTACTTCGTTTACAGCGCTTGTGCAGGAGCGAGATAGGAGGTGCCTGGTGGATGACGTAGAAGACACCATCTACATAAAGCAGGGTGACAATAATTGCAGGAATAGAGGAAGCGACTGGACCGTGCCATATAGGGGGATTATAAGATTTCTTTTTTTTTTTTTTTTTGATGTGCAGAGGGGGTTCAGCTTAATGGTGTTATCTTATGTTTCTATGACAAAAATTGGGCACCATGCAAGTGTTTTGCTTTAAAAAATGAACCAAAAGAGCCCCTTATAGAGAAGGACACATAAATATAGATTTACATATGTGGAGCCCACCGGGACGGGGTACTAGGTACCGGACTGGGGTATCATGGGGGTATCACAGCAGTCTTGGTCCGGACAGTATCCTGAGCCCACAAGTAATGGGGGGGTATTTACAGGGAAGAAAGTCGTGACACCACCTGTGGTGTGTTGTCAGGGTGACCACCGCTGCTTCTGAACCTCCGAGGATGATGTTTGTCAGCCGGTGATCTAACGGCTCTCCACAGGCAGAGCCTGGTTCCCCGGGGCAGTGGTGATAATAGTCTATGGATGATGCAGAGTAGGGGTAGTTGTAGAGATGATAGCAGTTCGTGAGGGAAAGTAGGGCTTGAGTGTAAGGATTACACAGACTCACGGTTTTGTAGTTTTCCAAGTCTTTACTGTAGGTGTTATTCAGCAGAGTACTGTCCACGGAGTCTGTACCAAGGCCGGGTTGCTCCCACCATGGCCGGGTCCTTGGCTTCCTACTCCTGTGCTGTGTGTGTGGCCCTGCTGCCGCTTTAGCTAGGCTGCCGGCCCTGTCTCCTCTCACGGGTACCCACTTGCTAGGCAACTTGAGTCTTATCTTTGTGCTTCTGACCCCTCCGTGTTGCTTCGCTGTGGTACAGTGAAGATATATAACCTCCACTAGTCCGGTGTTTACTGTGCTGCTTGTGTCAGGCACAATTTCGGATCCGGTATCCGGTCTTTGTGCTCCTCCGGGGTGAGTTATAGGGTAACTCAGTCTCCCAGATGTGTCCCTCTGTTTCTCTTAACTCCTTTCCTCAGACCCTGGTTAGGCCTGGAATTGGGCAGCGGACCGTGGGGTGAGCCTAAGGCGGCTCCTTTACACCCAGGTCCTTCTTCCTCAGTCCTCCCAGGAACTGAACTAACTGCTTACTTCCTCTCCACACCAGAATATATAGGGAAGCAGCTTTAGCTTCCCCTTCTGGCCTGAAGGTAGAAGTGTAGTGTTGTCGCTTGTGTGGGGAATTATTAAACAGGTAGCTATATTAGGCCATGTAAAGATACTATTGGCACTGCAACCCACAAATCAATTGTTAAAGTTTACTCCCAAAGAAACAAAAATTAAGATTAATTTTTGTAAATGCACACCGGAAGAAAGACCCTCATTTTTGGAGACATGTCCTGTGGTTTGACAAAACTAAAACTGAATTGTTTGGCCACAATTGCCATCGATATGTTTGGAGGGAAAAGAGAGAAGCTTGGAAATCTAAAGGCTGGGTTACCCGCAGCAACATCGCAACGAATGTCGCTGCAACGTCACAGGTTTGGTGACGTTGCAGTGACCTCGCTAGCGATGTCGCTGCGTGTCACATGCCGCAGCAACCAGCTATGAGCTCGCTGATTGCTGTGGAATGGCCAGGACCATTTTTTGGTCGTTGGTCTCCCGCTGGGCAGCAGACATCGGCGTGTGAGACGCCCCTCTAAATCGATGTGTTCCCTGGTAACCAGGGTACACATTTGGTTACTAAGTACAGCTCGCTTGTAACCAGGGTACAAATCTGGTTACTAAGCACAGCGCGCTTTTCTTAGTAACTCGATGTGTACCCTGGTTACCTGCGTTCTCCCACTTACCCCAGCCTATCACAATACAGTAGTGGGACTTTGACATCGTGGAAAAGAATAGTTTATTTTCTTTTTCCCAATGTCGAGGTCGTTACACGGGTAGCTGGTCGATGAGGAGATCTGCCTGTTTGACAGCTCACAAGCGACTACACAGCGATGTTCCAGCGATCCCGGCCAGGTCGGATCGTTGGTGGGATCAATGGAACATCGCTACGTGTAACGTGACCCTAAGAATACTATTTCAATAATAATAGCTACCATGTCAGAAACTTGACAGGCCACATTAGGGTCCCCAACAGGGTCTGTTAAGCACTTCCATTTGCTGGTTCAGGCATTTTCTCTAATTCAGTTTTTGTGTTACCATAATGGAACAGAATAGCAGATGTGAATGAAGGCTATCTTATTTTAGAATTATAGGTACATTACTCTGCTATGTTATAATAAACACAGGGAATGATTTGTACATATGGAGGGTCTAAGATAAGGAAATTGTTTTCATTATTCTTCGATGACAGCGAGGATTTAGAAGTCCATTTAGTTGTCATAAATTTTTATCGAGCACCTTACCGGCATAATAAAATGTACCCATGGCACAACTGTTGCATCTTGGAGAATGCATATGTGCTGTACACTAGCTGTGCTCCTCCTGTCTGATCAAGAGGAATGCCAAGCTCTGAAGATGGTGTGATTGGAATAATGATCTTTTCGTTGCTATGGAAACTGGAGCGATTTCAGGAGCAAAAGTACAGGGGGGCCCAGAAGACGTGTCTTCCAAGCATGTTGCTTTATATATCTACATTGCTGTTCTCACACAGCGTGGCAATAATATACTGACCGGGAAAAAGCCTTCTCATTGTAATTGCTATGTGTTACTGCCCTAAATGCAGCATTTTATGTCATGTAAAATCATACAGCATGTGGTAGATTAATATGTCTGATGCTAAAACATGATAGATCCAATCTTTCTGTAGATGACTATACAGTAAAATGCCACAATTATTGTAGACAATACAACAACTAGCACAGCAGAGATATAAAGGAACTATAAAGGAGAAGATGTTTGCAGATTAGCTATGAAAAGCAGAAATATTGTGAAAAAGGGGAACTCGTCTCACTTTGCTTAGTGAAGCTTGCATAGCGCTTTTGGATACATTTTCATATATGTGAAATTAGCTAATAATGTGGAATGTGAAATGTATTGTTATTCTGTAGTAGAGGTGCAAAACCAGCAGCTCTGGGCCACAAATAGACTGCAATGCCATTGTGTGAAGCCCCAGACATGATTGTGGCCATCTTAGATCCTTGCAAGAATAGGATTTCCCCAGAGAGATCTGCATTCTTCTTAGATCTCATCTTTAGTGCCAGTAGTGTAGATTAGGAATACAAAAAAGGTAGACAGGTGCTCCTGTGTGTACCTGGTGGTCTAGGAGGAATTTTGGCTAGAGGGGGTTGGTGATTACTTACCTTTAGTAGTTGTGCGCACCTGCACAACCACGATGTGGACCTCCAGTGTTTATTCTTGCACAACGCACAGCTCTCTGGCGTTCAGGCCAGGCAGATCACGTGGGGCTTGACATCACTGCAGGTCCTTCACTCTTTATGCCTTGGTCCACTGCAGTCTGCAGCTCCTACTGCTCCCAGAGAAATTATCAGATGCACTAATAGCTTGTGGCTTGTGGAAGCACATGATCACAGCAACACAAGGTAAATATTGGGGAAATATTAAATCTTCATTATAAAATATGGCTCTCTCAACATGTTTCGACGGGTCACCACCTTCATCAGATAATAGCACATAGTAAGACACAGACACTTTTTATACACCTGAACCAACTAAAAACAATTAAAAAGAACAGGTGTATATTATAATACTGCCGGGAGTCTTGTATCATGAACTCTCAAAGGTCACATAAGATTATCTTGGATGATAACATAGACAATAACGGTCATTACAATTGTGTAAAACTATGCATAAAATACTAAACAAAAATTATTTGATATAAATTATTTTCTTTTTTTCTAAATATAAGAAAGCAATAAAATCATTTTAAAAGAATTTTTGAAAAAAATGACAGCTTTATGTGGGGAAGATTATAAAAAGAGAAGGGTCTCAATGCTCCTAAATGCTTGAAGCATGTACAGCATTCATACTGTGTATATCTCTCAATACAAGATGAAACTTTTGTCCATTTTAACCTTATCAGGTGATTGGAGTCAACAGCCAAAATGTCCAAATATACCGAGGCCATTCATTATGCACAAGAAAGTGGTATTTTGAGTCTAAACAAACTCCTTAATCAAAATGCGTAAAATACCACAATTGATCAGTAATCCATTCATTGTAAAAATTCATATCTAATCTTTCTTACTTTGCTAATTAATGATGTTCTCAAGACTGAGGTTAAGGTATTCTGGTGACAATGTGCCTAATTTATAGATCCAGTAGTTCTCTCTATTTGCTAGGCTTTTACACCTATCCTGCTTTGTATCAGTGATGTGATCAATAATTGTAAGTTGTAACTTCTTCGTATCTTTTTGGTGCTCTGCAAGAAAGTGTTTTGACAAACTATGCAGCAAGAACCCATCTTTTATATTCTGTCTGTGCTTATTTAAAAAAATATTAGAATCTGAGAGTCCTCAGTGGTTGGTACCTTTTAATGGCTAACTGAAAATATGGTAAGAAAAAACAAAGAAAGCTTTTGAGACTCTATGGCCTCTTGTCAGGCTAATTAGGAAGAGGCCATAGAGTCTCGAAAGCTTGCTATGTTTACCATCTTTTCAGTTAGCCATTAAATGGAAGCAACCACTGAGGACTCTCAGATTCCAATATTTTTCTATCTACTGGCTAACACTGTACAAACATTTTTTACCAAATTGGTGCTTATTTAATCATACATGCATAGTTTGTATGGTACAGCCTACATATTGTAGGCAACACGAGCACTCGAACAGATTGTCACTCTTCGTACCTTATATATCTTTTGAACACTTTATCTGGAGTATCTATTGCATTGGTCTTAGTCCTTTGGATATCACACTTTATCTGGAAACACTCCCCCATAGTCCTAGACTTAGGCTACTTTCACACAACGATTTTTAGGGAGCCGATGTTGTCCGATATAAATCGGACGGCATCGGCTCCCTTCTGATGCCTGGAATCGGATGCCAAATAGGCATCCGATTCCAGCATTAAATCGTAGCCTCCGGGCTGAAAAAAAGAAAAAAAAAAAAAGTTTATGTCACCTTCCCCTGAGCCCCCGCCGTCTCCCGCCGTCTTCCTGCAGGCTCCCGGTGGCGCAGGTGCAGACGTCTTCTCGTGTACAGGACCTGCGTGATGTACAGTACGTGACCGCGTTCCCATGGTACCCGGTCACATGACTGTACATCACGCAGGCCTGAACAAAGACCTCGCTGACGAGCTGCGGAGCCCCCGGAGCTGCAGAAGACGGCGGAACGCGGGCGGGGAGTGAGCAACTTTTTTTTACCACTGTGCTCATTTGGAGCAGTTACTGTACGAGCATGCTCACTACAGTAAAGGTCCGAGGACATCAGATTCCGGACCTCCATGGGCCCATGTTAAGGCGTGTAGATCGATGTCAAATGGCATCCGATTTGGTCGATCGATCTGTCAGTTATTTCGTCAAAATCGGAGCAGGCTCGATTTGCACCGTAAAAATGGACAGAACGATCGACCAAATGGAGCCATTAGTGCACATCGATTCGTCGATGCCATGGGGCGCTGGCCAATCAGATCCGATGCTGTCCGATTGTCGGACAGCATCGGATCTGAAAAATCCGTAGTGTGAAACAGCCTTAAATGTCTTTATTCCTTTTTTGATGGTACAACATCAAAGCCTAATAAATAGAGAGAACTACTGGATCTATAAATTAGGCACATTGTCACCAGAAGGCTTAACCTCAGTCTTGAGAACATCATTAAGTAGGGAAATAAGAAAGATTAGATAGGAATTTTTACAATGGATTACAGATCAATTGTGGTATTTTGAGCATTTTGAATGAGGAGTTTGTTCAGACTCAAAATACCACTTTCTACTGCATAATGAATGGCCTCGGTGTAATTGGACATTTTGGCCGTTGACTCCAGTAGCCTGATAAGGTTAAAATGGACAAAGGTTTCATCTTGTATTGCGAGATATACACTGTATGAATGTTGTACATGCTTTTTACTTTTATGAGCATTGAGTCCCTTCTCTTTTCATAATCTTCCCCATTTAAAGCTGTCGTTTTTAAAAAAAAAGAAATTCTATGAATGATTTTATTGCTTTCTTATATTAACATTTATTATAAAATAATTTTTATATAGTATTTTATACATAGTTTTAAACAATTTTAATGACGGTTATTGTCTCTGTTATCATCCAAGAGAAGCTTATGTGACCTTTGAGAGTTAATGATGCAAGACTCCTGACAGATAGCGGATAGTTAATTTGATTTTATAATACAGCAAACATCTGTTCTTTTAATTGTTTTTAATTGGTCCAGTTCTATAAAAAGTGTCTGTACTATGTTTCTATCATATGATAAAGGCGGTGACCCGCAGAAACGCGTTGTGAGAGCTATATCTTATAATAAAAAAGATTTAATATTTCACCAATATTTGCCTTGAGTTGCTATGATTGTGCCCTTCAAACAGGCCACAATCTATACAACAATGCATCTAGTAGTGTAGATTAAAACCCCACTCTCCAGCTATCATATCAGACATTTATTGCATATACTTTCAATCTATTTATATAATCATGCTGTTCTGATTTTCATAAACTTCCGTCCGTTATCCCCGTATCATGCATCGGTGGCACCCAAGTGGTGGTAGTCGTTCCTTATGCAGTACAGCCAGCAGGTGCCACCGACAACCGAACCCAACACCACCCAAAACCGAAGTCAGGGAACCATTTCCGTAAAACCCACCACTCACTCCGCCCGCAGACTTCACCCGATATCACCTCTGCACATCGCTGAATGACTAACTGAGTCTGCACCTACCTAGCTGCAGGTGCAGTTAATCAGGCTGCTGCCATCTTTGGACACTAACTGTGCATGCCCAATCCGGTGAGTGCTTGGACCTCAGTGCTCACCGCACAGTGGGGTGAGAGAGACAGCACTGGGGAAGAGAACACACAGGGGTAGAGAGATTGCACAGGCTGGAGAGAGAGCACAGACAGGGAAGCGAATGCACACAAGGGGAATAGAGTGCACAGGGGGAAGAGAGTACACACATGGGGAGACTGCTCAAAGGAGAGATCAAATGAGGGGAGAAGACAGGACGGGGGAGAGAGACCGCATACAGGGGAGAGCGCACAGGGAGAAGACGGCTCAAAGGAGAGAGCACATCAGGGGAGAAAACTGCACATGGGGGAAAGAGAAAGCAGATAGGGGGAGACAGGTCAAAGGAGAGAGCACAGAAGGAAGAAGTCAGCACACATGGGAGAGTGAGAACGGACAGGGGGAGAGCACATGGGGGAAGAGACAGGCCACAGCTCTCCCAATACGATAGCATTGCGCACTCATCTAGTATGCTATAAATGTCTAAAAAAAAAAAAAAAAAAATACTTCTTTAAAAGTTTTGTCCACTCTTGCTCTACATAAAACAAAAACAAATTGATGAGCAAAGTTCCAGTAATGTTGGTGCTGTGTCTCCTGGCTTTACATGAATTTTAGTGCTCATTTATTAAAACCAACTTTTGTTATATTATTAGGGTATATGCACGCAATGACTTTTTCTGGCGGATTCTGTTCTGAATACCTCCTGAAAAAGCACTAACTTTTCAAAAGAAATAACATATACATTTTATCTGGAAAATAACTTGCTGACTTATGAGCATCTTTCAACCACTTCACATTTCTAAAGACGCCAAGTAGTAAAAATAAGTGAACTGGCATTTACAACATTAAAGACACTACATACTTTATAATAGAAGTGAATGGTACAGCTCAAAAGATGCCTTGGTGTCTTTTTCAGCATTTTGCCAGCATGTTTTCTTTAAAATACTCCTAGTGGTTTATTCATTGTTGAATGGAATTAAAATATTAAGGGAAAATGCTCCAAAAACTGCCATCAGTCAAAAACGTCATAGAATTACTCAGAGAATAGCTAAACATACACACACTCACACAAAAAAGGGTACACCACCAGTGTTTCTAGAAATGTCTTCCTCTTTAAATACTTAGTTCACTGGCCTGAAATAGACATAATGTACACATACCCTAAGGGCCCTCTAAATCCTCTAGAGGTCCCAGATTCCCAGTACAGTTGTTTTTTTTTATTTGTTTTTTTATTGTTTTTCTTTTAAACTATGATCTGTTTTACATTCCATGAATGTTTGATATTAGAAAACTGGCAGATAAATTCATTATGTCCTCTATTTCTGGTCTTGTAATATTCATCACTGCAATGTCCTGCCACCACTTAAGTGAATGCAGCTAAAACACGTCTCATTAATCACCCAAGATGTCATTTGTCTGACAATTTGGTGGAAATATAGAATGTATGTTTGATAAATAGCTTAATTGTTTGAAGCTGAAATGCTAAGAACTCTATCTGTGTCACTTGGATGAATGAATAACATAAGCATTAAGAAGCCTATCCGTGAGCTCAGGTGAGAACACACAGGAGATACTAGTTGTGTATGTGTATTTATATCTAAATTGTTGACTACATTTTTTAGATGCAGTAGAGGGATTAAGGCTGGTTTCACACTGCAGTTTTTTCCTGATCAGGTTTGTGTGCCAAAACCAGGAGTGTCTCCAAAACTCAGAACAGGTGTCAATCTTTCAATTATACTTTTTCTCTGCAAGTTCCTCTCCTGGTTTTGGCACACAAACCTGATGGAACCTGATCAGAGAAAAAACTGTGGTGTGAAGCCAGCCTAAGGGTGCCTTCACACTGCGGCGGCGTCCGGTCCGGGGCTGTCAGGAGTGACAGCCTGGACCGGAGTTTTTCTGCATAGGAGACTATCGGGCTGCACGGAGCTGGATCGCGGCGGGTGGTAATTATCTGCCATCCGGCTGCTAGCTCGCCGGATGAATCCTGCAGAAGTCGGGATTTGTCTGCCGACTCCAAAAACAGTGCATGCAACGTTTTTGGAGTCGGCAGACAAATCCCGACTTCTGCAGGATTCATCCGGCGACACAGCAGCCGGATAGCAGATAATTACCACCCGCCGCGATCCAGCTCCGTGCAGCCCGATAGTCTCCTATGCAGAAAAACTCCGGTCCAGGCTGTCACTCCTGACAGCCCCGGACCGGACGCCGCCGCAGTGTGAAGCCAGCCTAAGATAGTTGCACACACATTAGATAGATGGAGGTCAAATTAATTTGTGTTCAATTGGCATTGTAGTCCAGACTGACCTACCCTGCCAGTCAGATTCCAGTTCTTGGTGAGCCAGAAACACATTCTTACCTGACCCTCCTTCACCATATTCAATTTGCACATTGATTCATTGGATGTAATGGCATTCTATATTATTATGTAGGGACCTGCAATATGCTGTACATAGTCACATAGTCACACAGTCACACATGCTTCCAAATGTGTTGGATTTTCTTCAAGTCACATTCAACACAGTCGTCAAAGATTTCAATTCAAGACCTATATGTAATGCAACTTGTCAGCAACTTGGCTGTGTTAGGCTGGCTTCAGACTTGCAGATGCATCTGCAGCGTTTTGCAGATACATCTGCAAGCATCTGCATGCAGACCGCGGCCCCTATGTTTATAATGGTGCGCACAGCGGTCTGCAGATGCTTGCAGACCGCCGTGCGCTCTCATTGCCCGCCATTAGTGATTGTGCGCACGCGGATGCCTGCGCACAAATCACACACTCCCGCCCGCACCATGGACGCGAGATGTTGCGTCCCTGGTGCGGGCGGGAGTGTGTGATTTGTGCGCAGGCATCCGCGTGCGCACAGATCACTAATGGCGGGCAATGAGAGCGCACGGCGGTCTGCAAGCATCTGCAGACCGCCGTGCGCACCATTATAAACATAGGGGCCGCGGTCTGCATGCAGATGCTTGCAGATGCATCTGCAAAACGCTGCAGATGCATCTGCAAGTCTGAAGGCAGCCTTAGGCTAGGTTCACATGTTCAGTTTTTGGTCAGTTTGTGTAAGCCAAAACCAGGAGAGAAAGAAAAACCAGAAGTGGTGACGTTTACTTTTCCTTTGATTGTAGCCAAACCTAGGTGTGGAACAAATACTGATGTAAAATATTAACCAATCATCCACTCCTGGTCTTGGATTACAAAAACTGATGTGAAAAACTGACCAAAAACTAAACATGTCATCGCAGCCTTTTATACATCAAAATCATAACTCTAAAAATGTTGCAAATCAACAAATTACACAAATCTTTTTGGTCATGAGACTTGCCAGAGAACGTTTGTTGTGTGACACATGTTGCAGTGTAGCCCCAGTCATAAAAATACAATGCTCTCACCAGTGCTTTGCGGGCTCTGCCTCTCTCTTCCAATTATCTGCTCTATAAGGGTGCCTTCACATTTGCGTCTTCCGCCGCAGCGTACATGCGCATGCATATCCGCAAGGCAAAACGCATGCATGCGCACACAAACGTCGCGTTTTTAAAGCTCAATTACATACGCATTCCTTTTAAAAAACGTTGCGTTCACATACGCATGTGTTTATTGTCCGCATGCGTAACATTTTATTTAGCTATTTTCGTCCTTCCACCACCCAAGGAACTCCCATTAGGAGTGGCTGAAGGGCAATGTATAAATCCACCCTGCCCACTGCCAAGCCTACTTTCTGAGGACAGCAATTGAACGAGGCAACATGGATATCGGAATTGGGTCCTTCTATCGTCATCTGGATCTATCCATGAAGATGGCCGTGTCATATGCAATTGCTTGTGAGGAAGATCGGCGCCGAGAAGCGGAGCGTAGAAGTCGTCGGCGGTTCTGGCAGCACCCCATTGTAGAACTACGAAACACCCGTGGAGTCTACCACGCTTTGTACATGGAGCTGAGAGCCAACCCAGAAAAGTTCCATGACTTCACCCGGATGTCTCCTTCCAGCTTTGATGAATTACTGCAACGTGTGGAAGGATCGATTCGCAGGCAGGACACCCAGCTCCGACGATCCATTCCTGCAGAGGAACGCCTTCTGGTTACCCTGCGGTACGTATGTATTTTATAAAACTGTACATGCTGTCATGTGTATCATACATTCCTTGCTCACGCTCTCCGCTCCTCCGTACCTTCTCGCCCCTCTCTCGTCATAGATGCATCCCACCTGCATCAGCACAAAGGGGTGATGAATGTAGCGAGGATTGTGTGTCGCAGTAGCGCGCTTGTTGGTTGCTTAAATGCGGAAGGTCATCTGCCGCATGCCTGCCACACTCTGCGGCCGTACCCTTGTGTGCCGTCTACAGCGTCAGTAATGTTCCGCTCAGGACGGGCCACACGTACAGCTTTTGACTTTCAACTGAAAGTAAAATGTCTGTGGTGCGCGGGTATTAACATACACTGTGTATAACCCGTTTTTGGGGGCCAACAATGTGCTGACTGGGTGGCTTACTTTTGGCCAGATCGAAACTCCCAAAAAAAAATTACACAATAACAAACAAGATACATGACAAACATGTTAATTTTTACCTTATTTTTTTTTTAACAGATTCCTGGCTACCGGAGAGTCATTATCCTCACTATACTTCCAGTTCAGGATTGGATTGTCGACACTCTCTGGGATCATCGAGGAGACTTGCCTGGCAATCTGTGAGTGCCTCCGTGAGGAATTCCTCCCTCATCCCACAACAGATCTTTGGATGGCCAAAGCGGCTCGATTCAAGGAAGTGTGTCAGTTTCCCAACTGCGTGGGGGCCGTGGATGGGAAACATGTCAGAATCCTGAAGCCGTCTGGCAGTGGTTCAGAGTATTATAACTATAAAAAATATTTCTCAACAGTCCTAATGGCCATTGCAGACGCTGACTGCTGCTTTATAGCTATCGATGTTGGACAATTTGGAAGAACAAATGACTCGGCTTCTTTCAAAGACTCAGACATGGGTCAAAAATTGTATGGTAAAAATTTTAACATTCCGGCGCCAGAACCCCTGCCCAACTCGGAAGGACCACCCATGCCTTATGTTATCGTGGGTGACTAGGCCTTCCAGATGTGCGAAAACCTGTTGAAACCATACTCCAGCCGGGACTTGGACCATACAAAACGTGTGTTCAATTATCGACTTACCCGAGCACGCCGCACAGTAGAATGTGCTTTTGGATTATTGGTGTCGAAATGGAGGATTCTTGGGACAACCATTAATCTAAAAACGGAGACTATAGACAATGTAGTAAAAGCCTGCGCTGTACTACACAATTTTGTTCAAGTACGTGAAAAACAACATTGTGACCTTGATGACACTCCTGGAAGTAACTTACCAGAGTTCCAGGAAAACACCCTCAGGACCAGTGGACAAGTGCTAACCATCAGGGACAGATTTGCCTCATATTTCATTTCACCACAAGGACGTCTGGACTGGCAGGATGAGATGGTGTGAATTATTTTCTATTTGACCCATTGTTGTGGCTTCTGACACGTTAATAAATTATCTTTTAAGTTTAAATACTTGTGCATACTTTCGTACTTGGATGTTGTTTGTGTGTAGCATGTATTATTTGTACAGCTAAAGGTGTTTCATTTCATCACAATGTCGACATATGTTCATGATGTTTCTTGTGATTTAAAAAAAATTTCAAAATACATACAATTTTACAATTTTAAAGTGTGGTGTAATTTTTTGTACAACTATATTTACTTTTCTGTAAAGTCATCAATGTCATCAAGAAAGGAAAACTTAGGTAGCAAGAGTTTTAACCAATCACCATTATGGCCACTTTACACGCGGCAAGATTTCAACATTATCCACAGGTAACTTACTGGCTGCAGTGAAATCATGTAGACATAGTTCCATTTGTACACAGCAACAACATAGAACCATGTCTCCATGATTTTACTGCAGCCAGTAAGATACCTGTGGATAACCTAGAAGTGTAGCCGCGTGTAAAGTGGCCATTACAGATACACAGGTATGGGGCCCGAGGATGTGATGATGTAGACTTGATGTAGAGAAGAGATGTCAAATGTACCTCGGTTTTCCTTTTCTCAATGAAAATATATTGAACACAAAAATTTACTTTAAATATTACACTAAAGCTTTGTAATGTAGACATTAATGGTAACTGTCGAAGACATGACATTATTAATTTAACTTGAAGACAGAAAGTACAAGAGGAGAACAAAATAAGATTTATTGCAAGAAGCAAACAAAAATGCCTCTAAAGGCACACATACATTATAAAATAAAGGTATATGAACACAATTGAGCAAGAATTATTCAGTTGTAATGTACACACTGGCAACCACGATCTTCCTCACCGGGTGCCTTCAATGAGGCTGCTTTTGGTGAGGCTGCTGATGCGGAGGAATATTTGGAGCAGGAAAAATGTCTGGAGAAAAAGTAGGATAACTACGGTGGGGACAGTAAAAGTTGGTGCAGTGTTCAGTGATTGACTGTTACTATACTCAGGAGTTGTAAGTGTTGTGTACACCGGGGTAACCACTCCTTCTAAATTTAGTCCGGCACATACAGGGGTACTGGGGAGGGGAGCAGGTGAGGGTAGACTGATAGAATCCATGAAATTGGGAGGTAGGTTAGAAGGTAAAGAAAAATTTGAGAATTGGCTAGAGAGACTGAGTAGAAGGTGTAGAGACATGCAGTAAAGAAATATTAGCAGGGGAAGTAGAAGGTGGTAAAAGTGCCGTATTTTCTTTAACTTTTTTGGGTCGTCCGACTTTCCTAGAAGGGCCTTGCTCCGCCGATGCAGTAGATTCCTTTTTCTTTCGGGACACATTTTTTTTCTTAAGATCATAGTTGCATCACTACAACGCTTGGTCTTTACTGGTATTTTTGGCATGCTGTGGTCAGACTTATCGTGAAAAACGGCTCCTGTTTTTTCAGCTGCTTTTTTGTGTTGTACATGAGGATGCTGTATTGGGGGGTAAAGTTGGAACAGTCTGGTTGAGGAGATCGAGTGAACCATGTACGATTGATGTGGCTGAAGTAATGAGTGCACGAGTTTCATTTAAAATTAAGATGTTTGAGAACTCAAAGTTGACACAGGCTGTTGGGGTGAAGAAGTCAGTAGCGTCGTATAAGAAGGGACATCTGGTATAATGTCTTTTGCTACAGGCTGCGTGGAGTTGGTAGCAGGTACAATGGTGCTTTGGGGTGGTCTACATGCCGCTTGCCAAGTAGAGAGCTGACGGGTTGTTTGGGATTACAGGCAAAGTTCCAGAAGTCTGACTGAGGAAGCTGGACTGTTGTGCACGGTAAGCCAGTTGTTGTTGCTCCAGTTGTTGTTGCTGTTGTTGGTGGTTGCGTTGCTGCTGCTGCTGCAACGCTAGTTTAAAAGCACCCTGACATGCAGACATTACATCAATTTGGAACTGTGGTTCTAAGTTATCCATCACACACTTGTGAATACAGGAGAAAAAATGTCTGGCCGGACTTCTAAGGTCGGATTCCAGGCGGTCGAGGCGACTGTTAACTTCGCAAAAAAGGGTCTTCATTATATCAAACCCTTTTTCTACACAGTTACCCAGCCGACTCATACCGTCTTGAAAATTCGAGCTTAGGTGTAAAAACTCGGGCATGACTGTCCGATCATTGGCCCTTTGTCGCTGTCGTGAGGTCCCCACCATTGTAGGACAAGAGGCCAATGATCGGGGATAACATGGGTTTCCGGCAACCTCAGTTCCAGATTGAGTCAGGGAACTCTCTTCACCCTCTACTTGCTTCTGTTTGGGACGTCTGGTCATTGTCGTTTGCAATTGGTTGTCCACGAGACGAAGATGCTGCTGCTGGATGGCTGTGCTGCTCCAATGACTGTATAAAAAAAAAAATTATTAGAACGGAATAACTATAAAAATTAATTCAAGTTTTTCAAAGGCTATGTATCGCGATAACCATCTACTAGTTAAATACTCACCATAGTTATCCTTTGCAAAGAACATGCCCTACATTACCAACAGTACACAAGAAAACATTACAGTACATAAGATCTAATTTGGAAACAGTGACATGTAAAGACAATAAAAATGTATACTTACACTCTTTGGCTGACAGCGTTACGCAGAAAAGCAAGTTGATGATGGTAGCGATAACGTCGTAGCAAAGGCTGTCCACCACTCCTAACTCTCTTTTCTTCCCGCAAATCCCTGTTGAACCGGTCTTTCATAGACCTCCAACGAACTTTTAAATCCTTTACTAAAAATAAAAAATAACAACACTTAATTTTTGAAAGACTGGATCAACAATCAGTAGACTATGTGAGGCAAACTTAACCAAACTTTGCTTTCTTCTTACGGTCTGCGGTGTCATAGCCACTCCACATAGCAGTTGCAATCTCCCCCCCACAGTCTTCGAAGAACTTGAGAGTCAGAATGTTTACGGTCAAGTCTATCCCAAATAGGTACTCGTTCATGCACAAGTGGAATTAAATGGTCTGTGTCAATGTACGGTTTATCGTTTTGCTCTGTGTCCACCTATAAACAAAATTTTAAAATTAACACTGCCTATCAACATACTACCATTTAGAAAGAAATGTAGACAAAATTAGTACACAAACTTCTTGGCTCTCTAAATCTTCAAGTTCTTGACGAAGACTCTGGGCGAATCTTGTCCACTGTGGTCACTATCACCTCTGTCTATTTCTGACTCCTCCTAAAACAATAAAATAAAAAAAATTAAAAATCAACATTGTAAACAAAGCAGACGATATGAAACCCCATAACTATGTAAAGTAAACATACTGGTTCACTTTCTTCACCAGACTGATGACCGGGCATGTATTCACTGCAATCAGACATGATGACGGGTAGAATTGCTGCAGCAGAACGGTCATTCAAATGGGACCCACAATAGCAACAAGCATCAAATTGACAGGTTCAGAAACACAACCAGCATCAAAGGAGAATTCTGACTGCAACGGTCAAGGTGTTACCGAAAATGGCATCCGTTGAAAGCTGCATGGATAAAAAATGGAAATTAAAAATCCCATTAAAATGAAGCTCTGCATTATCAGAAAATGCAGCCAAAGCTCACCAATCTACACACATTGACACACTCCGTGTTAGCCGGAGTGTCTCAAGGTGACCCCAACAACTGCCTAAATCAACCCCGCTACACATGACAACAATACATAGAGAGACGCAAATTACCTGACACTCAGCTGCCCTACTGCCAATCAGCACAGGACAGATGAGTGGACACTGCCATCAACAACCAATCAAGACCTAGTTTTTGAAAGAGTACAGCAGCAGGACACTGCAGGCTCTCAGACCCTGAAAATACAAAATACAATGTCATTCATTAAAACAAAAATATACTATGACATACTCACAGGATGATGGAAAAGCTCAACATTCACCTGACTTTTGCATAATCTGGTGTGCCACATTGTGTGGCAAGGTGATCTATACATAGTGAAACACAGTAAGGAGACTTTAGACTGCAACACATGGAGGCGACTGCAAATACATGACATAGGTGACATGAGCATAAAGCATAAACCCAACAGGGCTGCGGAAGTATATACAGCATCAGTTGAGCATATGAAGGACTGTGGGTAGACTATACATCACAGGCGTTATATACAGGCCATACATCACTGGGAGTACTACCCCGCCCTTTGAGCAAAAAACCATCACTTGTGATTATAAGTAGCCAATATTGCTAATTTTAAGCTTGTGGGTGTATATGCACACGGAGATAAAACCAAAATTGGGATATGTAGCGCCTTGGGGGAATGAATACATAAAGGTGTGGTGTATACGGATATGCAGGAGTATACACTGCCTTTTATTTACATAAAATTGAAAAATTTATATACACTACACAGGGTGATATGTATAGCCATTTTTGGATCTAAAAATTCACCATGTTGCATATATAATGACCAATTGGTGCACTGGTGATTACACAGCGAACAGAGCATTAGCATTAAACAGATAACAAGGAGTATACATAACAACAGAAGGAGTATACAGAACAAGTGGAGGAGTATACAGAAAAACTGGAGGAGTATACATAACAACAGGAGGAGTATACAGGCCCACAGGAGGAGTATACAGAACAACAGGAGGAGTATACAGGCCCACAGGAGGAGTATACAGGCCCACAGGAGGAGTATACAGAACAACAGGAGGAGTATACAGGCCCACAGGAGGAGTATACAGGCCCACAGGAGGAGTATACAGAACAACTGGAGGAGTATACACAACAACAGGAGGAGTATACAGGCCCACAGGAGGAGTATACAGGCCCACAGGAGGAGTATACAGAACAACAGGAGGAGTATACAGGCCCACAGGAGGAGTATACAGGCCCACAGGAGGAGTATACATAACAACTGGAGGAGTATACAGAACAACTG
Source organism: Allobates femoralis (assembly GCA_033576535.1). NCBI lineage: Eukaryota > Metazoa > Chordata > Amphibia > Anura > Aromobatidae > Allobates > Allobates femoralis. The sequence goes on from JARQOC010000005.1 coordinate 286,865,036, forward strand.
GAGGAGTATACAGAACAACAGGAGGAGTATATAGAACAATTGGAGGAGTATACAGGCCCACAGGAGGAGTATACATAACAACTGGAGGAGAATACAGTACAACAGGAGGAGTATACAGAACAATTGGAGGAGTATACAGGCCCACAGGAGGAGTATACAGGCCCACAGGAGGAGTATACATAACAACTGGAGGAGTATACAGAACAACAGGAGGAGTATACAGAACAATTGGAGGAGTATACAGGCCCACAGGAGGAGTATACATAACAACTGGAGGAGTATACAGAACAACAGGAGGAGTATACAGAACAATTGGAGGAGTATACAGGCCCACAGGAGGAGTATACAGAACAATTGGAGGAGTATACAGGCCCACAGGAGGAGTATACATAACAACTGGAGAAGTATACAGAACAACAGGAGGAGTATACAGAACAATTGGAGGAGTATACAGGCCCACAGGAGGAGTATACATAACAACTGGAGGAGTATACAGAACAACAGGAGGAGTATACAGAACAATTGGAGGAGTATACAGGTCCACAGGAGGAGTATACAGAACAACAGGAGGAGTATACAGGCCCACAGGAGGAGTATACATAACAACTGGAGGAGTATACATAACAACTGGAGGAGTATACAGAACAATTGGAGGAGTATACAGGCCCACAGGAGGAGTATACATAACAACTGGAGGAGTATACAGAACAACAGGAGGAGTATACAGAACAATTGGAGGAGTATACAGGCCCACAGGAGGAGTATACAGGCCCACAGGAGGAGTATACATAACAACTGGAGGAGTATACATAACAACTGGAGGAGTATACAGAACAACAGGAGGAGTATACAGAACAATTGGAGGAGTATACAGGCCCACAGGAGGAGTATACATAACAACTGGAGGAGTATACAGAACAACAGGAGGAGTATACAGAACAATTGGAGGAGTATACAGGCCCACAGGAGGAGTATACAGAACAATTGGAGGAGTATACAGGCCCACAGGAGGAGTATACATAACAACAGGAGGAGTATACAGAACAATTGGAGGAGTATACAGGCCCACAGGAGGAGTATACATAACAACTGGAGGAGTATACATAACTGGAGGAGTATACAGAACAATTGGAGGAGTATACAGGCCCACAGGAGGAGTATACAGAACAACAGGAGGAGTATACACAACAACAGGAGGAGTATACAGAACAACAGGAAGAGTATACAGGCCCACAGGAGGAGTATACAGGCCCACAGGAGGAGTATACAGAACAACTGGAGGAGTATACACAACAACTGGAGGAGTATACATATTTTCCTACAACTACAAGCCATATATACCTTACCTATACACCAGAGAGGCACAGATCCAAGTAGCGATCCAGCAGTCTACCACTGATCCAGAAGGCAAGATCCAGTCCGTCACTAACATTCATCCAGCAGTCAGGCAGAGATCCTGGGAGAGCAAGCGACAGTGGAAAGCCAGTGATCCAGGGTAGAAGATAAACAGAGGTCGCCAGTAGTCTTCAAGAGATCCAGTGATCACTCCACAGCATAAATCCAGGGTCCCAAAAGTGAAGCAAATTGGGAGAGATAGCCACATGCAATTTATTTCCGGATGTTTGTGGGCAGTGACATGGGCGGAGAGTGGGAGGAAACGTTAATGTGTTTCTGGGCATGCGCAGTGGTGTGTCCGCATGCGTACCGAAACGATAATGCTGCTACCCGTAGGCTCCAATACGTTTATTATGCTCACTTGTGCGCATGCTGATACTTGCATATTTTTTATCCACCAAAAAATGCAACATGTTGCGTCCCAAGGCGGCCGAATTTTTGAAAAATCGTGCGCATACGCGACAAGCGCAGACATAAGCAACGTAATTTGATGTTTGCCAGATGCATGCGCATGCCATGTTAGAGATAGGTACGCAATACGCTTGCGTTTAGCAGACTTTTGATATGCAACATGCGCTGCTGGCAAGACGCAAATGTGAAGGCAGCCTAATATCTAAGTATGATAATAGTAGGTCCAGTCTCAAGCACCAATCTAAGGCCACGTTCATGCATTGAGTATTTGGTCAGTATTTTACGTCAGTTTTTACAAGCCAAACCCAGGAGTAGAACATTCAGAGGAAAAGTATGATAATAATATTTATTTATATGCACGCCAACATATTCCGCAGTGCTTTACAATACAGAAGATCATATTTAACTATCATAAGAAACAGTTATCAGAAAATATGATACAATACAATACAAAAACGATACAATACAAGGCATAATACAATAATTAGAGCAAAATAATGGCAGTTCTGCTCATAGGAGCTTACAATCTAACAATGAGGTGGGGTGACAAAGTACAGGTACTTATTTACAGTGATGGTATAGTCAACTTAAGGAGATTGGATAAGATGGAGCAGCATGAGTGGCCACTAACCATTATTTGTGATCCACTTGAGACTGGTGGCGTGGATAGGCTATGTCTAGATGACTTTGACTAGGGATCATGATAGGCCGCCCCAAAAAGATGTGTTTTTAGGGATCGCCTGAAACTATGTAAGTTGTGGATAGCCTAATTTCTTGTGGTAGAGCATTTCAGAGAATTGGTGCAGCTCGGAAGAAGCCCTTGGAGCCGGGAATGGGACATCCGGATTAATGCAGAAGAGAGCCTAAGGTCACTTCCAGAGCGAAGAGAATGTGTAGGGTGATAGACAGAGATGAGGGAGGAGATGTTGGGAGGAACTTTGTGTGCGAGAACAAGCAGCTTTAATTTGATCCTATATTGTATAGGCAGCCAGTGCAGTGATTGTCATAGAGCAGAAACATCCGAGTAACGATTAGCTAGATGGGTGATCCTGGCTGCTGATTAAGGAAGGACTGGAGAGGGGAGAGTCTAAAATAGGGAAGGCCAATTAAAACATAATTACAATAGTCAAGGCAGAAGTGAATCAGGGCCACAGTGAGGGTTTTTGTGGTTTCCAAGGTGAGAAAGGGGTGAATTCTAGAGATGCTCTTCAGGTGCAAGCGGCAAGAGCGGGCAAGAGATTGTATATATGGGGTGAAGGAAAGATCAGAGTCAAACATAACAAACAGATAGTGATCCTGCTGACTAGGTGTTATTGTGGTGCCGCACACAGAGAGAGATGTCCTATTTAGGGAGGTTAGTGGAGGGCAGGAGCAAAAGAAGTTCAGTTTTGTAGAGGTTGAGTTTCAGATAGAGAGTGGACATGATATTGGAAACTGCGGTTAGACAGGCATCGGTGTTCTTTATTAGAGCGGGAGTAAGGTTGGGGGAAGAAGTGTATAGTTGTGTGTCATTAGCATAAAGATGGTCCTGAAAGCCAAATCTGCTGATGGTCTGTCCAATCAGTGCCATGTAGAGAGAGAAGCGAAGAGGTCCAAGGACTGAACCCTGAAGGACCTCAATAGTGAGAGAAAGAGGGGAGGAAGTGGAGCCAGCAAATGATACGCTGAAAGAGTGGTCAGAAAGATAGGAAGAGAACCAGGAGAGAGCGTGTCTTTGATGCTGATGGAGTACAGCATGGAGAGTAGGAGATGGTGGTCAACCGTGTCAAAGGCTGCAAAGAGATCAAGAAGGATAAGTACAGAGTAGTCACCATTACGTTTTGCTGTCAGAAGGTCGTTGGTCACTTGGTGAAAGCAGTTGCTGTAGAATGTAGGCGGCGGAAACTAGACTGTAATGGGTCTAGAAGGGAGTGAGTGGAGAGGTAACGGGTGAGGCGGGAGTAGACCAGGCGCTCCAGGAGTTTAGAGATGAAGGGGAGATTGGAGACTGGTCTGTAGTTGATTGTGCAGGATGGGTCAAGGGAAGTTTTCTTTAATAATGGAGTAATCATAGAGTGTTTGAAGGAGGGGAAGATGTCAGAAGAGAGGGAGAGATTGAAGATTTTGGTTAGGTGAGTGGTGACCACCGGAGAGAGAGACTGGAGTAGGTGTAAGCGGATGGGCTCAGCAGTGCATGTGGTGGGACGAGAGGAAGAGCGGAGCCTGGAGACTTCTTCCGTGACTGGGTCAAAAGTAGAGAGTGAACTGGAAGAAATGTGGGGAGAGGTAGGGGTAACAGCGATTTGAGGTTGAGAGTTGATTTCCTAACAGATGTTTTCTATTTTCTCTGTGAAGTAAGAAGCCAGGTCATCAGCGCAGAGGTCGGTGATAGGGGTCTTCACTTTAGGACTAAGGAGAGAGGAAAAGGTGTCAAAGAGTTTTTTTGTGTTTGTTGGATCAGAGTGGTGAAGTAGGTTTGTTTGGCGAGGTGAAGGGCAGAGTTGTAAGTTCTCGGCATGAATTTATAGCAAATGAAGTTTTCTGGAGTGCGTCTATTCCTCCATAGATGTTCAGCACTCCTTAAGCTGAGGCTGTTTAACTCTGTGTTTGGAGGTTCTGAGGGTGAGGGGCGCTACTTGGTCCAGCATGCTTATGAGAGAGTCATTTCAGTGGTTTACTGCCTGACAGGACAGGAGAATGAGGAGATTGGGGATAATGATGAGTGTAGAGAGTCTGTGAATGTATGAGGGTTAATGGCCTGTAGATTTCTGAATGTGTCATAGGTCGGACTGTGTTGGTGTGGGTGAGGGTTTGTGAGCGTGAAGGAGAGAATGTTGTGGTTAGAGAGGGGAAGAGGTGAGTTATCTAAGGAGGAGGTTGGGCACAGCCGGACAAAGATCAGGTCAAGGGTGTTTCCATCTTTGTTTGTATCAGAGATTGAGAGCTGTGAGAGGCCAATAGAGGTGGTTAGAGATAGGAGCTGGGATGCAGATGGGAGATGGGGCTGTTTATGGGGATGTTGAACTCTCCCAGAATAAGGGTTAGTAATTCTGAGGACATGAAATGCGGCAGCCACGTGGAGAAATGGTCGAGGAAACTGAGTGGGTGACCCTGGGGGGCAGTATACCACCGCAACTCTGTGGGGAGGGGACGGAAGAGTCTAATTGTGTGGACCTTGAAAAGGGGGAATGAGAGTGATGGGGCTGGATGGATGACCTGGAAGGTGCATTGTGGGGACAGGAATAAGCCAACTCCACCACCATGTCTGTTCCTAGGTCTTGGAGAAAGAGAGAAATGCAAGCCGCCATGAGAAATAGCAGCAGGGGAAGCCGTGTTTGAATCCTGGATCCAGATTTCTGTGAGAGCCAGGATGTTAAGAGAGTCAGCGAGAAAGTAGTTGTGGAAGAAGGGAAGCTTGTTGCATACAGACCGTGGATTCCAGAGAGTGCTATTAAAAGAGGGAGATGAAGGTGTGCAAAGAATGTTAGAAACCCCACTAACATTATTATGTGAGTTGGGAGAGGGGTTGAAGTCTGTAGAGGGTGGACCAGGATTTGGAGAGATATCACCTGACAGAAGCAGCAGTAAAAAGAGAAAAAGCAAATAGTTGTTGTAATTGTGACTTTTTTTCTGATGTAACACCCTGGAATATCGTGGTCTGAGATTATTCAGTAAGAGAAGAGAGTATGGGAGCTCAATAAAGTAGAGGGAAGGAGAGAGGGGCTTATGTGAATGAGGGGTGATGGAGGGAGGGTGGGGCGGTAAAGGTGAATGGCAAAGGCACATAGAACAATAGACAGTGAAGTAAAGGACATGGTAACGTTCCAAAAAAAAAAAAAAAAAAGTTGAAAGTAAAGTAACAAAGACTGTTAGCAGACAGGTATAGCTGGTACCTTCTGGTTACTTCTGTGTTATTTCTGGACATTTAGTGACACTTGGGGACACGATGAGACCACGGTCAGGAGACCTCCAGCTACCATTTAAATGCAGTTATGTAAGGCCAGAAAGTGATTGCAGCTGACCAGAGGGGACGGGCAGGAGGGGTGTATGTTAAAGAGAACAGCCAAGGTGGGTTAACTCACAGGAAACAAGATCCAACTATCATAATTAAACATCAGGGAGCCAGGCCCCTACCATTGAGGCACATGTAAAGCAGTGTGTGCAGATTAGAGACATGCTAAGTGATAATCAGGAGTGGATTAGATCAGAAATTATCAAATTTGTAGCATACCATAGGATTAGATACACAATTCAGTAGACAGTATCACAAAGGATAGAATTAGATACATGAGTTTTTCAGAAAGTCATACCTTGAAGATAGAAGAATTGATGGGTGAGATGAGAATGCAGACCATGTAATACCGAATTACATTTTCTGGGCTATTTCTGGACATTTGGTGACACTTGGGGACATGTCACCACTTCTATATTTTTCAGCCACTCTGGGTTTTGGCTACAAACACTGATGTGAAAAACTGACCAAAAACTGAATATGTGAACATAGCCTTTGTCAGTTTCAGTATTTGTAGAAGGTTGGGATTGAATTTTGTTAAATAGAAAAAATATGTAAACATTTTAACTGAGCAGTTTGTTTTCGTGCCTGTTTTAGGCTCTGTGCACACAGTGCATGTTCTGATAAGTATTTTTTTAATGCCTATTTTTAGTGCAGTTTTGTCACAAAACTAGATGCAAATCCTTACACCAGCAAAGTCTATGAGAATTCTGACGTTTTGGGCACATGATGCTTTTTTTTTTGCCTTGCAGATTTTGTGCAGAAATCAATCTGCAGCATGTCAATTAATTGCAGTCTCTTTGCAGCAGTTGTCCACCTCAATTGCATGAATAATACATGGAAAAACGCATGAAAAAAATGCATCAAAAACAAGTAAAACGTGTAAAAACTTTATTGCGTTTTTGGTATGTTTTTATGCTAAGAGATGTAGATTTGGTGAGGAAAATTCTGCAACCAAATACTCAATGTGCGCAGATTAAAACCCTCTTAAACTTCATCAAATTCAAAACTCCAACTCCCCCCTCTGCTGGAGGAATTGTAATGCTATTGGTAGCTTGACTCACATTTTTTGGAGCTGTAGAGTTCTCAAATGCTTCTGGGACAGAGTTGAGGCTCTAATTAATAGCATCACTGGCTTAAAATTACACCTATCTTCTGATCTAGTACTTCTCCTTGTTGGCCTCGAATCCATCCCTCATAAACATAGACCTATCATTACGCAAATTCTACTCACAGCTAAAAGTAACATTGCTGCCCTCTGGAGGGACCCTATTCCCCTACGGTGGAAAACACAATAGAGAAAATAGTATGTCACAACACATACGAATACACATACGCCCTTAGAAACAACCTTTTAAAAAAATACTCCAAAAAATGGAAGGAGTGGAATAAAATTATGTCTCCTACAAATCAACCATAAAGACCTCAACATTGTACAAAACCAGATTAATCTTCGTACCCCAATCCAACTTATTTAGCATTACTATTTCAAGTAAATCATACCCAAGTTAATTCATAGCGGGCGTTCTTATATACGTAGTCTTTGTACTTCCATGTATGTAAATAGTTAAGTTACTGTTTAGCAACTCGCTATTCATTAAATAATCAAATTAATAGAATATGATTGATATTTATGTAAATCATTGACCGAGCGACTAAAGTCTTGAGTAGTGTTATATATTTCACTACGATAACACTGCGTCAATTTGCCAGACTCCTACTTTTTAATAGACACCACCTCCCACAGGACGGAGGCCAACAATGCTTAGTCGCTGCTCAGTTGTAGTTTTGTTAATCTCCAGCAGATTTAACAGTGATTTTAATCATAGAGGCAGTCGTATTTAGAGCAGCCAAATTGCAGCAAAGAAAGCAGTATTTAATCAAATGACAGCAAGGAGCTCAGTAAATGACACATCGCTGAATCATGGTCTTTATCCCTACATTATGTGCTGTCAGATGAGAATGGCAAAAACCTGGACAGAGTCCCTTTAACAATTGGCATTGTTTGCCACTAGCCTTACTTCAAGCATATTAGCTAGGTTGTGGGATTTATATGGCCCACTCCTCAATCATATTACCTCTTGGTTGTGTCATCGTCAGTTTGAGTCCTGTTTCCATACAGAGTGGTCCACCTGACCACAAACAACTAAGAATATTTCTTATGCTATTTTGTTTAATACAAAAAACATAGGTCTGGAAACGTGCTGTTGGTTATTATTGACTTATGGCCACTTTACACGGCACGATATCGTAACCAAACTACGATAAAAAGTCACGTGGTTCTTGCGTTGCCCGCCGATATCGTTCTGTGCGTCATGTGGCGTAAATGACAAGCAACACCAGAACAATGCAAAAACTATATCGTTTTTTAATTGTTTATGCTCTCCAACTGTGCAATATTGGCTTGACGATCTGGCGTGATCGTGCTGTGTGACGGCGCAACTATGATTTGGAGCGCAACTTCCCCTACTCACTCCCATGTGAAAAGGTCGTTCCCTGGGTCGCTTGTACACAGCGCGAAGAAGGGGGCATAGACATCGCAGTTGAGTAACCTGTCGATATCTCCCTGTGTAACATCTCCTATGTGATCTTGGACTAGTGCCAAAAACGTGCGGCTCCCGTGCCGTTGTATACAATATCGTAACGATATTGCGACGTGTAAAGCGGCCATTATCATTTCTATACATGGTGAGGTCTTTTTGACATAACTAAAGTTGTGATTGTGCTAAAGAGCTTGAAAGGGGTTGGATGCAGTCCTAGGCTAGGACACCTCAGAATGTTATGCATACACCTTTTTGGGGCACTTAAAGGCTTTGGAAGATCTGGGAGGATTGGTTTTGTGTAATATTTGCCCCAGACACAAAAAATGCTGCAAGCTCTGATTTTGTGTCCGGGGCAAAAAATGAAAACAGCTGGATCCTGCTGGACAGACACCAAACCGGATGGTAAGTAACTGCCATCCGGCACCATAGGGATACAATAGGGGCAAAATTGGATCAAGAGCTGTCCGGTTCACTCCGGAGAGCCCGGTCCTGAAAAACTGTGCTGTGAAGCCAGCTTTTGCAGTATTATGATCCTTGGTAAATCAATTTGATGTGAATTTATTGATATATTTTTTTTTTTTTTTTTAATTTGCCGAACCTGTCAAAATTGCATCTTAAAATGTTTGATTATATCTATGGGATGGATCCATTAATTATTAGATGCTTTAATAGTGTTAACCTTTGCTTTTTTTAGATGGAAGAGTGTATGCTGTCTCTTTACTAAATGTTCCATATTTATTTGCTCTTTGTGTTGAGGTGTTTTGTACATATAACTAAGGCGGCCGTCACACTCTCATATCGTGAGCGATTTTAGCGAACACGTGCACCGCGATCGCTAACGATATCGCTCACATCGCTGTGAGCTGTCACACAGACAGACTCCCAGCGATGGAGCGCGAGATCGCTGGTAACTATGGTACACATCGTTACTAGCGCCGCGCGCGCTAGTAACCCACGTTACCATAGATACCATCTCCCACATAGGCTGTGCCGCTGGAGATCGTTCACCATGGTGTCACACACCACGATGAAGCAGATTGACAGCGTGATCGCTGATATGAGCTCGGCTCTCATATCTGCGATGTCACGATCAAGCGATTTTACATTGTAAAATCGCTGACGCTACAGCGTGCACAAACGTACGCTAAGCGATCAAAAAGCAATCGCTTAAACGATATCGTTAGCAATATGAACCGTGTGACAGCCCTAAGGCTGCTTTCACATCAGTGTTATTTGAAATTCATGACTACTTTGCCGCCTCTGCCGCGTTAACGTCTCACTTGCGGCAAGCCCCATTCATTCTCTATGGGACTTGAGGTCAGGTGCAGCAAGTGAGTTTTGCTGGATCCAGCACTTGCGGTAAGTAAAAAAACGCTGCTAGCAGCGAGTGTTTTTATGCTGCAGTAAGTGCGGGATCTGGCAAAACCGCACTTGCTGCACCTGACCTCAAGTCCCATAGGGAATGAAAGGGGCTTGCCGCAAGTGAGACGTTAACGCGGCAGAGGCGCAAAGCAGCTATGAATTTCAAATAAACTCTTCTCTGTAATGCTCTACCCCAAGAAATTAGATGTATACACAACTTACATAGTTTCAGGCGATCCTAAAAACACATCTTTTTAAGGCGGCCTTTCATGATCCCTACTCAAAGTCATCTAGACATGGCCTATCCGCTCCACCAGTGTCAAGTGGATCACAAATAATGTTTTGGTGGCCACGTTTGCTGCTCCTATCTGTTCCCCATCTCCTCAAGTTGACTATACCATCATTATAAATAAACACCTGTACTTTGTGTCACCCCACCACATTGTTAGATTGCAAGCTTTTATGAGCAGGGCTGACTTTATTTTGCTCTAATTATTGTATTGTATTGTATTATGCTTTGTATTGTATTGTTTTTGTATTGTATTGTATTTTCTGATAACTGTTTCTTATGATTGTTTAAATATGAACCTCTGAATTGTAAAGTGCTGCGGAATATGTTGGCGCTATATAAATAAAGGTTATTATTATTATTCTCCATTACATTGGTTTGTATGTCTATTTAGCGAGTGCAGTTTACTTTAAGGATTACATGACACAAAGATTGACTATTCTGCTGTGTACTGCTGGGATATAGATAATGATGATGTGGCTTTGTATTGGCTACAAATAGTAACATTCTGTCTATTTGTCACAATGTCCAGAAAGGATTGCTGCATGAGTGCCATCGAGAATACAGGAATGCTGAAGCTAACAACTGAAGGTTAGAAAATTGCTTTGCGGATCCAGCAGGATGTGATGCAGTGCAGGAAATTATTATTGTAGTTACAGTATGATCCATATTATAAGAATAGAGGTGTTATATGCAGCCATATACCAACACATATATCAATTCTCTGTATACAAATAGTTAGCAATGTTCTCACTCAATATGCTTAGACAATTTACTGCAGATAATTCATTGTATCTCAAAAAAACACCCACAATTTATGATAAAGTGTAAAATTTTTATTGATTCACTTGAGCCCCCGTGCTTGTTCAAGGGAGTTGTGACCATTCACTACCAGACCAGGTGAGTCTGTATTGTGGGGGTCTGCGTGACCATCAAACCCGAAGGTATTACTCTATATGAGCTTCTTATCCTTCTTATTTGTAGAAATTTTTATTGAAAAATACAAAAGGTAAAACCCCCAAAAATACGTACAAAAATACACAAAATGATTAAAAAGTCAGAAAAATGCCTAATACACACTACGAGGGTTGCACGTTCCCCTTGCTGACCGAAGAGGGCCCTGTTAATTTGTTAAATTGACCCTTCCTGACAGCGGAGGCTTCACCCTAATTTGTAATGGTATCTCTGCACCCTGGTGGCTAACCCTCACAATGTCTCTAGGTAGATCCCTGCCAAACCTAAGGTTAGGGACCTCAATTCGCCATTATAAAGACTATTAATACTATACTATTCTATTAATACTAACCACCTAGAATATCCATGGTGAAGATCATTATACCACATCAATCCGAATATCTTCTTTAAACAATCATAAGAGTATAATATAAACGCCTATGCTACCAGTACTACAGTAAAGATTTTTTACTCCGCTTGGCTGGCGGGGTTTCCTGTTCAGGATTAATATCCTGCTACTCCACACGATTAGTCTTCTCTCAATTTGCCCAAATAGGCTCATCAGGAGCCAAGAAATGGTTGTGTAGCAATGGTGAACCTTTTATATATACTCTCCGGGGCTGGATATAAATACAGACATAAAAATAATAAACCCATTTTTGTAACCACATATAGTAAGGAGTTCAGCCAGAATAAGAACATTGTGAATAAGTATTTGCCGATCCACAAGAGTGATCCTGTACATGATAATATTTTGAAAGAAGGCTGTTTATTTTCTATTCCAAGAGCTTTTACATTATCCTGCCTTCTTTAAACCCCTTCATGACCTTGGAATTTTTCATTTTTGTTTTTTGCTCCCCTGCTTCCAAGAGTCATAACTTTTTTTATTTTTCCGTCAATATAGACGTATGATGGCTTGTTTCTTGCGTGACAAGATGTACTTTCATATGCAATCATTTATTTTACCATATAGTGTACAGGAAAATTGCAAAAAAATTCTAAATGCAGTGAAATTGCAAAAAAAGTGCAATAACACGTTTGTTTTTTGGGTATTTTAGTCGCCATGTTCACTATATGGTAAAACCAACATGACGTGGTGATGCCTCGCGTCGGTACGAGTTCGTAGACACCCAACATGTATACCTTTACTGGTATCTAGGTAGTGAAAATAAAATCTGAAGTTTAAAAAAAAAAAAAAAAAAAGACTTTTTGCGCCATGTTCTGCGACCTGTAGCTTCCTCATTTTTAAGGATCTGGGGCTGAGTGACAGCTTATTTTTTGCTTCTTGAGCTAATGTTTCTAATGATACCATTTTTGGGGGATCCACAGTTTTGATAGCCCGTTATTACATTTTATAGCAATGTTGTGGCGACCAAAAAAACAGAATTTTAGCGTTTGGACCATTTTTTTCCGTTAGGGAGTTTACGGCTCTCCTTAACGGATTTAATGCCATGATATATCGGGCGATTCTGAACGCGGCGATACCAACCATGTGTATTTTTTTAAATTTTTTTAATACTTTTATTCAGGGCTGTGGAGTCGGAGTCGTGGAGTCGGAGTCGCTGCCCATTTTGGTGGAGTCGGAGTTGGAGTCTGTAGAAAATGTTCCGACTCCTAAAATATATAATGAATTGGGTGTAGTAGTTCAATGCAGAATGTGCTGAATATTATTATTATGAATTATTATTATGTTCTATCTAAATATCTTTATTATTATGTCATTATAATGATTAAAGCCTAATGTTACCATTGACCTACAATAATTTTATTACTTAAAAACGAGCCATGAATGAAGGAGTCGGAGTCAAAGGAGTCGGAGTCAGAGCCAGGGAAATTCAGGAGTCGGAGTCGGAGTTGGAGTCGGTGGTTTGATTTACCGACTTCACAGCCCTGCTTTTATTGTGATTGGGGGAAAAGGGGGGCGATTTGAACTTTTACATATATATATTTTTTTACAGGTTTTTAAAAACTTTATTTTTTTTATTAATTCTTAGTTTTACACTGCCCCTTTAGAGAGGCACCCTGCTGCACAGGCCGATCGCTTCTGGGAGATACAGATGAGCTGCAGCTCATCTGTATCTCCCTGAATCGCGGACCTGTTGTGGTTGGCACCACCTGCCAACCACAACAGGAAACTGCGCTCTGACAGCATCCGGGGTCTAGCCAGGACCCCGGGCTGTCACAGCATCCGGGGTCTAGCCAGGACCCCGGGCTGTCACGTAAGCGCCAGAGATTCCGCAATATTATCGCAGGATCTCCGGAGCAGGCGGGGAACAGCGCGTTCCCCGCCGTGGCAGCCTTGGATCCCGCTGTCAGAGATTGACGGCTGGATCCAATGGGTTAACAGCACCGATCGGATGCCAGATCTGATCGGTGTTGTTACCACGACATCTCAGCTGATGAGATCAGCTGAGATGGTGGAGCTTTGATGTGAGCGCCGCGCCGGAGCTCACATCAAAGCCCCCTTACCGGCCCATGACGTTGTACAACGTCATAAGCCGGGAAGGGTTAACAAAGTTTGGTGATGGAGGGTCGTGATAATAAAAGAACATGGTTATCTGTACAAGGTTTCCATAAATGTGGTAGTACTAAACGTGGGGTTTGCAAATATACTAGAGCAACAAAACAGTTTAATAAAGTAGCAAAACCGGAAATGGTTAGTATTAAAGATTTTATCAACTGCAATAGTTCCTATCTATTATATAATTGCCGTGACTGACTTCCGTCGGAGCGGCGCGACTTCCGGTGGCTTTGTTAGCGAGTCCTGGGTGCTTCTCCTGTGAGTGGCAACGACTCGCGGGCATTGCGAGTCGCTGCCACTCACGCGAAGCAATGCCCGCTAAGCGGGCATTGCGAGTCGTTGGCACCGCTAACAAAGCCACCGCCAGCAGCGACTCGCATAGGGCTGTAGTGTACACCGCTATGGTATACTACAGTCCCATGCCCATACGCCTGTCGCTTCAGGCCTGACAGGCGTATGGCCATGGGACTGTAGTATAAAATAGCGCTGTGCACTACAGCCCCATGCTGTAAGCCACCCCCTCAGTGCGCCGCCCCTACCTCCTAAGCCCGCCGCCACACTAAAGCCCCTACCCCCTAAGCCCCGCCGCACCTAAGCCCCGCCACACCTAAGCCCCTACCCCCTAAGCCACTACCACCTAAGCTCCGCCGCACCCAAGCCCCTACCCCCTAAGCCCCGCCGCACCTAAGCCCCTACCTCATAAGCCCCGCTGCACCTAAGCCCCTACCCCCTAAGCCCTGCCGCATACCCCCTAAGCCGCTCCTAAGCCCCTACCCCCTGCCACACCTAAGCCCCTACCCCCTAAGCCCCGCCGCATACCCCCTAAGCCGCACCTAAGCCCCTACCCCCTGCCGCACCTAAGCCACTACCCCGCCGCACCTAAGCCCCTACCCCCTAAGCCACTACCACCTAAGCTCCGCCGCACCTAAGCCCCTAACCTAAGCCCCGCCGCACCTAAGCCCCTACCCCCTAAGCCACTACCACCTAAGCTAAGCCCCTACCTCATAAGCCCCGCCGCACCTAAGCCCCTACCCCCTAAGCCCCGCCGCATACCCCCTAAGCCGCACCTAAGCCCCTACCCCCTCCCGCACCTAAGCCCCTACCCCCTAAGCCCCGCCGCATACCCCCTAAGCCGCACCTAAGCCCCTACCCCCTGCCGCACCTAAGCCACTACCCCGCCGCACCTAAGCCCCTACCCCCTAAGCCCCGCCGCACCTGCCGCACCTAAGCCCCTACCCCCTAAGCCCCGCCGCACCTAAGCCCCTACCCCCTAAGCCCCGCCGCACCTAAGCCCCTACCCCCTAAGCCCCGCCGCACCTAAGCCCCTACCCCCTAAGCCCCGCCGCACCCTTCTCTAACGACGCCGTCGATCACTTACATGTCTTCTTATTCATCTGATCGTCCGTCCGATCCACAACTCCTCCATCCGGCCAGGCGTCTTCTTCGTCCGGCCCCGGGGGTCTTCTCTCTTCTTTCCGCCATCTCCGGCTCTTCCTCCAGCCCCGGGGGTCTTCTGTCTTCTTTCCGCCATCTTCCGCCTCCGACGTCCTCTTCACCTCTCATTCAGAGAGAATGGACGAAAAATCCTCCATTCTATCTGTATGAGATGTGAGGCGCTCTTCTGATTGGTCGCTGTCTACTGCCGTCAGCCAATCAGAAGACCGCCTCACTTCCCATTGACATACATTAGCGGTGTCTCTGCGATTTTAAGGCCGGGCCCCTGGTTCTATTTTCCGGACATAAAATCGCCGACACACCGCTAATGTATGTCTATGGGAAGTGAGGGCGAAATCTGATTGGTCGGCGTTAGCAGACAGCGACCAATCAGAATCGCGGCGCCATTTTTAAAAATCGCATAGACATACATTAGCGGTGTGTCGGCGATTTTAAGGCCGGGCCCCTGGTTCTATTTTCCGGACCAAAAATCGCGGACACGCCGCTAATGTATCTCTATAGCATTTTTAAACATGGCGCCGCCATTCTGATTGGACGGCGCCTTCCCATAGAGATACATTGAGAAATGAGGCGGTATTGTGATTGGTCGGCGTCAGCACACAGCGACCAATCAGAACAGCTCCTCGCTTCCCATAGACATAGATTAGCGGTGTGTCCGCGATTTTATGGCCGGAAAATAGAACCAGGGGCCCGGCCTTAAAATCGCCGACACACCGCTAATGTATGTCTATGGGATTTTTAAAAATGCCGCCGCGATTCTGATTGGTCGCTGTCTGCTAACGCCGACCAATCAGATTTCGCCCTCACTTCCCATAGACATACATTAGCGGCGTCTCCGCGATTTTAGGTCCGGAAAATAGAACCAGGGGCCCGGCCTTAAAATCGCCGAGACACCGCTAATGTATGTCTATGGGATTTTTAAACATGGCGCCGCGATTCTGATTGGTCGCTGTCTGCTAACGCCGACCAATCAGATTTCGCCCTCACTTCCCATAGACCTACATTAGCGGCGTCTCCGCGATTTTAGGTCCGCAAAATAGAACCAGGGGCCTGGCCTTAATATCGCCCACACACCGCTAATGTATGTCTATGGGATTTTTAAACATGGCGCCGCGATTCTGATTGGTCGCTGTCTGCTAACGCCGACCAATCAGATTGCGCCCTCACTTCCCATAGACCTACATTAGCGCTATCTCGCGCAATTTATGGCCGAGCCCCTGGTTCAATTTTCGGCCACGGGGCTCGGCTGTGGTCGGTCTTTGGACGGTGCTCCCAATCTATCTATCTTTATCTATCTATCTATCTATCTATTTCTATCTATCTATCTATCTATCTATCTATCTATCTATCTATATATCTATCTATCTTTTTCTATCTATCTATCTATCTATCTATCTATCTATCTATCTATCTATATATCTATCTATCTATCTATATATCTATGTATCTTTTTCTATCTATCTATCTATCTATATATATATCGATGTATCTTTTTCTATCTATCTATCTATCTATCTATCTATCTATCTATCTATCTATCTATCTATTTCTATCTATCTATCTATCTATCTATCTTTTTCTATCTATCTATCACATTCTAGAATCCCGATGCAATCGCATCGGGCTCACAGCTAGTGTGGTATATTTGCTTAAATGTAATACCTGTAATTTATTTTATGTAGGCTGTACAAGTAGGAAATTACGGCAGAGAATCAATGAGCACCTTAGAGATGCAGGGTGATTGCAGATGCTTCTAATCCTTAAAACGTTCACTTTTTCAAGTGCACGGAGGGGACTTGAGTGGTTTCCAATTTTTCGGTACTGAAATGATTAAAAGACCGAAAAAGGGCGGAGCTTGGATACAAAAGTTTCTCAGTCGAGAAGCCTACTAGATCCTGATGTTAGAGACCACCAACCCGATCGGCCTTAATTAAAGTTCAGATTTAATTATATTTTATTGATATCCGCTCACCAAACCCACAAATAATGTATTTTGGACTTTGTTACTAGTTGGTTTTAGTTTGCAGTTTGTAAATGTATTGACATTTTTCTACTTGTATATGTAAAAAGGATGTTTATTTGTCACATGACCCTGAGGGCGGGGTTTATACTTCCCAGGTAATTTAAAGCCCTAGAGCATGTGGTGTGACTCTAGGTTATGATTAAAAGGCATCTCAGCCTCGAAACATGTAAACTAGTGCCTGGGATGTCTGTGCTGTAAATTGGCCTAGGTTTTCCTCAATTGTCTGTGCTTTTATATGCTATCTCGAAATAAAGGAATTTTTTGGAGCAAGAACTTTGGTGCCAGATCTTGTCTCTAGTGTTTGGATTTTCTATGGGATTACTCTGAAGCACAAAAGGGACAGGTGAGCTGAATTAATCTTTCACAACTGTTTCTGAAAACTAGTCTTTTGATAGTGCCTTACAGAGACTAGTGAACAAGAAGCAGGCTTCTGGCCTGACGTTCTGAGGTATGGAAATGCAAGACATTACACACACACCAATAGAACAGGACTGGCCAGATGCAGTTCTCAAGAGCCGCAAAGAGTGCAAGTTTTCAGGATATCCTTAGCATTGCACAAGGTGCAGGATCATCATTTCTGCAGGTGATGAAATTCGCACCTGTGCAATGCTAATGAAATACTGAAAATTTGCACTGTTTTTAGACATTGAGGATTGTAGTTGGCCACCCCTGCCGTACAAGTCTCTGTGGACTCAATCCTTTTCACCACAACTGCGGCTCTCCCTGGACCCTCTTAGTCCCTGTGCCCATGGTGCGTTGTTTGATGCTTATTTTGATGCAGATTTTGACAATCTGCATCAAAATCTATATGTCTATCCTGAGGTAAGAAAAGTCTAAGACAGGTCAGAAGTGCTGTGCCCATGTTGCTTTTTTCTCCTTGCATATGTGGTCCAGATTTATTTTTCCTGGCCCAATATCTGCTCCAAATCTGCCAGGGAAAAAAACACATTGGCACAGCACTTCTAAACTCATAGACTGGCCTTCAGGATGCACATGCAGATTTTGATGCAGATTCTCAAAATCTGCTTAAAGGGATCCTGTCACCTCCAAAACGTCTCCTAAGCTAGCAAAACATGTCCCTGCAGCATATTAGCACTAATCCCACACTACTTTTGTCACAGAAAAGCATCCTGTGAAGGTGCATAAAAACGTTTTATTACTTACTCATTAGTGATGTTAATTAGCAGGGGCTATATTCTTTAGTCCCTAGGGCGGGCCCTCTTCGTCATAAGATCACGCCCTAATAGGCGTGATCTTCTATTCATATTGTATTCAGTGCCTCCCTGCTCTCCACGGCACTGCCTGGGCTGTAATGATGATGTCATTTCCGGCATCGAGTGACGTCAGTACACCCGCGCGCTCTGTAGGCTTCAAGCACCGCATTGCGCATGCGGTGCTTGAAGCAGTACACAGCGGCGTGGGTGTACTGACGTCACTCGATGCCGGAAATGGCACGATTCGCGTCATTACAGCCCAGGCAGTGCCGTGGAGAGCAGGGAGGCGCTCAATACAATATGAATAGAAGATCACGCCTATTAGCGCGTGATCTTATGACGAAGAGAGCCCGCCCTAGGGGCTAAAGAATATAGCCCTGAAAATTAACATCACTAATGAGTAAGTCACTTTGGCTGTGTGGGTAAATGCTAAAAAACACACTTTTTGTCGGGGCACTCATAAAATCGTGGGAGAACGCTTCCAAGCCTCGTGACAGACCGCCAGCTCGATCTCAAGATCAAGGACCAACTTTTTAGTTTAGTTACATCAGCCATAGTGTACGGTACTGGAGCTGAAATTAGGCAACTGTAAAAACAGGCAGTCTTATAATCTGATGCACATTCTCTCTCTCTCTCTGTATACAGGTTATGTAATACTCTGCAATTTTTGTAGGTGCAAAAAATGTGGATTACATCATATAGGGAACATGGCCATGGTGTTGCTGTTGGTGATGGTGGTGTAGCTACTGCAGGGAGTAGAAATTGTCGATCTGTCTGATATGTGCCAAAATGAAACACCTCCCTATAGTGCATGCAAATGACAGGACTTTCCTCAGCCATAACAACCAACACCACCATCTTATACACTCTCTATATTAGCAGGAGGCTGTGTTTCAACAACATGGTGGAAGAATACATGTCCTCATGTCTCCACGTACTTAGTGATGTCTCTATGTAGTTGTAGTTCCAGTTCCTTTGCATTGTCTTCCACCAGGTCCCCTCTAAATCATGGCCTCCGTTCCGACAAATAACAAAATAGAACTGAAAAACAATACAATTATTCCTAGATGTAGTATTCAGGCGTGGCTGAACTAAACCAATTGCTTAAGGCCTCTGGGACACCCAGTCAGCTGCATCATGGAGATAATCAAAGGCTTAAGGGGTTATGACTGGTGGTAGAAGACTAAATGACGGACCACCAGCTCTATCCCAAATCCAACAACAAGCTTTTTAACTGCAGCAGCTATAATATACTTCACTGGAGCTGAAATTTTGTTTTTGTGGATGGGGGGCATTGAAAACAGGCTTTTTGGCAGCACTCTTACAATTTTGGCTCTGTGGGGGAACTCTAAAATCAGTCTCTGTCGTGCACTCATATACTTTTTTCTCTGCGGGGCCACTATTTTTTTTACATTATTCATTTACTTCCTATGTAACCACTAGACGGGGGCCCAATTCTATCACGACGGGCAATTCTAGAATATGTGCGATTATATATTATCCAACTACTCCTGCTGCTAATAGCAGTACCACCGACGAATGTGGCGGGAGCACGCTGCTGCACAGGTTTAGCATGAGCTGCTACTGCTCGCTATCCCCCTGAACATCCTCTCTTCACTTGTACTGTATCTCACCCCTGTGTGCTGTCTTGCCCTTGTGCTGTATCTTCTCCTGTGTGATCTCTCTCCTCTTTTGCTCTCTCTCTCCCCCCTGTGCAATCTCTCTTCCTCCTGTCCCTCTCTTCTTGTCCTGTCTCTCTCCCCCTTTGCTGTTGTGGCGCCCCGCAAATGCAGGCATCACAGAGGAGTATTACACCCGTAAAAGAGGTGTAAATGCTTCAACTGCAAGTGGACCCTAGGATGGTGGGTGGGACCCATTCCCAGCACTCCCATATTAGTTTCGGGTGGGAGGTTACCCGGGAGGGAATAAATTCACCTCTAGGGGGAACAAGAAGGTCTTTTGTCTTTGGTCTTTTGCCTGAAGTCTCTCGGCTGAGGGACCAGGAGTAGATGGAGGAGGAGAAAAGGTTCTAGGAAGAGTAGCTAAGTGGAACAAGGTGGAAGGTCACACCGAGTCGGTTACAAGCCGAACTGGAGGAAAGAAGGGGCCTTGAGGAGGTCCTGAAAGGGGGCACCTGATGGGGGAGTCCAGGCCCCAGCAAGAAAGGGAGATCCTCAGAGTGGAGCGCCCATACTCCAGGGGATACTCCAGTCCACCAGGGGAACGCCGGGCCCTGGGATCCAGCCAAAGTCCAGCTTTGCAGTCGGCAATTGGCTGCTGTGGCTTGTTCATCAGCTGCAGCACCTTGCCATCGGGGAGGTCTGCCTGCTTCATCACCAATGAGGGAGGGAACTCCCGGTACTACCTACATGGAGCTACTGGGTATAGATCGATCCAAAGTGGGGAAGAACGGACACGGGTTAGTTAACGAAGATACACCATGGGTTCCACGATACCACCTTGGATCCACTTGCAGCCACCCGTTAGGCTACCTGTCCTTGTAACATCTAAAGTGCTGAACTGTGAACTGTAACTGTCGCTGCTACAAATTTCCAGTAAAGTACCCTGGAGAAAGTGACTTTGCCTCTGCCTGTGTTTCTTCTGCATCAACTTGTTCCCTTTGCAGGAATGCTGCCCCGGAGGTCCAGCCCTACCTGTGAGGACACATCACCAGATACTACAGGTGGTGTCACGAGAACTGTATATAAAATCCCCTGTAAATATAACCCCTTTTTGAAGTGTCACCCATTACACGGGATCAGGTGCGGCCACCACTCCCCGTGACACAGCAACGCTACCCACAGAGCCTGATACCCGAGTACCCCACAACCTGGGGCTCGACACTGTCTCTCCCCTTTGCACTCTTTGTCCCCCCCCCCATTGTGCACTGTCTCACTCACTACTGTGCAACATTTCTTTCCTCCTGCACACTGAGGAGCCATGATGCAAGTCTGTGTTCCAGAGTGGAATGCAAATAAAAGGAAGTGCAGCCGGGTGGGTCCACCCCAAGGATATGATGGAGAGGACCCAGGAACAGGCAAAAATGAATGCATGCACTGCGGCCAGTGTCGTGCACTGCATGTGGGTCCCCTTGCCACAGATGTCCTGTAGGTGATGCTATTTTATTTGACTGATCAATCAAACTTATTGGCTTCTTCACATTCAAGTTTAACCGTAATTTCCATGATGTCCTATAGGTGGCGCTTTTTTTTTGGGACAGACTGGATAAGGCTTTTATATAGTAGATGATACTATAGTGGCACAACCTCTTTAAGTCATTTCTCTATCCATATTTATTTGCAGGGAAATTGTCTTGCTCTTAACACCATTGTGCTTCCTTTTTCTGCCCATAGCCCTTACTATGACTATACAGAAGTACAGAAGTTTTGGTCTCTGTTGATTTTTATGTGGTTCAGGGTGCAGGGTCAAGTTTGAGGCCCGAACTGAACTTTTAAAGGGATCCTGTCACCTCCAAAACGCCACCTAAGCTACCAAAACGCGTACCTGCAGCATCCTATCATGAATCTAACACTCCTTTTGTCTCCTAAAAGCATCCTGTGAAAGTGCATAAAAATGTTGTAATACTTACTCATTAGGGATTATAATTAGCAGGGGCTATATTCTTTAGCCCTTAGGGCGTGTTGTTTTGCACCCTCTCTTTATGCTGCTTTGCTTGTGCAGGCTTTACCCTCCCCCCTCTCTGTCACTCACAGAATGCAAATCATTAGTCCTGCCTTCAGCTCCACATCACAGCAGAAGCTGCACAGAGAGAGGCTGGATCCTGGAGCCTGCAAAACAACATGCCCTAAGGGCTAAAGAATTTAGCCCCTGCTAATTATAATCACTAATGAGTAAATATTAAAACGTTTTTATGCACTTTCACAGGATGCTTTTAGGAGACAAAATGAGTGTGAGATTAGTGATGATATGCTGAAGGGACATGTTTTGGTAGTTTAGGTGACGTTTTGGAGGTGACAGGATCCCTTTAAATAAAGTCCAGTGAAACCTGTTGAACCTGTACATACGCGGGTCTTCTCTTCTCTACTCATAACTTATAGATCAATAACAGTGTTACTCAGGGGCTGGCCGGAGCCTCTGGCCCTGGATGGCAGGTCCGGCCATCCAGCCCTGAATTGAGGACCCGGGGGGGGGGGAATGCTACCAGAATTTTTGGATGACCGGGGAAGGGGGGGGGGGGGGGGGTGGCTTTGGTGCTATCAGAGTTTTCGTACCGCTCACTCACCAACCATGTCAGCCGCCGTCTGCATCGCTGCGCCGGCCGCGAATCCCCCATTCCTGGGGGGCGGTCCTACGTGTGGGCTATACCACCAGCCTAGGGGGCACTTGCTCCCCTGCCACCTGGGCCAATCCGCCCCTGGTGTTACTTATTGTTTGCTTAAGGCATAACTATAATTTTTTTAACAGTCTGTCTTTCCCTTTTTTTCTTCCCACTTTTGTATTTTTCATAATGGAATTCTGTATATTCTCAGTTATGAATGATAAAGCCAAGATATAGATACTGTACTGTTGCTTTTCTTGTACTGCCCTGTATACTGCAATACTTAGAATTATATTTATTCAGGTATGCGTATATTAGACAGTTGGGATTATAGCATTTCTTTTAGCATAATGTAATTTAGATTGTCAAAAATACAGTGTATTGTTATTTCGTAATGTATTAAACATTCTAACAATTACTTTAAATCATAGGCTTTAATTTGTATTGAATGGCATTTAATTGATGTTGGCTTTTACTGAACTTTCGTGTGCAGAGAGAATGCTGGAAATCAATGCTAGTAGTTATCAGCCTAGGGTAAAAAATCTAGGTCAGAATACAGCTGCAGCACCATTCAGTATAGAGCTGGGGGCAGTTAGTACAACGCTGTCAGACAGGGGAAGTTCATTCAAAACCAAAGTATTGCAAAAGCAAATGTCTGCCTTGCTGGGTAATGGCCACTTTACACACACCAACTTATCTGTCCAACTTCTGACCAACTTAGGGGGCCGTCACACGGAACGATATCTGCCCGATATCGTTTAAGCGATCTCCTTTTGGGTCGCTTACATATCGGGCAAGATATCGTTCATGTAATCAAGCGATTTACGATGGTAAATCGCTTGAATCGTGACATCGTGATCTGAGGTTCGGTTCTCAATCTAGCGATGAACGATGCAACGATCTGCATCATCGTGGTTATGACACCACGATGATCCATCTCCACGACGCGCCTAATGCTGGGAGATGGTAACTATGGTACACGTCGGGTAACTAAGCGACGCGCGCGCCTAGTACCCGATGT
The DNA here is from genome assembly GCA_033576535.1 of Allobates femoralis. Taxonomy (NCBI): domain Eukaryota; kingdom Metazoa; phylum Chordata; class Amphibia; order Anura; family Aromobatidae; genus Allobates; species Allobates femoralis. The sequence continues at coordinate 286,888,494 of JARQOC010000005.1, forward strand.
GTACCATAGTAACGAGCGAGATCGCTGCTACCACATCGCTGGTGATCTGTCTGTGTGACATCTCACCCGCGATGTGAGCGATATTGTAAGCGATGCCGTTGCACGTGATCGCTTACAATTATCGCTAAAGATATCTCAGCGTTTGACGGCGCCTTACTGGTTGCAGTGAAATCATGACACATTGTTACATTTTGTGCTGTGTACAAATGGAACAATGTGTCATAGATTTCACTGCAACCAGTAAATTGGTCAGAAGTTGGACAGATAAGTTGTGTGTGTAAAGTGGCCTTAGACATAACACTACTAGTGCATCTCAATTGAATTAGATATTCATCAAAAATCAATGTAATATTGCCATGTTTCTGGAGCCCTGAACACTTGACTAATAAAATCAAATATAGGGGCCGTCACACGGAACGATATCTTGGCCGATATCGTTTAAGCGATCTCCTTTTGATCGCTTTAGCGATATCGGCAAGATACGTGCATGTAATCAAGCGATTTACGATGGTAAATCGCTTGATCGTGACATCGCTGATCTGAGGTTCGTTCTCAGATCTAGCGATGATACGAGCAACGATCTGCATAATCGTGGTGTATGACACCACTGATGATCATCCTCCAGCGACGCGCCTATGCTGGGAGATGGTAACTATGGTACACGTCGGGTAACTAAGCGACGCGCGGCGCCTAGTTACCCGATGTGTACCATAGTAACCAGCAGATCGCGGCTCCGCATCGCTGGTGAGTCTGTCTGTGTGACATCTCACCAGCGATGTGAGCGATATTGTAAGCGATTGCGCGTGCACGTGATCGCTTACAATATCGCTAAAGATGTCGCAGCGTGTGACGGCCCCCTTATATTTACCCTTTGATGTCTTGTGGCATACGGCAGCACAATTTTTAACCCTTCATCCTCCCTACTTTAATTTTCTGAAAAAACCTTTGGGTTTTCATTGGCTGTAAGCCATAATCAACAATATTAACATAAATAAAAACTTGAAATAGATCACTCTATAATGACTATACAATATATGCATTTCAGTTTTTGTATTGAATGACTGAAATAAATTAACTTTTTTGATGATATTCTAATTTATTGCGATGCACTAGTTTAAGTAAAACAAAATAATACATTAAAAAGATAGGGATGATCGTTAGGTTTATTGTGCTGGTACAAGTAGTGTTACCAAATGCTAATTTGGTATTGATGGTTAATGATTTTCTGGGTAGTAATTAATGATACAGCATCTGTCTGCTTTAGTAATGAGGCTGAAAGACACCACTTTGCTTTCATGCCTCCTATCAGTCAGACAAGATCTTTGAGCCAGTGGTTCTGTTGGCCACTGTTAAAGTCCATATTTCAGGAGAGCAAGATGTAAGGCTGGCTTCACACTATGTTTTTGTTCCTGTTCGTTGGATACGGTTTTTTGCAGGATTCAATGAACAGGAACGGACAGCACTGGATTGGCAACTCTAGATGCCATTTCTATGTCCAGGTCCGGTATCCGGATATAGAAAGAGCAGGGAGCCGAGCCAGACAAGTGCTGTCAGCGCTGTGTAATATCACTTTAGCAGTGTAGCTATATGCACTACTAAAGTGATATTAAAGGGAACCAACCACCTCAGATGACGACTATAAGCTGTTAATACATGTCCCTGCACCCTACCTACACCATTCCACCTATGTTTTTCTTAAGAATATTGATAAATGTAAACCGAAATAAACACTTTATAAAATTACATGCCTGTGTAGTTCTGGGCGTCTCCTTCTGGGTCAGTTACTAGAGGGCTGTGTCTCCAGCAGCATGACTGGCTTCTCTAGCCCTCCCTCTTACTTTGCAGGACATCACATGAAGGGCGTGATGTTATCTATCAGTGGGCGGGCACGCAAGGCAGCTCCCATCCCTTTATGTGACGTCCTGCAAAGTAAGAGGGAGGGCTAGAGAAGCCAGTCATGCTGCTGGAGACACAGCCCTCTAGTAACTGACCCAGACGGAGACGCCCAGAAGTACACAGGCATGTAATTTTATAAAGTGTATATTTCGGTTTACATTTATCAATATTCTTAAGAAAAACATAGGTGGAATGGTGTAGGTAGGGTGCAGGGACATGTATTAACAGCTTATAGTCGTCATCTGAGGTGGTTGGTTCCCTTTAAATGAAGGGATGGTTAAAAATAAAAAATAAATTCTCACCTTTCCGCCGACTCCAAGTGTCCCGCGCTGAATACATCTCCCGGTAGTTCGAGGACCTTGCATGATGTCACCGGGAGGGGCAGGGCTACCCAATCACCTGACCGCATCAGCGCACAGGGTTTAAATCTTTAAATTGCGCTGATGCTGTCATGTGATCGGGTTGCCTCGCCCCTCCCAGTGACATCATGCAAGGTCCTCGAACTGCCGGGAGATGTATTCAGCGCGGGACAATCGGGGTTGGCGGAAAGGTTAGAATGTATTATTTTTTATTTTTATCCATCCCTTTATTTAATATCACTTTAGCAGTGCATATAGCTACACTGCTAAAGTGATATTACACAGCGCTGACAGCACTTGTCTGACTCGGCTCCCTGCTCTTTCTATGTCCGGATACCGGACCTGGACATAGAAATGGCATCTAGAGTTGCCGCCGGCATGTTAATTATGCACGCCCATATGGGCGTTGTATAGAGCAGAGACTGTGCTTGTGCTGCAAGGGGGCGGTAAAGGTGATATGACGAAAATCGCGTCCTATAGCCTTTACCTCCCCCTTGCAGCACAAGCACAGTCTCTGCTCTATACAACGCCCATATGGGCGTGCATAATTAACATGCCGGCGGCGGGGAGAAGCACAAAAGACCACCTTTTGCGGCTTCTCAAATAATGAGAAGCTGCAGATACACAGGTAAAAAAAGAACTTTAATAAACTTTACAATAGCGCTTTATGGACAGAAAGGCATGAAAAGAAATGGATTACCATGGTGCAAGGACAGGTTAAAAGAGCCTGGGGGCTCATTTTTAGAGGTCAGGTTGCCTTTAATATCTCTTTAGCAGTGTATATAGATACACTGCTAAAGTGATATTACACAGATGTACTATGAGTACATAGCAGCGCTCTTGTTCTGAGCATTCTCTGTGCCCCGGAACCGGATTTGGGAAACAATTCTGTTGTTTCCCGAATCTGGCTCCGTAGGCCCCCATGCTAAGTGTGCCGGACTAGACAGCATTCGTTTCTGTCCCGTTTTGTCACTGGAGCCCAAAAATGATGCAGGCATCGCTTTTGGGACCGGTGAAAAACAGGACAGAAACGAATCCTGTACCGAATTCACAAAACCGGATGGCCAAATAGGGCCAATCCAGCACCATAGGGATATATGGGGGCCAAAAACGATCCTGTTCTGTTTGTTTCAAAATCAAACAGAACAGGATGGTAAAAAACGTAGTGTGAAGCCAGCCTAAGCCTTTTAAGCTCAGTGAACTTTTCTTTAAATAAGTATTCTCAAGTTGTCTCGAGCTTGAGAGGCAAATGTTCCTTCATGATACATAGTTCTGGTTGGGAATGCTATCTTGCTTCAATATATTAAAAGTCTGTTAATGTTTATTTATACTGTTATCACTGAATCTTTATATTGTGAAAACAGTGCATTTGAACAAGCACAAAGCTCAAGAAAGTAAAGCCCCTGTCACAATAAGTGAGATAGCCAGCGAGATCGCTGCTGAGTCACAAGTTTTGTGACGCAAGAATGACCTCAGCAGCGATCTTGCTACATTTGAAATGTAGCAGTGATCAGGCCCCTGCTATGAGATCGCTGATCATTACAAACTGTTCTGGACCATTTTTTGGTAATTGCACTCCCACTGGGCAGCGTGCATCGCTGTGTTTGACAGGGACAATGACCAACGATCTCAATACTACACCTGAGAGTGACAGGGTCCCAAAGACCGCCGTATCGTTCCGTATTGTTGCTGTGTCGCTGGTGAGATCTGACTGACATCTCACCAGCGACCACATAGCGACGCACCTACCAGGTTGTATTGTTGTCGGGATCGCTGGAGCATCGCCAAGTGGTACGGTACCCTAAAGGCCCCGTTACACCTGTCGATGCCGTCAGAGATGTCGGCGGCGACTGGCAGGTGAGCACATGTTTTTGGCGCCCCACCAGCGTCGAGCTGTCAGAGCCACCGACATCGCCCCTTTACATTAGGCGATGCAGGGGCGATGTCGCCGCCGACAGGCCACGCCCCTACGTCACCTATGTAATCGTATGTGATAACACCTTTCCTTGAATTTAACTACTGCACTTACTCAGCCAGCTGTACACTATATAAGATAAAAGCTGTAATTGTGGAAGACTTGCAAGATATATAGATGAGGTAAGTCACTTGCAGACTTGCTTACTTTCATACTATCATTGTGACACTGATTAGTCTGCTCACCATTTTACAGTGCCATTCTTTGCCTTTTGGTTCAACATGTGCAAAGAATTGTGGCACAAAGTTATCCTCTGTTAAATAAACACATTGTGATATTCTTTCACAAAACGTATGGTAGACCACCAAGCGGTTGTGATGTGGCTTGCAGAATGTCAATGGTTTTGCTAGCATGTCAAAGTATTAATATTTAATTTGTAGGAAAACTGTAGAGCAGAAAGACCTGTAAATGAAGACTTGTGGAGCACCAGGGATAGCTCATCATCATAACCCCAACAATTATTCTAAATAAGAAATTTAGCAGTACTGTATCTTTGATTTAAAAAACTAAGTGAGATTCCAATAAAAAAAATGAGCCTATTTTCATATCCTCTAAAGGTGAGACAAAGGTGGTAGAAGTAAAGAGCAAGAAGACAGCACATGACCTAAGACCGCAATGAAAAACCGCAGTTCGGTCATTTGGAGTTTAAGTGGGTGGGGGAGCAAAATCAATGCATGTCCATTGCTCTCATGAGAGTTAAACTGGCTGCCTGCAGCTCTAGTTGATCAGATGAGACCTGACATCCTCACTGCAAATGCACAAACACTGAGATAATAGAATGGATGATGTTTAAAACTGCATTCAATGAGAGCAAGCATCACTAACCAACTCATTTACCATTGACAGCCTTGCCAATTTTGTTACAGTTCGAACAGCAACATTGGGGATATTACTTTAAATATTTCTCAGTCTCCAATAATTAATATCTAATCACTACTATTTATTTCAACTGGAGACTCAACCTCCATATCATCCCACACAGCCAAAATTTGCTATGCTTTCTTAACTCAGTTAAGAAAGGGATGACATGTCAATTTAATCTGCAGATTTTATTTATATCTTTGTAATTGCTAAGGAGAAATGAGTGGCAAATTTCCAAGCAGTACATGATTATTTTTTGGCATGTGTTTATGCTTAGAAAAAAAACTTACATAGGAAATTATATATGTTTGAATGTACCCTAAAATAATATCTTTAAGGTCCCATTGTAAGGCGGGTAGTGGTGAAATGACCTGTTGCAAGTCAGCAAGTGCAGTGCACCAGTCACACTTTGCGCTAGCCATCGTGCTTCTGCACACCCTTAAGGGCTGGAGTAGTCTTCAGCCACCTCTTGGTCCTGGTAAGGGGTTGAATTTGGCAGAACCCTTCCCAGGCGGCAGGCAACACAGTGGTGCGTGAATAGGCACACAAACAGCAGCCAGGTCAGCCACACCAGAAACCAAAAGAAGCAGTGCAGTCCTAAACCAGCCAAGGGAAACAGTGACAAGCCAAGATCAGAGACAAGAGCAAGAACCACTTTAGAAGCACACAAAAACTTAGGCTGCCTTCACATCACGATTTTTAGGAATCTGAATGTATCCGTGTCAAATCGGATACACTCGGATGCGATTGTGGCTCCCATGTATCCCTATGGGGCAAAAAGGACACATCCGAGCACAATCCGAGCTCCATAGGGATACATGGCAGCCACAATGGCATCCGAGTGTATCCGATTTGACACGGATACACTCGGATGCCTAAAAATTGTGATGTGAAGGCAACCTTACCTCTACCATCCAAATCTGAAATAATTAGCAACACACACAGGAAATGGCTGGTTTTATATCTGCCTCCCACTGGTCACTTGATATCGCTGAGGCAACACCCAATCTCCACTCTCAATCAACAGAGATAATGGAGGAGGAGAGGAGAGAGAAGTGGAGGGATCCTCCCACCACCTGACTGCCCCAGCAGATACAGTATCCCAAATCTGCTGGGAACAGCTAACACCAGGAGACATGGCATCCCATGGTACCTGAAAAGAGAGTGAATCTCCTGGAATGTAATACTCGGTCAAAGCACGCTCCGTCCCACATATGTGACACTCTGTCCCTCATGGCCAGTGAAGAGCAAACTGGTGGCCTGCCAGAGAGCCAGGATGCGACCAGGAGCTCATGGAATTTCACAATTAACTAATTAGCATGGATGCGTCACTTAGGAACTCATGACATCTCCTCCCGACCATATCCTTCCCAATGGATTAAGTATTGAACAGAATTTTGCACTTTCATGGAATCAATAATTTGTTCAACCTCTAACTCCTCCTGACTGTGAATCAGAACAAAACTGGGTGGGGATTGAGGAACCATGGGTCTTTGTTTTCTTAAGCAGAGATCTATGAAAAATGTTGGGGATCTTAATGCTAACAGGGAGCTATACGTTAAAAGCAACCCATGTGACCACAAAAAGGTCAAATAAACCAGGTGCCAAGCTTAGAGCAGGGTACATTAAGGTTTACATTTTTAGTGGAAACCAACACTAGATCCCCAACCACTAACTCCTCCCTCTGAGACCAACATTTATCAGCAGTATCTTTCTGTCCAGCAGATGCTTTCTGAAGCTGCCAGTGAATCCCCTCCCACACTGTCTTCAGTCTATTAGTAGTCTCAAAAATCCCAGGAATCTCCTCCCACCCCTGGAGGAAAGCTTAAGACCTAGGATGAAATCCAAAGTTACAAAAAAAAGTCTGTTATTAAGGTTAAAGTCGTCAAAGGTAAATGAGCCACCCCATTTGTGCTGGTTATAAGAACTTGAACACCTAAGGTAAGTTTTCAGAGACTGATTAATCCTCTCTAAAAGACCATTAGTCTGAGGGTGGTATGCAGATGAGTAAAACAATTCTGTCTCCATCAAGCCACAGAAAGCTGTCTAAAACCTGAAGATTAAGGTCTTGTGCCAACGCCATGGATTTTGCAGAATTCTTTGCTCTGGAAAAGGTGAATACAAAAAACACAAATCAGTACTAAGCATATCACACAAACAACCACAGTGATAATAAAATATAGAGATTAAATGAGTACTAAATACATAAATCATAAAACAGCTATGACAATATTCAGTGCAGAAAACAAATCAACACTGGGTACACATATCAAACAAACAACCCTGACAATGTACAGCTCAAAGGATCATTGTACTAAAATGGAGACTGAAGAGAAATATATGTTCCTGCAGACCTAATCGCTATGTAAAAGCGATTGCTGTAACATCCTAGCAGCAGACTCTAATGTAACAAACATACAGACAAGAGTATAACTCTCACCAGATTAGCTTGACAAAGATGATGGGAGTTCAAAAGAGGAGAACAGGATCAAGAAATATGTGTCCTGTCAGGGATCCTGTCTGGTACTGATCTACCATAGCTGCTTCATCTCCAGAGAGGCAGAAGGCGGTCCCAAAGCAATATGTATTAAAAGAGTAAAGACCTATATATGCAGGAATACTGCCAGATTGTGCTAAACACATTAATCATCAGAACAAAATAACATGTCACATCTCACATGTTCCAACAAGTGTCAAAACTAAAATTACTTTTTCTTACTGAGCCTAAATGGGCAGAACAAACCTCGAGCAGACAATATATTACCCGGGACACTATGCAACCTGAAAATATTTATAAACATGTTTACCATGTCTTGAGAGGAGGGAATTTGGGAAAGAGTGGATAAGATGGCACTGGTGGGAGAAACGGTCATCAATAATCCAGATAACAGTCATACCATTAGAAGCCAGGAACTTCAGTAATATAATCCATTTAGATGCGCAATCAGTGACGGTCCAGAATGGGAAGTGGGAGGAGTTTACCAGCCTGAGCAGACCGTGGTACCTTACTCTAGGCAAACACCTCACTGGACTGAACAAAGCCCTCAACATCCTGACTTAAAGAGGGCTTAATCTCTGGGTGGCCAGCCAATACAGAATTGTGACAGTCTTCGATAATACGGAGCCTAAAATTAACAGGCACAAACAACTTATCCTGCATAGTATCAATAGGGGCCAAATATAGCAATTGAACAATCTCTCATTCTACATTAGTAGTAGCAACCACCATACCTGTGGAAATAATATAGAGGGGGAAACTCCTCCAGCTGGACTGGGCACAAGCTCCGAGAGTGAGCATCTGCACAAGTATTTTTAGACCCAAGAAGGTAAGTAGCGGCAAAATGAAATCATTAAAATTATAAGACCCATCTGATCTGCCTAGGATTAAGCCTTTTGGCATTTTTTAACTAGATTACATTTTTATGGTCTGTGAGCACCATGATCGGATGTCTAGTCCCCTCTAGGGAATGTTTCCACTCTTCAAGAGCCCATTTAATGGCAAACAACTCCGGGTTATCTGTATCATAATTTAATACAGTAAAAGAAAATTTCCTACAGAAAAAGGCACCAGCCCAAAGGTGAGTGAGTGAAGCCGACCCCTGGGATAATACCGCCCCCACTCTGTTTTCGGAAGCATCCACAACAAGGTTATCAAGGTTAGGCTGAACCAGGACCAGGGAAGAGATAAATGCCAACTTGAGGCAAGAAAATGCCCTGGCAGCCTCAACCCCCCCACCCAGACACATCTGTTTCCTTGTAAGGTCAGTAAGGGTTTAACAATCTTAGAACATCCCATAATGAGCCTTCTGTAGTACTTAGCAAAACCCAAAAACCTTTGAAGATCTTTGAAGTTCTTGGATTGAACCCTGTCTTTTATGGCTTGTACCTAGGCAGCGTCCCTACGGAAACTGTTGGATGACAAAATTACTCCAAGAAATCCAATCTCCTCCACCTCAAAAAAACATTTATGGCGGGTTTACACGTCGCGATATCGCAGTACAATTTCAATCAAAAGTCACGTGGTTCAATCGTTGGACCCGATATCGTGCCTGCGTTGTATGGTGTGAACGTCCAATGCGATGCAGGAACGATGTCAATGCGATATCGGGGATCGAATGAGCGTGCTATTCAATGCCCCGATATTGCATAGCGATTGAAGCCAGATCGTGCTGTGTAAACACCCAATTACGATGCGATTTGATACGTCACCCATTCACTCCCATGTTAACTATGCGATCCTGGATTGGGAGGCGGAGACATCGCACGGACGTTGTATTACGATATCGCAGCGTCTAAACAGTCAATGCGATGCGGGTGAAACGTGCACTAATTGCGCGCTCCCGCGCCATTGAGTTGCGATATCGAAACGATATCGTGGCGTGTAAACCCACCATTAGGCAGATTCACATATGAGAAATTATATTTGAGACTATTAAGGACTATATGAACATGATCCCTATGGGATGATACATCTTTAAAGGGAACCTGTCACCTGGATCTAAGCCCCTACACTAACACTACCTGTCCCTGCACCTTCCTAGCTGCTCCCTATCTATCCCTCTCTGAGCTAAATCCGCACTATAAAACTGCAGAAAAATAACTTATAACTTACAGAAGTCCCTGAGGCTGGGGACTGAGAAGGCGGCGCCAGGCTCCATTCAGCCCCTCCTCCATGTAGCAGCACACGCCCCACTGGGCGGCATTATTCTTTCTTCCTCGCCGCCTCCTCCATTTGGAATCTCCCGCCTGCTTTACACCTATCATGCTGTGGTGATGCCACCTCGATGTGTCCCCTGACTGAGACACAGCATATAGGAGATTGTATCTTCTGCTCAGTAGCAGCACACACAGGGTGAGCTGCTACTGGAGCTGAGTGCTGATTGAAATCACTGACCCCCAGGTGTGCGGGTGAATAGGAGATGATATGTGCTGCCCTGGGCTGTGGGGAGGGGGTGGAGTGTGTCAGGACAGCAGCAGGAGCTGCTGGGATTGTATGAGGTTCTACTCGGCTGTGCCCCGGTGTAACAGGCCAGACTAACCCCCCCGACCAGAATATACTCGGGGTTAAAGTGGCCTAGGCCAGATTATACCCCTCCGTATACCACAGCAGCTGTAGATCAGGGCTCCAAGCAACACATGGGGGCCCGAGGCAGCACAAAGTGGCCCCAGGCAGCAGAAAGTGGCCCTACGCAACATACAGGGGCCCCAGGCAGTGCTAGGGCCCCAGGCAGTGCTAGGGGCCCCAGGCAGTGCTAGGGGCCCCAGGCAGTGCTAGGGGCCCCAGGCAGTGCACAGGGCCCCAGGCAGCACAAAGTGGCCCCAAGCAGCACACAGGGGCCCCAGGCAGTACTAGGGGCCACAAGCTACACACAGGATCCCAGGCTACACACAGGGGCCCCATGCAGCATACAAGGACCCCAGGCAGTGCACGGGGCCCCAGGGAGTGCACGGGGCCCCAGGGAGTGCACGGGGCCCCAGGCAGTGCACGGGGCCCCAGACAGCACAAAGTGGCCCCAGGCAGCACAAAGTGGCCCCAGGCAACATACAGGGGCCCCAGGCAACATACAGGGGCCCCAGGCTACACACAGGGTCCCAGGCTACATACAGGGGCCCCATGCAGCATACAAGGGCCCCAGGCAGTATAAAGGGGTCCCAGGCAGCGCATGGGGGCCAGAGGCAGCACACAGGGGCCCCAGGCAGCACAAAGTGGCCCCAGGTGGCCCACTGCCTGGGGCCCCTGTATATTGCCTGTGGCCACTTTGTGCTGCCTGGGGCCCCTGGTACTGCCTGGGGCCCCTGTATGTTGCCTGGGGCCACTTTGTGCTGCCTGGGGCCACTTTGTGCTGCCTGGGGCCTGTGCACTGCCTGGGCCCCGTGCACTGCCTGGGGCCCCTTGCACTCCCTGGGGCCCCGTGCACTCCCTGGGGCCCCGTGCACTGCCTGGGGTCCTTGTATGCTGCATGGGGCCCCTGTGTGTAGCCTGGGATCCTGTGTGTAGCTTGTGGCCCCTAGTACTGCCTGGGGCCCCTGTGTGCTGCTTGGGGCCACTTTGTGCTGCCTGGGGCCCTGTGCACTGCCTGGGGCCCTAGCACTGCCTGGGGCCCCTGTATGTTGCGTAGGGCCACTTTCTGCTGCCTGGGGCCACTTTGTGCTGCCTCGGGCCCCCATGTGTTGCTTGGAGCCCTGATCTACAGTTGCTGTGGTATACGGAGGGGTATAATCTGGCCTAGGCCACTTTAACCCCGAGTATATTCTGGTCGGGGGGGTTAGTCTGGCCTCTTACACCGGGGCACAGCCGAGTAGAACCTCATACAATCCCAGCAGCTCCTGCTGCTGTCCTGACACACTCCACCCCGTCCCCACAGCCCAGGGCAGCACATATCATCTCCTATTCACCCGCACACCTGGGCGTCAGTGATTTCAATCAGCACTTAGCTCCAGTAGCAGCTCACCCTGTGTGTGCTGCTACTGAGCAGAAGATACAATCTCCCATATGCTGTGTCTCAGTCAGGGGACACATCGAGGTCGCATCACCACAGCATGATAGGTGTAAAGCAGGCGGGAGATTCCAAATGGAGGAGGCGGCGATGAAGAAAGAATAACGCCGCCCAGTGGGGCGTGTGCTGCTGTATCGAGGAGGGGCTGAATGGAGCCTGGCGCCGCCTTCTCAGTCCCCAGCCTCAGGGACTTCTGTAAGTTATAAGTTATTTTTCTGCAGTTTTATAGTGCGGATTTAGCTCAGAGAGGGATAGATAGGGAGCAGCTAGGAAGGTGCAGGGACAGGTAGTGATAGTGTAGGGGCTTAGATCCAGGTGACAGGTTCCCTTTAAAGAAAATTAGAAAGTCATCATTGTAAATGATAACGAAAACCCCTTAAACATCTTTACAAATGTTATTGACCAAAGCATGAAACACTGCATGGGCATTGGAAAGACCAAATTACATTATCTGATAGTCAATGAACTTCCGGTGTGTTGAAGGCCGTCTACCACTGATCCCTGACTTGATTCAGACAAGTTTATAGGCCCCCTTAAGATCTGGTTTAGTAAAGATCTTGGCCCCAATGAGTTAATTAAACAAGTCAGGGATAAGAGGAAGGGGATACTGATTCCTTATAGTAATGTTATGGAGGTCCCAGTAATCAATGCATGACCTTAAACCTCCATGTTTTTTAGCCACAAAAAAGAAACCAGCACCCACAGGGGTTTAAAAAGGACAGATGAAACCTTTAGTCACATTTCTTTGATATACAGTTGTGCTTAAAATGTTTTCCTACTCCGGCAGATTTTTTTGCTTTCTTGGGATTTTTTCAGAGAATATGAATAAAAACACAAAAACTTTTTTCCACTCATGGATTGTAGTTGGGTGAAGTCACTACTGTGTTTTCTCTTTTTAAATCATAATTACAACCAAAAAATCCAAATAACCCTGATCAAAAGTTCACATACTCCAGTTCTTAATACCTTGTATTGCCCCCTTAATATCAATCACAGCTTGAAGTCTTTTCTGGTAGTTGTGGATAAGGCTCTTTATTTTCTCACATGGTAAAGCTGCCCATTCTTCTTGGCAAAAAGCCTCAAGTTCCTGTAAATTCCTGGACTTTCTTGCATGAACTGCATGTTTGAGTTCTCCCCAGATCAAGAACCTCCTTAGAAGCATAGACACACTAACCTCTAACACCCAACTGAACTGAAATAATCAGCAACACACACAGGAAATGGCTGGTTTTAAATCTGCCTCCTAGTGGTCAGCTGACATCGCTGAGGTGACACCCAATCTCCACCCTCAGTCCAGTCCACAGAGACAATGGAAGAGGAGAGGAAAGATAAGTGGAGGGAACCTCTCACCACTTGACTGCCCCAGCCGACACGGCATTCCATATCAGCTGGCAATAGAGCTGGGGCGTCTAAACACAATCACTTGAAGCATCAGTGACCTGCCTCCGAGAAATACCAGTAGTAGATCTTCTGGAACATAATAACCAGTCAGAGCGAGCACCAATACAAACTCTGCCATAACTATGTTACAACAATGTGTAAGTAATATTGCACCCATAAAAAAATCTAAGGGCACATTTTGTACCCCATGTAATGTTCCATTGGATGCCATTTTATAAATTTTTCTCTCCTTGAAAATTGCATTTAAGGAAGGCTATTGTTAAATTTTAAAGGTGGTTATAGTATGATTTATGCTCTTAGGGATCATTTTATTTTACACAGTTTAACCTCTAATTCCCAAGATAATTTTTCACTAGGATCATATTATCACACAGTTAACTGACCTATTTTCTAGGAATGTGTGAGTTAATTGCACTAAACTATGAATGATAGTATGTACATATAGTATTCTATCTTAATAGGCACTGTGGCATAGAGACGTATGCCAGGTTTAAATTTTAATTTATTGTGGTATGGTTAATAATTAATGCAACTCTCCTGAGAAGCATTCTCTTGAGGCGATAGATAAAATTGGTTATTTGAGAAAACAATCCTGAACAATGGTTTATTTGATAAGTATTACTTCTGTTGATCAATAAATAATTTACTGAAACCGAATGCCTTTCATTTCCATGGTCAATTGTCTTCTTTTCTGGATACAAAACACATTTACTTTCTTCGAAATTGCTGTGTTTTGGTTGGGTAGTAAAGGAGTCATGAGGCCAACTATATGTGAACGATTTAGTTTACACTATAAAACAATTACGTAAAATTTTCATGGCCACATTCAGAGTTACAAATTAGACACTCTCAGACATTTCAGAGTCTGTGTAAATCCTTGTATACTAAAGTCAACCAGTTGAATAATTCTCTCTACACTGCGTGACTGGAAGAAAGACCACAAGAGATTACTGCAAAATGCTAAACGCTAAAACTAGGGATGGGCGAATCTACTCGCTAGGACTCGTTACTCGGCGAGTAGTAAGGGACTCGCAGGACTCGGTACTCTGCGAGTTTCTCAGTGATTACTCGCACGAGTCCAATGCAAATCAATATCAATCCTAGTTTTGTCAGAAACGCTGACAAAACTAGGATTGCCATTGTTTGCATTAGACTCGGCTACTGTGCCAGTGATAGCAGGGAAACTCGCAAATAACTGCTGTTACATTGCGAGCCGAGTCCAGCTGTCTTCTCTGTGCAGCTCCAGGGTCCTAGAGCCCGCCTGCTCACAGACATGATGTAGCAGTGCTGAGATTGTTCTCAGTCTGCTCATTCCCTGTGCATAGACATCTATCTATGCACAGGGGATGTAGCAGAGAGGACATCATGTTTTGGACTACGTCGGACGGAAGAGGATTTTTTTAATTAAAGATGGAGTCCCTAATGGCTTTTTTTTTTATTTCAAATAAAAATTTTTCTCTGTGTTGTGTTTTTTTAACCCTTTATTGGAGATTCTTAGTGGCTGGGTCAAACGTGGCCTGACATTAAGAATCTCGGGCTTAATACCAGCTTGTATAACAAAGCTGGTATTAACCCCTTTATTATCCAGCATGCTACCGCCACCAGGGCCGCTGGAAGAGCGGGGTTCAGCGCCAGAGGATGGCGCTTCAATGAACGCGCCATCTTCTGGGGCGGCTGCGGGCTGCAATTTGCAGCGAGGGGTGCCCAGAAAGCTTGGGCATCCCTGCGCTGCGGATTCCAGCCCCCAGCTACTTAGCTGTACCTGGCTAGACATAGAAATTGCGCGGAGCCCCACGCATTTTTTTTTTATTATTTCATGAATTTCAGAGTCAGAGTCTCAGAGTCAGAGTCAGAATCTCAGAATTTCATGAAATAATTTAAAAAAAATGCGTGGGGCTCCGTGCAATTTTTATGTCTAGCCAGGTACAGCTAAGCAGCTGGGGGCTGGAATCCGCAGCGCAGGGATGCCAAGCTTTCTGGGCACCCCCCGCTGCAAATTGCAGCCCGCAGCCGCCCCAGAAGATGGAGCGTTCATTGAAGCGCCATCCTCTGGCGCTGAACCCCGCTCTTCCAGCGGCCCTGGTAGCGGTGGCACGCTGGGTAATAAAGAGGTTAGGGCCAGCTTTGTATTATCAGCTGGCCCTAAGCCCGAAATTTATGGCGGTCACGCCAATATTAGACATGACCGCCATTAATTTCTATTAAATTGTTTTAAAAAAAACACAACACAAAGAAAATTTTTTATTAGAAATAAAAAAAAAAAGCCATTAGGGACTCCATCTTTAATTAAAAAAATCCTCTTCTGTCCGACGCAGTCCAAAACGCGATGTCCTCTCTGCTACATCCCTGTGCATAGATATAGATGTCTATGCACAGGGAATGAGCAGACTGAGAACAATCTCAGCTCTGCTACATCATCTCTGTGCACAGACCTTCATGTCTGTACACAGGGAATGAGCAGACTGAGAACAATCTCAGCTCTGCTACATCAGGCAGCAGGCAGGCTCTAGGACCCTGGAGC
The DNA here is from genome assembly GCA_033576535.1 of Allobates femoralis. Lineage (NCBI taxonomy): Eukaryota > Metazoa > Chordata > Amphibia > Anura > Aromobatidae > Allobates > Allobates femoralis. Next base: position 286,904,004 of record JARQOC010000005.1, read on the forward strand.
TGGCAGCCAGCACTCTGAGCAGACAGGACTCTTATCTGTGCGAGTTTCCCAGCGATTACTTACAAAGTAAACGAGTCCAATGCAAATAAATGACAAAACTAGGATTGCTTCAGGCTGAAGCTTCCGAGACACATCTACGATTTGTAAATCTCACACTACTCGCTATTACTCGCTTCCCCATTCATTAACATTGGACTCGCTAGACTCGCAACGAGTAGCGAGTCCTGTGCTCGGACTCGCTAGAGTCAAGCGATTCCGAGTAATTTAGGATTCGCCCATCACTAGCTAAAACTAAATTACATTTTTTATATTATAACATTATAGGTTTTATTTAAAGAGGATCTTTCACTCCCCCATGGATTAGAATCTAAATCCAGCACTGAATGTAACATGTCTGCTGCATTCAGGCAAGGGGTCCCCCATGGCTCTGTGGGGCTGCTACTCCGATATATAGGCTTATAAAAACTTAGTCATTTTCCATGGAGGCGGGCCCTTGTCCTTGAGGCAGCTCATCCACAAGGGCATTTCCCACCCCCTGCACCATTGTGCCGCCCATGTCCTTGCCGCCTCCGCTCGTGCAATTCTGAAATCCTGTTGAGTTGCAGTTGAGTTGCATGCCCCGCCTCCCACTATGACGTCCCACTCATCTCCCCGCCCTGCTCAGTGTTGTGCTATGGAGGCGGGGCATGCACCTCAACCTCACTCTGCGCTTGTGTCACCCACACAAGGACGCGCAGAGTGAGGATTTCAAAATGACACGAGCAGAGGCGGCGAGGATATGGGCAGCACAGAAATGCAGGGGCCCCATGGACGAGCTGCCTCAAGGACAAGGGCTCCATGGAAAATGACTGTAAGTTTTTATAAGCCTATATATCGGGGTAGCAGCCCACACGAGCCATGGTGGACCCATTGCCTGAATGCAGCAGACATGCTGCATTCAGTGCTGGGCTTAGATTCTAATCCATGGGGGGGTGACAGGTCCTCTTTAATATAGTGAAATCCACAGCACACAAATAGATCATAAGTAGGGATGAGCGAGTACTGCAATAATCGGACTATACTCGCAATGAGTAGGTCCCGGTACTCTTTGCGAGTATAGCGAGTCCAATGGCAGTGAATGGGCCGGGCGAGTACTTTCGCAGTGTATCTATATACACACTGCGAAAGTGCACTAAAAGTGAAAAAAAGTTGTTAAAAAATTAAAAAATATGATACTCACCTATCCGACGCCTGCACCAGGACCAGCAAAGAAGACATCCGATCAATGACAAACACCTGTGAGTCTGACAGCCAATCAGATGGCCAGACGTCACAAACCACCTGATCGCTACCAGCCACCTGATTGGCCTGATTTCCTTGTCTTGAACGTGCATCTATGACCTGGCAATGTGGCCAATTAGGTGGCTGGTAGCGATCACATGGTTTGTGACGTCTGGCCATCTGATTGGCTAGATCGCTACCAGCCATCTGATTGGCTGTCATACTCACCTGTCCTTGTCGTTGATTGGATGTCTTCTTTGCCAGGCCCGGTGCTGGTGTCGGATAGGTGAGTATGATATTTTTTTATTTTTTAACAACTTTTATTCACTTTTAGTGCACTTTCGCAGTGTATATATAGATACACTGCGAAAGTTAAAGGACTACTCGCTACTCCCGAGTAATCACAAGAAACTCGGGGAGTAGCGAGTAGCCCGAATATCGTTACTATTCAGCGACTACCGAATAGTAATGATTATACTCGCTCATCCCTAATAATAAGTCATTTGATTATTGATGTTTAAACTAGTGGGATTGAGGCGATCGACAGGGTAGGGGTACTCGGGTACCGGGGCTGATGGCGGCTTTGATGGGGAATCACGGCTGGTCGGTCCCCGGTCCCGTGCCCTAGACCCTCAATGATGGGGAATGGTGGGGGAATTAGGGGATTGTTAACGTGATGCCACCTATGGTACCTGATAATGGGTATACCAGCACTGCAGCCGGCCGCTGAGGTGATGGTGGCTGCAGCAGAATGTGGTACAGCTCCCCACAGGTGGAGTTTTACCTCAGGGCAGCGGGGAAGGATGAGGGGAGTAGTAGTTGCGTCTTTGCAGACAAGGCGGGGAATTGCGGCGGTTAGACAGGAACACAGACACGAAGAAATTGTTGTTTCGGTACCTTTTACTGGTCACAAGGTAACAGGTACAGTCCAGAGTAATAACCAGTTCCCCAGTGCAACATGGGACTTCCACTTTAGAAATTATGAGGCCTCCTCTGTCTTTGTGCTCTGTGGGGTGGGGTAAGTCCTTCCTGAGCCTGAACCCACCGCATCTTCTCCCTCTCTGGGCTTTATCCTAAACTGGCAATGAGGTCCTTCTGCGGGGTCCCTGTTCCTCCTATGGCCCCTGGTCCTATACTTGGTCAGTTTAGCATCTCTTACTTTGTTCTCCTCAGGGCTGAACTCCTCCTGAGTCTTCTGGGCTTTTGCTGTAGCACTAAATGCTGGCAGCGTCGGACTCCAGTGTCTGGGTGTACTAAAGGGCTGTAGTAACCGGTTCCCTTTTCTTAGTTCCCTTCTTTCTCCATTTGCCTCCGACCCTTTCTCTAGGGTGCGACACAGCGGTCAGTGGTCCCTGGTCCTGGGCCTGGATCTCTCCCAGTGACCAGCTCCTCCGTCTTCTCTCTCTTCCCTCTCACACTGCAGACTCTAGACTGACTTCTGGGACTGACTAACTCCTCCCCTCAGGCCTGGATGTTCTTAAAGGGGAACTGACTTAAGGCAGCCAGTAGAGCTCCCCCTTCAGGTCTGGAGTGGAAGATGTGGTGTGCTGTGCTAACCAAGGTGTAATTCCCTCTTTGCACCGGTGGATCCTGTGGCAATCCCCCGCAGAGGTGCCACATAATATTTTACATTGACCAAAAGATAAATGACACGCAAGTGTTTTCAAGGATATCAACTGGAAAGACTGTCAGTGGCAAGAAGTTAAATAATGTGCTATGCAATGATAATAAGTGACAGGGGCGGACCTACCCCATGTGCAGCCGGTTCATTGAACTAGGGCCCCGGACATGGAGAGGGCCCCTGCAGGTTGTGAATTTATGAGGGTGATCTGGCATGTTGTTCAGAGCTTCAGGCTCCAGGGTCCCCGTGGCCAGATCGCCCTAATTAATTCACGACCTGCAGGGGCCCACTCCACCTCCGGGGCTCCGGCGGCCAGATCGCCCTCTTTACACTGATTTTTGTAGTCTCTGTGCAGGGGCCCGGGCAGGAAGTGTTCTCGCAGTGCTGCGGAACACAGGAGTCTGTCTCCTGCTTCCTGCCGTGCACTGATCACTGTGACACAGGCATGTGCCTGTGTTATTTTGAAAGACCCGGCAGGAGAGAAGAAGAGCTGCTCCGCGGGAGTGAAAGGTGAATAACTTTTTTTTTTTTCCCCTTCCATCAATAGGCTGGGGACAATATGGAGAAGCAAGGGGAGTATGAAAAAGATAGACAAAGCCCCCCACTGCTGTATACCCACCAAACTCCAGTCCTGTGACCCCCTCACTGCAGTATGCCCCCCAAACCCCAGTGCTGTATATCCCCACTGCTGTATACCCCTCCAAACCCCAGTGCTGTGACCCCCCACTGTTGTATACCCCCCAAACACCAGTGCTGTGACCCCCCACTGCTGTATGCCCCCAAACCCCAGTGCTGTATACCCCCCCAAATCCCAGTGCGGTAACCCCCATTGCTGTATACTCCCCAAACCACAGCACTGTATACCTCCCCAAACCCCGGTGCTGTATACCCCCACTGCTGTATACCCCTCAAACCCCAGTGCTGTATACCGCCACTGCTGTATATCCCCCAAACCCCAGTGCTGTGACCCCCCACTGCTGTATACACCCAAAACCCCAGTGCTGTATACCCCCACTGCTGTATATCCCTCAAACCCCAGTGCTGTGATCCCCCACTGCTGTATAATCCCCAAACCCCAGTGCTGTATACCACCACTGCTGTATACCCCAAAACCCCAGTGCTGTATACCCCCACAAACCCAAGTGCTGTATACGCCCACTGCTATATACCCCCCAAACCCTAGTGCTATGACCCCCTCAGTGCTGTATACCCTCAGTGCTGAATACCCCAAACGTGCTGTATACCCCCAAACGTATATCCCCACTGCTGCATACCCCCAAACATGCTGTATACCCCCAAACGTGCTGTATACCCCAAAAGCTCTATACCCCCAAACATGCTGTATACCCTCAAACGTGCTGTATACCCCCAAATGTTCTGCATACTCCCCAAATGTGCTATATACCCCCACCGCTGTATACCCTCAAACGTGCTGTATACAACCACAACCACTGCTGAATACCCCCCAAATGTGCCGTATACCCCAAAACTCCACTGCCTGTATGTGTGTGTATCTGTTAATGTATGTGCGTGACTGCGTGTGCATGGAGCCCACTACTGACACTCTGTTGCACAGGGCCCACAAAAACCTAGAGTGAATGGGGAAGGGGGGATGTTTACCCTACATATGAATTTAAAATGAATTGAAAGGTGGGGGATGATTATATGTTCTCCATACCTTCCTCCCTGCAATTCATTATATGGCCCTGATAGCGTCCCCTCACGCCACAATTCACTGTTGGGTTCTGATAGCGTCCCCCCACCCAACAATTCATCATATGACCCTGATAGTGCCCCCGCCCGACAATTCATCATATGGCCCTAATAGCGCTCCCCCCAATTCATTATATGGCCCTGATAGCGTCTCCCCACCCCACAGTTCATTATATTGCCCTGATAGTGTCTCCCCACCCCACATTTCATTATATGGCCCTAAAAGTGTGGCGCCTGCTCTGTAGGTAGCGACAGCCTTACTACTGCACAGCTGGGTTTCACAGTAGGTACCTACTACATGCAACACTTCAGCCGCAACAGTAGGGGAGCTAGACTCACTGACTTTAGGTGAGATCCCCTATAAATACTGCTGCTGGGGAAGGACTTAGTTAGAGTGTGCAGACGCTAGGAGAGCTGTGAAGACGTCCTGGTGCTCGGTGCCTCGGTTAGGCCCGAACCAGTGACCCGGAGTGGCCCTTCTGCGTTCAGCCAAGCCTAGGAGTGGGGACAGAAGGCACAGAGCTTAACCAAGGGAGCAGAGAACCTAGGGGAAGTTTGCCCAAGACCTACAGGACTTCAGGGATCCGCACCTGCAGGATAACTCTAGGACTGCAGAGTACCCCGGCACACCGTGGGACTTTACCAGTTCACCATCAAGTACCGGGCTGGGCACCAGAATGGAAACGTGGATTCCTTGTCCAGAATGCCTCACTTGTCAGACGTGGATGAAGATGAGCTAGAAGAAGTTGAGTTACCTGCATTCTATCAATTAAGAGTAACTCAGTGTCGGCAGACCCATAAAGACCCTTCTGTGAGAATGGTGAACCCGTTGCCACACTTTAGTTGGAAGGAAGTACAAGACAATGACCCGGCTTGATAAAGAGGCTGATAACCCAGGAGTCAGCGAAGCTGCCAGAAAATCCTCAACCAGAAGCCAAACATTTGTGGACCGAGAGGAGCAAGCTGTTCATTTACCAGGAGAAGCTCTGCAGAAGACACATCAACCCGAGGAACCATGAGATGGTCTGGCAAATCATCGTACCAAAGTCAGAAGTGCAGATGGTGTTGAACGCCTACCTCAACCAGACTGGTCATTTTGGGTGGAAAAAGCTGGAAATGCTACTGAAAGATAGTTTTTTTGGGTCGGCATGCGTGGATCCATTGAGAGGTGGTGTAAGAATTGTGGACCCTGCAACCTTAGAAGAAAAGACTTACAGAGCCAGAAAGCACCGCTCTAGCCCATAGTGACGAAGCAGCCTCTGGAAATAGTAGCCCTGGACCACGTAAAACTGACTCCAAGTAGATCTGGCTACACATACGCATTGACCATGGTAGACCATTACTCGAGGTTTCTGATGGTTGCCCCCATGAAAGACTTGACAGCTGCCACCACTGCCAGAACATTCCAAAATATATTCTGCAGACCATTAGGTTATCCAGAGCAGATTTTCACAGACCACGCTTCAGCTTTTGAAGCAGAGATCTTCCTAGAGTTCTGCCACATGTATGGGTGCAAGACGATAAGGACTACCCCATATCATCCTCAAACCAACGGATTATGTGAGAAAATGAATAATATCATCATTGACATGTTGAAGATCCTACCCTTGGAAGAAAGGAACCAATGGCCGGAGAAACGACCAGACTTGGTTGACATGTACAACCACATTCCAGTAAGTTCTACAAACTGTACACCAGCTTACCTGATGAGAGCCTATACAGGAAAGTTACTCGTAGACTTAGAACTCGGAGTAGTTGATCCCAAAGCAGATGACTCAATACCCAATTGGAATGAAAACTGCCTCGAACAATACAAAATGGTTCAAGCCTGTGTTGAAGACAACCTGGAGAAAGCCTGTGAAAAACAAGAAAGGGACGATAACAAACATGCTCCAGCAGAACCTATTTTACCAGGAAGTATTGTTTTAAAGAGGAAAAGAACACAACACAAATTGAGTGATCAGTGGGAACGAGAACCCTATGTCCTGCTAGATTTGACAATGTGTGTCTTATCAGTAAGAATGGAGGAAAAAACACTCAGACTGTGTCAAGAAACCGTATCAAGAAGTGTCCAATTGAATCGGAAAGCCAGAATACCCCAACATCACCAAAAGAACAATCAGAACCTGAAAAAGAACCCAGTCCATGTGGAAACTTAAAGGAGAAGGTAGTCTCAACAATCCTAGGAGATTTCCCAGAAGATTGGCTTCTGCAGGATGGAGCCATCTTAGTGCCTTTACTGAATTTCTACCCAGGGGCTGACTGGCGTCGCACACCCTGGGTGGCAAAGGTTTTCCGGCAGCCCTTGGGTGAGGACCGGGGGTGGGGGGGGGGTGCTGTCGGAAATATTTAGCGTCCCGTCTCAGTCCCACCAACCCTTAACCCTTAGGTGAGGGCCGGGGGGGGAAAGGGGGGAGTGCTGTCGGAAATTCTCGGCGGCCCATCTCAGTCCCTCTGGCCAGGCCAGGCCCATATTTGGAGTTCCTGCCGCTCTAGGCACTGTCAGAGGTGCGCCCCCCCATCGCGCCACGCCCCCTGCAGACAGAGGAGCAGCTAAAAGGAGCCTAGAGGTTCCCATTATGGTTGGAGTGGTGGACGGTTGCTAGATTACCGCCACCATGTCACAACAAGGTTGTGACATCAGCAAGGAGGTGCCAGTCATGTTTTGGGTCGTAATCATGTGGAGAGAGCTAGTTTGCCCTATAGGGTCCATGAAGGCGTGAAAAGGACCACGGCAAAGTATATATACTTTAAGGGTAAGTGCGCACTGGCCGGGTTATGGCCGTTTTATCAGCGGAAACCGCCGGTCGGTTTTCATTAGTTTTATGTAAATTTATGTTAATCCAAACCGGCGTTTGGATTAACATTAAAACCAATGAAAACCGACCCCCGCTGTGCACACACCGGCGGTTTACACAGGCTCATCTGTTGCTAAACCGCAGGTTTCCCATCGGTTTAGCAAAGAATGAGCATGTTCTATAAACCGCCGGTTCTTCAGCGGCTGCAAGCAGAATCATGTGCTGCTTCCAGCCGCTGCAGAACCGCCGGCGAGAACACGCTGTGCAACCGCCCGGCTCCCGCCCGTCACCCGCCCGGCTCCTGCCGCATATACCCGCCAGGAAGCCGGTGGACGGCTCCGGAGCTTCCTGGCGGGTCCGCCCAGCTGCCGCCGACAAACCCGCCGGTAAGTGTGCACTTACCCTTAGACTGACCACTTTTTTTCTTCGTACAAAATCATCCCCATGCATGACAATGCACCATCTCTTGGTACAGAGCATACCCCTGAGTAATTGGCTGCTATGGACATAAAAGTAGAGAAAACCATGGTGTGGCTGCCAGTCTCCCCTGATCTCAGCCCTTTTGAGAAACTTGGAAGTACCTTTAAGCAAAAAAAATCTAAGATGCTGCAAGACATTAACCGTCAAACCAGCAGCTCTGGGAGTCAATTATGACATCCTGCAAACAAATGCAATCTTAAAACATCCAAAACCTGACAAGTTCAATAAATGCAATATTTGTGAAGGTGATATCAAAGAAATACGATATACAATATGAGACATACTGGTAGGATGTTTTCATTGTGAGCCCCAATGTTGACAGTGTTGATGATGTATGTAAAGTGCTGTGGAGTTCATAGTGTAATGTAAATGTAAAAAAATATTTCTTCATATGTCGTCACAATACCGGGATCTGAGGATCTTCTATTTCGAGGTCAGGGGCTCTCTGATGCCATGTCGCTGCCTGTCTCGCTGTATTCCTCTTTTGACACTGCAGTGTGGTGGACAAGAGGGCATTAACTGGTTAATAACAAGAAGTATGGTGTGTACTAACTGAGACATACACTCTCCCCATACCATGTCCAGCAGACATTGTGGGATTACTATATGGATTTTATTATTAGGGCACGGACACACTGGCGTAAAGCTCGGATGAGTGCAATGTGTGATTTTTATCACAGTGCAGTCAGTTAATCAACGTCTGAAACACATTGACGAGTGTCGGACGCTTTTTTCTCATCCAGATTCTGGATGGGAAAAAAGTCACAACATGCTGCGACAGTATGCGATTCATGCGCGAGACTCACCAATGCAAGTCTATGAGTTCGACAAAATCATGGACCGCACACGGACCATCCGAGAGGCATCTGTTTTTTTTCACTGATACATTATCATTCTTCAACTGAGACAACTGTAAAATGCTCCTGTAAATTATTCTACACTAATAGCTGCTGAGAAACAAAACAGATTGCACATGGATGTGATCTAAGAAAACTGTCGGACACTCGCACAGCATTTGGATGTCCCAGTGGCCAGCTACACAGACAGCCCGCCACAGCCACACACAGAGCCACAACCACACAAAAACAGTCAGCCACATAAACAGCCAGCCATATAGACAGCTACACAGACGCAGAGAGCCACACAGAGAGACACAGCCACATAGACAGCCACACACATAGCCACAGCCAGCCACACACAGAGCCACAGCCAGCAACATAGACAGCCATAGCCAGCCACACACAAGCACACACAGACACAGCCAGCCAAACACAGACACAGCCAGCTACACACACAATATCAGCCACACACACAATCAGCCACACACATAGCCAGCCACACAAACACAGCCAGCCACACACAGCCAAAGCCAGCCAGCCACACATACAGCCAAACACATACAGCCAGCCACATAGACAGCCACACACACAGCCAAAGCCAGCCACAACAGGCGCAGCTACCCACACACATAGACACAGCCAGCCACACACACAGCGAGCAATATAGACAGCCATAGCCAGCCACACACACACATACAGCCAACCACACAGCCAGCCACACACACAGTCAGCCACACACAGCCAAGCAGCCCCAGCCATGCAGCCACAGCCAACCCCAGCCAGCCACAACCACGCAGCCCCAGCCAGGCACAGACATAGTTAGGCACACACAGCCAGCCACAGCCACATAAAGACACAGTCAGACACACAGACAGCCACATGCAGCCACGCAGCCTTAGCCACACATAGACACAGTCAGCCACACAAGACACATTTTGCCACACACAGCCAGCCACGCAGCCTCAGCCACACAGACACAGTCAGCCACAGACAGCCCCAGCAACACAGACACATAGTCAGCCACAGCCACGCAGCCCCAGCCACACACAACCAGCCACAAAGCCCCAGCCACACACAGCCAGCCACATACAGCCAGCCACAAAGCCCCAGCCACACACAACCAGCCACACAAAGCCCCAGCCACACACAGCCAGCCACATACAGCCAGCCACAAAGCCCCAGCCACACACAACCAGCCACACAAAGCCCCAGCCACATACAACCAGCCACAAAACCCCAGCCACATACAGACAGTCAGCCACACAGACACAGCCCCAGCCACACACAGACACATAGACAGAAAGACACACACACACACACACACTACCCACCACCACCAGCTGCTGCAGCTCATCATGATCTGAGCAGACAGAGCTGCACAATCAAATTTGGAACAGTATGGCAGCCATCACTGTCTGCGCTCCGCTCTGGAGGGACTGGGTGGGTTCACACAAGGTTCTTCACTGCCTGTGTGCTGACGTAGCACGCAGGCTACACATACCCACCGCTCTGAATCCTCCCTCCTCCCTGTCTTTGCTGGGCTGGGCTGGCCTGGCTGGCGCAGTGGCGCAGGCGCCCTCTCATCCAATCCCTGCATCCCGCAGGCCAGCCGGGTGCCATGACAACGCACCCGCTGCTGCCAGAAGCCCGGACCGGCCCCGCGATGGCGCAGCCTGCTGAGAGAGCTGAGAGCTCTGCTCAGAGGTGAGTGCGGCTGCAGCGGTTGCCAGGACGACACAGCCCTTGCTGCGATTTGAAGCCCGGGCGGTCCCACTGCGGCCGCACTGCGCTGACAGCCGGCCGCTCAGTCAGATCCTTTCGCTATTCCGGGCGGCTGCCAGCAGTACCGGGCGGCCCTAAACTGTCACTACACCGGCGGCCCGGAGGGCAGTTGCCCCCCAGGAACCCGGCCCAGTCCGCCCCTGTTTCTACCAGCCCCAAGAAGTGGTACAAAAAGGAATCAGGAAGAAATACCCATTGCTAGAGAATCTGAGTATGCTGCAATCGGTACACCTGCTAGCCCTGTAGTGAGACTAAGGCAGACGCTTACCTGACATACCTGCACCATACCCATCACTAGAAACCTCACCTGAGACAGAGATACCTGTAGTGTGCAAGTCACAGCGGAGCACACAAGGTCAACCCCCGTCTAGGTATGGAGAGTGGGCACAGTAAAAAGGTCAGAGGTAGAATAAACGGCAGCAGTAACATGTAAATAGCAGTGTACATAGTAGTGTATAGAAGGGTGAAGGAACTGGGCCTTGTCCAACGCACATTAAGTTAGGAACAGAAAGTGCCTGGAGTGGGGAAGTACCAGGTCTTCTAAGCCAAGACACCCATAGGGAAATGTGTTTATTGAAAATGTGTTTATTGACTTTTGAAAGACATTTCCCTTTTTCCTACCTGGAGTGTACAGAGACTTTACTGTATAGACTTTTGTGAACTGAACCTTTCTCTTTGAACTTTTCTCCAGATTACAATTAAAAGGACCATGGTCACAGGACTGGTGTGACTTCTCTTTTTCAAAGCCTGCGGTGAATGGACTAGCACCGTATGGACTTACCTGTTTTCATTGCTGCCATCTTTTTAGTGGTTTTTGTAAATTTTTATATTTTGAGGCTTTGTAAATATGTTACATGTTATTATTGTTGATTATTGTTACCCCTTTTGCTTGAAAACAAAAATGCTCAGTCCAGGAGTACTGATGTTAACTAGGGGGGTGTGTGGCACCCTGCTCACGCAGGTAGTCACAGCCTTCCCTACTGCACAGCTGGGTTTCCACAGCAGGTACCTACTACTGCAACACTTTCCACCCCGGCACAGTAGGGGGAGCTGGACTCACTGACTTTAGGTGAGGTCCCCTATAAATACTGCTGCTGGGGGAGGAGTTAGTTAGAGTGCGCAGACACTAGGAGAGCTGCAAAGACGTCCTGAAGATCGGTGCCATGGTTAGGCCCGTGCCAGTGACCCAGAGTGGCCCTTCTGCCGTTGAGCCAAGCCTAGGAGTGGGGACATAAGGCACGGAGCTTAGCCAAGGGAGTAGAAGAACTAGTGGAAGTTTACCCAAGATGTACCGGACTTCGGAGATCCGCACCTGCAGGAACACTTTAGGACTACAGAAAACCCCGGCACACCGTGGAGACTTCAGTCACCTGGTCCCCTGCATACCCAGCAAGAGGGAGCCTGACACCATAGTGTGGAATCACACAGCAGTGATCAGAGAGGGTAACCTGTGGACCGTGCAAGAGGGAGAGAGAGAGAAGGCCAGACGTGTTGCATACAGACAGGGCTTCAGTGACAGCAGGGAACCTGAGGAGGTCTTATACCCACTTGCTGTGGAGACTCATTGTGCACCTGTTAGTAGCGAAATCCAAGCACTCATCGAGTCATGAATGGTTGCTTGGCAAGTGATTTATTGAAGACATACATAGGGTGAATGGTGACAGCAAACATTTCGGTCCCCTATCGGACATTATCAACACGTCACTATGAAGTAAAACAAAAAGGAGTAAAGTGAGGATATTTACAGTGAACAAGTGAAGTATATACATCTGTCTATATATATACATTATTTATAAGATTAACACTCAGTCCCTTGTAGCAGCCGTGATGGGCAGGAGATTGTCTAGTCCCTTTATGAATTATAGTTATTATTTCATAAGGCACAGTATAGAACCAAGAGAGAGAGAGAAAGGAAGATATCAAAAAATGAATGGCAAGGGGAAGGTAATATCGAGTGGCTCAATGATTTACCTGTGATTCTTTGGTGAGGAGGTAAGGCTGGTTAGGATGGAGCACTGGGTAGGTGTGATGGTATACACTGAGAACTTGTTGATCTATGAAAGAAGGGTATCATGTGAGGGAGGGATAGTTTTGATGTGTGTTATCTGTAAACTGTCACCGTCTATTGATTGTACCTTCTGAACTGGTGGTTCAGTTGTGTGGAGTTGTATCCTCTCTGATGTCGGTTTCAGCTTGCTACAATATAGCCTGTGAATTTGTACATATGCTTAGTTAGGTCATGTGCGGGCTATGTGTTATCGTAACCAGGTCTGTTATTACCTTCTGTGCTGTCCGTGTGTCTCCACACTTATGTGTGCTGTCCTGCTTTTGCAGAGTCCTGGTCCCAGTATATACTGTTGCTGCCTATGGCTATATGTACATATTTAACACCTCTTATATCTACATGTGTACCCCCTTAAGCCTATGTGTCCCATCAGTACCGTATTGTAATAGTAGGAGCTTTCAGCCTGTCCCCCTCAGTATGTGGTACTATGATGTCACTGGGCTTTCTGTTGGTAGACACCTTTCGGCTGTATGGTAAAGTAAAAAACAGTCTCTTAATGTCAGAAGAGAGTAGGTACATAGCTTTTTGGTGTTGCAGTATGGCGCAGGTCGGGTCCGCTCACCGGTGGGGAGAGTGAATGCCAGCACGGTCCGTGCTTTGACAGAGACTGGGGATCTGTAAGGGCTTCCGCCTTTTGTCTCATGTTCCGCCCGCCGAGAGGCCGGAAATGAACTCTAGAGTTCGCGCCTGCGCAGTAGCGCTTCACTCGCGGACCGGAAGTGCCTTTGTTTTTGTTGTACAGCGTTGTCATGGTGGCAGGCAGCACTGTGCAAGGCACATAATAGATTAAGTATGTTGCGGTCCGGTTTGTGGAGCACTATGTATTGTATATACATGTTAAGTACAGGGTTTTTGGAACTATATCATAATAAATGCTTAGACTAGGATAGAAGTGATGAATCAGATGTTGTGATGTGTGTGTATTCTGCTGGTTTGCGATCTAGATCCTATGATCAGTGATGTGGTGATATAAGGAAAAACATAGAGCAACAAGAGTTATCATCATATATTGTACATGAATCGCGTTTTCACATATCATATTCGATCTTGTATTGTATGTATCTTAAGGCAGTGTATAGTGAAAAATCAGCAATTTTTGTCACATCTATGTCACATTAGTCCCTCATAGGTTTATGCAACACAAATCTATACACATACAACACAGGCTGTTACGGGGTCCAAGTCATATACTATGATAAATGCAAGGGAAAATGAAAGAAATAAATGGAAAAAGGAAACTTGTAAAAATTCTATGGTTTTTTTTTTTAGATGTCTTACCCAATTGTCGATCGTGCTTTGGAACGACCAGGGAAGGCTAGGTATTGGTCTGAAACAAGAAATTTAGTTAAGCCACTCAATCTCCCTATTGAGTCCCTTTGGTGTCAGTGTGTCCAGTGTGTGTATCCAATAGCTTTCCCTTTTCTTGAGCAATCTAATATGATTACCCCCTCGTCGTGGTCTGGGTACCTGCTCTATGACCTGAAACCTAAGCTGGGCCACACTGTGTTTTGCCTCCACGAAATGGTGCGGCAAAGGCAACCATGTTTTTTCAGTGCGTATCATGGATTTATGGCTCTTCATCCTATCTCTGATGGCTTGTGTAGTTTCCCCCACGTAGAGCAAGCCGCAGGGGCACTTGATGAGATAGACTACGAAGTTAGTGTCGCAGGTATAGAGTCCCCTAACCTTGTATGTCTTTCCTGTCCGTGGGTGTACTATTTCACTGCCTTTAATGACGTTTGAACAGCTAAAACAGCCCAGACATGGAAATGTATCTGTTCTGCGTGCCCCTGTAAGTGTTCTCGTCAGAGGTTGTCTTAATGAACCTGTGTCTGCCCTGACCAGTTGGTCCCTCATGATTGTGGGCCTTCTTGTGCACATCAGTGGTGGATTTTGAAAGTTTCTATATTTGGGTGTGCTTTTGTTATTAGGTTCCAGTTCCTTCTGATGAGATGATGTACTTTGGGCATAATAATATGATATGTATGTACAAAAGATAGTCTGTTCTGTGTTGTTATTTGTTTTGTTTCAACGTCTCTGTCACCCATGGCACTTTCCCTTTCAGATGTCAGTAGGGCTTGGGGGTAATTACGTTCTAGGAATTTGTTGGACATCTCCTGTAACCTAGTGGATCGTGTTTCTGGGTCAGTCACTATCCGGGACACCTTTTTGAACTGTGACCTTGGTAGGCTATTTTTGGTGGCTTTGGGGTGGCAGCTCCCGTAAAGAAGAAGGCTGTTGCAGTCTGTAGGTTTGGAGTATAGGTCGGTCCTGAGACTACCATCAGTATTTTTTATTACCCGGTATCAAGAAAGGGGATTTTGCCGTAATCTGAGTTCAAGGTAAAGGTGAGTTCATGTCGTACAGTGTTGATGTAGTTGTAAAAACACTGTAGGCTCTCCTCCGAACCATTCCATATACAAAACACGTCATCAATATATCTATACCATGTCGTGGCATGTGTTCTGAATAGGTCGTTGGAATAGATGTATGTCTCCTCAAATTTGTTCATGTACAGATTAGCGTAGGCCGGTGCTACGTTCGAGCCCATCGCGGTCTCGCACGTCTGTACATAGAACTGGTGCTCAAAAAGAAAGTAATTCTCTCTAAGTACCAGCTCCAGCAAGTCCATGCATAGGTGAGTGAGGTTGGGCTCTACCCCATGTTGTTCTAATGTGTTGACATCAAATGTACACAGAATGCAGTCCTTGGGGATTTGGCCTAGTGCCCGTAGTTTGTTAAGGAAATCCCCAGTGTCAAGGATAAAAGATTTGGTCAACTTAGTGTAGGGTGTTAGTATTTTCTCTAAGAACATGGAGAGGGGACTGAGAATGGAGTCTGTACCCGCTACTATTGGACGACCGGGTGGGTTCTGGAGGTTCTTATGTATCTTCGGCAGTGTGTATAGAACTAGGGTGTTCTTGGGTGAGGAAAGTCCTGGTCTTCATGTCTATGGTGTTGTTGCCATAGTATCTACTGACTACACGGTGTATCTTAGTCCTGATGTTGTATACTGGGTCATGAGGGATTTTTCTGTATGTGTTGGTATCGCTCAGCTGTCGGTTAATCTCCGAGACATATTGAGCCTTATTCATGACAATGATCGCCCCTCCCTTGTCCGCTGGTTTGATTATTATATTTTTGTTGTCCTTGAGGGCTGTGATGGCCTGTCTTTCAAGGGAAGATATGTTGGTGCGGACAGGTAAGAGGCCGACCTGCTGTTCATGAACAAAATTACTCATGTCTTTACTGAGTAGGCTGATGTAGGTTTCTACTGCATGGTCAGTTTTGGGAGGCGTGAAGTTACTTGGGTTCCTCAAATCTAAGCTGGTAATTGAGACCTGTGATGTTGTTGTATGTGTCGTGCTTGTGCCCAGTTGGTTGGATGTTTGTGGTACCTGTTGCCCAAAGTATGCCTTTAGTCTGAGTGATCTGTAGAATCTTTGTAAGTCTGACTCTAATTGAAATGTGTCCCATCTCGGTGTTGGACAAAAAGACAAGCCTTTGTTCAAGACTGATCGGAGATGTTTACCACTAAGTTTGGACCCCTACCTGTGACCGTAGGACCATTTTTCGGTCTGCGCCTCCTAGACTGGGACCTCCTAGTGGTCCGCTTTGACCTAAAAAAGAAGCAGAAGGTCCTGGCCGTGGCATTGGCGAGCCCCCAGTGTCGCTTCCTGATCCAGCTGGAATTCCGCCCGATGGAGTTGATCCTCCAGATGGTGGTTGTCCCCCTGCTGGTGTCTCTGTGTGTGGGTTGTCTCTGTGTGGGTTTTGTGCCTCTGTGTGGGTTTTGTGTCTCTGTATGTGGGTTGTGTCTCTGTGTGTGGGTTGTGTCTCTGTGTGTGGGTTGTATCTTGTGTGTTGTATCTGTGTATGTTGTATCTGTGTATGTTGTGTCTGTGTATGTTGTATCTGTGTATGTTGTGTCTGTTTATGTTATGTCTGTGTATGTTGTGTCTCTGTGTGTGGGTTGTGTCTCAATGTGTGGGTTGCATCTGTGTGGTTTGTATCTGTGTATGTTGTGTCTTGTGTATGTTGTGTCTGTGTGTGTGGGTTGTGTCTGTTGTGTGTGGGTTGTGTCTGTGTGGGTTGTGTCTGTGTGTGTGTGGGTTGTGTCTGTGTGTGTGTGGGTTGTGTCTGTGTGTGGGTTGTGTCTCTGTGTGTGGGTTGTATCTCTGTGTGTGGGTTTTGTGCCTCTGTGTGTGGGTTTTGTGCCTCTGTGTGTGGGTTGTGTCTCTGTGTGTGGGTTGTGTCTCTGTGTGTGGGTTGTGCCTCTGTGTGGGTTTTGTGCCTCTGTGTATGTTGTGTCTGTTTATGTTGTGTCTGTGTGTGGGTTGTGTCTCTGTGTGTGGGTTGTGTCTGTATGTGTGGGTTGTGTCTGTGTGTGTGGGTTTGTGCCTCTGTGTGGGTTTTATGCCTCTGTGTGGTTTTGTGCCTCTGTGTGTGGTTTTGTGCCTCTGTGTGTATGTTGTGTCTGTGTATGTTGTGTCTGTGTATGTTGTGTCTGTGTGTGGTTGTGTCTGTGTGTGGGTTGTGTCTCTGTGTGTGGTTGTCTCTGTGTGTGTGGTTGTCTCTGTGTGTGTGGTTGTTCTCTGTGTGTGTGGTTGTGTCTCTGTGTGTGTGTGGGTTGTGTCTCTGTGTGTGTGGGTTGTGTCTGTGTGTATTTAGGATATCTTTTGAGTATACTGAAGTGTGTATATACATTTGTTCTACATTCATGTTCTGTGTATATGATGTGTACCTGCTGTGCATATGTTATATAGTATGTGTGTACTCTGGACATGTATGATATATATAATGAGCAGGTGTTGTCCAGTATATGTGTGCTGTATATAATGTAATTTAACCCCTTCACCACCTTTGACATTCATATACTTCAAAGGTTGTATCCTTGCCCTTGATACAGGCTTGCACGCTGGCATTATACTATATGGAGGACTATGGGGGGGCATTATGTTATATGGAAGACTATGGATGGTGCATTGTATTATATCGCGGACTATGAGGGTGCATTATAATATATGGAGGAATATGGGGATGCATTATAATATATGGAGGACTAATGGAGCCAATTATAGTATATGGAATTAATTATAATATTTGGGGGGCTCTGTGGAGAGCATGATAATACTTGAAGGGCTATGAGGGCGCCTTTATACTTTATGGAGGGCTGTGTTGGGGGCCATTATACTGTACTGTACATGGGTCTTTTATACTGTATGGAAGACTGTGTGGGGGTCACAGTTAGGGATCATACTGTGGCAGGATAGTTGAGGGGGTACAGTCAGGTCATCATACTGTGCAGGGGAGGCATCACTGTGGGGGATCATACAGTGTTTGTGGGGCCCGTTTGTTGGCATCGTACTTTATGGCGGCAATGAAAGAGGAATCTAGGGGCTTCAACAGGAGGAAAATTACTTTTAACGGCTACAAAGTTGAAAGAGAGTGATCCAACCTGAGCCAAATATTTTTTGTGGGGGGAAGGGCCCAATTAGAATTTCTGCTATGGGGTCCCATGATTTCTATGTGCGCCCCTGGTGCAGGATGCATTGTCCCTTTCACATATGCTGCAGGACTGATTGGCTATAACTTACACACCTTGTCCAGTGTCGGCCCTCTGTACATACAGGCATCCAGCCATGCTTCTCTTGAGTGGTGGTTGCTCGGTGGCGCTCGTCCCACTCCACATCCCTTACTCAACCCAATAGGAAGGCCCTTCTTTTAGCTCTGGACAGCCCCATGTGCTGCGCTTGTGATTGGCTAAGTGTTTTGGGAGAAGGATGGTGGTCTGTTGGGGAAGACGCACTATTTCTTCAGCTTAGTGCAGTGGTAGCTTTTGAAGCTCAGACTGCAGGTCGTTGTATGTGGTGTGTGGACGGTGCTGCATGGTGACATATCTGACTAGTCAGACAATATGTTGGCAATCATTGCTGCCTCCTGTGCTATAATGATCCAGGACTGTGCCTACCTACAGGACCACCACTCTGCCACCATCGTTGTGTGTCTGTAGCTTGTACCAAGCTGCCATTGCCATTCATGATCCTTGTTCTGGATTCTTCTGTGTGGTTCTTGTATGTGCGTGTGATGGTGCTGACAATCTTTTGTTTGGACGTCTTTTTTTCTATGCCTCCAAATTAAAATGGCCACTATTCTCATTTTTACAGGATAGATATAGTTCTGTATAAACCAGATTTATTTCTACCGATTTTAAAACCTTTACTGTGGGGAGGGGGGGGGGGCGCTGTTCTGCAGTTCACCTCAGGCAGCAGAGAGGCTAGGTTCACCCCTGGCCGTCAATATAATATAATTTCAGATAAAATGCTATTAAGTGCATGGAGCGTGTAGACAGATGACCGAAGAGGTCAGATTTGGAAAAGGGGAGATAGGAGTAGTTAGACAAGTGAGGTGAGATGATAGGCCAATCTAAAGATTGGTGTCTAAAGTAGCAGTTGTTTACCGCCCCCAGGTTCAACACCCACTTTCTCGACCATATCTCCACGTGGCTGCCGCACTTCATGTCCTCAGGATTACCAACCCCTATTCTGGGAGACTTCAACATCTCCATAAACAGCCCCACCTCTCCACCTGCACCCCTCTTCCTATCTCTAACCACTTCTCTTGGCCTCTCACAGTTCTCAACCTCTGAGACACAAGGATGGTAACACTGACCTGGTTTTTTCTCGGCTCTGTTCAATCTTCTCACTAGATAACTCGCCTATTCCTCTCTTTGATCACAACATTCTCTCCTTCATACTCACAAACCCTCGCCCACCACAGCACACTCTTACCTATCACACATCCAGAAACCTACAGGCCATTAACCTTCATACACTCACAGACTCTCTACACTCATCACTGTGTCCAATCTCCTCCTTCTGCTGTCCTGATCTGGCTGTGAATCACTACAATGGTGCTCTCAGAAGCACCCTGGACCAAGTAGCGCTCCTCACCCTCAGGGCCTCCAAACATAGAATAAAACAGCCCTGGCTCACATTACAAACTTGATTCCTCCAGCGATGCATCTTAGTAAGTGCTGAACACCTATGGAGGAAAACTCGCTCACCAGAAAACTTCATCCATTATAAATTCATGTTAAGAACAAGAACTCTGCCCTTCCCCTCGCTAAACAAACCTACTTCACCACCCTGATCTCACTATCCAGCAATCCAAAAAAACCTCTTTTATACCTTTCACTCTCTCATCAGTCCTGAAGTGCAGGCTCCTGTCACTGACCTCTGTGCTGATGATCTGGCTTCATACTTTACGGAGAAAATAGACAACATCCGCCAGGAAATCAGCTCCCGGCCTCCAAGCGCTGTTACTCACATTATTCCCCACATCCCCTCTGGCTCCCTCTCCACATTTGACCCAGTCACAGAAGAAGAATTCTCTAGGCTCCTCTCTTCCTCTCGTCCCACTACATGCACCACTGACCCCATTCCCTCTCACCTACTCCAGTCACTCTCTCCGGTCGTCACTACTTACCTAACCAAAATCTTCAATCTCTCCTTCTCTTCTGGCATCTTCCCTTCCTCCTTCAAACACTCTATCATTACTCCATTATTAACCTCTAGACGACAGCCGTACGTTTACAGACATCGCAAAAAAAGGGTACTAAAGCCTAGCCGACGTCTGTAGACGTAAGGCAGGAAAAAGCCCTGTAGCGCCGCCCCTGGAGCTAATATCTCTAGGGTGTCAGCATACCGATTGTAGCTGAGACCCTAGAGATTAGTAATTAGCTGCTTTTGTACCCGCACCTGTAATGTGATGATCGGTAAGCACCGTTTACCGATCATCACATTACAAACAGTGAAAGTGCCGGTAAACTGTACTTTCACTTTGATCCGACATGAAAACACATGTCAGATCAAAGTGAAAGTATTAACCCTTAGCCCACCAAGACCCCCAGTACTGGGGATCACCCCCCCACCCCCATCCCTCCCCCCAACATCCAAAATGGCGGCGGCCGGCGGTAAAGCCCGCTGCCTCCGCTGCATCTCCATGCGATCTGACAGGTCAGATCACATGGAGGTGCCATCCATGGCTGTCCCCTCAGTGGCCCCCCAATGGCATTCCCCCCTACCCCTCCTGCCTGATCCCCTCTGCAGTTACTCCCTGCCCCCCTCCTCCCTGCTCCATGCTCCCTGTGCCTCCTTCATTAACTCCATCCGATCAAACCTCAGATCGGATGGAGTTTTCCCAAAACCCCCCTGTCCTCACCCCTCTGGGCACCCTCCCTGCCCCCTCTGGGCACCCCCTCTGCCCCCTCTGGGCACCCCCCCTGCCCCCCTGCTTCTCATACTCACCTGCCTTCAGTCCCGGCCATCCTGAGTTTGCTTCTTCTCTCTGCCTCTGTCCCGGTGCCTCTGCTCTGTGGGCGTGCAGAGGCAGAGTTAACCCCTGAATGACCACACAGGGATAATTATCTGCACTTAACCCCTCTGTGGTCACTAAGGGGTTAACTGTCTGCAGATCACCCCTGTATTTTAACACAGGGGTTAACTGCTGATGAGTTAACCCCTGAATGACCGCACAAGGATTAACTGCAGATCATCATCCCTGTGTGCTCACTCAGGGGTTAACTGATCTGCAGTTAACCCCTGTGTTACAATACAGGTGTGATCTGCAGACAGTTAACCCCTGAGTGACAACACAAGGGTTAACTGCAGATCTTCATCCCTGTGTGGTCATTCAGGGGTTAACTCATCTGCAGTTAACCCCTGTGTTACAATACAGGGGTGATCTGCAGACAGTTAACCCCTGAGTGACCACACAGGGGTTAACTGAAGATCATTATCCCTGTTTGGTCATTCAGGGGTTAACTGCAGATCAGTTAACCCCTGAATGACCACACAGGGATGAAGATCTGCAGTTAACCCCTGAGTGACTACACAGGGGATAACTGCAGATCATCATCCCTGTGTGGTCATTCAGGGGTTAACTGATCTGCAGTTAACCCCTGAATGACCATACAGGGATGATGATCTTCAGTTAACCCCTGTGTGGTCACTCAGGGGTTAACTGAATATCATCATCCCTGTGTAGTCATTCAGGGGTTAACTGCAGATCAGTTAACCCCTGATTGACCACACAGGCATGATGATCTGCAGTTAACCCCTGAGTGACCACACAGGGGATAACTGCAGATCATGCTGAATAAGAATCGTCGCGGAACCTCTCACTGGACTACGTCGGACCTTCCCTTTGGACTATGTCGGACATCACAGTAATAAAGATGGGTCTAAAGATTGTTTGTGGTTTTTTTTTCCAATAAAAATATTTTTCTCTGTTTTGTGTCTTCTTTACAATTTACTAGAGATTCCTAATGGTCCGGTCTAATATTGGCCAGACGTTATGAATCTCGGGCTTAGTGCCAGCTGCCAAAAAGCTGGCATTATCCCCTTATTACCCAGTCTGCCACCGCTACACGGCAGCTGGAAGAGCTGGATACAGCGCCAGAAAATGGCACTTCTATGAATGCGCCATTTTCTGGGGCGGCTGCAAGCTGCAATTCGCAGCGGGGGGGGGGCCCAGAAAGCTTGGGCCTCTCTATGCTGAGGATTCCAGCCCCCAGCTGCCTAGTTGTACCTGGCTGGCCCAAAAACGTGGCGAAGCCCACGCCATTTTTTTTTTAATTATTTCAAGAAATAATTAAAAAAAAAGGGCTTCCCTATATTTTTGGTTTCCAGCCAGGTAAAACTAGGCAGAAGGGGTTGGTGGCAGCCCGTAGCTGCCTGCTGTACCTGGCTGGACCAAAAATATGGCGAAGCTCCACGTGGTTTTTTTTTTTAATTAATTAAAGAAATACTAAAAAAAAAATGCAGGAGAGGAGACGACCAGGACATGTTGTCTCCATATCTTGTGCACATGCTCTAAAAGTGAGAAATTGTGTGAAAAAAAAAAAATGTTCAATATGACGTTATCAAATTCTGTGAAGTAGCTGTAGGTTCCAAATACTAACTATACCCCTAGATATAATCCTTGAGGCGTCTAGTTTCCAAAATGGGGTCACTTGTGCGGGAGCACCAATGTTTAGGCACAGAGGGGCTCTCCATATGCGACATGGTGTCCGCTAACTATTGGAGCTAATTTTCCATTCAAATTGTTAGCGGACATCGTCGCATATGGAGAGCCCCTGTGTGCCTAAACATTGGAGCTCCCCCACAAGTGACCCCATTTTGAAAACTAGACCCCCCAAGGAACATATCTAGATGCATAGTGAGCAGTTTTATCCCCCAGGTGCTTCACAAATTAGTCCGTAAAAAGGAAAAAAAAGAAGATTTTTGTGAAAAAAAGTACTTTTTAATTTTTACGGATCAGTTTGTGAAGCACCTGGGGGCTCAAAGTGCTCACTATGAATCTAGATAAGTTCCTTGGGGCGTCTAGTTTACAAAATGGGGTCACTTGTGGGGGAGCCTCAATGTTTAGGAACACAGGGGCTCTCCATACGTGACATGGTGTCCACTAACAATTGGAATAGTAAGTGGATACCATGTAGTGTATGGCGAGCCCCTGTGTGCATAAACATTGGAGCTCCTTCACAAGTGACCCCATTTTGGAAACTAGACACCCCAAGTAACTTATTTAGATGCATAGTGAGCACTTTGAAACCCCAGGTGCTTCACAAATTGATCCGTAAACATGAAAAAGTACTTTTTTTTAACAAAAATCTTTTTTTCCTTTTTACATACAAATTTGTGAAGCACCTGGGGGTTGAAAGTGCTCACTATGCACCTAGATATGTTCCTTGGGGGGTCTAGCTTCCAAAATGGGGTCACTTGTGGGGGAGCTCCAATGTTTAAGCACACAGGGGCTCTCCATATGCGACCTTGTGCACTAACAATTTGAATGGAAAATTAGCTCCAATAGATAGCGGACACAATGTCGCATTTGGAGAGCCCCTATGTGCCTAAACATTGTAGTTCACCCACAAGTGACCCCATTTTGGAAACTAAACACCCCAAGGAATTTATTTGGATGCATAGTGAGCACTTTGAACCCCCAGGTACTTCACAAATTGATCTGTAAAAATGAAAAAGTACTTTTTTTTCACAAAAATCTTTTTTTCCTTTTACGGACTAATTTGTGAAGCACCTGGGGGTTGAAAGTGCTCACTATGCATCTAGATAAGTTCCTTGGGGGGTCTAGTTTCCAAAATGGGGTCACTTGTGGGGGAGCTCCAATGTTTAAGCACACAGGGGCTTTCCATATGCGACCTTGTGCACGAAAATTTGAATGGAAAATTTGCTCCAATAGTTAGCGGACACAATGTCGCGTATGGAGAGCCCCTGTGTGCCTAAACATTGTAGCTCCCCCACATGTGACCCCATTTTGGAAACTAGACACCCCAAGGAATTTATTTAGATGCATAGTGAGCACTTTGAACCCCAGGTACTTCACAAATTGATCCGTAAAAATGAAAAAGAACTTTCTTTTCCACAAACATTTTCTTTTTGCATTTTTATGGATTCATTTGTGAAGCACCTGGAGGTTCAAAGTGCTTACCACCCATCTAGATAAGTTCCTTGGCGGGTCTAGTTTCCAAAATGGGGTCACTTGTGGGGGAGCTCCAATGTTTAGGCACACAGGGGCTCTCCATACGCGACATGGTGTCCGCTAACTATTGGAGCTAATTTTCCATTCAAATTGTTAGCGGACATCATGTCGCGTATGGAGAGCCCCTGTGTGCCTAAACATTGGCGCTTCCCCACAAGTGACCCTATTTTGGAAACTAGACCCCCCCAAGGAACTTATCTATATGCATAGTGAGCACTTTGAACCCTCTGGTGCTTTACAAATTGATCCGTAAAAATTGTCACATGATTAACAGAATAAAATGCATCCTAAAATTTGTTGGGCAATTTCTCCTGAGTACACCGATACCTCATATGTAGTCATAAACCACTGTTTGGGCGCACGGCAGGGCTCGAAAGGGAAGGAGCGCCATTTGACTTTTTGAATGGTAAATTAGCTCCAAAAGTCAAATTGCGCTCCCTCCCTTCTGAGCTCTGCCGTGCGCACAAACAGTTGTTTATGACCACATATGAGGTATCGGTGTAGTCAGGAGAAATTGCCCAACAAATTTTAGGATGCATTTTATCCTGTTCCCCATGTGAAAATGAAAAAATTGAGGCTAAAAGAACATTTTTGTTGGAAAAATTAAAATGTCCATTTTTTGTTTCCATTTTGCTTTAGTTGCTGTGAAGCACCTGAAGGGTTAATAATCTTCTTGAATGTAGTTTTGAGTATCCTGAGGGGTGCAGTTTTTGGAATGGTGTCACTTTTGGGTGTTTTCTGTCATGTACACCCCTCAAAGGAACTTCAAATGTGATGTGGTCACTAAAAAAAATGGTTTTGTAAATTTTGCTGGAAAAATTAAAAATTGCTGATGAACTTTGAACCCTTATAACTTCCTAACCCAAATTTTTTTTTCCCAAAAGTGTGTGATGTAAAGTAGACATGTGGAAAATGTTATCTATTAACTATTTTGTGTCACATAACTCTCCGGTTTAACAGAATAATAATTAAAAATGTGAAAATTGTGAAATTTTCAAAATATTTGCCAAATTTTTATATTTTCACAAATAAATGCAAAAATTATCAACCTAAATTTACCACTAACATGAAGCCCAATATGTCACAAAAAAACAATCTCAGAATCGCTAGGATCCGTTGAAGCGTTCCAGAGATATTACCTCATAAAGGGACACTGGTCAAAATTGCAAAAAATGGTCTGGTCATTAAGGTGGAAATTGGTTCCGTCACTAAGGGGTTAAACAAATCTTATCTTGACCCATCTGACGAATAACTACAGACTAGTCTCTGATCTCCCCTTCATCTCTAAACTCTTAGAGCGCCTAGTTTACACCTGCCTCACCCGTTACCTCTCCACTCACTCTCTTCTAGATCCATTGCAGTTTGGTTTCCGCCCCCTACACTCTACAGAAACTGCCCTCATCAAAGTGACCAATGACCTTCTGATGGCAAAACGTAATGGTGACCACTCTCTGCTTATTCTTCTTGACCTCTCTGTAGCTTTTGACACTGTCGACCACCATCTCCTACTCTCTATGCTGCACTCCATTGGCATAAAGGACACCGCTCTCTCCTGGGTCTCGTCCTATCTTTCTGACCGCTCTTTCAGTGTATTATTTGCTGGCTTCACTTCCTCTCCTCTTCCTCTCACTATTGGGGAATCTCAGGGTTCAATCCTTGGCCCTCTTCTCGTCTCTCTCTACACGGCTCCGATTGGACAGACCATCAGCAAATTTGGCTTCCAGTACCATCTCTATGTTGATGACACACAATTATACACTTCAGCCCCTCACCTTACCCTTGTGGTACTAAAGAAGATCAATGACTATCTAACTGCAGTTTTCAACATCATGTCTACTCTCTATCTGAAGCTCAACCTTTCCAAAACTGAACTTTTTCTACTCCTGCCCCCACTAACCTCCCTAAATCTGACATCTATCTCTCGGTGTGAGGCATCACGATAATGCCTAGGCAGCAGGCTCGCTGTCTGGGTGTTATGCTTGACACCGATCTCTCCTTCACCTCCTATATACAATAATCTCACCCCCTCTTCTCACGTGCACCTGAAGAACATCTCTAGAGTCCGCCCCTTTCTCACCAAGGAAACAACAAAAACCCTCACTGTGGCCCTAATCCATTCCTGCCTTGATTACTGCAATTCTCTGTTAATTAGCCTCCCCCTCACTAGACTTTCCCCTTTCCGGTCCATCCTTAATGCAGCAGCCAGGTTTCACCTATCTGGCTAATCGCTAGTCAGACGCCTTCGCTCTGTGCGAGTTACTTCACTGGCTGCCTATACATTACAGTATCCAATTCATATTGCTTGTTCTCACTCACAAAGCTCTTCACAATGCAGCGCCTCCCTACATCTCCTCCCTCATCTCTGTCTATCAACCTACCAATTCTCTGCATTCTACAAATGACCTTTGACTAACATCTGCATTAATCCGAACCTCCCACTCCCGGTTCCAAGAATTCTCCTGAGCTGCACCAATTCTCAGGAATTCTTTACCCCAATAAATTAGAACTATCCACAACTTACATAGCTTCAGGCATTCCCTAATAACACATATTTTTAAAGCAGCTTATCATGTTCCCTAATCGAAGTCCTTTATACTGTATATAGCCCATTCACTTGTTCTCTGGACATATCTCTCCTTCAAACTCCACCAAACCCAAAAGCTCTACATAGATTGGCTGCTGACATGTCATGTAATTTTGTCTATCCCACACTTCCTCAAGATGCTGGACAAACATTGTAATAAGCCCCTGTACTTTGTGTAACCCCCATCTCGTTGTAGATTGTAAGCTTTTTTGAGCAGGGTTGCCTTATTTTTGCTTTAATTATTGTATTGTAATTTTTTAATTGCTTTACTTATTGATTGATCTTAGATGTTGATATGACCCACTGAATTGTAAATTGCTGCAGAATATGATGGCGCTACATATATAAAGATTATTATTATTATTTGATCCCTTGCTGATTTTGTAAGTTTGATCACTGACAAAGACATGAACAGTCTATAATTTTAAGGGTAGGTTAATTTTAACAGTGAGAGATAGAATATAAAAAAAAGGTGGACGGCAGGCCTGGAAGGTAGAAAGGCATCACGGGTACGAGGGTCAGGCAGATATAAATCAGACACTTCTCGTGGCAGGCCTGACCCCATCGGATATCTTCTCCAGACCTCCAGTCCGAAACAGGTTTGTGCAACTGAAACCACAGTAAGCCCAATAGCAGTGAATGAGACAAACTCATAAGCACATGTAAGACAATCTTCTCTGAGTGAAAGCATGTCTACCCAAAGATCCACTTGCTTGGTGATGTACAGGATTGGTTCTGACAGTAGTTTTTCATCCACCGACGATATGGTGATAGGCACTTAAATTTGCCAGATACGAATCTGATACCAATCCACTATATCCTGTTGCATGAAACTTGCAGTGGAACCTGAGTCCAGGATAGCCGACTCAGGGAATTGGATAGACCCACAGGATATGGACACAGAGAGAGAGCTAGGACTGAAGAGGACTTGTGCCTACCTCTCTGAAGAACCTTATGCTCGGTAGATTCCTGGCTTCACAAGATTTGGTGCTTTAGACTACCGCAGTAGAAGCCACCCTTGTCCAGCTTGCCAGGTCTCCAGAATCTATCGGTTCAAGAGTATCAACTGTTTAAAGGGAACCTAACCCCACAAACTGACCCCCCCCGTATCTTTAGGCCTGTCCATGCACCCCCTCTTATCATTTCTAGCCATCCCTTTTGCAGAAAAAAATCGGTTTTGTATAGTAGAGAAAAGTTTATATTACTTTGTCCTGTGTGAGTTCTCTGTTTCTATAATAGTCTCAATAGGCGGGCCTGTCTGCTGCTCCCTTGTAATTATGCACGCCCCTCTCTGCTTGCTGCCTTTCTGAGTGTCTGGCCACGTCATGAAAGGGGCGGGGCTAAAACGCGTCATGCCGTTAGCCCCACCCCTTTTCATGACGCGGCCAGGCTCTTAGCAAGGAGAGAGGGGCGTGCATAATTACAAGACTGCAGCAGACAGGCCTGCCTTTGAGACTATTAAAGAAACAGAGAACTCACACAGGACAGACGTGAATATAACCTTTTCTCTACTTTACAAAATCGATTTTTTTTCTGCAAAAGGGATGGCTAGAAATGATAAGAGGGGGGCAGGGACAGGTGTAAAGATGTGGGGGGGGGGGTAAGTTTGTGGGGTTAGGTTCCCTTTAAGTGGACTGTGATAGGATGGTTCTCTGAAAGGAGGGAGCTAGGTGCCTAGACATCCTCTCCTGGTTTACCTCTCTGGCACATTCTTGGAACCGAAGATCGATGCAAATTGCCAGAGATACTAGGTCATCCAGTTTAAAAGGAATATCTCAGCTGGCCAATTCGTCCTCGATTTGTCCAGATAGACCTTTCTAGAAGATGGTCATTCCAGCTTAGCTCGAAGGAATGGGTATGGAAAAAGATTGCATACTGGCCCACGGTGAGATTTCCTTGGCGCAGACACAGGACAGAAGATGACATTGAGGTGACTCATTCCAGCTCATCGAATACATTACTGTAGGTCACTAGGAAAACTTGCAGGTTTGAGACTATTGGTTCTCTTCTTTCCCAGAGTGTATTGCTCCAGGCCAGAGCTTCCCCAGACAGATGCGACATCAGGAAGGCCACCTTGGAGCGATCATAGGCAAAGAGATGTGACAAAAGTTCAAAGTGCAATGAGTGCTGGTTGAGCAACCCTCTGCACAGAGTGGGATTGCCAGCAAATTGTAGTGAAGTCGCCAGATGAGAACTGGATCAGGGAGCAGAAAGCACAAAAAGATACGGGGTAGCAGATGGAACAGTATTTTGCAGCGCAAATAGGCAATAACCAATGTCCTGAATTCCAACATGCGGGTTTGTGCCTCCCTTTAGATGGTGAGTTCCTGCTGTAGATCCGCAAGCTGGGTAGGCTTAGAAGTTACTGCTTGCAGAAAATTCAATTGAGAGTCTATCAACTTTATGAAAGCCATCATTCTGGGCTGATTCTTCCATTGCTTGATGAGCTCCTGCTGTAAATCTGCCAAGTGGGGAGCATTGGAACCAGTGGGATCCATGCCCTGAGCAAACTGTAATACTCACAGGATGACTATTCAGGAGGGCCTTGGAACCTTTGCCACCTGGAGGAGCAAACTTGGATGACTACCGAATCTTCTGTTAAAGCCACAAGAGGTGGAGATTGGCTAAGCTGGTAAGTAGCCACCAGGTGCAGTCCCAGGGGGTCCCAATACCACGGCAGTTGACTCCATGGGTTGGCTCTTATGGACAGGTAGAGTTTCTGGTTACGTGCGACCAGATGGATCGATGAAGGCAGGGGGCAAGGTTCAGTGGGTGCCGACAGGTGTGGAGGGTATGAGGCAGCACAATGGATCTTGGACAGATGGAGATGGGTGCAGGTTAGTATAAAGCAAGGCAGGTGCAGGCTTGAATATAAGGCGCGGCAGATGCAGACAGGTGTAGGCTGGTAGATGGCTGGTATGGCAGGGCAGGTGCAGGCTGGTATAAGACACACACACAAAAACTGAGTCAGAGCTGACATTAGTGAACATGCCTGTAATAGCATGTTCACACTGACCACTAGACAGACTAAATCTTAAGGAAAAAAGTACATACACAAACATGGGAAAATACACTGAAATAAATAAAATCAAGTGCTATAAAAACACAGAGTACTTAGTATATACATTTTTGCCTCCCATTGCTGTGTGTCCATTCTGGGACCCAGGTCACACTCTGCATCCTGATTTTTCTGGGTCAGTAGACATGAGGGCAGGTTTTAAAACAGTTAGAGTAGGAACCATCCCGGATTGGGTATACCTTGACGTGGTGGGATGGCTTTGTACATTTTTGCAAAAACATATGTACTAAGTACCCTGTGTTTTTATAGCACTTGCTTGTTATTTAACTATTGCAGGGTATTTTCACGTTTGTGTATATACATTTTTCCATAAGTTTTAGTTGGTCTAAGGCACAGCAGATGCAATTAGGCACTTGTACGAGACACAGGTTAGAGGATCGGGGCAAAAGCACAGGGACAAAATACTAGGGACCTGACCACTAACAAAGCATCTCTAGCAGTAGACTATGTTTGTCTGGCACATCCAATGAGGGGAAGATGCCTGGAATATGCTGTTTCTCAGCCATAGGCAACACCGCATGTCCACCTGAATGGTGAGTATGCCACGGACGTCGGTCTCCCTGCCATACAGAGGCCGGCGCCGTGGCAATAGGTGCTACATAACCATAGGTTGTGTGTAAGGAGCTGGTCTTCAAAATTCTTGTCATTCACTCCCACATTCTGTTTGTCCTGCAAAAATGTTTATTTTTATAAATGACAAAATCACCCATTTCTTAAAATATTATATTTAGAACCACATGTTAATTTAATGTGCTTATACTTCTCACATTAAAGTAGGTATATAAATATATCCAGCCTTCACTCTGTGCTTTTACCTTAGCAATAAGGGTAAGGTATCCTATTCCTAAACCAATCATTAAGGAAATACGATAAATGCCTTACTGCAGGTAGTGTACATTCAAGAGTGCCTGCTACCTGGAAGGGTTATTGTTAGACTTGCTGATAATATTCTATAGAGTTAATGGTGAGAAATGAAATCTTTAATATCCGTGACTGTTTTTATTGAAAAGCTCTCACATTTCTGAGTCACTCTGTAAAGTGATCGTTGTGGGAATTCTAAAATACACCAAGCCACACGCAGTTTAGTTTGGATTGCTTAATTGTTCATATTAGCTGCTAATAACATTTACATTTAGGACTTCCGTAGTCTTCATTGTAAACTTGAGTTCATTGCAAACTTAAACTAGAGACTACTTCAACTAATAATTTTATTGAATACTAGCTGTGAGCCCGATGCAAATGCATCGGGATTCTAGAATGTGCATTAATTTGATTATAGTAGTTATAGCTGTTAGCCTGATGCAAATGCATCGGGTATCTAAAATATGTTTATTGTTTTTTTAAAGATTTTTAAATAATAATCGCATCATCAATAGCAATAATATAAGCCATAGCATTATTATTAGCAGTAATAGCAGTATTAATAGCATTATTAGCAGTATTATGAGCATAAATAACAGTATTAATAGCATTAATAGCATTATTATTAGCATTAATAGCATTATTAATAGCATTATTAGCATTAATAATAGCATTAATAACATTATTAATAGCATTAATAGCATTATTATTAGCATTAATAGCATTAATAATAGCATTATTAGCATTAATAATAGCATTAATAACATTATGAATAGCATTAATAGCATTATTATTAGCATTAATAGCATTAATAATAGCATTATTAGCATTAATAATAGCATTAATAACATTATTAATAGCATTAATAGCATTATTATTAGCATTAATAGCATTATTAATGCCATTAATAGGATAAATATTAGCATTAATAGCATTAATAGCATAATTAATAGCATTAATAGCATTATTAATAGCATTATTATTAGCATTAATAGCATTAATAGGATAAATATTAGCATTAATAGCATTAATAGCATAATTAATAGCATTAATAGCATTATTAATAGCATTAATCACATTATTATTAGCATTAATAGCATTAATAATAGCATTATTAGCATTAATAATAGCATTACTAACATTATTAATAGCATTAATAGCATTATTATTAGCATTAATAGCATTAATAACATTATTATTAGCATTAATAGCATTAATAATACCATGAATAGGATAAATATTAGCATTAATAGCATAATTAATAGCATTAATAGCATTATTATTAGCATTAATAGCATTAATAGGAGAAATATTAGCATTAATAGCATAATTAATAGCATTAATAGCATTATTAATAGCATTAATAACATTATTATTAGCATTAATAGCATTAATATTAGCATTATTAGCATTAATAATAGCATTAATAACATTATTAATAGCATTAATAGCATTATTATTAGCATTAATAGCATTAATAATGCCATTAATAGGATAAATATTAGCATTAATAGCATAATTAATAGCATTAATAGCATTATTAATAGCATTATTATTAGCATTAATAGCATTAATAGGATAAATATTACCATTAATAGCATTAATAGCATAATCAATAGCATTAATAGCATTATTAATAGCATTAATCGCATTATTATTAGCATTAATAGCATTAATAATAGCATTATTAGCATTAATAATAGCATTAATAACATTATTATTAGCATTAATAGCATTATTATTAGCATTAATAGCATTAATAGCATTATTATTAGCATTAATAGCATTAATAATACCATGAATAGGATAAACATTAGCATTAATAGCATTAATAGCATAATTAATAGCATTAATAGCATTATTAATAGCATTAATAGCATTATTAATAGCATTAATAGCATTATTATTAGCATTAATAGCATTAATAATAGCATTATTAGCATTAATAATAGCATTAATAACATTATTAATAGCATTAATAGCATTATTATTAGCATTAATAGCATTAATAATAGCATTAATAACATTATTATTAGCATTAATAGCATAATTATTAGCATTAATAGCATTATTATTAGCAGTAATATCATTATTATTAGCATTTTTTTTTTTAATTATTATTTTTTATTTAATTATTTATTATTTTTTATTAATTTTTTTATTATATTTTAATTATTTTTATTATTATTAAATTTATTATTTAGGCTGAGACCCAGTTCTCTTTCAGGTCCGCTAAAGGGCTGATATAATTAGCATATATTTAATTTTTTTATTATTATTTTTATTGAATTATTTATTATTTTTAATTTATTTTTTTATTATTTTGTAATTATTTTTTAATTATTTTTTTTATTATTTAATTTATTTATTTTTTTAAGTGAGAGTGAGACACAGTTCTCATTCAGGACCGCATTTTTTTTTCTTTTTTATTATTATTTTTATTAAATTGTTTAATATTTTTTATTTATTTTTTTATTATTTTTTAATTATTTTTAAATTATTTTTTTTATTATTTAATTTATTTATTTTTTTAAGTGAGAGTGAGACACAGTTCTCATTCAGGTCCGCATTTATTTATTTTTTTTATTATTATTTTTATTTAATTATTTAATATTTTTTATTTATTTTTTTATTATTTTTTAATTATTTTTAAATAATTTTTTTTATTATTTAATTTATTTTTTTTTTTTAAGTCAGACTGAGACACAGTTCTCATTCAGGTCCGCCTTTTTTTTTTTTTTTAAATTATTATTTTTATTTAATTATTTATTATTTTTTAATTATTTTTTTATTATTTTTAAATTATTTTAAAATTATTTTTTTTATTATTAAATTTATTTATTTTTTTACTTGCGAGAGTGAGACACAGTTCTCATTGCGGTCCGCCTTTTTTTTTCCCATTGACATACATTACCGGTGTGTCGGCGATTTTATGGCCGGCCACCTGGTTCTATTTGTCGGCCTTAAAATCGCGGACACACCGCTAATGCATGTCTATGGGCAGTCAGCTCGAATTCTGATTGGTCGGCGTTCAATCCGAAATCGGGCTGACTGCCCATAGAGATGCATTAGCGGTGTGTCCGCGATTTTAGGGCCGACAAATAGAACCAGGTGGGCGGCCATAAAATCGCCGACACACCGGTAATGTATGTCAATGGGGAAAAAAAGGCGGACCTGAATGAGAACTGCGTCTCAGTTTTGAGGGGCTCTTCTGATTGGCTGAGGGCAGTATACAGCGATCCAATCAGAAGAGGGCCTCAGATCTCATTAAGGTACAATGGCGGATTTTTCGTCCATTGTATCTTAATGAGAAGGAAGAGGACGTCGAAGATGGAAGTTAGCGAAAAGAAGAGAGAAGACCCCCGGGGCCGGAGGAAGAGGACGCCTGGCCGGACGGAGGATCAGATGACAAAGAAGACATGTAAGTATGTGCGGACATGGGGGGGCTGTGCGGACATGGGGTCGGGCTGTGCGGACATGGGGTCGGGCTGTGCGGACATGGGGTCGGGCTGTGCGGACATGGGGTCGGGCTGTGCGGACATGGGGTCGGGCTGTGCGGACATGGGGTCGGGCTGTGCGGACATGGGGTCGGGCTGTGCGGACATAGGGGGCGGGCTGTGCGGACATGGGGTCGGGCTGTGCGGACATGGGGTCGGGCTGTGCGGACATAGGGGGCGGGCTGTGCGGACATAGGGTTCGGGCTGTGCGGACATGGGGGCGGGCTGTGCGGACATGGGGTCGGGCTGTGCGGACATGGGGGCGGGCTGTGCGGACATGGGGGCGGGCTGTGCGGACATAGGGGGCGGGCTGTGCGGACATAGGGGGCGGGCTGTGCGGACATAGGGGGCGGGCTGTGCGGACATAGGGGGCGGGCTGTGCGGACATAGGGGGCGGGCTGTGCGGACATAGGGGCGGGCTGTGCGGACATAGGGGGCGGGCTGTGCGGAGGCGGGTAGCGATTTGCGGCTCAGGCAGCGACTCGCAATGGCCTCGCGGCCATTGCTCGCGCTACCTGAGCAGTAAATCGCTAAGGTTGTAGCCGAGGCTGTGGATGGATTTTGGGCCAGCGGCTCGCAATGGCCTCGCGGCCATTGCTCGCGCAGCATTGGGCGCTTCGCGCCCAATGTTAAATTCGTATCCACATGACCACGCCGGAAGTAGCGCGCGGAGGGGCGCTTTTCCGATTCGCGATTATATAATAGATGTATACTACTTGAAAATTCTGTTCTTGCACAAACAGAATCCCCAATTTTCCCAAACCTTTGTGACCTTTCACTTCCTTAAAAAGCATTTTCTCTTAAAAAAAATTGTAAAAGCTTTTCTCAGTTTGGTAAAAAAAAAAGCTGTTTATCAGGAAAAAAAGGTTAACAATAATCATGTCTTCCTGAGTCCTATTGTGCTATGCAGGTGACAAGAATAATGGGAAAATTGTAACAAGTTGGATGGTGCTTATTTGAGGGATAAATTGCTAATTATTAGTTTAAAAAAACTGTCTGACCACTCATGTGGGATTTAAAATGTCATATTGCTTTCCATACAGTTACCGTATATACTCGTGTATAAGCCGAGTTTTTCAGCCCAAAAATTGGGCTGAAAAGTCCCCCCCTCGGCTTATACACGGGTCAATACGGTAGGGGCTGAAAATAAGACAGGGGGGGAGTGGGGGGGGGCGCTGCGCAATATACATTACCTTGTCCGGTGCTGTCCCCACCCCTCTCCTGGTCTGCGGCGCGGTTCCGGGTCCAGTTCCATGATGATCGGTGCGGTCCCCGGCCGACTTCCTGCTTCCATCTGTAATCTCCGCCCAGGTCAGGCCCTGCACCAATGAGAGCGCAGGACCCGTGCCGTCAATCACCGCCCAGACGCGGCCAGATGACGTTGGGGCCTCTGATTGGCCCAACGTCATCAAGCCGCGGCGCCTTGATGACGTTTGGCCAATCAGAGGCCCCAACGTCATCTGGCCGCGTCTGGGCTGTGATTGACAGCACGGGTCCTGCGCTCTCATTGGTGCAGGGCCTGACCTGGGCGGAGATTACAGATGGAAGCAGGAAGTCGGCCGGGGACCGCACCGATCATCATGGAACTGGACCCGGAACCGCGCCGCAGACCAGGATAAAAGCGGGGACAGCACCGGACGGCCGGAGGAGCGGGACATGACAGCGGGGGACAGCACCGGACAAGGTAAGAAACGGTGTGTATGTGTGTGTATGTGTGTGTATGTGTGTGTGTGTGTTTGTATGTGTGTGTATGTGTGTGTGTATGTGTGTGTATGTATGTGTGTGTGGATGGGGCTGGGGCTGCTGAATATACCACTGGGAGGCTGCTGAATATACCACTGGGAGGCTGCTGTATATAACACTGGGAGGCTGCTGTATATACCACTAGGAGACTGCTGTATATACCACTGGGAGGCTGCTGTATGTACCACTAGGAGACTGCTGTATATACCACTGGGAGGCTGCTGTATGTACCACTAGGAGGCTGCGGCTGCTGTATATACCACTAGGAGGCTGCTGTATATACCACTGGGAGGCTGCTGTATATACCACTGGGAGGCTGCTGTATATACCACTAGGAGGCTGCTGTATATACCACTGGGAGGCTGCTGTATATACCAATAGGAGGCTGCTGTATATACCACTGGGAGGCTGCTGTATATACCACTGGGAGGCTGCTGTATATACCACTGGGAGGCTGCTGTATATACCACTAGGAGGCTGCTGTATATACCACTGGGAGGCTGCTGTATATACCAATAGGAGGCTGCTGTATATACCACTGGGAGGCTGCTTTATATACCACTAGGAGGCTGCGGCTGCTGTATATACTCGTGTATAAGCCGACCCGTGTATAAGCCGACCCCCCTACTTTTGCCCCCAAAACCTGGGAAAACCTATTGACTCGTGTATAAGCCGAGGGTGGACCCCAGCACAGGTATACAGCCCCCAGCAGTATGGTATATAGGCCTCCCCAGTGGTATATACAGCAGCCTCCTAGTGGTATATACAGCAGCCTCCCAGTGGTAGATGTCTATGCACAGGGAATGAGCAGACTGAGAACAATCTCAGCTCTGCTACATCATCTCTGTGCACAGACATTCATGTCTGTACACAGGGAATGAGCAGACTGAGAACAATCTCAGCTCTGCTACATCAGGCAGCAGGCGGGCTCTAGGACCCTGGAGCGGTGGCAGCCAGCACACAGAGCAGACAGGATCTTATCTGTGCGAGTTTCCCAGCGATTACTTACAAAGTAAACTAGTCCAATGCAAATAAATGGCAAAACTAGGATTGCTTCAGGCTGAAGCTTCCGAGACACATCTGCGATTTGTAAATCTCACACTACTCGCTATTACTCGCTTCCCCATTCATTAACATTGGACTCGCTAGACTCGCAACGAGTAGCGAGTCCTGTGCTCGGACTCGCTAGAGTCAAGCGATTCCGAGTAATTTAGGATTCGCCCATCACTAGAAGGGCCCCATCTACTGGCTGGTGAATGGAATAGGCAGAGTGGGTGGGAAGAGAAGGTAGGAACAGCAGAGAGGAAGAGGAGGGAGAGCTGTCTGGGAGGAACATCTAGACAGAGAGGGAGTCCTAGGGGACAGGAGAGTAGAGGATCCACCCGGTGGACCCCGAATCCAGACCTGACATGAATCGGGTGGAGGGACTGGTTGCATGAGGGGACCGGCCACGATCTGGTGGGAATGCTGCAAGGTTCCCCCAGGAATCCAGAGGCCGCTGCACCTGCATGGGCAGGGCTACTGACCGTGCACACTTGCTAAAACAGTGGCTTGATCTAGAGCCAGGGGACGGGTCGCCCAGACCCCAACAAGTCCCGCAGTCACCTTCTTGGGATGATGATGATGCAGGGCAGGAGAGGCGAGTAGCCAGCGTGGGAGAGTCATCCAGGAGAGGCTTAAGACAGGGTGTCTAGGAGGAGTGGACCCAAGCTGCCTGGGAGTTGGCTGGATCACAGACACGGACGACATGGTGCCCCTGTAGGGCTGGACTGCTGCACTGAACTGTGAGTAAATGCTTGAGAACTGCAACCCCGGTGTCCTCCAGTTATTCCCCGTGCCTTCCCAATAGACTGTTACACAGTACCCTGGGGCCCTGCTCCACCTGTGGGAAGCAATACCATCTTGGCTACCCCAACGGTCTAAATCAGCTTCGGCCATCCCTGGCTGAAAACCACAGGTGGTGTTACGAATATCCCTTGTAAATACCCTATTTACTGCGTGGCCAGGTCTACGGAGCCGGGTAACAGCCACCGTGACCTCCTCAAGACTGTCGACCGGCCCAGCTTTCGAGTACCCCCAGCCGTTACGGCCCGTTGCACATGCACTGAACATGAAGCCAAAGAATATGAGTCTGCACACCTTGGAAGCAGCAGTGTGAACTGCGACCAATCCCCACCAAAAACATGAAAAACCAATGCAAAAACCGTATAAGTGTCACACAAAAGGCGCTCTGCTGTAAAAAATATAAATAGCCAGTGCCGTGACAAAAAACAGGGCCTTTTGGTTTATACGTTTTTGCAAGAAACGTACAGTAAGCTGCCTCACCAACTTCACGGTGGGCCCTGGTAGAGACAGTCCTAACTCTGTCCCTAGATGCTACGTTAAAACCTGCCTGTGTGTACATACCTCTGGGCAGGGCGCGGGAGAGCACAGGAAAATCTCACCTTGTAAGGCTGTGTGGCTGGCAGCTCTGTGTGCAGACTTCATAGGGGAGGGGCAAATGCCTCCAATCTCTGCTGGACCAGTAGGGGTGAACATGAAGCCAAAGAATATGAGTCTGCACACATTGGAAGCAGCGGTGTGAACTGTGACCAATCCCCACCAAAAACATGAAAAACCAATGCAAAAACCGTATAAGTGTCACACAAAAGGCGCTCTGCTGTAAAAAATATAAATAGCCAGTGCCGTGACAAAAACCAGGGCTGTGTGGCTGGCAGCTCTGTGTGCAGACTTCATAGGGGAGGGACAGGTGCCTCCAATCTCTGCTGGACCAGCAGGGGTAAACATGAAGCCAAAGAATACGAGTCTGCACACAGAGATTGGAGGCACCTGCCCCTCCCCTATGAAGTCTGCACACAGAGCTGCCAGCCACACAGCCTTACAAGGTGAGATTTTCCTGTGCTCTCCCGCGCCCTGCCCAGAGGTATGTACACACAGGCAGGTTTTTAACGTAGCATCTAGGGACAGAGTTAGGACTGTCTCTACCAGGTCCCACCGTGAAGTTGGTAAGGCAGCTTACTGTACTTTTTTTGCAAAAACGTATAATCCAAAAGGCCCTGTTTTTTGTCACGGCACTGGCTATTTATATTTTTTACAGCAGAGCGCCTTTTGTGTGACATTTATACGGTTTTTGCATTGGTTTTTCACATGCACTGAACATGATAGGGTTTATTTTCTGAATGGGAAAAAAAAGCACCTAAACATGAATTACATTGCCACAGAAGGCTTGTAATATTGTGTCCCATAGCAGACAGTGAAGCAGCACACAGATTGCATATTGCTCCCTAGCACAGAGTTGTAGAAGTTTTGTGTGCCACTCATATAGTAAATTAATTTACACACATCTATTACATTTGCACAAGGACAAAGATAACATAAAAATGAGATAACAAAGTTTACCGGACTGTACATAGTATTCCACCAACTACTTGCTGTTATCATGAAGCACTTTGTTGATTAAGAAATCAGAAACTGTACAGAAATAATTTTCCACAACACACAAGAGTGAGTTCACATACTGCAGATTTGCAGCAGAAGTCAAATCTATTATATAATCACGAATGGATTTCTCGCTGGGTTTCTCGCTGCGAGTCAGCGTGGTCATGTGGATACGAACGAAGCATTGGCCGCGCAGCGGCCATTGCGAGTCGCCTTAGCAGTGCGAAGCATTGGCCGCGAAGCGGCCATTGCGAGTCAGAGACTCGCTCTGCTAGAATCCCGATGCATTGTGCATCGGGCACCCATCTAGTATCTAAATATGTGCTAGACTGAATTCACATGTCCATGAAACATCCTTAGATCACTTCCCCCAACCTGACTGGTGGGTGTCCTGAACTGTCTCATAGGCCATTGCATAAAAGCCACATGCTTTGTTCAAGGGACCCATTGGTCAAAACAGATATTGCGATCTAATCACAAACCATGTTTTACAGACAAGTGAATTTGGCAATTTTTACAAATCCCATTGAAATATGTGCAACAAACTCTAGTAACCATTTCTACAAAAGTAACATATCCATTTTTCCTTTTGGTGTGCAGATGTGAGGCCATACAGGGCCCTAGTAGTTCAGGGTGAGGCAGGGCCGAGGCTGTGGAGCAGCCAGGCTTTGCTAAGCCTGCCTCAGCCAGCTCTTCAGTGCACAGGTTAAGTTCAGGGTTTCCCTTATTGAGGGCAAAAGCATACATAGAGTTTGAAGTGAACCTGTCACCTAGGGAGGAGCTTAGGTGGCACCTGCAAGAGTGGCAGGAGGCAATGTTGTTTACCTCAGAGCAGGAGTGACAGTTAGTCAGTTTGCAGTTGAGGTTAGTTGAGTCTGGAGCAGGAGGAGAGTCAAGTGGAAGTGGAGGTCATGAGAGGTCTGAGGAAAGGAGTCAGAGGAACAGAGGAACATACCCGGGACAATGAATTACCCTAAACTTAACCCCGGAGAGGCGCTTAGGACGGATACCGGATCCGAGGCGGTGCCTGAGACAGACAGGACAGTGAATACCGGGATAGTGAAGGTCCACCATCTTCACTGTACCATAGCAAAGCAACACAGAGGGGTCAGTGACACAGAGGACTCAAGTTGCCTAGCAGATTGGTACCCATGAGGGGAGACAGGGCCAGCAGTTCAGCTACAAGCGGCAGCAGGGCCACACACAAAGCGCAGAAGTAGGAAGCCAAGGACCCGGTCAGGGTGGGAGCAACCTGTCCCCGGTACAGACTCCGTGGACAATACTTTGTTATACCATCTGCAAAGTAAAGACTTGGAAAACGACAACAAACGTGAGTGTGTGTGATTGATCCTTGTGCTGAAGCCCCACTCTCCCTCATAAACTGCCATTGCCTCACTCTCATCATCTCTACTACTGCCCTACTTTCCTGCAGCATCTATAACCACCATCACAGACTTTAACTACCACTGCCCCAGGGCACCAGGCTCTACCTGCGGACAGCCGTTCCATCTACAGCTGCCAAAACATCATCCCTGGAGGTTCTGCAACAGCGGTGGTCCCCTAACTGACTACAACCCGTGGGTGGCGTCACGACAAACCTAATCCCCTGTAAATACACCCCATTCACTTGTGTGAACCCGGGACATGGTCCGGACCAGGACCGCCGTGACATCCCCCAGCAATACCCCGGCTCGGCACCGAGTACCCCGTCGCAGTGGGCTCCACAACCTGGCATCACGAACAGGATCTACTGTGCCCGGTACCAGGCATTGTGTGCCGTGATTAGTGACTGTTTTGAATCAGCCACCATTGCTGGACGCGCGGCAAGCTGAATTTAAACTGCGCCAGACACTGTAAATTTCAAAATCCGCCATTACAGAGCGCGCGACGCGCGGGAAGAAAAACCGCTCCCCGCTCTGACGTCATCCGGAAGGGAAGAGAATCCCTGGTGTGCAGCGGAACCTTTGTGAGACATCCGGACGGAAGCGGAAGACAGGAGGGCAGACCTTAACTAAGGGGGCACAGGATGTCGCAGCCAGCGGTGCCAAGCAGCTGCGGAGCAGCCGGTGAGAATCCAGCACCGGATCAAGGAGCAGCAGTCAGCGGTGCTGCGGCGCAAGGAACAGCGCCTATTATGCCGCTCCTGATGCCGTATACTCCAGGGGCAATGTGTCTGCCTCAATACTCCGGTGAGCCTAACACTCTTAATGACTTTATCAGCAAGATAAAAGCATACTATGTGATGTACCCCCTCACTGAAGCCCAACGTATAGGGATGATTATTGGACAACTAACAGGCAATGCACAGCGGGAGGTCGCATCCTGGCTGGATACAGAAAAGGACACTGTAGAGCATCTTATAGCTGGATTAAAAGCAACATTTGAATCTACTGCTGATACCTGGGCTAAAATGAGCTTCTTTGCATGTCAACAAAAACCTGAAGAGAGTGCCAGAGACTTTGCCTTAAATCTGCAGGAACCACTCAAAGCACTTAAGCTAGCAGAACCTGCCTTAGCCCCGGGAGCTGACAAAATGTTAATTGACCAGTTCATAGAGGGTCTCTTATCCCCGTCCCACAGAGGACAGCTGAGTATGATGCTCATCCAGAATCCTAAAATGACATTTGCTGAGTTAAAAGACAGAGCTATTGGTCTGCAGCAGGTAGAAGAGCCCCGGAATCTGCAATCTACACAGGGCCCTGCAGCAGCACCTCAGCAACCGATAGCATCAGCGACATCTGCCATGTCAACGAATGCTGCTGAACACAGAGAGCCTATCTCTAATGAGGCCCTCAACCAAAAGCTAGATGCTCTGACAGACACTGTCATCTCAATGGCCAAGGTCATCAAGGAGCTGCGAGAGTCAAAGCCTGCACCCAAGATCAAGTTGGCGACCAGCAGAGAGGATGTTCCGTGGATGAGGCCCAGGAGATATCAAGCGACAAGAGGACGACCCAGCAATCGCTATGACCCGGATGGACAGCCCATTTGCCGCCGTTGTCAGAAGCCAGGTCACTTTGCCCGAGACTGTGCTTTAAACGGAGATTCCCTGGGCAGGCGAGCTGCTCCTCAGGTATGAACTCTAAAGGTCCTTCAGCCTGGTTTGACAGATTCGTGGGAGGACAGCCGGTGATCCCTATCACGTTGAATGGCATTCCCTTTAATGCCTTGTTGGATACCGGGTCCCAGATAACATCGATTCCACATGTTCTTTACAAAAGGTACTGGGCTGATTCAGACATTGATAGTGGTCCATCAGACTTTAACATGGAAGTATGGGCTAGTAATGGACAATTAATACCACAGGTTGGGTTCAGAGAAATTACCATTCAGATTGGAAAGGTAGAATTGCAGAACCAGGGTGTTATAATCATAGATGTTGACCGGCGAGATTGTGAACCAGTAATGTTACTAGGAATGAATGTAATTGAAAAATGTTTTTCCGAGGTAATTACTGTTTTGCAGCAGATCGCCGAGACTGCCGGAACCGGACAGCAGAGGCTTTTGCACAAAGAAATAAAAGCTCTGATGTTAAAGCAACAGGTAGAAATATATGGAGGTGAAATCGGCAGTGTACGAGTAAGTGATCCAATACCCATTGTAATACCTCCCAAAACTGAAATGTTGGTCTGGTGTAGAGCTGCAATAGGCATTAAAGGGCAAGACTATCAAGCCCTGGTAGAACTTGTGTACTCAGACAGTAGACCTACTATACTCACAGCTAGAGGAGTGGTTGAGGTACACCGGGGAAAAGTGCCATTACGCCTATTAAATTGTGGAGAGGATGAGATCACATTACCAAAGTATGCTACCATGGCTAAATTGTACACGGTTGATAATAATGCCATCACAGCCGTCGAGCCCTTGGAACCGTCAAGTCATGACAATGGCTCAAGGAAAAAGCTGGAGGATTGGTGCCAAAAGCTACATGTCGGTACCAGTTCTACACCTTCCCATCAAAAGCATGGAGTATACCGGGTAGTGAGAGAATATGAACAAATATTCAGCAAACACCCGTTAGACTTTGGGCAAATCAAAGGGGTAGAGCACACTATACTCACAGGTAATCATCAGCCTATAAAAGAGAGGTATAGACCATTACCACCCGCTCAAACCACCAAAGACATGCTTAGAGAAATGAAATCAGCAGGGGTAATAAGAGACAGTTGTAAC
The DNA here is from genome assembly GCA_033576535.1 of Allobates femoralis. Lineage (NCBI taxonomy): Eukaryota > Metazoa > Chordata > Amphibia > Anura > Aromobatidae > Allobates > Allobates femoralis. Next base: position 286,947,496 of record JARQOC010000005.1, read on the forward strand.
CCCTGGGCAGCACCTCTAGTGTTAGTTAAAAAGAAGGATGGGACCATGAGAATGTGCGTAGATTACCGGCAGATTAATCGCATTACACATAAGGACGCTCACCATTACCTAGGATTGAGGAGTCATTAGCTGCATTAAAATCTGCTAACTACTTTTCCACCCTTGATCTGACTAGTGGGTACTGGCAGGTTCCTGTGGCCGAGGCCGACAAGGAGAAGACAGTGTTTACTACGCCGATGGGCCTCTGTGAGTTCAATTGTATGCCGTTCGGACTCTGCAACGCACCCGGGACCTTCCAACGCCTCATGGAGAGCTGCCTAGGACACAAGAACTTTGAAACTGTCCTCCTGTACCTAGATGATGTCATAGTCTACTCCAAGACGTATGAGCAACATCTACAAGACCTGGCAGAAGTGTTTGAAGCCTTATTCAAATATGGCATGAAAATCAAGCCATCCAAATGTCACCTTCTCAAACCAAAGGTACAGTACCTAGGACATGTCGTGAGTTCAGAGGGAGTAGCACCGGATCCTGATAAAGTCACAGTGATAAGGGATTGGCCAAGACCTACTAACGTGGAAGAAGTGAGGCAATTCCTGGGCCTGGTAGGCTATTATAGAAGATTTATCAGTGGATTCACGAAGCTAGCAGCTCCTGTACAAGACATCCTGGTAGGACAATCAAGAAAGTCTTCAACCCGTAATCCTCCTTTCTAGTGGAGTGAAGAGAAGGAAGACTCCTTCAACAAACTGAAGTGTGCATTGACGGGAGAAGAGATTCTGGCATACCCTGATTACCATCAACCATTCATCCTTTACAAAGATGCCAGCAACGTGGGACTGGGAGCAGTGTTGTCACAGAAGCAAGGAGGCAAAGAGACAGTTATTGCCTTTGCAAGTAGGAAGCTCCGGCCTACAGAAAGAAATCCCGAGAATTACAGCTCCTTCAAGTTAGAACTACTGGTAGTAGTTTGGGCTGTAACTGAACGTTTCAAGCACTATCTGGCAGCTGCAGAATTCACCATCTACACGGATAACAACCCGTTGACCCATCTGGATACAGCAAAATTAGGTGCATTGGAGCAGCGATGGATAGCCCGGCTGTCTAACTACAATTTTGTCATCAAATATAGAGCAGGCCACAAGAATGGGAACGCAGATGCCTTATCCTGGATGCCTCACCTGGAAGACATGGAAGAGGACCCGGAAGAGTTAGAAGAAATTGAACTACCGGCGTTTCATCGTTCAAAGGTAGACAAGTATCAACCCGGCATCTACCAAAGAGAACAATAGGCAAGTCTTAACCCGTTAGCACACCATGGATGGGCTGATACCCAAGATAGTGATCCAGCTGTGAAGCTAGTGAAAGAACTGCTTACACAACAAGGTGTGTACCCTAACCAGAATGCCCCGGCAGAGATCCAACAGCTCTGGAAAGAGAGAGGCAAGTTGTTCCTATATCAAGGGAAGCTCTGCAGAAGGCATACCAATCCAAAAACACATGAATTGGTCTGGCAGATAATCGTACCCAAGCAAGACGTCAAAATGGTCTTAGAAGCCTACCACGACGGTGCAGGTCATTTCGGATGGAAGAAGTTGGAAGTGCTCCTAAGAGAGAGATTCTACTGGGTTGGCATGAGAAAATCAATTGAAGATTGGTGTAGAAAATGTGGCCCGTGCAACCTCAGAAGAAGAGATCAGCAGAGAGCTCCACTCCAGTCCATAGTAACCAAGCAACCACTAGAGTTAGTTGCATTAGACAACGTCAAGTTGTCACCAAGGCGGTCAGGCTATGTCTATGCCTTAACCATCGTGGACCATTACTCACGCTTCTTAGTGGTGGTACCCGTCAAGGACCTGACAACGAAGACGGCAGCAAGAGCATTTCAGACCCATTTCTGTAGACCGCATGGTTACACGGAACAAGTCCTTGCAGATCAAGGTCCAGCCTTTGAATCAGAGATTTTCCAAGAATTCTGCAATATGTACGGCTGTAAGAAGATCCGCACGACAGCGTACCATCCCCAAACAAATGGCTTATGCGAGAAGATGAACCATATTGTAATAGACCTATTGAAAACATTACCAGAATCTGAGAGAAATCAATGGCTAGATAAATTACCTGATTTGGTAGACTTATACAACCATGTTCCAGTGAGTTCTACAAACTGCACCCCAGCTTATCTTATGCGTGCAAGACCCGGCAAGCTACTAATTGACTTAGATATGGGAATTCTAAAACCAGACGCAGAAGTTGAAGAATCCAATTGGGATACCTTACGTCAGCAACAGTATCGCCTAGTACAAGATTGAGTAGAGAAAAATCTTCAGCAAGCTAGAGCAAGACAAGAGAGAACCTATAATCAAAGTGCTCAAGCAACTCCATTACAACCCGGTGAGCAAGTTCTCAAAAGAAAGAGACTCACTAACAAATTGGATAATCAGTGGGAAACCATCCCATACACAGTCTTACCATCCAATTTAGACAATGCTAAAATGTGTCTAATAAGCAAAGATGAAGGAAGAACTTCAGTAGTTGTGTCCAGAGACCATCTCAAACCATGTCCTGAAACCCTGAAGACACCAGAAGTAATAGTACCCATACAGGTCCAACCTGTCAAAGAGAAAGAAGATGAAGTATTTCATATGGTGCTAGGAGATTTCCCCAAAACATGGCCAAATTACTATGGAGCAGTTGTAGTACCAATGATTGCTTTCCCTCCAATGGTGGAATCAACATTAGAACCCGTATTACCCGAAGAAGTCCCAAGACCTGAAGAACTGGAAGTAGAACCTGTAGAGGAAGAATCAATTCCTGGTCCCAGTGAGCTTGCCAGTCCTACAGTCAGATCTTCATCTTCTATAGTACCAAACACTACAAGTAGGTACATGCCCACCAGCACCAATAGGCTACATGCAAGTAGTATACCCGTTTAATGCAGATCAGAGCGTAGTACCAGAGGGCAGTTACCAGCTTGGTACAGGGATTAAAAGGTCAAATTAACTGTAAAATGTAAATATGTTCGTGTAAATATAAATTAAACCCGGTAGATAGTGTCCAAGAGGGTGGAGGACCTGGATTAACCCCCATGTACATTAAGTTAGGGAAAGAAAGTGCCTGGGGGTGGTGTAGAGAATCCAGGCCTCCTAAGCAGATACGCCCATGGACAAATGTACATAGTTAATGCAACGTTAAAAAAGCCCAGTACCTACAGAGACTATCCTGTATGAACTTTTTGCATATTTTTCGAACTTTTTCCTTTTATTTTATTTTTATGGACCATACTACCACGGACTGGTTGTGGTATAAACTTTCTTGTATATATTCATCAGCCCGGAGGCAATTGACTAAACCCCCGGAAGGACTGCTTTTTGAATTTTTGGACTGTTTTTGAATTTTAGTGATTTTTGTACTTTTTACTTTAAAGTCTCTGTAAATATTAATTGTATTGATTGTTTGTTTCTTTGTTGTTCACAGTCCCAGAGTACTGTCTTTAACTAAGGGGGAATGTGGCACCCCAAGGGTTAATGTGCCACAGAAACATCAACACGGGTTTACTCCCCACACAACACTACACTAGAAAGTGGGAGGACCTTAGGTGGCACCTGCAAGAGTGACAGGAGCTAATGTGGTTTACCTCAGAGCAGGAGTGACAGTTAGTCAGTTTGCAGTTGAGGTTAGTTGAGTCTGGAGCAGGAGGAGAGTCAAGTGGAAGTGGAGGTCCTGAGAGGTCTGAGGAAAGGAGTCAGAGGAACAGAGGAACATATCCGGGACAAGGAGTTACCCTAAACTTAAGCCCGGAGAGGCGCTTAGGACGGATACCGGATCCGAGGTGGTGCCTGAGACAGACAGGACAGTGAATACCTAGATAGTGAAGGTCCACCATCTTCACTGTACCATAGCAAAGCAACACGGTGGGGTCAGTGACACAGAAGACTCAAGTTGCCTAGCAGATTGGTACACGTGAAGGGAGACAGGGCCAGCAGTTCAGTTACAAGCGGCAGCAGGGCCACACACAAAGCGCAGAAGTAGGAAGCCAAGGACCCGGTCAGGGTGGGAGCAACCCGGCCCCGGTACAGACTCCGTGGACAATACTTTGTTATACCATCTGCAAAGTAAAGACTTGGAAAACGACAACAAACGTGAGTGTGTGTGATCCTTGGGCTGAAGCCCCACTCTCCCTCATAAACTGCCATTGCCTCACTCTCATCATCTCTACTACTGCCCTACTTTCCTGCAGCATCTATAACCACCATCACAGACTTTAACTACCACTGCCCCAGGGAACCAGGCTCTACCTGCGGAGAGCCGTTCCATCTACAGCTGCCAAAACATCATCCCTGGAGGTTCTGCAGCAGCGGTGGTCCCCTAACTGACCACAACCCGTGGGTGGCGTCACGACAAACCTAATCCCCAGTAAATACACCCCATTTACTTGTGTGAACCCGGGACACGGTCCGGACCAGGACCGCCGTGACATCCCCCAGCAGTACCCCGGCTCGGCAACGAGTACCCCGTCGCAGTGGGCTCCACACCTACTCCTTGCTATTACTATTCTAACTATCCCTCTGTGTCGTAAATGTGTGCTGTGATGGTGTATAAAAAGCATTTTCTACTTACAGGCTGGTATAGTAATGAAGCGGGGGTACTGTTATTAGCCCCCCTGGACATCCTCTTTTCCTCCCTGTACCCACCTTGACCCTTATTTATCACGCTTCGATGTGCGTCTTCATTCCTTTCTGAAAATCCTCCTACTTTTTGAAATTCCCGCCCCTTCTCGTAGTGTGGCGCTGAACCGGAGTGTCAAATTGGGCTGATTGTGCATTGTGGGGCTGATCACGTGGGACGGCCCGGCTTCAATATGTGCACTGCGCATACGCCGGCAGCTAAGCAGCCCCACAATGCATCGGGCAGGATATGACACTCCGGCTCGGCGCAATTCTACGAGAAGGGGTGGGAATTTAAAAAAATAGGAGGATTTTCAGAAGGGAATGAAGGTCGCCCATTGGATCATGAAAAATAAGGATCGAGGTGGGGACAGGAGCGAAAGAGGATGCCCAGGGGGCTAAAACGGTAGCCCCCACTTCCATACCAGTAGAAGTATGCCAGTAGAGCATTGTAAGAAACTCATTGATGGTTACCAGAAGCGGTTGATCACAGTTATTTTGGCTAAAGGTTGTGCAACCAAGTATTAGGCTGAGGGTGCCAATACTTTTGTCTGGCCCATTTTTGGAGTTTTGTGTGAAATGATCAATGTTTTGGTTTTTGCTTCAGTCTCTTTTGTGTTTTTTCATTTAAGACAAATTAAATGAAGATAATAATACCAAAGAATTTGTCATTGCAATCATTTTCAGGAAGAAACTGAGTATTATCTGACAGAATTGCAGGGGTGTCAATACTTTTGGCCACAACTGTATATCCTCTCTGTAGAAAGAGATTTACTAAAATCCTGATGACAGAATTCATTATCTTAGGAACCATTCACACAAATTCAAGCACAAAAATTTCATTACTTGACACTTTATCAGCCAAAAATGTATGCCATTGCAAATGGTTGCTATACTTTGGGATACTGTAATTATCATCTTAGTTGAAAAGTTCATTGGAGTTAATTTCATGATTGGCACACCATATGGATTAGTTTAGCTGAACATGTGATCCTAGCCTTAGGCCGGCTTCACAACATGGGACGATCCGATCCGGGGCTGTCAGGGGTAAACTTGACAGCCCCGGACTGGATTTGGACACAGAAGCGGAGGGCCAATTATGCCCTCTGGTCCGGTGTCCAGCCGGATGGCTCATTTGCAGCCCTAGTTGCTGATAATTCAGGCTCACAGGGAGCGAGCCGCGGTCCTGAACTGTCAGCAGGGGACAGCTCTGTGGAGCTGAAGTTCAGTGCAGAGCGGCGCTGAGCTTCAGCGCCCGGCTCCTGGGTGCGGTTCCAGTGCGATCCGGCGCCCTAGACCCCCATGCTAGGGGGCGCTGGATCGCACCGGACGGGGAAGATCCGGGAGCATCCGGGAGGATCAGCATTATTCCTCCAGACACAAAAATGCTGCATGCAGCATTTTTGTGTCGGGGGGGAAAAATCTGAATCCTCCCTGATTCTCCCGGACAGATGGAAGCCGGATGGCAGATAGCTGCCATCCGGCTCCATCCAGCCCTATAGCATACTATAGGACCGAAATCCGGTCCTGGGCTGTCAGGTTCACCCCTGACAGTCCTGGATCGGATTTCACCGTAGTGTAAAGCTGGCCTTAGCCCTTTTTTACACTTCGAATTGTTGTATTCTGGATACTTATTTATTTTTATTATCACAGTGACCACGTTTCATGCATCAGTTTAACCCCTTAGTGACGGAGCCAATTATCACCTTAATGACCTGACCAAATTTTACAATTCTGACCAGTGTCATTTTATGAGGTTATAACTCTGGAACACTTCAACAGATCCCAGTGATTCTGAGACTGTTTCTTCATAACATATTGGACGTCATGTTAGTCATAAATTATAACAATATTTTTTGCATTTATTTTTGAAAAAAAAAATGTTGGCGAAAAATTTGTAAATTTTGCAATTTTCTAATTTTTTTATGTTTATTCTGTTAAACCAGAGAGTTATATCACATAAAATAGTTAATAAATAACATTTCCCACATGTCTACTTTACATCAAAACAATTTTGAAACAAAATGTTTGTTTGTTAAGAAGTAAGGCTGCTTTCACATAACGATTTTTCTAAATCCGATGCTGTCCGATGAAAATCGGACAGCATCGGATCCGAATTTGGACCCCATGCATCCCTATGGGCATCGGACCGAATCGGATGTGCACTAAATGCAATCCGATTTGGTCCGATCCGATTCTGTCCGATTTTATTATCGGTGCAAAAATCGGAGCTTGCTCCGATTTTTGCACCGAAAATAAAATCTGACAGATTCGGATCGGACCAAATCGGATGGCATTTAGTGCACATCCGATTAGGTCCGATCCCTATAACATGGGGCCCTATGGAGAAGGGTCCGAGGAAACATCTGATGTCTCCTCGGACCCCGTTTTACTGTACTGAGCATGCTCAGTACAGTAAAACTGCTCCTAACTAGGAGCATAAGGGTTAAAAAAAAAAAAAAGTTTATTCTCACCTTCCCCCGAGCCCCCGCCGTCTTCCGCCATCTTCTTTGAGGTTCCCGGTGGCTTCCGCAGGCTGCCGGTGTCAGCAGAGGGCTTCCTCTGCTGTATAGGACCTGCGGTGATGTCACAGTCATGTGACCGCGGGTTACCATGGTGAACCCGCGGTCACGTGACTGTGACATCACCGCAGGTCCTATAAGGCAGAGGAAGCCCTCTGCTGACACCGGCAGCCTGCGGGAGCCACCGGGAGCCTCCAAGAAGATGGCGGAAGACGGCGGTGGCTCGGGGGAGGTGAGAATAAACTTTTTTTTTTTTTTCTTTTTTTCACCCCGCAGGGAGCGATTTTATGCCGGAATCGGGTGCCTATTTGGCACCCGATTCCAGGCATCAGAAGGGAGCCGATGCTGTCCGATTTATATCGGACAGCATCGGCTCCCTAAAATCCGTAATGTGAAGGTAGCCTTAGAAGGGTACAAATTTTATCAGCAAGTTTTCAGTTTTACATCAAAATTTACAAAACTATTTTTTAGGTACCACATAATATTTGAAGTGACTTTGAGGGGCGTACATGACAGAAAATACCCAAAAGTGACACCATTCCAAAAACTGCACCCCTCAAGCTACTCAAAACCACATTGAAGAAGTTTATTAACCCCTTAGCTGCTTCACAGGAACGCATGCTAAGTAAAATGAAAAAGAAATACATTCATATTTTACCTAAAATGTTGCTTTAGCCTCAATTTATTCACTTTTACAAGGGATATTGGATGCCAAAGTTAGTTACCAAGTTTCTTCTGAACGCGCTGATACCCCACATGTGGTCAAAAACCTCTGTTTGACAGAAGGGAAGGAGGACTATTTGAATTTTGGAAAGCAAAGCAAATTTGGTTGAAATAGATGACAGGCACCATCTTGCATATCCTGGACCCCTAAGGTACCTAAACAGCAGAAACCCCCCCACAAGTGACCCAATTTTGCAAGCTAGACCCATTGTATAAGGGTATAGGGAGCATTTTGAACACACAAGTACTTCACAGAATTTAATAACTATAGGTTCCTTTAGCACCAAGGTCTTTCACTTTTACAAGAGGTGAGATCAAAAAGTGGATGCTAGAGTTTGTTACCCACACTCTTATTTGCACGGCGATACCCCACATGTAGTCAAAAACATCTGTTTAGACAAATGGGAGGGCTCAGAAATAAAGGAGCAATATTTTAATGTTTGAAAAAACTGAAATAGATTGCGGGCACCATGTCACATTTGCAGGGCCCTGGGATGCCTAAACAACAGAAACCCTCCCCACAAATGACCCCATTTTGGAAACTAAACCCATCAAGGATTTTATCCAGGGGTATAATGAGCATTTTGAACCTATGTTCACTTCACAGAATTTCAGTAGTTTGTCATGTTGAATATTTTCTTTTTTTCAGACTACATTTTTGACTTTTAGGGTATGTGCACACGATCCGGAGATACTGTGTCCTGGACATAATGTCTCCTCTCCTGCAAGGACGCTGGGGTTCTCTGTGGATGAACGCATTGTCCGTGTCCAAGGTCAGTGTTCGGAGCACGGTGGATTTTCCATGAATTTACCCTTTGAGATCGCCCCCGATTCCGCAGCGCTAAATTGACAGGCTGCCGACAAGCAGCGGAACGGAAAGCCTCCTCGTGGTTCAATTAATGTTGCAGAGGAAACAGAACAGTGGGCATGAGATTTCTGTAAATCACATCGACTGTGCTTGTACTGCACAGTGCAGCAGTTTACATTTAGTGATAACACACTGCGTCCAAACCACTGCAAATACTGATTGTGTGAACATACCTATCGGCTACTTGCTGGCTAGAACATAGTAGAGCAGGTTTTGTGCTTCCAAAAATCCACACCTGCAGAAAAAAGCACAGCAGAAAAATGCCTGTGCCAATGGTGTGTTTGTGCCATGGTTTTTCATGTGGATTTTGCTGTGTTTTTTGAACAATTGTTCAATGCTGTGACTATGAATAAAGCTAGGTTTGGATAGGGTCACACATGCCCATCAGTTTTTTTCCCATTTTCCAAACCTGATTTTGTTTTTGAGAAATGCCATTTTTGCATCTAAAAAACGCATGCGTTAATGCATAGTACCTATATGAACCATGCGTTAACGGATGTATTTTCCATAGGGCCCCATGTTAAAAAAATGCATGCTTTTTTTTACTGCACCCAAAAACGCTGCTAACAGGCTTGGATGCTGGCTTGGATGCAGTGGATGGTGCCCAAGTGCCTGGAGCCTCCCTACACTCGTCCGTCACCCCCAGCGGCCATCTTGAAACAAAAATAATCAAAGGATTCAAGAAGGGAGAAATTAGTAGAGAAAATAGCACAACATAGGGTCTTAACTGGTATTAAATGAGAGTAATCAAATAGTATATGCTCACCTTATAGGGTTGTGTAGGACACAACCTCCTATGAAGCCTTAGGCTGCAGCGAACCACCCATGAAGTGGAAGTACCATGTGGAGCAAAAGGTAAGTTTTCCCTGAGGAAGTGTGGCGATCCACACGAAATGAGTAGAAAACAGAATAAAGGCTTTTTGGATTGTCACCCTATTGGGTGTATTTCTTCACTGGGCAGCGCGATTTGAATCCATCCATCTTTTGCTCCACATGAAATTATTTTAAAAAAATGACGTGGAGCTTTGCTGTAAATTTGGTTCCAGTCAGGTACAACTAGGTAGCTGGGGGCTAGGATCCTCAGCATAAGGAGGTTCAAGCATTCTGGGCCTCCCTGGATATGAATTGCACCCCTCAGCCACCCCAGAAAGTGGTGCATTCATACTCAGACTCTTCCAACTGCCATGTAGCAGTGGCAGACTTAGTAATAATAAGCAGTTAATGCCATCTTTGATTTGGCAGCTGGCACTAAACCCGAGATTCATAATGTCGGGCCAATATCAGACCCAGCCATTAGGAGTCTCTAGTAAATAGTAAAAAATACAGAGAAAAAAACACAAATATGTATTTTGACCCCATCTTTATTACTCTGCGATGTCCGACTTAGTCCAGTGGGAAGTTCCTCAACGATACTCCTTCTTATAGCATATAAGAATCTATAGTCATCTGATAAACCTGCAACTTTCACAGATCTTTGTTTTTCTGATTGATTTGATGACATCACTGTCTAGTCACATGACTTCTACAGACAATCACTTGCCTTAGGGATACATAGCATAGGACCAGAGATAAGCCTTACTTATAAAATCATCTGGCCAACATTGGGAATAATCCCTCGTGTCGTCCAAACACATAGAACATACACTTAATAAGGGCCTATTTGATTTTCCAGCATAGACCACAGATGCTCAATCTGATTGAACTTTCTATAACTTAGATGCCAAGTCAACACCATGAACTCTTGTATAAACCATATTAGGGATTACTATTGCCATTGTTGGAGTTTTCAGTTCTACATCAAGATTTGTCAGAGTTAAAGGGGTATTCCCAGCTCCAGGATCCTATTCCAAGAAGTAGGCGTAATAATAATAATATTAGCAAATACCCCTAATTGGAAATGTAGTATAGTTCTCTTGATCAGCTGCATTGACTAACAAAAGAATAACACTGTTTTGAACTTTTGACTTTGACTTTCATGCTCCATATCTCAAAATCTACTATAACTTTAAGCCTGAGACTACCTTCATTTTATAGACAATCATCTTGGTTATCTCATATATAAATTTGACTTGCCACTATTTAGCGTATGATTAGCTATACAGATTCTTGTCATGTCACTGCATTGTTACTATTGTTTGTGTTTGAAAAATCTTTTTCTTCCTGTACACTACAAATTACAACCAGTTCTCACATTCCCTCATAGCTCAGTGTGTTTACTGGGTTGATTCCCAAGCAAAAGTTCAAAGACTGGATCAAATCAAGGTGCAATTATAGGGAAGATTTCCCAAGAAAAGATAAACTGCATCATCCATCTAATCAATAGCGATCTCTCAGTCAAGAAAATTGCCAACGTGCATCATGTGAGTGTCATAACAGTTAGAAGAATACAAAATGAAGTCCATCCACCCATTCAAAAGCGAACAGGTTGATCTCCAGGCACAAAATCATTCCAAGGTCTAGCAAACTCCAAATTGTGACAATTTGCATATTTCCCAGAGGAGCATTAAAGTCACATGCAAAGTATTGGCACTGTTAGAAAAAGTCTCCTCAGCCGGCAGTCAGATTCCTCTCCACAAGGAGAATAGCTGTTCCCCCAGACCTCGTCTCCGCCTCTCATACAGCCAGATCAGAACTCCCACACACTGCACTGATGAGGGGCAGTCACTCCGAAATGCAGCATCTGCAGTTTGGGGTTCTGATCTGGCACAAATCCTTAAGGTACATTTACACGTCACTGGTTTGGAGTCGTTCAAACGACATTGTTAGTATGTTGTTGCGTGTGACACCGAGATACGACTACGATAAATCGTTGGATCGTTGATCGCATGTTTGAGAACATGTTCTCAAATCAGACAATCGTTGTTCAGCCAACCTGCTACATCGTTGTGTGTGACACTGCGATAACAATGTCGTTAACAACTTTGCCTATTCACAACAGCGAACAAGTATCGTTCGCTGGGTTTGTGTGAACGATAGCTGCTTGCCACATCGTTGGTGCGTCGTTCACGATATCTAGACATGTGACATCGCACCAACGATCTCTAAACAATGTCCTAACGGCCGCGCTCCTGTGAAATCGTTGGTGAAATCGTTACAACATTGAAGCGTGTAACGGTGCCTTAAGTCATATTAAAAGGCTTGCCAAAGAGTCAATTATGACTTTTAGGACTGCTACCCTTATTAGATGCACTAGAGTTCATCTACTTTCTCACTGAAGTGACAATTTAGATATTACTTTTAGCAATTCCTTGCTAAAACAGCCCTTTTTATTGCTTAGTACCAGTGTTTTTGGCAAAACCCCTGTGGCAAAGGGGTGCTTGTGTGTACAGTTGCACTAATCCTGTGCTGAAAACCTGAGATGAATCAAAAAACTACAATTTTTTTCCAAAAATAATGCAATAAAAGTGATCAAAATGTTATATGGTCTTACAGTGTTGGACAAAAGTATTGACACCCCTGCAATTCTGTCAGATAATACTCAGTTTCTTCCTGAAAATGATTGCAATCACAAATTCTTTGGTATTATTATCTTCATTTAATTTGTCTTCAATGAAAAAAAACACAAAAAGAATTGTCCTAAAGCCAAATTGGATATAGATCCATACCAAACATAAAAAGGGGTGGACAAAAGTATTGGCACTGTTAGAAAAATCATGTGATGCTTCTCTAATTTGTGTAATTAACAGCACCTGTAACTTACCTGTGGCACCTAACAGGTGTTGGCAATTACTAAATCACACTTGCAGCTAGTTGATATAGATTAAAGTTGACTCAGCCTCTGTCCTCTGTCCTTGTGTGTACCACATTGAGCATGGAAAAAAGAAAGAAGACCAAAGAACTGTCTGAGGACTTGAGAAACCAAATTGTGAGGAATCATGAGCAATTTCTATTCTACAAGTCCATCTCCAAAGACCTGAATGTTCCTGTGTCTACCGTGCGCAGTGTCATCAAGAAGTTTAAAGCCCATGGCACTGTGGCTAACCTCCCTAGATGTGGACGGAAAAGAAAAATTGAAAAGAGATTTCAACGCAAGATTGTGCGGATGTGGATAAAGAACCTCGCCTAACATCCAAACAAGTTCAAGCTGCCCTGCAGTCCGAGGGTACAACAGTGTCAGCCCATACTATCCGTCGGCGTCTGAATGAAAAGGGACTGTATGGTAGGAGACCCAGGAAGACCCCACTCCTTACTCCGAGACATAAAAAGCCAGGCTGGAGTTTGCCAAAACTTACCTGAGAAAGCCTAAAACGTTTTGGAAGAATGTTCTCTCTTTTTGGGCAAAGGCATCAACGTAGAGTTTACAGGAGAAAAAAAGAGACATTCAAAGAAAATAACATGATCCCTACAGTCAAACATGGCGGAGGTTCCCTGATGTTTTGGGGTTGCTTTGCTGCCTCTGGCACTGGACTGCTTGACCGTGTGCATGGCATTATGAAGTCTGAAGACTACCAACAAATTTTGCAGCATAATATAGGGCCCAGTGTGAGAAAGCTGGGTCTCCCTCAGAGGTCATGGGTCTTCCAGCAGGACAATGACCCAAAACACACTTCAAAAAGCACTAGAAAATGGTTTGAGAGAAAGCACTGGAGACTTGTAAGGTGGCCAGCAATGAGTCCAGACCTGAATCCCATAGAACACCTGTGGAGAGATCTAAAAATGGCAGTTTAGAGAAGGCATCCTTAAAATATCGGGGACCTGGAGCAGTTTGCCAAAGAAGAATGGTGTAAAATTCCAGCAGAGCATTGTAAGAAACTCATTGATGGTTACCGGAACCGGTTGATCGCAGTTATTTTGGGTAAAGGTTGTGCAACCAAGTATTAGGCTGAGGGTGCCAATACTTTTGTCTGACCCATTTTTGGAGTTTTGTGTGAAATTATCAATGTTTTCCTTTTTGCTTCATTCTCGTTTGTGTTTTTTCATTGAAGACAAATTAAATGAAGATAATAATACCAAAGAATTTGTGATTGCAATCATTTTCAGGAAGAAACTGATGGTGGGTTTACACACACCAATCATTGTATCCAATCTCTGAACCAATCTCTGGTTGCAGTGAAATCATGGACAGATTGCTCCATGTTGTACACAGCCACAAAATGGAACTATGTGTCCATGATTTCACTGCAACCAGAGATTGGTTCAGAGATTGGATACAATGATTGGTGTGTGTAAACCCACCATGAGTATTATCTGACAGAATTGCAGGGGTGTCAATACTTTTGGCCAACACTGTATGCCTCTCCAAATGTTGTAATGAAAAGCTTTAGCTCACCATGCAAAAATCCAGATTTTTCACAGCTCAATTACATTACAAGCCCTTTTTTTTTTACTGTATTCACACACAAAATTTCACCAGAAATTTTTTTTTATATAAGTTTGGTCCAGAATTGCATTCATGGTTTCAAATAATTTTTACAGCACATTAAAAACCATAAAAACATAACCATAGAAAAATTCGGGAATATGTTTTATCACTATTTTACTGTATAAAGCAGGTGATCAGATGCAGTAAAGCAGACAATGGTAACTGAACCTACAATGGTTTATAAAGGCTGCTTTCACATCACCATTCTCTGTTATTTGTGGCAGATTCTGCACCTTCGCCGAATCTGCCACGTAACAGCTCACTTGCGGCAAGCATGCGGCACGCACCATTAATTGCCTATGGAACTTGCGGTCATGTGCGGCACTTGTGGTTTTACCGTATCCGGCAAATCCGGCATTTGTGGCAAGTGAAAAGAAACACTGCTAGCAGCGTTTTTTTGACTTGCTGCATTTGCCAAATCCGGCAAAACTGCAAGTGCCGCACATGACCACAAGTTCCATAGGGTATTAATGGGGCGTGTCGCATGCTTGTCACAAGCAAAGCTGCCAGATCTGCTGCGAACGGCTGAAAACGCTGTCTAACTTTTTACAAATCAAATTCACAATTTAAATAATAGATATTGGTTTAGCCAAAGTGACAAGAAAGTCATGTTATTTCCCAGTGGATAAATCAGTAACACAGATAGCCAGAATACAATCACTGTATTATTTGAACAATATTACTCTTGTCACTAATGGTACCTTTACATGCCGCTACAGGATGGTGGAAACAACAGGGTGCTTCACGTGCACGAGCACGCACAAACGGTTGAAAACGGTACCCGCACCACCTGTACACGCCGCAACAAGGTGCGCTACAGTAGGTTACATCTATCTCTGGATACACTGCTGGGTGCGACAAGTTACCTTTTGTAGCTCACCTTACCTCATTTACACGCCGCTATAACAAGGTAATATGGGCGGAACAAATGCAGCAGGGACAACACATAGGCGTGCCACAATTGTGGATTACGAGAATTCCGTACGCTGATAGGACAAAGCAATAACATTATGATTGGGCAGCCAGCACAGGAGGCTGACTAATACATGACGCTCGAGCAATTGTGTAGTGTGACTGGTCAGCTCCTTAAATATGCTGCCCTATGCAGCGTCTACCAATCGTACCGCAGGAGCTTCCACCAATGATCGCTGATGGGGCACGGTATCCCGGGGAGCCTGTGTCACGCCCCAGGTAGATAGCATGGTGTCGAAACAACCCTCCTGTTCCTTATTTACACGCCGCTACAAGCCGTAACCATCGCCTTGAAATCAACCTGTTTTTGAGCTCTGCTCTGAAACAGGTGCCGCAAGTGACGGGTGGAAACAACCGTCTTTACACGCCGCTATCTCGGGTTGATTTGGCGGTGCAAGATACATTTCTCTCATCTACCCGGTTGTTTCCACCATCCTGTAGCGGCGTGTAAAGGTACCATAACAGTCACCTTCAATGTTATTGTACTATAGGTCCTTCTAGAAAGGAAATGTCAGCGTAATTCTATTTATTACTGTAGTCTACTTATCTAAACAATATTATACAGTGTGGACAGTTGGAAACACTGCTCGCTAGGCCACAAGTCAGAATTGGGAGTTCTCTCATACACTATTCAAGCTGGCTACCTCCTTGCTCTGAAGCTCAGCCCACATCCCCATTCAATACCATGTCTCTGTACAAGAAGCAACAGCCTGGCTCACGGTCTTGACAGGTATAATCTGCAGCTTGACCATCAAATTGGGACTCTCAGTTACTCCAGGAAATAGGTAGAAATCCCAGGCATTAGTGGCTGTTTAACTTGAAGAGCTCTGACCAGCATAAGAGCAAAGGGGTGTTGCTCAAGTCATGAAAAAAATTGTGCAATTGATTTGTGTAAAGATTTGACAGCACTCACCCCAAGATGTCTTCCAAGTGCAAGTCTTTTATTCCAATTTAAAATGAGGGTTACAAGTGTCCAGGAAGAGAGGGGATTGCGGAGGAGGATGACGGGGGCCCCGTTTCACGTGGATCAATTTTCAACGGGTCCAACCCGTTTTGGCACCAACTGCCTTCTTCAGGACCTATATAGTCCTTGTGTATTTAGTAGCTGCATCACAGATGTCACCTGAACCGGTGCATCTTCTAAATTTTTTCCTTCCTGGAAACATGAACTTAGCTTTTTATGTCCTGTTTTCTTTTGTCTCTGTTTATCGTTTTTCACCAGCAGATGGTGACATTTAATCGGAAACATTTCTGCACTTGAATTTTTTCATTTTATCAGTTACCATATGGTGAAATCAGTGGTCTCATTCAAAACTGCAACTCATTCTGCAAAAAAATAAATAAAAAAACACAAACCCTCATATGGCTATGTTCATAGAAAAATAAAAATAAATATTACTCTGAGAAAAGGGGCAGGATAAGACAGAAGCACCAAATTAAAATTGGCCTTCTCTGCAAGGGGTTACATATGGTATACCTGTATGAAGATTTACCTAATGTGTAAACGGAGCACAGACATGTTAGGCTTTTGCTGCACATTAATATTCTAGTTGTCAAGGTAAAATGTTACAGAGATTAATGGAACAATTCTTTGCTTAGTTTGACATTGGGATTGGAGTTTGGTAAAAGCATTGTTTGATATACTATGGTTTGAGTTTCACATGGAATTTCTCAGCATGTGATTAATCCAGTAATTGTAGCAAAAATCTCTGCCTACATATACTGTACAAAATAGAGATATTTCTTTTATGGGAAACATAAAGAAGATCCTGCTGCTCCATGATGTTACTGTAGTGAGGAAATAATATTACAAAAGCATTAAGTGTGTTTAATGCCCTAATCTATCCTTGATTCAGATGTCCTGGGCATAGATCCAAAGATTTGGCATCCTGGTGGCTTTAGGGGAGTTGAAAAAGCTGAGGATGCTATTTTCTGTCAGAATAGCAGCTTTGATATCTCACAATGTTAGTCATGAACATTATTTAAAAAAATAAAATAAAATAAAACCTCTTATTGTCTCATTGTGTGCGTTGAACTAGACAAAAGATAAGGGGGAGGTGGCTGACACGTGTATTTGTCATCTGTGAAATAACATTTGACACATTGCAGTTTCAATAGTAACATTTTAATATAAAGACCCAAAGGATGAAAGGCTAGCATGAATGATCCGAAGAGCAGGACGCACTGCTGAGAATTACAAAGTAATATTGGACAGTTCCTCTGTTCATTGAAGGTTAATGAAACACATTTTCAATGAACAGCACTCTCGATCTGCATGGGGTAACGCCAATTACAGGACACAGGCTGCGGTGTACTACACTTCAAGCTGTGCTTAATGTCAATTTCCTATGCAAAATATTTACTGGTAAAATAATGGAATAGAATGACAAGTCACAGTGATACGGGATTATGCTTTTTCTGGAAATTTTTATTATTACGGTACATCAATTATTTATTTATTTTTTGCAACAGTTGTTTAGCTAATTACTACTTATTTTAAGTATGATATTAAAAGATTACAACATCGTACACACCATACATGTCTCGAAGAATCTACACGTAGGCCTCAATTCACCAAAGGGATTATGCCTGAATTCTAATGGAAAATGCTTTGAATAAAAATGTTTGCATAATGCAGAATTGTGCAAAAATGCTCCAACATTTTTACGCAGCACCTTCAAATCAGATGACTCTGGTGCAGGACCAGAGTGCAATGTGGACATGGCACAGGTGAGGAATTGACCTCGGATGTCCTAACACGTTGCAGGAAAACTGTAGTCCTCGCTGGATACGTGGACCTGTGTGGTTCAGGTCTTACCTCTTAGCAGGCAGCATGTCACTATTGTCTTTGGCAGGCCAGGACCGAACCCCAGTGTAGACTGATACAGAGACCAACAGTTCTTATTAAATTACAGTTTTTTACTTTGCAGTTTCCACGGTTCTTTAGGCTTATTTTTAAATATGAGTTGACATACAGATATCCTAAGCTCAGTTTCAGTCTTACCCTACAGTATCAAACTCAAAGTCCCTGCTGATTTGTTCCTGATCTTTCTGGACCTATGAGTTTTAGCCCAACCTAGCTCAACACAACAGCACAGTCCCTCATAGCTACCTTTCCATTTAGCAGGCCCACATCTCTTTATCTCCCATAGCAGGGTCTCCAGTGGGTCGAAACACTATGGCAAGAATAGAAGAGTGAGTTAGCGGGTTTGCCATAATGCCTGGGAAGAGCGTTTGGATTACAGGTCCCAGAAAGTCAAACTCAGTCACCCACCAGTGATGACAGCCCCATACCTTGCCTGCTAAGGGACATGGCCCTTTGTCCATACTCAGTATAGAGCCGCTCATTCGAAGTTAAGTCTCTAGCCTACGAGTTGTTTGTGTCTGATGCTACAGTCACTTTCAAGGGTCACATTATCTCACTCCAGTCTCTATGTTGCCGTTGCCATGAGTCACCCAATACATATGTCCTTGATGAACTGTGTGACTTACAAATGGATCCCCATCTGAAGTTCCAGAGGGAAACTGTCTCTTACCCTGGAGGCTAACTCATCCCTTTGTGGGCAAGTCCCAAACACTTAACTATTACATGCCCTACAGTCAGTTGGTGGGCAGACTTATCTTACCAAACATCATATATATCATTTGAGTGTTCTTATAAATTGCTATACAGCCTTACATTAATACTTACCATTACTATCCACTATACTTATTACCTTACACACTATACCTTATTGAATACATAGAAACATCATATTACATTCCAGTTCACACAACTCAATGCACAGAATGCTACATGACACAATGCACACTACAATACATCAGTGCAGTTTGTGTCTTCAGGGAGGAACACGACTAACAGTACCACAGCTGATCTAGTTCATGATGAGCTGTGGCATTCTTTATGCCAGAAATTCTACTTCTGTCCCTAAATTGAGGAGGATTTGTGGTGCGGCGCATAGAGGAACATGCCACCTGTCAAGTGTAGAAACTTGATTCCATCTCACCCAGTTGCTCTATGCTCATCCATCTGGGGCTCAGACACCGGCATCACCTTTGCCTCACATCAAGGATAATAGAAAAAATTGGAGTCCAGCTCAACAGAACTGGATTTTCCTTTTCTTTTTCTTTTTTAACCCCTTCACGACCCTTGGCCCACCGTTTGGGCCATGAAAACAAGTTCGTTCCCGACCTTTGGCCCAAACGGTGGGCCATGGAATGATCGGGCTCCTGCGGCCCGTGTGAGGGGGGTGACTCAGGTGTCACTGTACATAATGCACAGTGACAACCTGTAGTACACCCCACGGGGGGTGGATTAACCCCCCCGTGCCCAGGGCCCCTCTGATTGGCAGTTGAAATTCAGACTGCCAATCAGTGCTAGTAATCCCCTCCAGATCCGATTGGAGCTCTCCAATCAGATCTGGAGGGGCGGGACGGCATGTGCTGTCTCCCTCCTAGCCCCCCCTCACTCCAGGGCCCCCCGATCGGCCTCCTGGCCCCCCCGATCGCCGTCCTACCCCCCCCCCCCACGGCGGCGGTAACAGTCATCACGCCGGCGGAATGCCCGCCGGCGGTAAATGACAATCACCGCCGCCGCCTGTCAGCTTCCACAGCCCCCTCCGTGCGATCACGGAGGGGGCTGATGAAGCTAACACCCCCATGCCCCGTATCCACCCCCCATCCCTCTCTCACCTACCGGCAGGCCCGCCGGTGCAGCCGCGGTCCAGCTCCGGTGTGGGCTCCTCCTCTTCCGGGCTCCTCCTCCTGGATCAGGTAAGTATGTGTGAATGAATGAATGAATGAATGTATGTATGTAGTATGTATGTATGTAGTATGTGTGAATGAATGAATGTATCTATGTATGTAGTATGTATGTATGTATGTATGTAGTATGTGTGTATGAATGAATGTATCTATGTATGTAGTATGTATGTAGTATGTGTGTATGTAGTATGTGTGTATGAATGAATGAATGTATCTATGTATGTAGTATGTATGTAGTATGTATGCATGTATGTATGTAGTATGCATGTATGTTTGTATGTATCAATGAATGAATGGATGTCTGCGTGCGTGGCTGACTGCGTGCGTCGCTGTCTGCATGCGTGGCTGTCTGCGTGCGTGGCTGTCTGCGTGCGTGGCTGTCTGCGTGCGTGGCTGACTGCGTGGGTCGCTGTCTGCGTGCGTGGCTGACTGCGTGCGTGGCTGACTGCGTGCGTGGCTGACTGCGTGCGTCACTGTCTGCGTGCGTCACTGTCTGCGTGCGTCGCTGTCTGCGTGCGTGGCTGACTGCGTGCGTGGCTGACTGCGTGCGTGGCTGTCTGCGTGCGTGGCTGACTGCGTGCGTGGCTGACTGCGTGCGTGGCTGTCTGCGTGCGTGGCTGTCTGCATGCGTGGCTGTCTGCATGCGTGGCTGACTGCGTGCGTCACTGTTTGCGTGCGTGGCTGTCTGCGTGCGTGGCTGTCTGCGTGCGTGGCTGTCTGCGTGCGTGGCTGACTGCGTGCGTCACTGTTTGCGTGCGTGGCTGTCTGCGTGCGTGGCTGATGCGTGCGTGGCTGACTGCGTGCGTGGCTGTCTGCGTGCGTGGCTGTCTGCGTGCGTGGCTGTCTGCGTGCGTGGCTGTCTGCGTGCGTGGATGTCAGCGAGCGGGCGTGGATGTGTGTGTGCATGGCTGATGGGTGCATAGGTGAATGGATGGGTGCAACAAGGGATCAAGTATCCTCTTGTTGTAGTCTCTGGGATCAAAGTCATGGTGCACTATATGACAGATCATTGTCATACAGTGCAACATAACTCTGACCCCATAGGCTGTAGGATAAGGACACTTGATCCCTTGCTGCAATCTCTGGATTGAGCAGAGGCGATCGAGCGTCGTGGGACCTTCGTTGTGGACTACGTCGGAGGCGGTCGAGCGCCGTGGGACCTTCGTTGTGGACTACGTCGGATCTTTATAATAAAGATGGAGTCCAAATTTTGTTTGTTTTTTTTTCAAATAAAAAGATTTTTCTCTGTGTGTATTTTCTGACTATTTACCAGAGATTCCTAATGGCGGGTCTACCATTGGCCCTAAATTATGAATCTCGGGGCTTAGTGCCAGCTGCCAATAACAAGCTGGCATTAACCCCTTTATTACCCAGTTTGCCACCGGCACCAGGGCAACTGGAAGAGTCTGGGTACAGCGCCAGAAAATGGCGCTTCAATGAATGCGCCATTTTTTGGGGCGGCTGCGGGCTGCAATTCATAGCATGGGGAGCCCAGAACGCTTGGGCCTCTCCATGCTGTGGAATCCAGCCCCCAGCTGCCTAGTTGTACCTGGCTGGACCAAAAATATGGCGGAGCCCTACGTCATTTTTTTTTTCTAGAATTAGTTCTAGAAAGAAAAAAAAAGGGCTTTGCTGTATTTTTGGGTACCAGCCAGGTACAACGAGGCAGCTGGGGGTTGCTGGCAGTCCATAGCTGCCAAGTTGTACCTGGCTGGACCAAGAATATGGCGGAGCCCTACGTCATTTTTTTTTCTAGAATTAGTTCTAGAAAGAAAAAAAAAAGGGCTTTGCTGTATTTTTGGGTACCAGCCAGGTACAACGAGGCAGCTGGGGGTTGCTGGCAGTCCGTAGCTGCCAAGTTGTACCTGGCTGGACCAAAAATATGGCGGAGCCCTACGTAATTTTTTTTTCTAGAATTAGTTCTAGAAAGAAAAAAAAAAGGGCTTTGCTGTATTTTTGGGTACCAGCCAGGTACAACGAGGCAGCTGGGGGTTGCTGGCAGTCCGTAGCTGCCAAGTTGTACCTGGCTGGACCAAAAATATGGCGGAGCCCTACGTAATTTTTTTTTCTAGAATTAGTTCTAGAAAGAAAAAAAAAAGGGCTTTGCTGTATTTTTGGGTACCAGCCAGGTACAACGAGGCAGCTGGGGGTTGCTGGCAGTCCGTAGCTGCCAAGTTGTACTTGGCTGGACCAAAAATATGGCGGAGCCCCACGCCATTTTTTTTTTTTACGTCTACCAATAAAATGACAAGGAGCTTTGCCTTATTTTTGGATGCCAGCCAGGTACAACTTGGCAGTTGGGGGGCTGCAATCCCCATCGTGGAGAGACCCAAATGTTGTGGCCCCCCACACTGCAAATTGCAACTCACAGCCACCCCAGAAAATAGCACATTAGAGGTGCCATTTTCTGGTGCTGTACCCCAACTCTTCCAGTTGCCCTTGTGCTGGTGGCACACAGGAGCACTCCATACGTGACATGGTGTCCGCTAACAAGTTGAATCGAAAATTAGCTCCAATTATTAGCGGACACTATGTCGTGTATGGAGAGCCCCTGTGTGCCTAAACATTGGAGCTCCCCCACAAGTGACCCCATTTTGGAAACTACACCCCCCAAGGAATGTATCTAGATGCATAGTGAGCACTTGAACCCCCAAGTGGTTCACAAATTGATCCATAAATTTAAAAAAGTACTTTTTTTTCCCACAAAAAAATTATTTTTTCATTTTTACGGATCAATTTGTGAAGCACCTGGGGGTTCAAAGTGCTCACTATGCATCTAGATACGTTCCTTGGGGGTCTAGTTTCCAAAATGGGGTCACTTGTGGGGGAGCTCTAATGTTTAGTCACACAGCGGCTCTCCATACGCAACATGGAGTCCGCTAACAAGTCCAATTGTTAGCGGACACCATGTCGCGTATGGAGAGCCCCTGTGTGCCTAAACATTGGAGCTCCCCCACAAGTGACCCCATTTTGGAAACTACACCCCCCAAGGAACGTATCTAGATGCATAGTGAGCACTTTGAACCCCCAGGTGCTTCACAAATTGATCCGTAAAAATGAAAAAATAAATTTTTTGTGGAAACAAAGTACTTTTTCATTTTTACGGATCAATTTGTGAAGCACTTGGGGGTTCAAAGTGCTCACTATGCATCTAAATAAGTTCCTTGGGGGGTCTAGTTTCCAAAATGGGGTCACTTGTGGGGGAGCTCCAATGTTTAGGTACACAGGGGCTCTCCAAACGCGACATGGTGCCCGCTAACAATTTGAATAAAAATCAGCTCAAATTGTTAGCTGTAACCATGTTGTGTTTAGTGAGCCCCTGTGTGCCTAAACATTGGGGCTCCCCCACAAGTGACCCCATTTTGGAAACTAGACCCCCCAAGGAACGTATCTAGATGCATAGTGAGCACTTTAAACCCCCAGGTGCTTCACAAATTCATCCATAAAAATGAAAAAGCACTTTTTTTTCCACAACAATTTTCTTTTTTCATTATTATGGATCAATTTGTGAAGCACCTGGGGGTTGAAAGTGCTCACTATGCATCTAGATACGTTCCTTTGGGGGTCTAGTTTCCAAAATGGGGTCACTTGTGGGGGAGCTCTAATGTGGAGACGCACAGGGGCTCTCCAAACGCGACATGGTGTCCGCTAACAATTTGAATAAAAATCAGCTCAAATTGTTAGCTGTCACCATGTTACGTTTGGAGAGCCCCTATGTGCCTAAACATTGGAGCTCCCCTACAAGTGAGCCCATTTTGGAAACTAGACCCCCCAGGGAACTTACCTAGATGGGTGGTGAGCATTTTGAACATCCCAGTGCTTCACAAATTAATCTTTAAAAATGGAAAAAGAAAATTTTAGTGGAAATAGAAGTACTTTTTCATTGTTACGGATGAATTTGTGAAGCACCTGGGGGTTCAAAGTGCTCACTATGCATCTAAATAGGTTCCTTGGGGGTCTAGTTTCCAAAATGTGGTCACTTGTGGGGGAGCTCCAATGTTTAGGCACACAGGGGCTCTGCAAACGCAACATGGTGACAGCTAACAATTTGAGCTGATTTTTATTCAAATTGTGAGCGGACACCATGTCGCGTTTGGAGAGCCCCTGTGTGCCTAAACATTGGAGCTCCCCCACAAGTGACCTCATTTTGGAAACTAGACCCCCCAGGGAATATATCTAGATGGGGAGTGAGCATATTGAACCCCCAGGTGCTTCACAAATTAATGATAAAAAAAGATTTTTGCGGAAAAAAAGTACTTTTTCATTTTTACAGATTAATTTGTGAAGCACCTGGGGTTCAAAGTTCTCACTATGCATCTAGATACGTTCCCTTGGGGGTCTAGTTTCCAAAATGGGGTCACTTGTGGGGGAGCTCCAATGTGGAGATGCACAGGGGCTCTCCAAACGCAACATGGTGTCCGCTAACAATTTGAGCTCATTTTGCATTCAAATTGTTAGCGGACACCATGTCACGTTTGGAGAGCCCCTGTGCGTCTCCACATTGGAGCTCCCCCACAAGTGACCCCATTTTGGAAACTAGACCCCCAAAGGAACGTATCTAGATGCATAGTGAGCACTTTCAACCCCCAGATGCTTCACAAATTGATCCATAATAATGAAAAAAGAAAATTTTTGTGGAAAAAAAAGTGCTTTTTTCATTTTTATGAATGAATTTGTGAAGCACCTGGGGGTTCAAAGTGCTCACTATGCATCTAGATACGTTCCTTGGGGGGTCTAGTTTCCAAAATGGGGTCACTTGTGGGGGAGCCCCAATGTTTAGGCACACAGGGGCTCACTAAACACAACATGGTTACAGCTAACAATTTGAGCTGATTTTTATTCAAATTGTTAGCGGACACCATGTCGCGTTTGGAGAGTTCCCTGTGTGCCTAAACATTGGAGCTCCCCCACAAGTGACCCCATTTTGGAAACTAGACCCCCCAGGGAACATATCTAGATGGGTAGTGAGCATATTGAACTCCCAGGGGCTTTACAAATTGATCTGTAAAAATGAAATAGTACTTTTTTTTTCACAAAAATTTTCTTTTAGCCTAAATTTTTTCGTTTTCACATGGCAGCAGCATAAAATTCATCCTAAAATTTGTTGGGCAATTTCTCCTGAGTACACCGATACCTCATATTTGGTCATAAACCACTGTTTGGGCGCACGGCAGGGGTCAGAAGGGAAGGAGCGCAATTTCACTTTTTGAATGTAAAATTAGCTCCAAAAGTCAAATTGCGCTCCTTCACTTCTGAGCCCTGCCGTGCGCCCAAACAATGGTTTATGACCACATATGAGGTATCGATGTACTCGGGAGAATTTGCACAACACATTTTAAGATCCATTTTATCCTGTTGCCCATGTGAAAATGAAAGAATTGAGGCTAAAAGAACATTTTTGATAAAAAAATTAAAATATCCATTTTTTGTTTCCACTTTGCTTTAGTTCCTGTGAAGCACCTGAAGGGTTAATAATCTTCTTGAATGTAGTTTTGAGTAGTTTGAGGGGTGCAGTTTTTGGAATGGTGTCACTTTTGGGTGTTTTCTGTCATGTACACCCCTCAAAAGGACTTCAAATGTGATGTGGTCACTAAAAAAAATGGTTTTGTAAATTTTGGTTGAAAAATGAAAAATTGCTCATGAACTTTGAACCCTTATAACGTCCTAACAAAAAATTTTTTTTTTCCAAAATTGTGCTGATGTGAAGTAGACATGTGGGAAATATTATTTAATAACTTTTTTCTGTCACATATCTATCTTGTTTATCAGAAAAAAAAATTAAAAATGTGACAATTGTGAAATTTTCAAAAATTTTACCATATTTTTGATTTTTTCACAAATAAACGCAAAAATTATCGACTTAAATTTAATACTAGCATGAAGCCCAATATGTCACGAAAAAACAATCTCAGAATCGCTAGGATCAGTTGAAGCGTTCCCGAGTTATAACCTCATAAAGGGACACTGGTCAGAATTGCAAAAAAGGCCAAGGTCTTTAGGGTCAAAATAGGCTGGGTCCTGAAGGGGTTAAAGGAAAATAGAGTGCAAACAAAAGAAAAGTTACAAGGTGGATATGACCCAGTCGATATGGATATGACGGTGGATATGACGCATTTCGACTGCACTAATCAGTCTTAGGCTGGGGTTCCACATAAGCCCTCAGTCCGTTTTTGGCTTCAGTTTTCTCATTTTTTTTTTCTAAGTCCAAAAACTGACAGAAAACGGATTGGATGTAATAAACACCCTGTCCGTTTTTCTCTGGAGCTCCAAACATTGCCCTGTCCGTTTTTGAGTCAAAAACGTTGCATGCAACGTTTTTGGCATCAGTTAAAAAACGCATGCGTTTTCATGCGTTTTTTTTAACATGGGGCCCTATGGGAAACGCATGCGCGAACGCATGGCATATGCGCACTTGCGTTTGCGCATGCGTTCGCGCATGCGTTTTTTTAATGAAAAGTCCAAAAACGTTCAGGAGTGCAGGAGGCTCAAAAAGCACCCAGAAAAAAACGGATTGGTGATGAAAATCACTTCCAAAAACGGATTTCTATGTGTGACCACAGCCTTACTCATGACTTATGAGTATTGTTCTTGTCAAATGCTCCTGATTTATTAGGAAG
Organism: Allobates femoralis; assembly: GCA_033576535.1. Lineage (NCBI taxonomy): Eukaryota > Metazoa > Chordata > Amphibia > Anura > Aromobatidae > Allobates > Allobates femoralis. The sequence continues at coordinate 286,973,991 of JARQOC010000005.1, forward strand.
CCTGCATCTCCTACTGAATCAGGAGCATCTGACTCCAACATACGCTATCATCAAGACCAGCATTGTTCACAGCACAATGTGTAAATATGCTAATGTTTAATGCAACGTATTAATATAATATTTTAGATCTTCCATATACTTCCACATAGTCTATGTATGCAATAAATAGGCTGATTACAATCCCCAGAGGGAAAGCATTTTTTTGCTGCTATTTTTCTATCTTCTGTATACACAGGGTAAAATCTTGTACCATAAAAGAGGTTCCATAAAAATCACACATTTAATTTAGGGCCACGTCACACACACAGATATCTGAGCAGATATTGTTGGCAGATCTCTGGTTGCAGTGAAATCATGGAAACATTGTTCTATTTGTATATGGCCACAATATGGATCAATGTGTCCATGATTTCACTGCAACCAGAGATCTGCTAACAATGTCTGCACAGATATCTGTGTGTGTGACGTGTCCCTTAAGCGGCCGTCACACGGTACGATAAATGGCTAGATATCGTTTAAGCGATCTGCGTTTTGATCGCTTAACCGATATCGTTTTGGCATCGTTGCATGTAATCAAGCGATTTTACTATGTAAAATCGCTTGATCGTGACATCGCAGATCTGAGCTCCGGAGCTCATATCAAGCGATGTACAATTTAATGATATGCTTCATCGTGGTGTATGACACCACGATGAACGATCTCCCAGCGGCAGAGCCTATGCTGGGAGATGGTAACTATGGTACACGTCGGGTTACTAAGCGACGCGCGGCGCCTAGTAACCCGATGTGTACCATAGTAACCAGCGATCTCGCTGCTCCACATCGCTGGTGAGTCTGTCTGTGTGACAGCTCACCACCGATGTGAACGTTATTGTAAGCGATCGCGCGTGCACGTGATCGCTTACAATATCGCTAGCGATATGGAAGCGTGTGACGGCCGCTTTAGTCAGATTAAAAATGCATCACATAGGTGATACAGAAACATCATCAGTTCAAAGGGTGAGCACTAAAGATGATTAAATCTTTTGAAATTTATATTTACCATGTTCTACAATTTTTTCTCTACAATTCAATTCACCCCAAATTGCCACTTTTGCTAAGCCTTTAGTTGTCAAAAAAAGATATTGAACACTATAAGGTCGTCAAAGACTGAATCCAAATCCTCTAGAGCTCTTTCGGTCAAACATAGCTTTAGAAATGTCAGTGTGACCTCACCAAGTAAATAGAAGGTTGTCGCATCTATTTCCTTGGGGACAGTAATGCTGTCCAATGGGGACAGTATTGCTGATATATGTAAAGTGCTGTGGAATTAATAGTGCTATATAAGTCAATAAACATTATATTATTACTATTTGGTTATGGGTTTTTGACAGGGAAAATGTTTAAATATAAAATAAAATAGAAGAAAAATGTGATTTTCATATCTTTTTCCTAGTCCATCTTAATGGGAACCTGTTATTTCAAAATGGTGGAGCGAATCACTACAACACATATGTTGTGAGATAGTTACATTTAAACTTGTGAAATGTTTGGAATTTTTTTCTTTGAAGAAGTAAATAAAATAATGATGCTTATGGGTGGTCAGTCTTTCATGCCATGAAGTAAACTTTCAAAGACAGACATTCATTGGTTTCAGTATTTTTCATCTGTAGGAAAATTAGTACTACCCTCCATGTTTGTAGTACATCAAGAATGCAAAATACTATTATTATTATTATGGTGCTGTACTGTATTATATCATGATCAATCATTTCAAAGTCTATGTCTATGTATGTGTGAGCATGTGTGTATGTGTGAGTGTGTGTGTGTGAATATGTCTGAGTGTGTGCATGTGTGAGAATGTGTGTATATGTGAATATGGCTAGGGTCACACTTGGAAGTGCAATTACGTTTACTGCATCCAGATCAGGATGCAGTAATCGCAACTGCCTTCAGACACATTTTGCCTTCAAAATGTGTTCCTAAATCCTAAATCTTCCCCGGCTTTCCTGCATGGGTTTTGAGGCAGGGAATGAATTCGGCTAAAATCAGATTGTCCCGAATTGACCCGGGTCCGGCTCAATCCGGCGCTTGTTGACTCGTATGTTATTGTTTGCCGGATTGCGTCGGATTAGGGTGAATCCGGGACAATCCGATTTTGTCCATGTTTTTTGCTGTGGTTTATGATCCGGGTCCCGCCACCCGATTCCACTGACATTTGCGGTTGACATTTCAAAACCGGAATACGGCTGAGAAAACTGAGCGAAAACAGTTGCATGCATGATTTTTACCGCAGGCAACGAAACCGGAGCCGGTAACCGGATTGCATGTAGTGCAATCCAGTTACTATAATGGGCTCCTATGGGCTGCGGTTTCTGATCTGGTTTTGAGCTTTTTTACAGCTCAAAACCGGATCAGGTTTTGAAAATTCTGCCGCAAGTGTGACCCTAGCCTATGTCTGAGTGTATTTGTGAGTGTGTATATGTGTGGCAGGTGTGATGGTGAGGAGGAAGAGGCAGGTGTGATGGTGAGGAGGAGGAGGAGGACGGAGGGGGCAGGTTTGATGCTGAGGAGGACGGAGGGGGCAGGTGTGATGGTGAGGAGGACAGAGGGGGCAGGTGTGATGGTGAGGAGGATAGAGGGGGCAGCTGTGATGGTGAGGAGGATGGAGGGGGCAGATGTGATGGTTAAGAGGAGGACGGAAGAGGCAGGTGTGATGGTGAGGAGGATGGAGGAGGTAGGTGTGATGGTGAAGACAGAGGAGGCAGGTGTGATGGTGAGGAGGACGGACGGGGCAGTTGTGATGAGGAGGAGGATGGAGGACGCAGGTGCGATGGTGAGGAGGACATCTGAGGGGGCAGGTGTGATGGTGAGGAGGACGACGGAGGGGGCAGGTGTGATGGTGAGGAGGACAACTGAGGGGGCAGGTGTGATGGTGAGAAGGATGATGGAGGGGGCAGGTGTGGTGGTGAGGAGGAGGATGGAGGAGGCAGGTATGATAGTGAGGAGGAGCACGGAGGAGGCAGGTGTGATGGTGAGGAGGAGCACGGAGGAAGCAAGTGTGATAGTGAGGAGGAGGAGGACAGAGGGGGCATGTGTGATGGTGAGGAGGATGATGGGGGCAGGTATGATGGTGAGGAGGATGGAGGAGACAGGTGTGATGGTGAGGAGGACAGAGGCGGCAGGTGTAATGGTGAGGAGGAGGAGGACGGAGTTGATCTAAAAATATGCAAATAGAGTAAAAGATAAAAAGGAAAACATGAGCTTTCATCTTATTTCACAATCTTCCATCCGTCTGCTGCCGCCGCTATGCTGATGTATCTTGTAAAAAATAGCAGCAACAAGAATCACAAGATGAAGGAAAAGTTGAGTGATGACTCGGCCATGGAGTTCTCTGATGCCATAGAGCAGGGATCTCAAACACGCGGCCCCCAAGCTCCTTCATGCTTGTACATCAATGCAAGGCGGCGGACCAATCAGAAGCCTCCTGTTGACGTCATATGCTGACGTCAGCTGCAGGCTTCTGATTGGTCCGCTGGCTTGCATTGATGTACAAGCGTGAAGGAGCTTGTGTGAGTGGTAACCAGAAGTCACAATAAAGCGGGTACCGTGGCAGCTCCCTGTACAATGTAGCACAGCATCATCAAGGTGTGTGTGATTGAGAGTGTGTGAATATGTCTGAGTGTGTGTGTGCGTGTATATATGTGTGTGTGAATGTGTGTGTGTGTATATATGCGAGTGTATTTGTGAGAGTGCATGTGTGTATATATATATATATATATATATATTGTATGTGAGTGTGAGTATGTGTGTAAATATGTCTGAGTGTGTGTGTATATGTGCGTGTATGTGTGAGTGTGTGTATATGTATGTGAGTAAGTGTATATATGTGAGTGTGTGTGAATATGTCTGAGTATGTGTGTATTTGTGAGTGTGCGTGTGTGTGTGTGTATATATATATGTATGTGAGTGTGAGTATGCGTGTGAATATGTCTGAGTGTGTGTGTATATATGTGTGAGTGTGTGTATATGTATGTGAGTGAGTATGTGTATATATGTGAATGTGTGTGAATATGTCTGAGTGTGTGTATATGTGTGTGAATATGTCTGAGTGAGTGTGAGTTTATGTGTGCGTGACTGAGTGTATGTCTGAATGTGTGTACATGTGTGTGAGTGTATATGTATTTGTGTGAATGTCTGTGAGTGTAAATATGTCTGAGTGTGTGTATATGTGAGTGTTTGTGAGTGTGTGTGACTATGTGTGTGTATATTTGAGTATATGTGAGTGTATATGTGTGTGACTGAGTATGTGTGTGCATATGTGTAAGTGTATGTGTGAGTATGTGTATGTGTGAGTGTGTGTATGTGTGTGTATATGTATGAGTGTGTGTGTGTATATGTATGAGTGTGTGAGTCAGAGAGATCAAAAAGAACAGAGACCAGGTTGTGGGGACATCACCGCAAAAGTGGATCAGGATGTGGGGACATCACTGCAAAATGGCGTCAGGATGGGGGACATTACTACAAGATGACAAAGGAGGGAACATTACTAAAAGATGGGGCCATTAGTACAATATGAGGACCAGGATGGGGGACATTAATATATGATGGGGACCAGTAGGGGGACATTATTACAAGAAGGGGAACAGGAAGGGGGCATTACTACATGGTGAGGACCAGGATGGGGGACATTAATATAGGATGGGGACCAGGATGGAGCATTACTACAAGTAGGGACAAGGGAGAAACATTACTTCAAGAAGGGGATCAGGATGGGGACATTACTATAAGATGAGGTCCAGGATGGGGACATTACTACAAGAAGACGACCAGGATGGGGACATTACTACAAGGAGGAGGATCAGGATGGGGACATTACTACAAGACAGGGACATTCCTACATAAGGGAGATTGGGGTGGGGATATTCCTACAAGAAGAAGATCAGGATTTGTACTTTACTACATTGAGCAAAAAATACTGGTATTGCTAAAATGTCACTTAGTCCTACAAGAAATGCGGCCCCCCGATATAAATTTTTTTCTAGATGCGGCCTATTATCCCAGCCGAGTTTGAGACCCCTGATCTATAGATTATCATCATCACTGCCCCAGGGAACCAGGCTCTGCCCGTGGAGAGCCGTTACATCACCGGCTGCCAAACATCATCCCCGGAGGTTCTGCAGCAGCAGTGGTCACCCTGATCACACACTACAGGTGGCGTCACGACTTTCTCCCCTGTAAATAACCCCCATTTCTTGAGGAACCCGGGACACGGTCCGGACCAAGACCGCCGTGATACCCCCAGCAGTACCCTGGTCCGGTACCGAGTACCCCGTCCCAGTGGGCTCCACAGTAGTGTATCTATATACACTGCAAAAGTACACTAAAAGTGAATAAAAGTTGTTAAAATATAAAAAAAATATCATACTCACCTGCACCGGGACCGGCAAAGAAAACATCCAATCAACGACAAGGACCTGTGAGTCTGACAGCCAATCAGATGGCTGGTAGCTATCTGGCCAATCAGATGGCCAGACATCACAAACCACTTGATCACTACCAGCCAACTGATTGGCCAGATTGTCAGGTCTTGCATCAATGACCTGGCAACCTGGCCAATCAGGTGGCTGATAGCGATCAGGTGGTTTGTGACGTCTGGCCATCTGATTGGCCAGATCGCTACAGCCATCTGATTGGCTGTCAGACTCACAGGTCCTTGTCATTGATCAGATGTCTTCATTGCCGGTCCCAGTGCAGGCGTCGGATAGGTGAGTATGATATTTTTTTATTTTTTAACAACTTTTATTCACTGTTAGTGCACTTTCGCAGTGTATATATAGATACACTGCAAAAGTACTCGCCCGGCATATTCATTAATATTGGACTCGCTATACTCGCAATGAGTGCTGAGTATATGGACCTACTCATTGCGAGTATAGCGAGTCCAATTAGATCTGTACTTGCTCATCCCTAGTTAATGCTCTTAAAATATTGGGAGGAAAAAATCCAAATGGAAATTTGTCAGTGGATGAAGCGGTTAATCGTCACCATTGCGTCTGTAACCAAATTACTGACACTAATGATCTGCTGCAATATTTTGGTTTGATAAAAGGGAGCTTAAGTTACTTACTGTAAGCGGTGTATTAAGACAAGTGCAAAGAAAGCATGTCATGACAACCTTTAACAAAAGTAGCATACTAACCAGAGAGCTACTATATCAGTAATGAGGAAATATGAATAGGAACCAATACATTTGTCAGGGGAACTGAACACAACGGCAAGACATGGAATTAGTTAACATAAGTTAGAAATCAGGGAGAATTCGAAAATAAATAATCAAATCTGTAATGAACATAGAAAATAATGGGTAAATGAGTGGTCTGCAGAGATATCCCAGATATGTAATATCTGATATACATTCCCCAAAGCTGTCACATCCTGATCTGACAATATATCTTTATTTGCAGGTATGGACCCATTGTACCACTGCTGTATCTAACTTCTCCTGTACCCAAACTCTATGTGCCTTTCATAAACTTATTGTCAAGCGGTGATGGAAGTGGAGAGAATTGCAGAGTCCAAACCTGAGCACCCAGATAAGAAGCCCACCTTAGCATACGGATCGTATATTCAGTAGGTCCAGGTGGTGGAGAGTAGTGAGAGAGCCGATGAAGTCAGTGGGAGCTTTTTACAGTTAGTCAGTCAAGCCCAGACGATGAAGGAGAGAGACAGAAAAGCACACAGCGGATCCTGTAGTTGTGACAAGGGCATCCTTTTTGAGGAAGGGTGACCGAGACAAAAGAAGGGGTAAATCCAGGAGTGGTTGGAGCCTGCTGGAAGGCCAGGTCGGCACCGGCACTCCAGAACCGAGGCGGTCAGTAAAAGGTTCATCTCTGATCGCAGACCGGCAAGCTGTGGGCCTGGTAAAAGGGGAGCGACAGCACCACAAGACTGATACCCTGACATCAGTCCTAACTTGGGTCCAGGACACTTTAGGGGAAGGACCGAATTCTGGTGGCGGGAAGATTAGCTTGTTGTCACTCCCATCTGTACCGGTAAGGAACCAACTGTACCTAACAGCAACAGACCAGGGGGCTGGCGTATGGGCTCGGTCAGTGTGGAAGAATTAGAGACCATGAGAGATTCAGTTTGACACCTCTGAGGGACACTGCAAAAATCTCCATGATCCACAGCTGCAACCCCAGGAAAACCAGTGAATATTGTGTATCATAACAACAGGGTACCAGTAAAGAAACATCAAAGTCAAATCTGGTGTCTGGTCTCATCTATCCATCGCTAGAGGGTTTCATCAGCATCTGTGAGGTGAGAACTACTACCCCCAAAATCCACTCTTCAGCCCTGAGGTAAAGCTCCACCTGTGAGGAGCTGGACTATCAAGCTGCGTCACATGACCTCAGAGGCTTCCTGAAGCACTGGTATCCAATTACCAGATACCACAGGTGGTGTCACGTTAAGTTATATCCCAATTTCCCCATCATCATCACCCCTATCCTGCCACTGAGGGTCCAGGGCACAGAACTGGAACGACCAGCCGTGATTCCCCCATCGAAGTAACCATCATCCCGGTATCTGAGTCCCCCACCCTGTGACCGACTCAGCTGTATCTAACTTCTCCTGTAACCAAATTCTATGTGCCTTGCATATGTCTTATGTAAGAGAAAAGAGAAGGAGCGCAAATGTGAAGCACCTCAGGGTAAACCGTATTGCAGGGAAAGCGGGGTTTCCACTCACCTTGTGGAGTTGTACTGGCTGGGTACAACTCCAGTGATAGCCTCCTGTGGAGCAATACCAAACAGGGCGTCCCCGAGAAAATCCTCGTGCCAGGGAGAGAGCAGCGTCACTTCCACCGGTCACGTGATCCAAGGCGGTGACGTCAGGTCCTAGTAGTCCTCCAGACTTGGATAAACAGGTTCTTTAATAAACAATGCCTCTCTTCCAAAGCTGCTGAACCGCACGGTCCCTCAGAAGGGAGAGAAGTGCACAGGAAAAAATAGTTGCGGTTCTGATAGCGCTAAGGAAGGAGGGCAAGGGAAATTGTTGTGATGAACAGACCTTTATTAAAAACACGGTCCCTCAAACTCCGCTACGCGTTTCGACGTTACCGTCTTCATCAGGTGGAACGTCGAAACGCGTAGCGGAGTTTGAGGGACCGTGTTTTTAATAAAGGTCTGTTCATCACAACAATTTCCCCTTGCCCTCCTTCCTTAGCGCTATCAGAACCGCAACTATTTTTTCCTTTGCATATGTCTTATGGTATGGACCCATTGTACCACTGTTGTATCTAACTTCTCCTGTACCCAAACTCTATGTGCCTTGCATATGTCTTTTGGTATGTCATATTCCTCCATCTAACTTACAAACATCCATATTATTTCATCCTGCTTTGTGTCTCTCTCTCATGCTGATTTGCCCCAAATGTTTATATTAACAGCAATCTGTTAATTCTCCCCTGGTGCTTTGGGCCCTATCTCCCTCCTCTGACCCCTCCCTTCTACTCACCTGGTTCATTCTGGGGAGTCACGGGTGGACGGGGACCTGGTTCCGTGCCCTGGTGATCATTTGAGTAGATCAGAGGTCCCCAATGTCAGTCCTCGAGGGCCGAACCAGTGCAGGTTTTCAGGATTTCCTTACTATTGCACAGGGATTGGAATCATTGCCTGCTGTGCAATACTAAGGAGATCCTGAAAACCTGCACTGGTTCGGCCCTCGAGGACTGACATTGGGGACCTCTGGAGTAGATGATGGTGGGGGAGAAGGGAGTATTTACAGGGGATCGTGACGCCACCTGTAGTTCCCTGTAATATGGTACCGGCCGCAAGGTGATGGTGGGTGCAGCTGAGTGTAGGACAGCTCCCTACAGGTGGAGCTATTACCTCAGGGCAGCAGTGATGGAATGAGTGGATGAGGGGAGCTGTTGTAGGTGGTTGGTGTTGCAGTTCTTACCCCTCTGCTGAGCAGCTGCTGATGCTGAGCCCTCCGGGCACTGCAATAAGGATGACTGAGTCCAAATCAACTTCAACTCCACTTTAATGGTACCGCCAGATGGTGATAGTATACAGTACAGTCTGGTTTATCAGGGATCGGTCACCAGCTCCAGGTTACCTGTTATGGAGTCTCTAGATGTTCTTCCTTCTATGGCTTTACGGGCTTAACTTATCCTTCCTCACTTCTACCACCCTGGCATAGCTCTCCCGCCAGTCCCTTGATCTCCCACTGTGGGGCACGGGTGTCCTTTCCTGGATTTAAGAGGAGACCAGACACTCCCCCGACGTCGGTACTCGGGCCGTTACCCCTGCAGTCTTGGATCTAGTGTGGTCCTGAGGGTGAGGTACCTTGTGGTGCTGTCAGCTACCCCTTTAGTGATGGGCCTGCAGCTCGTTGGTCTGCAGCTGGAGATAAACGTCCGACTGCTTCGGTTACCCGCACTGCCGATGCTTCCCCAACGTGACCAGCCGGCTCCAACCAGTCCTGGCCCGTTGCCCTCTGTCCTGGTTTCCCCCGGTAAAGGTTGGGGTTCCTCTCTGTAGCATTGTTGTCAGGCTAGACCTAGCTGTCTGCCTTCCCAGCACTATCTAACTGTAACTTTCCCACCCACTACTCTATCCTAGGCTCCACCCCCACCCCTTTGGAACTACTAAATTATCGCCCCCTATTCTAAGTAGTGTGGTCCTAGGTGGGTGTAAAAACAGACTCCATAAGGTGAACTGAGAACTGGTAACTTTACAGGGTTAACACATTATTATTAAAGTGCAATACTACCCTGTGGCGCCAAGTCACAGGGCGCCACACATAAATTAGTGTGAGCAAGCCTGTGTGCCTTGGCCTTTGTGTGTTCATAAAGTGTGATTCATTAAGTGGTCTGCAGAGATATCTGCTTTTCCTCTTTTTGCTGCTGCTCCTGTCAGGTGATATGTCCCTCAACCCTGGTCTGCCCTCTAACTTCAACCCCTCTCCCACCACACATAGAAACCCCACTAACCTTATTACCATCACTTGCACTCCTTCATCTCCCTCTTTTAACTGCACTCTCTGGAATCCACAATCTGTATGCAACAAACTTCCCTTCATTCACAATTACTTCCTTACCAACTCTCTTAACCTGCTGGCCCTCACAGAAACCTGGATCCAGGATTCAGACACTGCTTCCCCTGCTGCTATTCCTCACGGCGGCCTACATTTCTCTCATTCCCCTAGACCTGGGAACAGACATGGTGGTGCAGTTGGCCTCCTCCTGTCCCCACAATGTACTTTCCAGGTCATTCCCCCAGCCCCATCACTCTCATTCCCTTCTTTTGAGGTCCACACCATTAGGCTATTCCATCTCCTCCCAACAAAGTAGCAGTGGTATATCGCCCCCCAGGGTCACCCACTTAGTTCCTTGACCATTTCTCCATGTGGCTGCCACATTTCATGTCCTCAGAATTACCAACTCTTATTCTGGGAGACTTTAACATTCCCATAAACAGCCCCATCTCCCCATCTGCATCCCAGCTTCTATCTCTAACCACCTCTCTTGGCTTCTCACAGCTCTCAACGTCTAAGACACACAAAGACGGTAACATCCTTGACCTGGTCTTTACCCGGCTCTGCTCTACCTCCTCCTTAGATAACACACTTCTTCTGTTTGACCACAACATTCTCTTCTTCTCATTCACTAACCCTCGACCACCACAGCTCAATCCTACCTATCATACATCCAGAAATCTACAGGCCATTAACCCTCATGCACTCACAGATTCCCTCATCTCATCACTGTCCCCAATGTCTTCAATCTCCTGTCGACATCAGGCAGTAATCCACTACAATGACACTCTCAGAAGCTCCCTGGACCAAGTAACACCCCTCACCCTCAGAACCTCCAAACATAGAACAAAACAGCCTTGGCTCACATCACAAACTCGATTCCTCCAGCGATGCTCTAGGAGTGCTGAACGTCTATGGAGGAAAACCCGCTCACCAGGAGACTTTATCCATTATAAATTCACTAGACGGGGGACCGATTCTAACGCATTGGGTAATGTAGAATATGTATGTAGTTGACATATTGACATACTGTGACTGACAGAACTTGTTCAGTTAACGTGAGTGAACTACATATACAGTGCCTACAAGTAGTATTCAACCCCCTGCAGATTTAGGTGGTTTGATAAGATGCAAATAAGTTAGAGCCTTCAAACTGCAAACGAGAGTAGGATTTATTAACAGAAGCATAAATCTTACAAACCAAACAGTTATGTTGCTCAGTTGAATTTTAATAAATTTTAAACATAAAAGTGTGGGTCAATTATTATTCAACCCTCAAACCACCAGCATTCTGTTTGGTCCCCCTAAAGTATTAAGAAGTAGTTCAGGCACAAAGAACAATGAGTTTCACATGTGTGGATTAATTATCTCTTTTGCCAGCCTTTTCTGACTACTTAAGACCCTTCCCAAACTTGTCAACAGCACTCATACGTGGTCAACATGGGAAAGACAAAGGAACATTCCAAGGCCATCAGAGACAAGATCGTGGAGGGTCACAAGGCTGGCAAGGGGTACAAAACCCTTTCCAAGGAGTTGGGCCTACCTGTCTCCACTGTTGGGAGCATCATCCGGAAGTGGAAGGCTTATGGAACTACTGTTAGCCTTCCACGGCCTGGACAGCCTTTGAAAGTTTCCTCCCATGCCGAGGCCAGGCTTGTCTGAAGAGCCAAGGCTAACCCAAGGACAACAAGGAAGGAGCTCCGGGAAGATCTCATGGCAGTGGGGACATTGGTTTCAGTCAATACCATAAGTAACGTACTCCACCGCAATGGTCTCCGTTCCAGACGAGCCCGTAAGGTACCTTTACTTTCAAAGCGTCATGTCAAGGCTCATCTACAGTTTGCTCATAATCACTAGGAGGACTCTGAGACAGACGGGTTCAAGGTTCTATGGTCTGATGAGACCAAGATCGACATCTTTGGTGCCAACCACACACGTGACGTTTGGAGACTGGATGGCACTGCATACGACCCCAAGAATACCATCCCTACAGTCAAGCATGGTGGTGGCAGCATCATGCTGTGGGGCTGTTTCTCAGCCAAGGGGCCTGGCCATCTGGTCCGCATCCATGGGAAGATGGATAGCACGGCTTACCTGGAGATTTTGGCCAAGAACCTCCGCTCCTCCATCAAGGATCTTAAGATGGGTCGTAATTTCATCTTCCAACAAGACAACGACCCAAAGCACACAGCCAAGAAAACCAAGGCCTGGTTCAAGAGGGAAAAAATCAAGGTGATGGAGTGGCCTAGTCAGTCTCCTGACCTTAACCCAATTGAAAACTTGTGGAAGGAGCTCAAGATTAAAGTCCACATGAGACACCCAAAGAACCTAGATAACTTGGAGCAGATCTGCATGGAGGAGTGGGCCAATATAACTCCAGAGACCTGTGCCGGCCTGATCAGGTCTTATAAAAGACGATTATTAGCTGTAATTGCAAACAAGGGTTATTCCACAAAATATTAAACCTAGGGGTTGAATAATAATTGACTCACACTTTTATGTTTAAAATTTATTAAAATTCAACTGAGCAACATAACTTTTTGGTTTGTAAGATTTATGCTTCTGTTAATAAATCCTACTCTCGTTTGCAGTTTGAAGGCTCTAACTTATTTGCATCTTATCAAACCACCTAAATCTGCAGGGGGTTGAATACTACTTGTAGGCACTGTATATATATTATATATATATATAGCAGCGCTATGGTATATGGTGGTACATTACAGCACATGTATGGCAGCACTATAGTATATGGCGGTACATTACATTACATGTATAGCAGCGATATCGTATATGGCGGTACATTACAGCACATGTTTAGCAGCACCATAGTATATGGTGGTACATTATAGTACATGTATAGCAGCACTATAGTATATGGCAGTACATTATAGTACATGAATAGCAGCACTATAGTATATGGCGGTACATTACAGCACATGTATAGCAGCACTATAATATATGACGGTACATTATAGTACATGTATAGCAGTGTTATAGTACATGGCAGTACATTACAGTACATGTAAAGCAGCATTATAGTATATGGCGGTACATTACAGCACATGTATAGCAGCGCTACGGTATATTGCGATACTCCGCTCCCCGCGGCCCCCCTGCTCCTCCTGACTCCTCCACAGTAAAAGTAAAAATAAAAAAATCCTCAGTGAGGATACTCACCTGTCCGCCGGCTCGCTCCACCTCTGTCTTCTAGGTCCTACAGGCCTTTAGGACCTGTCGTTGCCTGGGAAACCGATCAGCTGATCGGTCACATGACTGATAATTGCCAGGCGGCAGGATGGGGCAGGGGGGCAGGATTGAGCAGGGGGGCAGGATGGTTATGGGGGGGCAGGATGGTGACGGGGGGCAGGATAGTGGTGGGGGGGCAGGATGGAGGGAGCCGGGCAGCATGGAGCGAGCTGGGCAGCATGGAGCGAGCCGGGCAGCATGGGGCAAGCGGGGCAGGATGGAGCAAGCGGGGCAGGATAGAGCGAGCGGGGCAGGATGTAGCTGAGGGGGGCAGGATGGAGCCAGGGGGGCAGGATGGAGCCGGAGGGGCAGGATGGAGCCGGGGGGGGGGGGGGCCAGGATGGAAACGGAGGGGAGGATGGAAGCGGGGGGCCAGGATGGCGGCGGGGGAGCGGGATGTATATGGGGAAGCAGGATGGAGCCGGGGGAGCAGGGTGGAGGCCCAGGGGGGGGGAGCAGGATGGAGCTGGGTAGGCAGGATGGAGCCGGGGGGCAGGATGGTGGCAGGGGGGCAGGATGGAGCCGGGGGCGCAGGATGGTGGTGGGGGGGCAGGATGGAGCCGGTGATGCAGGATGGAGCCGGTGGGGGGGCTGAATGGAGTCGGTGGGGGGGGCAGAATGGAGTCGGCGGGGGGGCAGGATGGAGCCGGCGGGTGGCAGGATGGAGCAGGTGGGGGGCAGGATGGAGCAAGCGGGGCAGGATGGTGGTGGGGGGGCAGGGTGGAGTGCTCGGTATCCGGGAGCAGTAGCAGGCCCTGTCCTGCTAGGACCTTGCATGATATCAGAACAACATCGGTGTTCGGCGCTGTGATTGGCCCGCTCGCGGTCATGTGATATGTGACACGCATATCACATGACCACGAGCGGGCCAATCTCAGCGCCGAACACCGATGTCATTTTGACATCATGCAAGATCCTAGCAGGATAGGGCCTGCTACTGCTCCCGGTTACCGATCACTCGGCGGAGAGGTAGGTATAAGAATCTTTATTATTTTTAATACATTTGCCTTTATTTTATATTTGATTTTGCAGTGTATAATGCACTGCGAAATCAAATCACTAAGGAGCAGGGGGGCCGCGGGGAACGGGGGCGCGGGCAGGACAGGAGGTGCAGGGGAGGGGGGAAGCGCAGGCTGCAAGTTGGCACGAAATTCAAACTTTGAATTTGCGCGCCTATTTGCATAGCTGGCGCTCATTGGTGCCCACCAATGAGCGACCTCTGTCTGGCGCGCGATTTCCGTGACAGACAGAGAACATTAGACAATTATATAGTAGATGCTCAAAACTTACAACTCTGCCCTTCACCTTGCCAAACAGACCTACTTCACCACCCTGGTCTCCTCACTATCCAACAATCCAAAAAATCTTTTTGACACCTTTCACTCTCCCCTCAGTCCTAAAGTGCAGGCCCCCATCACTGACCTCTGTGCTGATGACGTGGCTTCTTACTTTATGGAGAAAATAGACAACATCCGCCAGGAAATCAGCTCCCAACCTCCAAGCGCTGCCACTCCCATTCCTCCCCACATCTCCTCTGGTTCATTCTCCACATTTGACCCAGTCACAGAAGAAGTGTCCAGGCTCCTCTCTTCCTCTTGTCCCACCTAGTGATGGGCGAGTCCTAAATTACTCGGAATCGCTTGACTCTAGCGAGTCCGAGCCCGAGACTCGCTACTCGTTGCGAGTCTAGCGAGTCCAATGTCATGAATGGGGAAGCGAGTAATAGAGAGTAATGTGCGATTTAAAAATCGCAGATGTGTCTCGGAAAGTGCTCGCATTGCTGTGTTGGAAACCCCACTCGCAACTGTATTTTGCTGCTGTCTCCGAGGCCAAACTCGCATGTGTTTGTCTTATTTGGCGCCGATGAGGCGAGGCAAGCGATTTTCTCCAGCAAACCCCATGCTTTTAGCAAACAGGAAATAAGCCGACTCGAGCTGACAGACGCGCACACACACAAAGTAAGCATGGCCCGTGTCAACACGCTGCAGTTGATTGACCTGGTATAGGCTCGGCCTCTGCTTTGGCTGCCCACTGACCCTGCCTATGGGGATAACATCCAGCAGACTACAGCCTGGAGGGAGGTCGCTCAAGTCATGTTCCCTGCATTCCATCGCAGTGGTCAGGATGCACAGAGCAATATGGGTCAGTTAAATGTGTTCACATGTTATATTGCATTTACCGTATATACTCGTGTATAAGCCAACCCGTGTATAAGCCGACCCCCTACTTTTGCCCCCAAAAACTGGGAAAACATATTGACCGCCATCCTGGTATACAGCGGCTATCACTGGTAGACAGCCCCCCAGCAGAGTATACAGCTCCACCTGCAGAGTATACAGGCCCCCCAGTGGGTATACATGCCCCCATATTAGGGTATACAGCCCCCCCGTGGGTATACAGGGCCCCCAGCAGTGGGTTTACAGGGCCCTCAGTGGGTATACAGCCCCCCCATGGGTATACAGGCCCCCCAGCAGTGGGTATACAGGGTCCCCAGTGGGTATACAGGGCCCCCAGCAGTGGGTATACAGCCCCCCGTGGGTATACAGGCCCCCCAGCAGTGGGTATACAGGGCCCCCAGTGGGTATACAGGGCCCCCAGCAGTGGGTATACAGCCCCCCCGTGGGTATACAGGCCCCCCAGCAGTGGGTATACAGGGGCCCCAGCAGTGGGTATACAGCCCCCCCGTAGGTATACAGGCCCCCCAGCAGTGGGTATACAGGTCCCCAGTGGGTATACAGGGCCCCCATAGTAGGGTATACAGGGCCCTCAATGTGTTATCATGCGCCGTCGCATGGTTGCCTATATTTGGATGGGGTCACAATAGTACACTTAGTTTAAGGGCTGGTCCTCCTGGCTCTGAAGGCCAGGGGGTTGGGTGTATATAAATACCACTAATGAGCGGAGTCTGGTGCCCGCACTATTACATTCTCTATGCGTTGACATGTGCCCTGACTCATTTGTGATTGTGGCCACGTGAGTTCAATGTCCGTAATGCTGTTGATGATGTTCCACACTCTCGTGTCACTGTGCCTTGTATACACATTACACACACAACATGAATAAAATGTTATTGTTGATTTGTACACATACTTTTAGTGTTTCAAATGTTACAGAGGTCTAAACCCAGTTTGAAATCATTTCACAGTTGACCTGCGTTGAGGAGGAGGAGCTGTCGGGATCAGCACAAAAGGCAACACCGTAAGATCTTGGAGGGGGGACAAGCTGATCCAGGGCCGATATATCGCCACTACGACCGGTTGTCCTTCCTTGAACCGGTGGTCCGTATGCCAAGGTATGTGTCTGCTGCACTGTTGTGTACTATTATTGCTATTATTATTTATTTATATAGCGCCATTAGGTTCCATGGCACTTTACACGAGGATAAGGGTTAACGACAAAAAACAGTACATGAAGACAATCAGGTCATACAGGTACAAGAGGAGAGGACCCTGTCCACGAGGGCACACAGTCTACGTATGAAGCTCTATAATGAGTGTGGTGGTTTACATACCCACACAAGGGTTTGTTTATGCCATGGTGCAACAGAATTCTATTACCTTTGGCAATGATCCAGGACATACACATTTATAGCCACATTGTGACGTTGGGACAAATAAGCAATGTTCTACAGGGTGGGCAGACACAATGTTCCGTGACCTCACAATTAGCTATTATTGTTGGCATGTTTGTGGAACAAAGCCATGTTCTTCCCTGCAATGGTCTCTAAGTTGTGTGGCCTTGTCTGGTTTGCCTGTCATAAGTCTCATTTGTATCAGTTCCTAATGGCCTCGACTTGCATAAGGGCCACATACATCCCTACTAGTGATGAGCGAGCATGCTCGCCACTACTCGGTACTCGCACGAGTATCACTGTACTCGGGCGACTCGCCGAGCACCGAGTAATCTCGCGATACTCGTGCTGTGCTCGTGGTCGTCATCTCTGCATGTTGGCGCTCTTTTGAGAGCCAGCCCACGTGCAGTGATTGGCTGGCAGACCACTGCAATGCCACAGCCCTGTTAGTTGTGGCATAGCAGTGATTGGCCGCCCTGCACAGCGTGACCGAGCCTTTATAACTCCCGGCACGCTGTGCTCGACACACAGCCATCCAGAGAGTGAGTGTAGGGAGAGTGTCTGCTGCTGCTTAGGGACAGATTTGCGGCCCTCATAGGTAGATCCGGAGCAGGGCTGCAAACTGCTGCTGCTGACCACAACAGTCCTTCTCAGGACTAATCTAGGAGGATATAGGCAGGGTGATCCAGATCGGAGTCCAAGCTTTCCAGTGACCAGAACAGTCCTTCTCAGGACTAATCAAGGAGGATATAGGCAGGGTGATACAGATTGGAATCCAAGCTTTTCTGTGACCATTAGAGTCACCACCCTCTTGTACTTACTACCTTAATACAGGATAGGGACTAAAATCCTCTCCTGACACCATTACAGTCACCAGACAGGTGTACGTACTACCTTAATACAGGTTAGGGACTAAAATCCTCTCCTGACACCATTACAGTCACCAGACAGGTGTACGTACTACCTTAATACAGATTAGGGACTAAAATCCTCTCCTGACACCATTACAGTCACCAGACAGGTGTACGTACTACCTTAATACAGGTTAGGGACTAAAATCCTCTCGTGAAACCATTACAGTCACCAGACAGGTGTACGTACTACCTTAATACAGGTTAGGGACTAAAATCCTCTCCTGAAACCATTAAAGTCACCAGACAGGTGTACGTACTACCTTAATACAGGTTAGGGACTAAAATCCTCTCCTGACACCATTAAAGTCACCAGACAGGTGTACGTACTACCTTAATACAGGTTAGGGACTAAAATCCTCTCCTGACACCATTAAAGTCACCAGACAGGTGTACGTACTACCTTAATACAGGTTAGGAACTAAAATCCTCTCCTGACACCATTACAGTCACCAGACAGGTGTACGTACTACCTTAATACAGGTTAGGGAATAAAATCCTCTCCTGAAACCATTAAAGTCACCAGACAGGTGTACGTACTACCTTAATACAGGTTAGGGACTAAAATCCTCTCCTGAAACCATTAAAGTCACCAGACAGGTGTACGTACTACCTTAATACAGGTTGGGGACTAAAATCCTCTCCTGACACCATTAAAGTCACCAGACAGGTGTACGTACTACCTTAATACAGGTTAGGGACTAAAATCCTCTCCTGAAACCATTAAAGTCACCAGACAGGTGTACGTACTACCTTAATACAGGTTAGGGACTAGAATCCTCTCCTGAAACCATTACAGTCACCAGACTGTTGTACGTTATACCTTGATACAGGTTAGGGAACTAAAATCCTAATCTCTTGTGATCTGAACAGTCACCAGACTGGTGTACGTCATACCTTGATACAGGTTAGGGAACTAAAATCCTAATCTCTTGTGATCTGAACAGTCACCAGACTGGTGTACGTCATACCTTGATACAGGTTAGGGAACTAAAATCCTAATCTCTTGTGATCTCAACAGTCACCAGACTGGTGTACGTCATACCTTGATACAGGTTAGGGAACTAAAATCCTAATCTCTTGTGATCTCAACAGTCACCAGACTGGTGTACGTCATACCTTGATACAGGTTAGGGCCTAAAATCCTCTCCTGACACCATTACAGTCACCAGACTGGTGTACGTCATACCTTGATACAGGTTAGTGAACTATAATCCTAATCTCTTGTGATCTGAACAGTCACCAGACTGGTGTAAGTCATACCTTGATACAGGTTAGGGAACTAAAATCCTAATCTCTTGTGATCTGAACAGTCACAAGACTGGTGTACGTCATACCTTGATACAGGTTAGGGAACTAAAATCCTAATCTCTTGAGATCTCAACAGTCACCAGACTGGTGTACGTCATACCTTGATACAGGTTAGGGAACTAAAATCCTAACCTCTTGTGATCTCAACAGTCACCAGACTGGTGTACGTCATACCTTGATACAGGTTAGGGAACTAAAATCCTAACCTCTTGTGATCTCAACAGTCACCACACTGGTGTACGTCATACCTTGATACAGGTTAGGGAACTAAAATCCTCTCCTGACACCATTACAGTCACCAGACTGGTGTACGTCATACCTTGATACAGGTTAAGGAACTAAAATCCTAATCTCTTGTGATCTGAACAGTCACCAGACTGGTGTACGTCATACCTTGATACAGGTTAGGGACTAAAATCCTTTCCTGAAACCATTACAGTCACCAGACTGGTGTACGTCATAAATTGATACAGGTTAGGGACTAAAATCCTCTCCTGAAACCATTACAGTCACCAGACTGGTGTAATTACTACATTGATACAGGTTAGGGACTAAAATCCTAATCTCCTGTCACCATTACAGTCACCAGACTGTTGTCGCTGTATACAAGCAAAATGCGCAAGGGCGTTGGCAAGGAAGAATGAAGTGAACGTGATGGTGATGCAGGCAGAGGCCGAGGTCGTGTGCAAGCACTAATTTCGCAACAACAAAGGGGCACATCTACTCGCTCACACGTCCTGTCCCAAATTCTTGGGGCCCGCTCCAGTACACTGCTCTTGAACCAACACCTGTGTCAACAGGTTGTTACTTGGATTGCGGATAATGCTTCAAGTCAGATTGGCACCTCCACCAACACCCTGTCTTCCACACAGTCAAGCGTCAGTAGCCGTGATACTGCACCGCACATTTCCCAACCTGATCCCCCTTCCTACCACCAGGCCGAGTACACGTCCACGGACATTACTGATCCCACACTTGGACACTCGGAAGTCCAGAAGTGTGTACCCATGGGTGAGTGGAGGTACATGGCAAATTCCCATAACAAAATTTAAATTCATTTGTCATTTGTTGGTGGTGTGGTGAAGTCTGGCCCAATCCAACCCTTGTTCATCTTGATCAGAGTCAGCCTGTCAGCATTTTCAGTTGGCAGGCGGGTGCGTTTATCAGTAATGATTACACCTTCGGCACTGAAAACACGCTCGGACAAAACGCTAGCGGCAGGGCAGGCCAGGACTTCCAAGGCGTAGAGAGCCAATTCATGCCACGTGTCCAGCTTGGAGACCCAATAATTGTAAGGCACAGAGGAATCTCGCAGTACAGTTGTTTGATCTGCAAGGTACTCCTTCAGCATCTGGCCAAACGTAGCATTTCTTGTGGCACTACCCCGCACCTCAGGGGCTGTGGTATGTGAGTGGCTGAGAAAACTGTCCCACATCGTAAAGACTGTTCCACTACCTCTGGCGGATTGGACTTGTGCCCCTCTCGGCCGTACGCCTTGGTTCTCCACTGATTCCTGACCTATGCCGCTAGCGTTTTGTGAGGGGAATGATTTGCCTACTTCCTTGACTATGGCCTTCTGGACCTGCTGCATTTTGGCTGACATCTCCTACTCAGGAATGAGAGACATAAAGTTCTCCTTGTAGCGTGGGTCTAAGAGTGTTGCCAACCAGTACTGATTGTCGGCCAAGATGTTCTGAACGCGAGGGTCACGAGCCAGGCAGTTTACCATAAAGTCAGCCATGTGCGCCAGACTCTTAACAGCCATCACTTCTGTATCCAGACCAACACGATGACTGAACATGCTGTCCTCCTCCTCCTCCTCCTCATCTCCCCTGTTCTCTGGCCAGCCACGCTGAATCGAGGGTATGACTGGTGTGCATGTCATATCCTCAATTTGGCCAGAGAGTTGCTCCATGTCTTCATCCTCCTCCTCCTCGTCATAGTCCTCCACTGCACGTTGTGATGAGATGAGGCTGGACTGTGTGTTTTCACCCACACCCACTACTGTTTCTTGCTCCAAGTCATCGCGCTCGGCCTGCAATGCATCCTCTTTGTTTTTCAGCAGAGCCCGTTTTAGAAGGCAGAGTAGTGGTATGGTGATGCTAATAATGGCGTCATCGCCGCTCACCATCTTGGTGGAATCCTCAAAGTTTTGGAGGACGGTACATAGGTCGGACATCCATCTCCACTCCTCAGGTGTTATGTCTGGAGTTTGACCCATTTCCCGACGGCTTAGGTGATGCAGGTAGTCAACAACTGCCCTCTTCTGCTCACATATCCTGACCAACATGTGCAGAGTTGAATTCCAACGCGTGGGGACATCACACACCAGTCTGTGGGCCGGAAGACGCAAACAACGCTGAAAGCCGGCAAGGCCGGCTGAAGCAGCAGGTGACTTGCGAAAATGTGCAGACAGACGGCGAACTTTTACCAGCAGTTCAGACAGCTCTGGGTATGACTTTAGAAACCTCTGAACCACCAGGTTGAGCACATGGCCCACGCATGGAACATGCGTCAGCTGGCCTCACCTCAAAGCTGCCACCAGGTTCCGGCCATTGTCACACACGACCATTCCTGGCTTTAGGTTCAGAGGTGTGAGCCAGTGATCTGCCTGCTGTTTCAGAGCTGTCCACACCTCTTCTGCATTGTGGGGTTTGTCACCTATGCAGACTAGCTTCAGCACAGCCTGTTGCCGCTTCGCAGAGGCAGTGCTGCAGTGCTTCCAGCTTGGGACTGGTGTGGAGGGTACAGTGGATGAGGATGCGCAGGAGGAGGAGGAGGAGGCTGAAGAGCATGACATTCCGGAGCTGTAGAGTGTCGGAGAAACCCTGACAGAGGTAGGGCCTGCTATCCTTGGTGTGGGAAGGACTGTGTTCCGTCCCTCGCTCAGACTGGGTCCCAGCCTCCACAATATTAACCCAGTGTTTTGTCAAGGAGATGTAGCGGCCTTGCCCACAAGCACTTGTCCACGTGTCTGTGGTTACGTGGACTTTGGCTGAAACAGCGTTGTTCAGGGCACGTGTGATGCTGTTGGACACGTGGTTATGCAATGCGTGGACGGTAGGGATGGGCGAGTCTACTCGCTAGGACTCGGGACTCGGCGATTCTGAAGGTACTCGCAGGACTCGTTACTCGGCGAATCTCCCAGCTTGGACTCGCACAGTGACGAGTCCAATGGAATTCAATGGCAATAAGCTTGACTCGTCACAGATACCCGCTGTCAGCAGCGAGTCTGAGCGAGTCTACGATTCCGAGTCCTACGAGTCTACGAATCCGAGTCCTGTATACTGTATTCGGGATTCGGACTGTGGAATACAGAATCTGTTATGTTGCGAGTCAGCACAGCGTGCGTGTTAGGTCAGAAAACTTGTGAAGATAGCCAATCATAGTCAGTAATGGCATAGCAAAGTTGGTTGTGTCAGGACTATGATTGGCTGCTGTCCATCGTCATGCCTATGTCATCTATGACAGGCAAGGCAGTATATAAGGCTTGTCCCCGCCATTTTGGGCACATTCCTGAGACGATCTGACCTAGTATAGGGAGAGAGAGATATATGCTGGAGCAGATCAGGGATTGTCAGTGTAGGGAAGATTCCTTATATTAACCCAAAAAGCTCTTCTGAGAGCTAGGAGGAGGACGGAGTAGTGCTGTGTAGGCAGGCAGGCAGGGAGGGAAGGAAGGAGAAGCCTTAGTGCACACAGGACGGACCTCATAGCTTAGCTTACTCACTCAGCTTTGCTAACAGCTGCAGTCAGAGGCTTAGCTGAGGTGCTGTTTCATTTTTGTTTTTGCACCAGATCGATTTTTGTTCCTAATAAGCCATAGAGCGTTATTTTTTCTATGGCAGACCAGTGCGTTGCTGCTAGCACGTACTCCACCTTAGGGAGTGTAGTGTGCGGCTTCACTGCCAAGTGTGACAGCGCACACTTACCCCGCCAGCAAGTGACGCATTCAGCTAACCTAACCACATCTCGGTGGCTGTGCGCACTTGAAACTAATTTTTTTAGGGAGTGTAGTGTGCGGCTTCACTGCCAAGTGTGACAGCGCACACTTACCCCGCCAGCAAGTGACGCATTCAGCTAACCTAACCACATCTCGGTGGCTGTGCGCACTTGAAACTAATTTTTTTAGGGAGTGTAGTGTGCGGCTTCACTGCCAAGTGTGACAGCGCACACTTACCCCGCCAGCAAGTGACGCATTCAGCTAACCTAACCACATCTCGGTGGCTGTGCGCACTTGAAACTAATTTTTTTAGGGAGTGTAGTGTGCGGCTTCACTGCCAAGTGTGACAGCGCACACTTACCCCGCCAGCAAGTGACGCATTCAGCTAACCTAACCACATCTCGGTGGCTGTGCGCACTTCAAACCAATTTTTTTAGGGAGTGTAGTGTGCGGTTTCACTGCCAAGTGTGAGAGCGCACACTTACCCCGCCAGCAAGTGACGCATTCAGCTAACCTAACCACATCTGGGTGGCTGTGCGCACTTGAAACTAATTTTTTTAGGGAGTGTAGTGTGCGGCTTCACTGCCAAGTGTGACAGCGCACACTTACCCCGCCAGCAAGTGACGCATTCAGCTAACCTAACCACATCTCGGTGGCTGTGCGCACTTGAAACTAATTTTTTTAGGGAGTGTAGTGTGCGGCTTCACTGCCAAGTGTGACAGCGCACACTTACCCCGCCAGCAAGTGACGCATTCAGCTAACCTAACCACATCTCGGTGGCTGTGCGCACTTGAAACTAATTTTTTTAGGGAGTGTAGTGTGCGGCTTCACTGCCAAGTGTGACAGCGCACACTTACCCCGCCAGCAAGTGACGCATTCAGCTAACCTAACCACATCTCGGTGGCTGTGCGCACTTGAAACTAATTTTTTTAGGGAGTGTAGTGTGCGGCTTCACTGCCAAGTGTGACAGCGCACACTTACCCCGCCAGCAAGTGACGCATTCAGCTAACCTAACCACATCTCGGTGGCTGTGCGCACTTGAAACTAATTTTTTTAGGGAGTGTAGTGTGCGGCTTCACTGCCAAGTGTGACAGCGCACACTTACCCCGCCAGCAAGTGACGCATTCAGCTAACCTAACCACATCTCGGTGGCTGTGCGCACTTCAAACCAATTTTTTTAGGGAGTGTAGTGTGCGGTTCACTGCCAAGTGTGAGAGCGCACACTTACCCCGCCAGCAAGTGACGCATTCAGCTAACCTAACCACATCTGGGTGGCTGTGCGCACTTGAAACTAATTTTTTTAGGGAGTGTAGTGTGCGGCTTCACTGCCAAGTGTGACAGCGCACACTTACCCCGCCAGCAAGTGACGCATTCAGCTAACCTAACCACATCTCGGTGGCTGTGCGCACTTGAAACTAATTTTTTTAGGGAGTGTAGTGTGCGGCTTCACTGCCAAGTGTGACAGCGCACACTTACCCCGCCAGCAAGTGACGCATTCAGCTAACCTAACCACATCTCGGTGGCTGTGCGCACTTGAAACTAATTTTTTTAGGGAGTGTAGTGTGCGGCTTCACTGCCAAGTGTGACAGCGCACACTTACCCCGCCAGCAAGTGACGCATTCAGCTAACCTAACCACATCTCGGTGGCTGTGCGCACTTCAAACCAATTTTTTTAGGGAGTGTAGTGTGCGGTTTCACTGCCAAGTGTGAGAGCGCACACTTACCCCGCCAGCAAGTGACGCATTCAGCTAACCTAACCACATCTGGGTGGCTGTGCGCACTTGAAACTAATTTTTTTAGGGAGTGTAGTGTGCGGCTTCACTGCCAAGTGTGACAGCGCACACTTACCCCGCCAGCAAGTGACGCATTCAGCTAACCTAACCACATCTCGGTGGCTGTGCGCACTTGAAACTAATTTTTTTAGGGAGTGTAGTGTGCGGCTTCACTGCCAAGTGTGACAGCGCACACTTACCCCGCCAGCAAGTGACGCATTCAGCTAACCTAACCACATCTCGGTGGCTGTGCGCACTTGAAACTAATTTTTTTAGGGAGTGTAGTGTGCGGCTTCACTGCCAAGTGTGACAGCGCACACTTACCCCGCCAGCAAGTGACGCATTCAGCTAACCTAACCACATCTCGGTGGCTGTGCGCACTTGAAACTAATTTTTTTAGGGAGTGTAGTGTGCGGCTTCACTGCCAAGTGTGACAGCGCACACTTACCCCGCCAGCAAGTGACGCATTCAGCTAACCTAACCACATCTCGGTGGCTGTGCGCACTTGAAAAATTTTTTTAGGGAGTGTAGTGTGCGGCTTCACTGCCAAGTGTGACAGCGCACACTTACCCCGCCAGCAAGTGACGCATACAGCAACACCTAACTCCAACTTGGTGACTGTGCATTCATCTACAATGTCTCAAAAAAAAAACAATTACCAAAAAGGATGTTGCAAAGGGACAGGGACGAGCTCGTGGCCGCAGCAGTCTTGCCCAAGAAGGCACTGGTACAAGTACACAGCCTAGGATTGATAGAACGTCCTTTTTTCTACCTAGAAATCCCAGTACTCAAAGAAAACGTGTGTTGAGGCCGGATGAGCATGACAAGATAACATCTTGGATGGCTCAGACGCCCTCGACCACTGGTTCTTGCAGTACGCAATCATCCGTGGCAAGACATTCTAGTGTCGCTACAGACAATGCAGCGCCATCCAATCCTCAAAGTCGTCATATTGCCTCAACCCATCGGCAGCCAGAGGAAAATTTGAATATGGACCTTGGTCACTCGGATGACTTATTCGGTTCTTATCAAGGGGTTTCTTTGTCACTGCCTGACGAGATACTTGAAGTAGACGAAATGTCTACTCATGGCCAAAGTTTGGAAGTAGCGCGTCCTGAGGAAAGACACTTTCACGAAATGCAAACAGTATCTCAGGAGGTGGATGATGATGAGGATGATGAGACACACATCTCATCTGGCCAGCCTGCTCAGTCAGTTTATCCAGAATCCTTTGAACTGGAAGGGGTGGATGATGACACCACAGATCCTACCTGGATTGCTGAATTGCATAGCCAAGAGAGCAGCCAGGAGGACGAAAGTGGCTATGTACCACTGGCAAAATCACAAAGGCGTACTGTCTCCAGAACACAAACTGTGAGAACAGTTGCCCAAATAGCGTCAACTGTGGCACAAACTGTGCCAACTGTTGCACAAACTGCAAACACAGTTGCCCAAAATGTGTCCACAGTTGGTGTTGAACAGAGTCATCCTCCTCTTCCTCCAATTAAAAATAAAGGACGAACAGCCAGTGTGTGGAAATTTTTTAAGGATAGCCCAACATTACCAAATATGGTTATCTGTAAGATGTGCCAGGCAAGGCTTAGCAGAGGCACGGTAAAAGGAAACCAGAGCACCAGCAGTATGCGCAAGCATATGTCTCTTAAGCACCCAATTCAGTGGGCACCCTATCAGGGTTCAAAATCAGTGCCTTCTGATCCAAACACTTCCAGGCCACCTCAGATACATCCTTCACCAGCAAGTGTTCAGGCTTCAGCTCCTGCTCAAGCGTACTCCTCCCAAGGTGCTTTACAAGACAGACATGACAGTAGTCAATCCTCTTGTCAGTCTGGTCCAAACGTGCAGTTGTCAGTGCCACAGCTGTATGAAAGACAGCGGAAGTTCCAACCGACACACCCATATTCCCAAAAAGTGACAGCGAAAATAGCCAAGTTGTTAGCTGTGGAAATGCTGCCGTTTAGGCTTGTGGGTACAGAGTCTTTTCGGGAGTTGATGGCTGAGGCAGCACCACGATACTCTGTACCCAGCCGGTACTTTTTCTCACGTAGTGCCGTTCCCGCCTTACACCAGCACGTGGTTAACAACTTAAAACGTGCTTTAACAAATGCTGTCACCGCCAAAGTCCACCTAACTACGGACACGTGGACAAGTAGTTGTGGACAGGGCAGATACATTTCACTAACGGCTCACTGGATCAACCTGGTGGAGAGTGTCCCAACTTCTAAAACTGTACCATCTGACATACTTCCAACTCCACGAATAGCGGGCCCAACATCATTCCGGGTGTCTGCCTCCTCATATATGTCCAGTGCCCAATCTGCTTCTGCCACTTCCTTGTCCACTGCTGAGCCTCAAGCACCATCACGTCCGAGTTGGGAGCTTTGCAGTACTGCTTCTGCAAGGCGACAACAGGCTCTTCTGAAGCTTATCTGCCTAGGTGACACACGTCACACTGCAACAGAGTTGTGGAAAGGTCTCAAGCAACAGACCGATGAGTGGCTGGCCCCACTGGAACTACAACCAGGTCTAGTTGTGAGCGATAATGGTGCAAACCTTGTGGCGGCAATAAAGCACGGTAAACTTGTACATGTGCCTTGCATGGCTCATGTCCTGAACCTGGTAGTTCAGAAATTCCTCAAAATATACCCAGAGTTATCTGAGCTACTGGATAAGGTGAGGCGAATTTGCGCCCACTTTAGACATTCGTCCACAGCAGCTGCAAGTCTTTCTGCCCTTCAAATCCAATTTAACTTGCCGAAACACAGGCTAATTTGCGACATGCCTACGCGATGGAACTCCACCTTCCATATGCTGGCAAGGTTTAATGAGCAGCAGAAGGCAATAGCGGAATTTCAGCTGCAACATGCCCGTCAACCTGGAAGTCATACCACACACATCGGTACTTTCGAGTGGGTCTGGATCGCTGACCTTTGCGAGTTGCTGGATAACTTCGAATACTGTACCAAACTCGTCAGTGGGGATCAGTCGATTATAAGTCTCACCATCCCCATGCTCTGCCTGCTCCAAGAATCCCTATTGAATCTCAAAACAGATGCTTTGAGAGCACAGCGGATGGCTATGGAGCCAGAATTGAACATCGCTGATCCTAGCCACCCTAGCCAATATCAGCAGGCTACATTGGTTCAGGAAGATGTTGATGAGGGTGATGATGAAGAAGATTTATTTTTCTCTGGTACTGATGTGAACCCTGATGGGACTCCCAACCCTACGTTTATGTCGGTACAGCATGGGTGGGCTGAAGAGGAGGAGGCGGACACCGATTTAGAGGCCACGACGCGTAGTGATCTTCATTCTGTTGTAACCGAGGAGATGAGTCTTTGCAGCTTAGCACACATGGCTGAAGTAATGTGTCAATGTGTCTCCAAAGATCCACGCGTCATACACATCTATGACAGCGACCTCTACTGGTTGTCAACGTTTTTGGACCCACGGTACAAAGACAAATTTCAGTCGCTGCTGTCGCACTCATCCAGGGGCTTAACGATGGATCATGTAAAGAGGGTTCTTCTTGATATTTTGCTGGCAATATCACCGTCTGAATCCGCTATACATCGAAGAACCAGCTCTTTCCAACAGCAGCCTTTGGTTGGGACACAAACGCCATCAATGACAAGAAGAGGTGGGGGTAAGATGTCCGCCAACTGGGCGATGTTCAACAGACCTTCCAATCAAGAACGTAATTTGACTACGGTGACCTTGAGTAGGAGACAACAATTGTCCAACATGGTGCAGCAGTATCTCAGTGACAGTACCAGCTTCCTAACCGACCCTTCTGTACCCTTTAATTACTGGTTTCCAAGCTGCACACTTGGACTGAGCTGTCATTGTATGCCTTGGAGGTGCTGGCATGCCCAGCTGCTAGTGTGACATCAGAGCGTGTTTTCAGTGCCGCTGGGGTATAGTCACTGATAGAAGGTCCCGCCTCACCACAGAAAATGCCGACAGGCTCACTCTAATTAAATTCAACAAGGATTGGATATCATCACAGTTCCTAAGCCCTCCTGACGACAGTACACAATCCTAGATTAACCTAATCATAATTTATATGATTGGGATATTGCGCTGTTAACAATATGCCCATTTTGGACAGGAATTAATGACAAGTCCCGTAGCTCTGTTGATTTCATTCGGCACCCAGTCCAAGCAATAATATGCTATGGGCCAAGCGCCCTGCTTTATGTAAAAAAATACGTTATTAAGCCCTTTGGGCTAATTTTTTGAGGCACCAAGCCTACGACTGCATAGTTGGCCTTGCTTCTTCTATGCTCCGAGTCCAAGCAATAATATGCAATGGGCCAAGCGCCCTGCTTTATTTAAAAAAATACGTTATTAAGCCCTTTGGGCTAATTTTTTGAGGCACCAAGCCTACGACTGCATAGTTGGCCTTGCTTCTTCTATGCTCCGAGTCCAAGCAATAATATGCAATGGGCCAAGCGCCCTGCTTTATTTAAAAAATATACTTTATTAAGCCCTTTGGGCTAATTTTTTGAGGCACCAAGCCTACGACTGCATAGTTGGCCTTGCTTCTTCTATGCTCCGAGTCCAAGCAATAATATGCAATGGGCCAAGCGCCCTGCTTTATTTAAAAATATACTTTATTAAGCCCTTTGGGCTAATTTTTTGAGGCACCAAGCCTACGACTGCATAGTTGGCCTTGCTTCTTCTATGCTCCGAGTCCAAGCAATAATATGCAATGGGCCAAGCGCCCTGCTTTATTTAAAAATATACTTTATTAAGCCCTTTGGGCTAATTTTTTGAGGCACCAAGCCTACACTGCATAGTTGGCCTTGCTTCTTCTATGCTCCAGTCCAAGCAATAATATGCAATGGGCCAAGCGCCCTGCTTTATTTAAAAATATACTTTATTAAGCCCTTTGGGCTAATTTTTTGAGGCACCAAGCCTACGACTGCATAGTTGGCCTTGCTTCTTCTATGCTCCGAGTCCAAGCAATAATATGCAATGGGCCAAGCGCCCTGCTTTATTTAAAAATATACTTTATTAAGCCCTTTGGGCTAATTTTTTGAGGCACCAAGCCTACCACTGCATAGTTGGCCTTGCTTCTTCTATGCTCCTGAGTCCAAGCAATAATATGCAATGGGCCAAGCGCCCTGCTTTATTTAAAAATAACTTTATTAAGCCCTTTGGGCTAATTTTTTGAGCCACACAGGCTAACAAGCATATCCTTGCTTTTTGGAGACACCCTGGCAACAATTTGAATGGCCCTTAGACCTACATGTATACAAAAATGGGAAACAGCCCTTGGGCTAATTTTTGAGCCACACAGGCTAACAAGCTTATCATGGTTTGGGAGACACCCTGGCTAACAAGCTTTGTATGGCCCTTAGACCTACTTATACCAAAAATGGGAAACAGCCCCTTGGGCTAATTTTTTGAGCCACCAGCTAACAAGCTTATCGTGGTTTGGGAGACACCCTGGCTAAGAAGCTTTGTATGGCCCTTAGACGTACATTTATACCAAAAATGGGAAACAGCCCCTTGGGCTAATTTTTTGAGCCACACAGGCTAACAAGCTTATCATGGTTTGGGAGACACCCTGGCTAACAAGCTTTGTATGGCCCTTAGACCTACATGTATACCAAAAATGGGAAACAGGCCCTTGGGCTAATTTTTTCAGGCACCAATCCTATGCCTGCATCGTGGGCGTTGCTTGGACTATCATCCTGCTGGAGCCTGTTGAAGGGTCCCACTGTACGCTCCATACAAAACGCGTAGACGCGATGTGTAGCATGTAGACGTCCCAGCCTCTCACATGTGTGTTCATAGTCTTGTTGCCATAGCGAGGCATAAAGTAACCCCACAAACACAGGCACTGTTTGTCATCAACAGTTGTATGTGGAGTCATGATTTGACACTTAGTAACCAAGGTGACTTCATGCGCCATGCGGGCCGTAAAGTACTTGCTAATGATGCTCTCTCCCCTGTCCACCACGCCAACTGTCTCGGGGTAATCCTTGACTCCTCCCTCTCCTTCAAGCCCCACCTCTAGTCCCTAACCAAGTCCCTGTGACTCCAACTCAAAAATATTTAACCAATTCGGTCGTTCCTCAATCCTGACACTGCTGAAACACTCATAAATGCCCTCATCATCTCCCGCCTTGACTACTGCAACCTCCTTCGCATAGGTCTCCCTGCCAACTCTCTTGCAACTCTCCAATCTATACTAAACTCTCCTGCCCGGCTAATCCATCTGTCCTCACGCTACTCCCCTACATACCCCCTCTGCCAAGCCGTTCACTGGCCCCTACGGCCCACAGAGAGCTCACTTTAAAACACTGACCATGACATTCAAAGCCTTACACAACCTATCCCCACCATACATCTCCGACATGATCTCCCGATACCATCCCTCACGCAACCTGCGTTCATCCCAAGAAGTTGTCCTACAGTCCACCCTCATCTCCTCTTCCCACAACCGCATACAGGATTTCTCCCGGTCATCCGCCATGCTATGGAACTCCCTGCCCCACCTCATCAGTCAGTCGCCTACCCTCTGAACCTTAAAGATACTTATAAAGACTCACCTCTTCCGACAGGCCTACAACCTGCCATGAGACCCCGCTACACGCCCCACGACCGACACCTTCCCCACCCTATTGTATCCCCACCCACCCCTCGTAGAATGTGAGCCCACGCGTACAGGGTCCTCTACTATTGTACCTGTATGACCTTATTGTCTATGTTTATTGTACTTGTCCTTCTCTACCTTTTCCTCATGTACAGCGCCATGGAACCTATGGCCGCTATATAAATAAATAATTATAATAATTATGATGACTTGAAGCCCAACCAAAAAAAAAAACTCCACATTCATTCCTTGAAAAAAAGACAGACACAAAGCTTGTTTTTAAAACGGTGTTTAAAAAAAAAAAATGGCAGCACTGTTTGGACATTCCAACAAATACTACCTTTAATTAAGGTAACTACATCCAAAAAAATAAATGGAGCCCTACAGGTCCTGGTAGCTGGGCTGTCCGTCCTGCAAAAGGTCAAGGGCCCCACGGATGGCCTGGCCGAACCCTTCAGGGTGGATCATCTGAACAGGTCTAGGGAACGGTGGTAGGTCCCTGTTCGCTGGCCACTGGCAGTGAGGCAAAGCCCTGTGGGGTGGGACTTGGCTGTCCCGTGTTGTGGGCCTGCCCAGCCTGGTAGAGTTTATTTTCCAGCCATCCAAATACTGGAACACATCACCGGGGTCGTTTCCTGGCTGACAGGCTTCCAGCACTATCTGTAATGCTGACCTTGCCCGCAGTAGCCTGTCAAATGGAATATTATCCATGAATGGTATAATACTGCGGGCAAAGTCAGCATTACTTTGTTGCACACTTAATTGTGCAGACCCCGGGATGGGACCATAAGCTGGGCCTGCCGCTGGTGGTGCTGGCCCTGCCGCTGGTGGTGGCGGTGGTGGTGCTGGCCCTGCCGCTGGTGGTGGCGGTGGTGGTGCTGGCCCTGCCGCTGGTGGTGGCGGTGGTGGTGCTGGCCCTGCCGCTGGTGGTGGCAGTGGTGGTGCTGGCCCTGCCGCTGGTGGGGGCGGTGGTGGTGCGGACCCTGCCGCTGGTGGCGGTGGTGGTGGTGGTGGCGGGGACGGCGGTGGTGGTGTTGATGGGCCTGCCGCTGGTGGCGGCGGTGGTGGTGCTGGCCCGGCCGCTGGTGGCGGCGGTGGTGGTGCTGGCCCTGGCGATGCTGGTGGTGGTGGTGGTGGTGGCGGCGGCGGCGACGGCGGTGGTGGTGGTGGCGCCGGCCGTGGTGGTGGTGGTGGGTGTTCTCCACGCCGCCTTCTGTTTGGCGGTGGAGGGTTCACAGCACGCCGCCCTCTGTAGTAAGCTTCTCTGTGGGTAAAGTAAAAAAAAATTTGGTGAATGCATTGCATTTGGAAACAAAAACATAGGTCAAACATTAAGTTGCACGCTTTTTAGACTCTGTGTATCTGTGTATTATTAATCAGATATTTGTTATTATTATGAAAGAATAACCAACTGTACATAACATAAAGGAATACGTGACTTTCTTTGCTAATTCCATACTAATACATAATCTTTCACCCCCTGATTAACACCCACCCCCCCCGCATCCCATCTAATCTAGACAATCGATAACACCAATGGTTCACATGAAAAAAAAAAGTCCCCCTGACTTCACTTTTTACTTGACATACTTAATTCACAAAACGTTTAGCTTATATCATCTATATAAAGCAGGGAAGGGGTTGAAAGGTATACAATATATATATATATAATCTATTTATATAATCGGGAGTTTGAAATTCCGGCACTGTAGCCTAATCCCAAACTCCTTAGCGTCACTGCGAGCGGAGACGCGTATGCGCCTTCGCGAGCCGCAGACGCTTAACTCACACAGCCGCTATAGCGTTTTCTCGAGCGGACTCGCGCCCTCCGCTCACAGCAAGACCTGCGCCCCTCACAGCGCCCAATCCGCCCCGGCATGCTGGCATTTGTACTTCCCCCGTCTGTGCACCCACAGGTCTTAGCAGATCACTGATGCTGACAGCGGGGGGGGACAACACAGACAATCAAATCAGGAGGAGGTCAGTGTCAGGAGGAGATGACAGACGCCCGCCGGGGCCTGTGACACTGCAGAGGTCACAGCGGGGCTGTGTGTGCGGACAACGGGGAGGCCGGGGGCTACGGACGTACCGGACACGTCCTCTGCTCCTGGAGATGTGCCGCGGTTCCGCGCTCGCAGCGTATCTGACGCTGGAGCTGCGCTCACCACGCCCACACCACGCCCTCTGCCAAACAACCCACACCTCTCACTAACCTCCTGCAGCTAACCACACCCCATGTTTACCTTTGCCATAATGTCATTTAGCTGCGGCCGCTATCTTTAATAAGGTCAGAAATTATGGCAGTAATCGGATCTCTGCTCCCTCTAGCACGCCCCAACACTGTAGCACCATCTATTAACCCTATTCTCATCACCTATATACTCTGCTACCCACAGAGCCGTCTTTATACTCTGCTACCTCAGACCCGCCTGTATACTCTGCTACCTCAGACCCGCCTGTATACTCTGCTACCCACAGACCCGCCTGTATACTCTGCTACCCACAGAGACGCCTGTATACTCTGCTACCTCAGACCCGCCTGTATACTCTGCTACCCACAGACCCGCCTGTATACTCTGCTACCTCAGACCCGCCTGTATACTCTGCTACCCACAGACCCGCCTGTATACTCTGCTACCACAGACGCCTGTATACTCTGCTACCTCAGACCCGCCTGTATACTCTGCTACCCACAGACCCGCCTGTATACTCTGCTACCTCAGACCCGCCTGTATACTCTGCTACCTCAGACCCGCCTGTATACTCTGCTACCTCAGACCCGCCTGTATACTCTGCTACCCACAGAGACGCCTGTATACTCTGCTACCTCAGACCCGCCTGTATACTCTGCTACCCACAGACCCGCCTGTATACTCTGCTACCTCAGACCCGCCTGTATACTCTGCCAACCACCACAGACCGCCTGTATACTCTGCTACCCACAGACCGCCTGTATACTCTGCTACCTCAGACCCGCCTGTATACTCTGCTACCTCAGACCCGCCTGTATACTCTGCTACCTCAGACCCGCCTGTATACTCTGCTACCCACGAGACCACAGACGCCTGTATACTCTGCTACCTCAGACCCGCCTGTATACTCTGCTACCCACAGACCGCCTGTATACTCTGCTACCTCAGACCCTGTAACTCTGCTACCCACGACCGCCTGTATACTCTGCTACCCAAGACCGCCTGTATACTCTGCTACCTCAGACCCGCCTGTATACTCTGCTACCCACAGACCCGCCTGTATACTCTGCTACCTCAGACCGCCTGTATACTCTGCTACCTCAGACCCGCCTGTATACTCTGCTACCCCAGACCCGCCTGTTATACTCTGCTACCCAGACCCGCCTGTATACTCTGCTACCTCAGACCCGCCTGTATACTCTGCTACCCCAGACCCGCCTGTATACTCTGCTACCCACAGACCGCCTGTATACTCTGCTACCTCAGACCCGCCTGTATACTCTGCTACCCACAGACCCGCCTGTATACTCTGCTACCATCAGACCCGCCTGTATACTCTGCTACCCACAGACCCGCCTGTATACTCTGCTACCCACAGACACGCCTGTATACTCTGCTACCCAGACCCGCTGTATACTCTGCTACCCAGACCCGCCTGTATACCTCTACCTAGACCCTACCTCTACCCACAGACCGCCTGTATACTCTGCTACCCAGACCGCCTGTATACTCTGCTACCCACAGACCCGCCTGTATACTCTGCTACCCACAGAGACGCCTGTATACTCTGCTACCCAGACCGCCTGTATACTCTGCTACCACAGACCCGCCTGTATACTCTGCTACCCACAGAGCCACGTGTATACTCTGCTACCCACAGACCCGAAATGGAACCTAATGTATATATTAATAAATAATACAAAATGTACACAACAGTGCTGCAGACACATACCTTGGCATACGGGCCACCGGGTGAAGGAAGGACAGCCGGTCATAAAAATGGTAGTGGTTGGGCAATGGAGCGGCTCCCGGTTGTCTCTCAGAGTACTGCCGGTACTGCTTCTTATGCTGGTCCCGGCAGCTCCTCCACCGTTTTTTAAGATGGTCAACTGTGAAATGATTTGAAACCGGCTTTAGAGATGTGTAATATTTGAAACAACAAAAGTATGTGTACAAATCAACAATAACATTTTATTCATTTTGTGTGTGTAATGTGTATACAAGGCACAGTGACACGACAGTGTGGAACATCATCAACAGCATTACGGACATTGAGCTCACGTGGCCACAATCACAAATGAGGCAGGACACATGTCAACGCATAGAGAATGTAATAGTGCGGGCACCAGACTCTGGTCATTAGTGGTATTTATATACACCCAACCCCTTGGCCGAAAGAGCCAGGAGGATCAGACATTAAACTCATTGTACTGTTGTGACCCCATCCAAATATAGGCAACTATGCGGTGGAGCATGATAACACATTCAGGGTCCTGTATACCCTGCTATGGGGGCCCTGTATTCCCACTGCTGGGGGCCCTGTAAACCCACTGGGCCACTGTCTACCCACTGCTGGGGGCCCTGTATACCCACTGCTGGGGGGCCTGTACACACACTGAGGGCCCTGTATACAGGGACTGACTGGCACCCTACAGTTTGGGTCGCAACCCTCCCTCACTGGCCCGACACAGGTGAGGACGGGGTGTGGGGGGGGGGGGTGATGACTGGCGGCCGCCTCACAGTCACCGCAGCTCCCGCATTATCCTATGGCTCGCTCCCAGCCGCAGCCTCGCGCTCCTCACAGCCGCTCGCTAACAGTCGCAGCCGCACGCCACTCACAGACGCTCACTCCCGGACGCAGCCGCGTGCTGATGACGTCATCGCGCGGCCAGGAGCTTCCGTTTCCGCCTGCTGCTTCAGGGACATGCGGATTATTCATGCTCCTGCAGCCGCATGACCCGTGGCACCTGGGCCAGTCCGCCCCTGCCTGTATACCACAATATGGGGGCATGTATACCCAGCTGGGGGCCTGTATACTCTGCAGGGGGAGGTGTATACTCTGCTGGGGGGCTGTCTACCAGTGATAGCCGCTGTATACCAGGATGGCGGTGAATATGTTTTCATAGTTTTTCGGGGCAAAAATAGGGGGGTCGGCTTATACACGGGTCGGCTTATACACGAGTATATATACAGTAAATGCAATATATAACGTGTAAACTCATTTAACTTACTTAGATTGCTCTGTTCCTCATGGTCACTCCGATGGAACGCAGGGAACATCTCTTGGGCGATCTCTCTCCAGGCTGTATTAATTAGGGTCGTATCCCCATACTCAGGATCTGTAGGGAGCCATAGAAATGGACGAGCCTCCACAAGTGCAATAAGACGCAGCGTGTTCACCATGCCACGTCCTGCTGCCATGATTGCACTGATGAATGGATCGCTCTGTGTGTGCGCCTGTCAGCGCGACTCGCTTCCTGTTTCCTTAAACCATGGTGTGTGCTGGAGAATCCCTTCCCTCGCATCATCGGCTACAAGCCTCAAAATAAGAGAAAAACCAGCGAGTTTGGACTCGCACACTTTCAGAGACACATCAGCGAGTTGTAAATGTCATTATTCGCTATTACTCGGGTCCCTATTCATTAACATTGGACTCGCTGGACTCGCAACGAGTCCCGAGTCCTTGACTCGGACTCGTTGGGGTCTTGCGATTCCGAGTCTTTTCGGACTCGCCCATCTCTAGTGGACGGCACATCTGGAGAAATATTGTCGGCTGGGGACCGAGTAACGTGGGACAGCAGCCGCCATCAGGTCGCGGAATGCTTCCGTCTCCACCAGCCGTAAAGGCAACATTTCTAGCGCTAAGAGTCGCGAAATGTGAGAATTCAGGACTATGGCATGTGGAGCTTTGGCAGCGTATTTGCGCCTGCGTTCAAAGGTTTGCTGAATGGATAATTGAACGCTGCGCTGGGACAAGGACGTGCTTGATGGTGGTGTTATTTGTGCATGGGCAACTTCACGTGCACAGCCGGAGGCTTATTCGCGGCCAGCATGTACAGGGGATTGGCTCGCACGCACAACACGCGAAGACGTAGCAGTGACATCAGCAAGCACCGCTCCTCGACTCTGTTGTACTTCCCACAAAGTCGCTGTAAGGTTTTCAGGCTTTTTTGCTATATCTGTTGTTATGTTTGCATTTAGTGTATTTTGTCGGCCATCTTGTTTCCTGTCCTGTGCATTGACTTTTGCCCTCAAACAATATGGAGTCCTCAGCTTTGATGTCCCTGCCCTGTTTCTTGCCAATTGCCCTTTTAATCAGTTTCAGATGATTTACCTGTGCTCCTGAATCAGGTCTGCAATCTGTCTGTGACTTGCTCTCTGAAGCCTGGCTTCACTCTGCCTGGAATCATTTATGGACACAGAATCCTCCTGTTTGCCAGCAACATCTGACAGGGAAGTAATATACTCTGAATGTTTTCCTTGAGACTTGTACTATGCTTTAATGCTCTGATGTCCTTGGTTGTTTGCCTTGCACTCTGCAACTTACATTTACGTTATCCTGTTGATGCACTAAGTTGTATGAAGCAATACAAGAGCTGCTTAAGAAGCGTATGTCTCATGTGTCTCATTATACCCATGCATTAAACTCTATATAGACTGTATCATATATGACAGTCGGGTGCTTGGCTGACATGTGCCTGATAATGCTGGTGGTGGTCAGGCTGCTAGTGTTCGTACCCCTGTTGATGCTGGCATGGCAGGTGTTGCAAATGGCCTTTTTAGAGTCATCTGGAGCCAACTTAAAATACTGCCAGACTCGGGAAGACCTAACATTTGCACAGGCACCTTGTGTCGTGTTGTTGTTCCGGTGAACGGTTCCCTGCCTTCTGCCTGCGGACCCGACCCTGCTTCGTACTGCCTGTTGGGATGCTACGCCTCCCTCCCCCTGTGCACTGCTGTCCTCGCTCTGCATATCCTCCTGCCAGGTTGGGTCAGCTACTGGATCATCCACCACGTCGTCTTCCTCTTCCTTGGATAATCGCTGGACTGCTCCTCCTTCTCCTCATGTGCCACCATGATGACCGTTACAATACTTAGGCTGTTGTTTCAGGTATACCCCCAGTGGTAAATTTTTACGCCCATTCTTTTTGAATGGGCATTACAACGACAGGATACCCGCTCCTTTTCAATGGGAAAAATGTTTTGAGGCCCTCCTGCACGTCTCTATCCAGGGACAATGTGGAGCCTTCCAATTTTTGGCTGCCCTGGCCAAAGGGCTATACTACAATACACCCACTTGAGGGTTACAGGCCCTACTACATGTCTGTATGCATGGGTCATTGTTGAACCTCCCAATTTGTGGCTGCCCTGACCAAAGGGCTATACTACAATACACCCACTTGAGGGTTACAGGCCCTCCTGCACGTCTCTATCCAGGGACAAAGAGAAGCCTCCCAATTTTTGGCTGCCCTGACCAAAGGGCTATACTACAATACACCCACTTGAGGGTTACAGGCCCTACTACATGTCTGTATGCATGGCTCATTGTTGAACCTCCCAATTTTTGCCTGCCCTGGCCAAAGGCCTATACTACAATACAGCCAGTTCTTCTTTACAGGCCCTCCTGCACGTCTCTATCCAGGGACAAAGAGGAGCCTCCCAATTTTTGGCTGCCCTGACCAAAGGGCTATACTACAATACACCCACTTGAGGGTTACAGGCCCTACTACATGTCTGTATGCATGGGTCATTGTTGAACCTCCCAATTTGTGGCTGCCCTGACCAAAGGGCTATACTACAATACACCCACTTGAGGGTTACAGGCCCTACTACATGTCTCTATCCAGGGACAAAGAGGAGCCTCCCAATTTTTGGCTGCCCTGACCAAAGGGCTATACTACAATACACCCACTTGAGGGTTACAGGCCCTACTACATGTCTGTATGCATGGCTCATTGTTGAACCTTCCAATTTTTGCCTGCCCTGGCCAAAGGCCTATACTACAATACACCCAGTTCTTCTTTACAGGCCCTCCTGCACGTCTCTATCCAGGGACAAAGAGGAGCCTCCCAATTTTTGGCTGCCCTGACCAAAGGCCTATACTACAATACACCCAGTTCTTCTTTACAGGCCCTCCTGCACATCTCTATCCAGGGACAAAGAGGAGCCTCCCAATTTTTGGCTGCCCTGACCAAAGGGCTATACTACAATACACCCACTTGAGGGTTACAGGCCCTACTACATGTCTGTATGCATGGCTCATTGTTGAACCTCCCAATTTTTGCCTGCCCTGGCCAAAGGCCTATACTACAATACAGCCAGTTCTTCTTTACAGGCCCTCCTGCACGTCTCTATCCAGGGACAAAGAGGAGCCTCCCAATTTTTGGCTGCCCTGACCAAAGGGCTATACTACAATACACCCACTTGAGGGTTACAGGCCCTACTACATGTCTGTATGCATGGGTCATTGTTGAACCTCCCAATTTGTGGCTGCCCTGACCAAAGGGCTATACTACAATACACCCACTTGAGGGTTACAGGCCCTACTACATGTCTCTATCCAGGGACAAAGAGGAGCCTCCCAATTTTTGGCTGCCCTGACCAAAGGGCTATACTACAATACACCCACTTGAGGGTTACAGGCCCTACTACATGTCTGTATGCATGGGTCATTATTGAACCTCCCAATTTGTGGCTGCCCTGACCAAAGGGCTATACTACAATACACCCACTTGAGGGTTACAGGCCCTACTACATGTCTGTATGCATGGGTCATTGTTGAACCTCCCAATTTTTGGCTGCCCTGACCAAAGGGCTATACTACAATACACCCACTTGAGGGTTACAGGCCCTCCTGCACGTCTCTATCCAGGGACAAAGAGGAGCCTTCCAATTTTTGGCTGCCCTGACCAAAGGGCTATACTGCAATACACCCACTTGAGGGTTACAGGCCCTACTACATGTCTGTATGCATGGCTCATTGTTGAACCTCCCAATTTTTGCCTGCCCTGGCCAAAGGCCTATACTACAATACACCCAGTTCTTCTTTACAGGCCCTCCTGCACGTCTCTATCCAGGGACAATGTGGAGCCTCCCAATTTTTGGATGCTCCGGCCAAAGGGTTATACTACAATACACCCAGTTCTTGTTTACAGGCCATCCTGCATGTCTGTATCCAGGGGCATTGGTGAACCTCCCAATTTTGGACTGCCCTTGCAAAGGAAGATACTACAATAGACCCAGTTCCTCAAAATGGGCACTTTATTTCTAGACAGGGCTTCATGTACGTCTCTTGTCAGGGTCATCGGAGTGTCGCACAATGTTTTCATGTAAAATCTTTCATGTAATCACAAAAAGTGACATACACCTGCTGTATCTCACTATTGGGTATGTGCCCTTAACATTTCCACCCTAAATATTCATTTTGGTGTCACTTTGGAAGGTTTTCTGGAGACTCCGTAAAATTGGCGTGAAACTCGGACAACATTGTTCACAGCTGTGACTTTTGAGTGAGAAATGCTTCCAGGGGTCTTCCCCATGGTGTTGCCATGTCATTTCAGCACTCTTCTGAGACTTTTGTGACATTTTTAGGGTTTTTCCATGCTGCCGGCAGTCATTTCATAAAAATACTCGTGTCTCCCATAGGATAACATTGGGCTCGTTACTCGGGCCGAGTACGCGAGTATCTTGGGATGCTCGGCCCGAGCTTCGAGCACCCGAGCATTTTAGTACTCGCTCATCACTAATCCCTACACGTTTAGTTGTGGGTGTTTTTTTCGGCTAAATAACGTTGCAAGGATATACCCCTTTTGCACTAAACTGTTTGTACACCATCCCAGATTGTTGACACAGTCACACACATTTGAGGACATACCCTGTATCACTACAAATACGTGTGGGTGAGTTTTCCCATGGGTATATTTGGGCCTGCAAGGTGATGGTGTAGATATTAGGGCCCACATGTGAATTTTATTTTTTTGTCGTTAACTGATGGCCACATTACGAATCCTCCGGAAAACATAGTGTATTAATGCTGTATGAAATCAAACTAAAGGGGGCCATATTTTAAGGGCAACAGGCTTTTATGTCCAAGGTCCTTTAGGAAACCCGAGGTTTGCCCTTGCTGCTCCCGGTTTTTTGTTCGGCCCCGTTGGAATAACTGTAAAACTGTCCATCTGTGCATACCACCTTGTTTGGCACCAACGATGTGTGACCTGCTGCTCAAAAACAACCCCATACTCTATGTCAATTACAGTCGTTTCAAAAGCCAAGCCATCTGTTTGGTGTGTTTTATTTACCAAGACATTCTTGATTAGCATACATGGCAGCAAAAAGAAGTGTAGGCCACTAACACCGAATGCTCATGTGTCACCTATGCTGCAGGACTCCATTTCCTGTCTTGCTCATCTGCCCTATAGATCTGTGTTATGTGCATTGAGACCAAGGCCGCCCACACTGCGTCTTTGTGTGTCCATCTAATGGCAAACAACCCTGAAGAATGTGTTTGCCTCACAGTGTCAGGCTATAGCTTTGTCCACATAAAGTTTCAACAAAAAGTCAAAGCAATAGTTGTGGCCACTAATATGTCTTCAAGTGCCTAAATAGCTGTCCTGCCTAAGGCAGGGCACAGTGTAATAGTGCAGACAAATTTAAAAATTTCTAATGTAATGGCAAAAAATCGAGGACCAACACTACCCACACATAGAATATTGGTTGAGGCATGAGCCAAAAATGTCCTTAATGTATTTGCTGCAATTCCATCTTAAGGGCAACAATGAAAAGACACAGAATACACAGATACACTGAGTCAAAAAAGCGTGCACATTTTATGTTTGGCCTATGGTTTAGTTTCCAAACGCAACCCATTCACCAAATTTTTTTTGTATTTACCCACAGAGCTGCTCACTACCACAGGCGGCGTGGTAACCCGCCAGCACAGCTGCCTGAAGAGGCGAGGGAGGCCCCTGAACCACCACCACTTGGAGTGGAGGAGGAAGGAGTACCACCACCACCACCACCTTTGGGGCATGGCCGGCCACAGGAAGAAGAGGAGGATGAAGGGCCACACCAACGGTCTCCCCACCAAAACCAACCTCTGGCCATCCAGCTTCGTCAACTGCCGACTGCCAGCAGTGTGGGGAGTCACCAGAACCCCAGCAGCCATGCTCTGATCCCGGGGGCACCAAATGACCACCTTGGACAATGTGATGCTGACTTTGCCCGCAGTCTCATACCTTTTCTGGCTCTCATTCCATTGGAGAGACGACTGCGGGCAAGGTCAGCAATCCACATTGTCCTTGATGCCTGTCGGCCCCCAAACCACCCTGGCCAGGTATTTAATTATTTGGAGGGGTGGCAGCAGTCGAGCGCAAACAGGTTAGACAGGCCCACACCCCGGGACAGTTATGTGCCGACCCAGAGGCCTATGCAACATTTCTGGCCACCCAACATGGACCTCCCAACCCAAGGCCATTTCGAGACACCGGCCCAGATACCCACTCTACAGGGTTACAATCAGTGGGGGAGGCTATCCATGGGGCCCTGGACCTCCTCCAGGACCAGGGTGATGGTGGCCCGGTAGAGGCTACCCCACACAATCACCCCACCTACCACCAGCTGTAGGGTCCACTTTTTTGTTTTTTTTGTTATCAAAAAAGTGCATTGCACTATTTCTATTTGTTTTTTTCTGTTTTACTTGTTTTTTGTTTTTGCGCTTCTGAACTTTCTAAAAGCTGACATCTTTGCCATTAAGGCGTGATAATGCACATTTTGAAAAAACTGCTTTGTGTCTGTCTTTTTTCAGGGAATAGATGTGTAGGTTGTTTTGTGGGTGGGCTTAAAGTCATCATCATTAGCAAGTACTTTACGGCCCGCATGGCGCATGAAGGCACCTTGGTTAGTATGTGTAAAATCATGACTCCACACATACAAATGTTGCTGACAAATAGTGCCTGTGTTTGGGGGGGTTACTTAATGACTCGCTATGGCAACAACACTAAGAACACAGATGCGAGAGGCTGGGATGTCTACTTGCAACACAGCGCGTCTACGCGGTATCTCCGTAGCGTACAGTGGGACCCTTCGCCAGGCTCCAGCAGGATCATAGTGCAAGCAACGTCCACGATGCAGGCATAGGCTTGTTGCCTCAAAAAATTAGCTCAAAGGGCTTAATAAACTCTTTTTAGAAATAGAGGAGGGCGCGTGGCCCATACTATATTCTTGCTTGTCCTGAGAGCATAGTACAAACAACGTCCACGATGCAGGCATAGGCTTGTTGCCTCAAAAAATTAGCTCAAAGGGCTTATAAAACTCTTTTTAGAAATAGAGGAGGGCGCGTGGCCCATACTATATTCTTGCTTGTCCTGAGAGCATAGTACAAGCAACGTCCACGATGCAGGCATGGCATAGGCTTGTTCCCTCAAAAAATTAGCTCAAAGGCCTTAATAAACTCTTTTTAGAAATAGAGGAGGGCGCATGGCCCATACTATATTCTTGCTTGTCCTTAGAGCATAGTACAAGCAACGTCTACGATGCAGGCATAGGCTTGTTTCCTCAAAAAATTAGCTCAAAGGGCTTAATAAACTCTTTATAGAAATAGAGGAGGGCGCGTGGCCCATACTATATTCTTGCTTGTCCTGAGAGCATAGTACAAGCAACGTCCACGATGCAGGCATAGGCTTGTTGCCTCAAAAAATTAGCCCAAGGGGCTGTATTGTATTTAAAAAAAAAAAAAAAAATGAAAAATGCTCACAAGCGGATGCACTTGTAAAGTAAAATTATTTTTACTGATTGCGTATTTTTGTTATCATGCAGCAAATGTTGCAGGAACATGACTTATCACATCGTCTGAGCTGAGGGAGATGCCGATACTTCCTGTCTTAAAAGGGCATAAAGTTAAAAGCGCAATATTCCAATCCTATTAATTATGATTAGGTTACTCTACATTTGGGTACTGTTGTCTGGGGGCTTACGAACTGCGATGATATCCAGTCCTTTTTGAACTTAATGAGAGTCAGCCTGTCGGCATTTTCAGTAGTGACCTTCTATCAGTGACTATACTCCAAGCGGCACTGAAAACACGCTCTGATGTCACACTAGCAGCTGGGCAGGCCAGCACCTCCAAGGCATACAAAGTGAGCTCTGTCCAAGTGTGAAGCTTGGAAACCCAGTAATTAAAGGGTACAGAAGGGTCGGTTAGGAAGCTGGTACTGTCACTGACATACTCGTTCACCATGTTGGAAAATTGTTGTCTCCTAATCAAGGTGACCGTAGGCATGATCCGTTGTTGATCGGAAGGTCTGTTGAACATCGCCCAGTTGGTGGACATTTTACCCCCACCTCTTCTTGACATTGATGATGTTTGTGTCCCAACCAAAGGCTGCTGTTGCAAAGAGCTGGTTCTTTGGGGTATAGCGGAGTTAGACGGTGATATGGACATCAAATTGTCAACAACAACACTCTTGAAAAAATCCATCGTTAAGCCCCTGGGTGACTGCAACAGCAGCGACGGAAATTTGTCTTTGTATCTGGGGTCCAAAAAGGATGACAACCAGTAGAGGTTGCTGGCATGTATGTGAAT
This sequence comes from Allobates femoralis, assembly GCA_033576535.1. Taxonomy (NCBI): domain Eukaryota; kingdom Metazoa; phylum Chordata; class Amphibia; order Anura; family Aromobatidae; genus Allobates; species Allobates femoralis. The sequence goes on from JARQOC010000005.1 coordinate 287,018,944, forward strand.
GACGCGTGGATCTTGGGAGAGACATTGAGACATTACATCAGCCATTTGTGCTAAGCTGCAAAGACTCATCTCCTCGGTTACAACAGAATGAGGATCACTACGCATCATGGCCTCTAAATTGGTCTCCGCCTCCTCCTCTTCAGCCCACCCATGCTGTACCGACATAAACGTAGGGTTGGGAGTACCATTAGGGTTCACATCAGTACCACAGAAAAATGAATCTTCTTCATCATCACCCTCATCACCTTCTTCTTCCAGACCCAATGTAGCCTGCTGATATTGGCTTGGCTGGCTAGGATCAGCGATGTTAAATTCTGGCTCCATAGCCATCCGACGGGCCCTCAAAGATTCTGTTTTCAGATTCAGGAGCGATTCTTTAAGCAAACAGAGCATGGGGATGGCGAGACTGATAATGGACTGATCACGGCTGACAAGTTTGGTGCAGTATTCAAAGTTCTCCAGCAACTCGCAAAGATCAGCGATCCAGACCCACTCGAAAGTACTAATGTGTCTGGTCTGACTTCCGTGGTGACGGGCATGTTGCAGCTGATATTCCGCTATTGCCCTCTGCTGCTCATTAAACCTTGCCAACATATGGAATGTTGAGTTCCATCGCGTGGGCATGTCGCAAATTAGCCGGTGTTTAGGCAAATTTAATTTGTTTTGAAGGGCTGAAAGACTGCCAACTGCTGTGTACGAATGTATAAAATGGGCGCAAATTCGCCTCACCTTCTTGAGTCAGATAACTCGAGGTATATTTTCAGATATTTCTGAACTATTAGGTTCAGCACGTGAGCCAGGCAAGGCACGTGAACAAGGTTACCGTGCTTTAGTGTCGCCACAAGGTTTCGTCCATTATCGCTGACAACAAGACATGGTTGTAGTTGCAGTGGGGCCAGCCACTCATCAGTCTGTTGCTTAAGACATTTCCACAGCTCAGTTGCAGTGTGAGGTGTGTCACCTAGACAGATAAGCTTCAGAAGAGCCTGTTGTCGCCTTGCTGAAGCACTACTGCAAAGCTCCCAACTTGGACGTGATGGGGCGGGCAGCTCAGCAGTGGACAAGCAAGTTGCTGAAGCAGATTGTGAACTGGACATATATGATGAGGCAGCCACCCGGAATGATGTTGTGCCCACTATTCGTGGAGTTGGTAGTATCTCAGATGGTCCACTTTGAGAAGTTGGGACACTGTCCACCAGGTTGATCCAGTGAGCCGTTACTGAGATGTATCTGCCCTGTCCACAACTACTTGTCCACGTGTCCGTTGTTAGGTGGACTTTGGCAGTTACAGCATTTGTTAGTGCACGCTTTAAGTTGTTAACAACGTGCTGGTGTAACGCGGGGACGGCACTACGTGAGAAAAAGTAGCGACTGGGTACAGAGTATCGTGGTGCTGCCACAGCCAACAACTCCCGAAAAGACTCTGCACCCAAAAGCCTAAACGGCAGCATTTCCACAGCTAACAACTTTGCAATTTTCGCAGTCACTTTTTGGGAAAATGGGTGTGTCGATTGGTACTTCCGCTGCCTTTCATTCAGCTGTGGCACAGACAACTGGATGTTTGGCACACACTGACCAGTGGCTTGACTACTGTCCTGTCTCTCTTGTAGCGCAGCTTGGGAGGAGTACGTTTGAGCAGGAGCTGATGCCTGAACACTAGCTGGTGAAGGATGGATCTGAGGTGGCCTGGAAGTGTTGGGATCAGAAGGCACTGATTGTGAAACCTGATGGGCCGACCACTGAATTGGGTGCTTAACAGACATATGCTTACGCATACTGCTGGTGCTCATGTTATCTGGTCATGCTCTTCCGGCCTCAAGACACGTTTTTGTTGAGTACTGGGAATTTTAGACGGGAGAAAGAGAGATCTATCAATCCTCGTTTGTCTACCTGTACCAGTGCCTTCTTGGGCACGACTGCTACGGCCACGACCTCGTCCCCGTCCCTTTGCAACCTCTTTTGTGTGAAATTGTGGTTTTTGTGACATTGTTGACAAATGCAGTCACCGAGATGGAGTTAGGTGTTGCTGTAGGCGTCACCTACTGGCGGGTTAAGTGCGTGCTAACACTTGTCAGTGAAGCAGCACACTAGTCCCTGAAAAAATTATTAAGTGCGCACAGCCACCGAGATGGAGTTAGGTGTTGCTGTAGGCGTCACCTGCTGGCGGGTTAAGTGCGTGCTAACACTTGTCAGTGAAGCAGCACACTAGTCCCTGAAAAAATTATTAAGTGCGCACAGCCACCGAGATGGAGTTAGGTGTTGCTGTATGCGTCACCTGCTGGCGGGTTAAGTGCGTGCTAACACTTGTCAGTGAAGCAGTACACTAGTCCCTGAAAAAATTATTAAGTGCGCACAGCCACCGAGATGGAGTTAGGTGTTGCTGTAGGCGTCACCTGCTGGCGGGTTAAGTGCATGCTAACACTTGTCAGTGAAGCAGCACACTAGTCCCTGAAAAATTTTTTAAGTGCGCACAAGTAGTCGCACAAGTAGGTGGTGTACGTGCTATTTGCAGGTAGAGCAGCAACGCACTGATCTGCCACAGACAAAATAAAGCTGAAGGGGTTTTTATGACCCAAAATCTATCAGGTGCAAAAAAATTGGAAATAGTACCTCAGCTAAGCCTCTGACTTCAGCTATTAGGGCAGCTGAGTGAGTAAGCTAAGCTATGAGGTCAGTCCTGTGAGCACTGTAAGGCTGCACCTCCCTGCCTGCCTGCCTACAGTCCTCTACACAGTACTCCTCTGTCCTCCTGGTAGCTCTCACAAGAGCTGTTTGGGTTAAATATAAGGAATTTTTAAGTTTCCCTACACAGACTGACACTCCCTATGATCTGCTCCAGCATCTACCTCACCCTGCTCTAGCTCAGATCTTCACAGGAATGTGCCCAAAATGGCGGTGGCAAGGCTTATATACAGCTTCGCCTCTCATACATGAGATAGGCATCACGATGGACAGAAGCCAATCATAGTCCTGCCACAACCAACATGGCTGTGGCATTACTGAATATGATTGGCTAACATGCTTGTCCATCTTCACAAGTTTTCTGACCTAACACGCTAGGCTGTCTCGGAAGCTTTGTCGGAACATAACAGATTCTGTATTCGCGAGTCCCGAATACAGAATACAGGACTCAGATTCGTAGACTCGCTCATAATCGGTAAGACTCGCTCAGACTTGCTGCTGACAGCGGGTATCCGTGAAGTGGTGCGATTGTTTAAACGATTTGGGGAGATTCAAGCTACATAGCGATGTGATATAGCGAGTCTAGCGAGTGAGAAAAAGTAAACTCTGACAAAACTAGGATTGCCATTGACTTGCATTGGACTCGTTACTGTGCGAGTAATCGCTAGGAAACTCGCAGAGTACTGAGTCCTGCGAGTCCCTTACTACTCGCCGAGTAACGAGTCCTAGCGAGTAGTCTCGCCCATCCCTAGTCCCACCACATGCACTACTGACCCCATTCCCTCACATCTACTCCAGTTCCTCTCTCCAGTCGTCACCACTCATCTAAACACAATCTTCAATCACTCCCTCTCTTCTGGCATCTTCCCCTCCTTCTTCAAACACTCGATCATTACTCCATTATAAAGAAAACCTCTCTCGACTCATCCTACACAAATAACTACAGACCAGTCTCCAATGTCCCCTTCATCTCTAAACTCCTGGAGCGCCTGGTCTACTCCCGCCTCGCCTGTTACCTCTCCGCTCACTCTCTTCTAGATCCATTACACTCTGGTTTCCGCCCCCTTCACTCTACAGAAACTGCCCTCATCAAAGTGACCAATGACCTTCTGACGACAAAACGTAATGGTGACCCTTTCTGCTTATTCTCCTTGACCTCTCTGCAGCTTTTGACACTGTTGACCATCGTCTCCTACTCTCCATGCTATTGGGGTCCCTCAGGGCTCAGTCCTCGGTCCTCTTCTCTTCTCTCTCTACACAGCCCCGATTGGACACACCATCAGCAGATTTGGCTTCCAGTCTTTATGCTGATGACACACAATTATACACTTCATCCTCTGACCTTACCCCTGCGGTATTAAAGAACACCAATGACTGTCTAGCTGCAGTTTCCAACATCATATCTGCTCTCTATTGAAAACTAAACCTTTTCAAAACTGAACTCCTTCTGCTCCCACCCTACCCTAACCTCCCTAAATCTGACATCTCTCTTTCAGTTTGCGGCACCACGATAACGCCTAGGCAGCAGGCTCGCTGTCTAGGTGTTGTTTGACACCGATCTCTCCTTCTCCTCCCACACACAATCTCTCGTCTGTTCCTGTCGCTTACACCTGAAGAATATCTCTAGAGTCCGCCCCTTTCTCAACATGGAAACAACAAAAACGTTCACCATGGCCCTAATCCATTCCCGCCTTGACTACTGCAATCTCTATTAAGCGGCCTCCCCCTCACTAGACTTTCTCCTCTCTAGTCCATCCTTAATGCAGCAGCCAGGATCACTCATCTGGCCAATCATTACTCAGATGCCTCTGCTTTGTTCCAGTCATTGCACTGGCTACCCGTACACTTCAGGATCAAATTCAAATTACTTGTTCTCACCCACAAAGCTCTTCACAATGCAGCACCCCCCTACATTTCAATCACCCCACCCGTTCTCTACGTTCTTCAAATGACCTTCGACTAACATCTGCACTAATCCGATCCTCCCACTCCCGGCTCCAAGACTTCTCCTAGCTGCACCAATCCTTTGGAATGCTCTGCCCCAAGAAATCAGGATTATTCACAACTTGCATTGCTTCAGACGATCCCTAAAAACACATCTTTTTAAGGCAGGCTATCATACTCCCTAATAGAAGTCCTTTGCACTGTAGATAGTGAATGGGCTTTCTCTCTTGACATTACTCTTCTACAAACTCCACCAAACCAAAAAGGTCTACACAGATTGTCTGATGACCATTCATGTAAGCTTATTTCTATCCCCCATTTCCTCAAGATGCCTGGACCAGTAGTGCAATAAGCACCTGTACCTTGTGCAACCCCTATCCCGTTGTAGATTTCTAGCTCTTTTGAGAAGGGTCAACTTTATTTCTTGCTTTATTGTATTTTCTTTTTTACATTGATTATATGCCTATTGTTTTGTATCCAATTATTGTACTGTATTTGTTCTCTACTGTAATTACTTACTGTATTATATTTTCTGTACTCTAACCACTGTATTGTAAAGCGCTGCGGAATATGTTGGCGCCATATAAATAAAGATTTTTTATTATTACTATTAATATTATTACCGTATATACTCGTGTATAAGCCGACCCGTGTATAAGCCGACCCCCCTACTTTTGCCCCCAAAAACTGGGAAAACTTATTGACTCGCGTATAAGCCGAGGGTAGACTCCAGCACAGGTATACAACCCCCAGCAGTAAGGTATACAGGCCCCCCCAGTGGTATACAGCAGGCCCCCAAGCGTATAAGCAGGCCCCCAGGGGTATTCAGCAGGCCCCAGGGGTATCAGCAGGCCCCAGGGGTATCAACAGGCCCCCATGGGTATACAGCAGGCCCCATGGGTATCAGCAGGCCCCCAGGGGTATCAGCAGGCCCCCAGGGGTATACAGCAGGCCCCCAGGGGTATACAGCAGGCCCCCAGGGGTATTCAGCAGGCCCCCGGGGGTATCAGCAGGCCCCCGGGGGTATCAGCAGGCCTCCGGGGGTATCAGCAGGCCCCCAGGGGTATCAGTAGGCCCCCAGGCATATAAGCAGGCCCCCAGGGGTATTCAGCAGGCCCCCGGGGGTATCAGCAGGCCTCCGGGGTATCAGCAGGCCTCCGGGGGTATCAGCAGGCCTCCGGGGGTATCAGCAGGCCCCCGGGGGTATCAGCAGGCCCCCAGGGGTATCAGCAGGCCCCCAGGGGTATACGGCAGGCCCCCAGGGGTATTCAGCAGGCCCCAGGGGTATCAGCAGGCCCCCAGGGGTATTCAGCAGGCCCCAGGGGTATCAGCAGGCCCCCAGGGGTATCAGCAGGCCCCCAGGGGTATCAGCAGGCCCCCAGGGGTATTCAGCAGGCCCCAGGGGTATCAGCAGGCCCCCAGGGGTATTCAGCAGGCCCCCAGGGGTATCAGCAGGCCCCCGGGGTATCAGCAGGCCCCCGGGGGTTTATACAGCAGGCCCCCGGGGGTTTATACAGCAGGCCCCCGCGGGTTTATACAGCAGGCCCCCGCGGGTTTATACAGCAGGCCCCCGGGGGTTTATACAGCAGGCCCCCGGGGGTTTATACAGCAGGCCCCCGGGGGTTTATACAGCGCCCCCGGCAGTGGTATACAGCCCCCCCGCCTAGTACCGGGCCCCCATGCTGCGGCACACAGCATACAGTAGTTCATACATTACCATCTCCTGCAGCGCGCGCTTCCTCCATCTCCCGCCCGGCTTGTTGCTGTAGTGTCATGTGACGCGCCAGTCACATGACACTACAGGAAGATGCCGGCTGGGACATGGAGGAGCCGCGCGCTGCAGGGAGAGATGGTAATGTATGAACTACTGTATGCTGTGCCGCAGCATGGGGCCCGGTACTAGGCGGGGGGGCTGTATACCACTGCCGGGGCCGCCAGGGGCTGTGTCCGGCAATATGCACTGCATCCCCTTGCCGGGGATGGACAGGGGGATGCGTGCATATCAATGAGCCGGGCCCACGTGACCGCGCGGTGTCACTGTAGCCCCCTCCTGCCTCCTCCTGCCCCCAGTCAGAGCCCCCGTCCCCGTCACACTCAGCACACACATGTATATACTCGCGTATAAGCCGAGGGGGGACTTTTCAGCCCAATTTTTGGGCTGAAAAAGTCGGCTTATACACGAGTATATACGGTATATATCCCAGAGATAATCCAGTAGGTATAATTTATACCCGTCTGTTGACTTTTTCTCTAAGGGTACCATCACACGGTGCGACGGTACCGCCGATTTGTTAGGCGATGCAGGGGCGTGGCCTATCGGCTCCGACATCGCCCCTGCATCGCCTAATGTAATTGGGCGATGGTGATGCCTTTTACTGGTCGCCTGGTTTCAGAGCAGTGGTCTTAAACCAGGCGGCCTATCTGGGGCGATGTGCACACATCGCCCCATGTAAACAGCTGCCGGTGACCTGACAGATGATGGGAGTCACAGTACCATTGTACTGCATCGCCGCTGATGTTTTGAGACACCCTGGTGGCGATGCCGCCTGTCAGCTCGCCGGTGCATCGCCGGAGGTGTCTTCCCGTGTAAACGGGGGGCGGCGACGCTAGCGGGGTGCCAAAAGCGTGCGTGCTCCCGCCAGTTCCCCCCGACATCTCCGGCGAGGTGGCACCGTGTGACGGGCCCCTATGACTTTGCTTCCCACCAGTGCCGGGACAAGGCATTTTGGTGCCCTAGGCAGGTAAGGCAAACGGCGCCCCCCCCCCCCCCCCCCCGAAATATGTCTGGGAATAAAAATGTCAGCATACTTTGAAAGTAAGTTTAATTTAACGGGGACCTATAAAAGGTTCGTCCAACCACACTACAGAGACATACTGATAGGTTGTTTACATTGTGAGCCCCAATGGGGACAGTGTTCATGATGTATATAAAGTGCTGTGAAGTTCATAGTGTAATATAAATGCAAAAAGTATTATTCTTAATATTATGTCACAATACCAGGATCTGAGGATCTTCTATTTCGAGGTCAGGGACTCTCTGATGCCATGTTGCTGCTTGTCTCGCTGTTGTCCTCTTTTGAAACTGCAGTGCGGTGGACAAGAGAGCATTAACTGGTTAATAACAAGAAGTATGGAGTGTGTACTGAGCCATAAACCCTCCCCTTACCATGAAGTATGGAGTGTGTACTGACTGAGCCATAAACCTCCTCATACCATGTCCAGCAGACATTGTAGGATTACTACCCGTATATACTTGTGTATAACCCGACCTGTGTATAAGCCGACCCCCCTACTTTTGCCCCCAAAACCTGGGAAAACCTATTGACTCGTGTATAAGCCGAGGGTGGACCCCAGCACAGGTATACAGCCCCCAGCAAAGTGGTATACAGCAGCCTCTCCAGTGGTATATACAGACCCCAGTGGTAATACAGCAGCCCCAGGGTAATACAGCAGCCCCAGGGGTAATACAGCAGCCCCAGGGGTTATACAGCAGCCCCAGGGGTTATACAGCAGCCCCAGGGGTTATACAGCAGCCCCAGGGTAATACAGCAGCCCCAGGGGTAATACAGCAGCCCCAGGGGTTATACAGCAGCCCCAGGGGTTATACAGCAGCCCCAGGGGTTATACAGCAGCCCCAGTGGTATATACAGGCTCCAGCAGTATATACAGCAGGCCCAGTGGTGGTGTATACAGGGCCTAGTGGTGTATACAAGACCCAGTGGTGTATACAGGGCCCAGTGGTGTATACAGGGCCCAGTATGCGGGGGCCGGGGGGGGAAGCGCGCCTTTGCACACTCACCGCGGCCGCCGTCACCGTGCGTCTGCTGTAAGGCTGCTTTCACACTGCGTTTTTCTGTGATCCGTGGCTGTCCGTTGTAAAACGGACAGCCACGGATCAGATTTTGGCCCCATGTTATCCTATGGGCACGGTTCACATCGGATTTGGCCTTATTGGCATCCGATTTTTGTCGGATCCGATTCTGGCCGATTTTTTGCTGTGCCCAAAATCGCAGCCTGCTTCGATTTTTGGCACAGTGGGTCAAATCGGACCGAATTGGATCCGACCTGATCCGTGCCAAATAAGGCTGCTTTCACATAGCGTTTTTGTGCTGTCCGAGGGGATCAGACTTTTTGCAGCACCCCTCGGACAGCAACTGATCCAAACTGATGACTGCAATCGGATGCCAAATAGGGATCCGATCCCGATGTTTTGCAGCATCAGTTTGGATCCTCTCCCTGCTCCTCCTGTCACCTTGTCCCCCTCCTGTCACCCTCCTGTCACCCTTCTCCCCTCTGTCTGCCCTCTGTCTCCCCTCTTTGTCCCCTCTGTCCCCCCACTTTGCAGCCCCTCTTTGCCCCCCTCTTTGCCCCCCTCTTTGCAGCCCCTCTTTGGACCCCCTCTTTGCTCCCCTCTTTGCAGACCCTCTTTGCCCCCCTCTTTGCAGACCCTCTTTGCCCCCCTCTTTGCAGCCCCTCTTTGGACCCCCTCTTTGCTCCCCTCTTTGCAGACCCTCTTTGCCCCCCTCTTTGCAGCCCCCTTTGCCCCCCTCTTTGCAGCCCCTCTTTGCAGCCCCTCTTTGGACCCCCTCTTTGGACCCCCTCTTTGCAGACCCTCTTTGGACCCCCTCTTTGCTCCCCTCTTTGCCCCCCTCTTTGCAGCCCCTCTTTGGACCCCATCTTTGCTCCCCTCTTTGCTCCCCTCTTTGCAGACCCTCTTTGCCCCCCTCTTTGCAGCCCCTCTTTGGACCCCCTCTTTGCTCCCCTCTTTGCTCCCCTCTTTGCAGACCCTCTTTGCAGACCCTCTTTGCCCCCCTCTTTGCAGACCCTCTTTGCCCCCCTCTTTGCTCCCCTCTTTGCAGACCCTCTTTGCCCCCCTCTTTGCTCCCCTCTTTGCAGACCCTCTTTGCCCCCCTCTTTGCTCCCCTCTTTGCAGACCCTCTTTGCCCCCCTCTTTGCAGCCCCTCTTTGGACCCCCTTTTTGCCCCCCTCTTTGCAGACCCTCTTTGCCCCCCTCTTTGCAGCCCCTCTTTGCCCCCCTCTTTGCAGCCCCTCTTTGCAGCCCCTCTTTGAACCCTCTCTTTGCTCCCCTCTTTGCAGACCCTCTTTGCCCCCCTCTTTGCCCCCCTCTTTGCAGCCCCTCTTTGGACCCCCCTCTTTGCTCCGCTCTTTGCTCCCCTCTTTGCTCCCCTCTTTGCCCCCCTCTTTGCAGACCCTCTTTGCCCCCCTCTTTGCTCCCCTCTTTGCAGACCATCTTTGCCCCCCTCTTTGCTCCCCTCTTTGCAGACCCTCTTTGCCCCCCTCTTTGCAGCCCCTCTTTGCCCCCCTCTTTGCTTCCCTCTTTGCAGCCCCTCTTTGCCCCCCTCTTTTCAGCCCCTCTTTGCCCCCCTCTTTGTCCTCCTTCTGCAGAGCTTAAAAAATAAAAAAATCTTCATTCTCACCTCTCCACGACACCCGCGCTGCTTCCAGCTTCTCTTCTTCTGATGCACAGGACCTAGCGTGATGTCACAGTCACATGACCGGTTACCGCGGTAACCGGTCATGTGACTGCACTGTGACGTCAGGCCAGGTCCTGGAAGCACATAGCCGAGCGCAGGAGGCATCGCTGGATCGTGGAGAGGTGAGGATAATGATTTTTTTATTTTTATCCCTTTCATTTCACAGGATATAACTTCTGCAATGTATGAATATACATTTGCAGAAGTGATATTATGGCCCAGAGCGATTTTAGTGTACTGAGCATGCTCAGTGCAGTAACATCGGGTCCGAGGAACTCAGCTGTTTCCTCGGATCCGCGCTCCATAGGCCCCATGTTGGAGGAGAGGAGGGGCGGGCACCCGGCAGAGCTGCAGGACAGGAAGTCCCCTCCTCCCTCCTCTCTGGCCGGCGCGGCCGCCGGCGGCCGGTGCGGGGCCCTCCAGGGGGTGCGGGGCCCTCCAGGGGCGGGCAATGCGCCCTCCACAAGATGGCGCCCTAGGCGATCGCCTAGGGTCGCCTACCTATCGTCCCGGCCCTGCTTCCCACTAACACTTGCACAATGCTTACTTATGCCCTAACATTAATTGCTCCACTAATCTTTTCCCTCTTTCACTACCCCCAAGCTCCAACACTCCCAGCACAAATATTGATCTCCCCTATTATTTCCCCACATGAGCTCCTCTGCTGACCTGCTTCTCAATCTCACACCCCTCCTGCAGAAACACAAAACAAGCCGGCCGCTCTCATTCTCTCACCTGCTTGCTCGCTCTTTGCTGCTGCTACCCGCTGGCGACATATCTCCCAACCCAGGACCCCCACAGCCAACTTTCCCCACTATTCCTCCCTCCTATCATCCCACACCTGCAAGAAACAGCCGCAATCTCCTAAAGATAAAACCTATCTCCCTAATCCCCTCTCCACCGCCTCCTCTCTCTGGAGCACTCTGGAATGCCCGCTCCATTTGTAATAAACTCCACTACATTCTTGACCTCTTTACCTCTCGCAGACTCTCCTTCCTGGGCCTCACAGAAACATGGCTGACACCCTCCGACATGGCCTCCCCTGCTACGCTGTGTTACGGTGGACTTCACTTCTCCCACACACCTCGCACTGGCAACAAACACGAGGGAGGAGTGGGTCTTCTCCCCTCTAACAACTGCATCTTCAACCAAATTTCTCCTCCTCCCTCCCTTATCCTCTCATCTTTTGAAGTGCACTATGTCCGTATCTACTCTCCTTCCAACCTACAAGTGGCCGTCATTTATCGACCACCAGGTTCGACCACTACCTTCTTTGTCCAATTCTCCATCTGGCTCTTATACTTTCTATCTGCTGACATTCCCACCATCATAATGGGCGACTTCAACATCCCCATCGACACCCACCAGTCAACAGCCTCCAAACTCCTGTCACTTGCCTCATCTTTGGCATCTCTAAATGGTCCTCCACAGCCACCCACACAGACGGACATACACTAGACCTCATCTTTACCCACCTCTGCTCCCTAATTAAACCCACAACCTCCCTTCTCCTCCTTTCTGACCACCATCTACTTACCTTCTCATCCTTGTCCTCCTCATCTGCCACCCATGTCCCCCAACTCATACACCCTCGCAGAAACCTCACATATCTTGACACTCACACACTCTCCAACACCATTTTATCACTATCATCCATATCCTCACTCCATGACACAGATAATGCCACTGTTCTGTCTCCGACACCCAATTCATCTCCAATGTTTGTTTTTGCATAATGTTATTAACCCCTTCACCCCCGGGCCTATTTTGACCCTAATGACCAGGCCATTTTTGTCAATTCTGACCAGTGTCCCTTTATGAGGTAATATCTCTGGAACGCTTCATTGGATCCGAGCGATTCTGAGATTGTTTTTTCGTGACATATTGGGCTTCATGTTAGTATTAAATTTAGGTCGATAATTTTTGCGATTATTTGTGAAAAAATCAAAAATTTGGCAAAAACTTTGAAAATTTAGAAATTTTCAAATTATGAATTTTCATTCTGCTAAACCAGAGAGGTATGTGACACAAAATAGTTAATAAATAACATTTCCCACATGTCTACTTTACATCAGCACAATTTTGGAAAAAAAAAAATTTTTTGTTCGGAAGTTATAAGGGTTCAAAGTTTATCAGCAATTTTTCATTTTTACAGCAAAATTTACCAAGCCATTTTTTTTAGTGACCACATCACATTTGAAGTCTTTTTGAGGGGTGTACATGACAGAAAACACCCAAAAGTGACCCCATTCCAAAAACTGCACCCCTCAAGCTACTCAAAACTACATTCAAGAAGATTATTAACCCTTCAGGTGCTTCACGGGAACTAAAGCAAAGTGGAAGGAAAAAATGGTCATTTTAATTTTTCCAACAAAAATGTTCTTTTAGTCTCAATTCTTTCATTTTCACATGGGCAACAGGATAAAATGGATCCTAAAAGTTGTTGGGCAATTTCTCCTGAGCACATCGATATCTCATATGTGGTCATAAACAACTGTTTGGGCGCACGGCAGGGCTCAGAAGGGAAGGAGTGCAATTTGACTTTTGGAGCTAATTTTCCATTCAAAAAGTCAAATGGCGCTCCTTCACTTCTGAGCCCTGCTGTGTGCCCAAACAGTGGTTTATGACCACATATGAGGTATCGGTGTACTCAGGAGAAATTGCCCAACAACTTTTAGGATCCATTTTATCCTGTTCCCCATGTGAAAATGAAAAAATTTAGGCTAAAAGAAAATTTTTGTGGAAAAAAAAGTACTTTTTCATTTTTACAGATGAATTTGTGAAGCACCTGGAGGTTCAAAATGCTCACCACCCACCTAGATAAGTTCCCTGGGGGCTCTAGTTTCCAAAATGGGGTCACTTGTGGGGGAGCTCCAATGTGTAGGCACACAGGGGCTCTCCAAATGCGACATGGTGTCCGCTAACAATTTGAGCTGATTTTTCAGTCAAATTAGCTCCAATTGTTAGCGGACACCATGTCGCGTTTGGAGAGCCCCTGTGTGCCTAAACATTGGAGCTCCACCACAAGTGACCCCATTTTGGAAACTAGATCCCCCAGGGAACTTATCTAGATGGGTGGTGAGCATTTTGAACCCCCCAGTGCTTCACAAATTAATCTGTAAAAATGAAAAAAGAAAATTTTTATGGAAAAAAATGTACTTTTTCCTTCTCCTACGGATCAATTTGTGAAGCACCTGGGAATTCAAAGTGCTCACTATGCATCTAGATGCATTCCTTGGGGGGTTTAGTTTCCAAAATGGGGTAATTTGTGGGGGAGCTCCAATGTTTAGGCACACAGGGGCTCTCCATACGCAACATGGTGTCCGCTAACTATTGGAAGAGGCCCAAGCATTCTGGGCCCCCCATGCTGCGAATTGCAGCCCGCAGCCGCCCCACAAAATGGCGCATTCATTGAAGCGCCATTTTCTGGCGCTGTACCCAGACTCTTCCAGTTGCCCTGGTGGCGGTGGCAAACTGAGTAATAAAGGGGTTAATGCCAGCTTTTTATTGGCAGCTGGCACTAAGCCCAAGATTCATAATATAGGGCCAATGTTAGACCCGCCATTAGGAATCTCTGGTAAATAGTCAGAAAATACACACAGAGAAAAATCTTTTTATTTGAAAAAAAAACACAAACAAAATTCGGACTCCATCTTTATTATAAAGATCCGACGTAGTCCACAACGAAGGTCTCACGACGCTCGATCGCCTCCGACGTAGTCCACAACGAAGGTCCCACGACGCTTGATCGCCTCTGCTCATCCAGAGACTGCAGCAAGGGATCAAGTGTCCTCTTCCTACAGCCTCTGGGGTCAGAGTTATGGTGCACTGTATGACAATGATCTGTCATACAGTGCACCATGACTATGATTTCAGAGACTACAACAAGAGGACACTTGATCCCTTGTTGCACCCATCCATCCACCTATGCACCCATCATCCACGCACGCACACAATCATGCACGCACATCCACGCACACACACATCCACGCACGCTGACATCCACGCACGCACATCCACGCACATCCACACACATCCACGCACGCACATCCATGCACACACACACAACCACCCACGCTGACATTCACGCACGCTGACATACACGCATACACACATCCACGCACGCAAGCTGACATCCACGCACACATCCACGCACACACGCCGACATCCACGCACACACGCCGACATCCACGCACACACGCTGACATTCACGCACACACGCTGACATCCACGCCACACACGCTGACATCCACGTACGCACGCTGACATTCACGCACGCTGACATCAACGCACGCACGCTGACATCCACGTATACACACATCCACGCACGCTGACATCCACGCACGCATGCTGACATTCACGCACGCTGACATCCACACATGCACACATCCACGCACGCACGCTGACATTCACGCACGCTGACATCCACGCACGCACGCAGACATCCATGCACGCACGCTGACATCCACGCACATCCACACATGCTGACATCCACACATGCTGACATCCACACATGCTGACATCTACGCACGCTGACATCCATGCACGCACGCTGACATTCACGCACGCTGACATCCACGCACGCACGCTGACATCCACGCATGCACACATCCAAGCACGCACGCTGACATTCACGCACGCTGACATCCACGCACGCACGCTGACATCCATGCATGCACACATCCACACACGCACGCACATCCACACACACGTCCACGCACACATCCATCTATGCACACATCCACGCACGCACATGTCTATGCACACACACGTCTATGCACGCACATGTCTATGCACGCACACGTCCATGCACGCACACGCTACGCTCACTCACGTCCACGCACACTCATGTACGCTCACGTCCACGCACACGTCCACGCATGCACCCCCCATCCAACCATCAATTCATTCATTCATTCATTCATACATACATACTTACCCTCTGGATCCACCGATGAGCAGGAGGCCGGAAGAGGAGGCGGGGAGAGGAGGCGGGGCCGCCGACCGGCGGGCACGGAAGCCACACAGCCGGAGGCAGGGCCGGGACGGCTGCAGCGGCGGGTGCACCGAGGTGTGCAGCCCGCCGCAGGAGGTGAGGGGGGGCAGCACACAGGGCAGAGGTGGGGCTGCCTGGGGGGGGAATCCTTTGGAGGGGACCGGACAGTGTTGCCGGCGGGCACACCCGTGGGTGCAGCCAGCCGGCATATACATAATAATAGAGGGGGTGGGCGGTTTGGGGGGACGGGGGGCCCCCTGTGAGTCATGGAGCCCCCCCGTCCCCCCAAACCGCCCTGGAGGGGTGGATCCCTATGATTCCCTCCGATCGGCAGTTTCACTTTTAAACTGCCGATCGGAGGGTTCCTGGGCACGGGGAGGTTAATCCACCCCCTGTGGGATCATCTACAGGTTGTCACAGAGCAGCAGCATCACAACACCACTCACAGGAGCTGCAGCAGCTCAAATCTGCCAGGACATTGTACAACGTCCTATGTCGGGAAGAGGTTAAATAGTTTAGCTGTAGATTGTTAATGAGCTTTATCTTATATGCAGTGTTCAGGCTCCCTCTTGCGGCCAATGCTATGTTTGCAGTCTATTTAATCTCTATGTCTAATTCTCCTCCCTCTTGCAATGCATTTTGGTAGCTCAGCCTCCATTTTACTTTTATATCTGGAAGGAAGAAGACACTCAGCATTACTGTTCCCATGCGATTGCATTGCTGGTATGTATTCATGCCTTCTTTAGTTGTTTTCTGCTCTAGTTTTAGCCTGGCTCATCCAGTTATTATCTAGATTAGTTACTAGTTCGTGCATATTGTATATCCATGTATAATGTGTATTCTGCTGTACCATGCACTGATTGTTCTGTATTCTGATTGTTTCCAGTTTTACCATATACAAATATACTGCAACATTCAATAAAAGCACAGACTTCACCACAGTCTTCTCATTGGACTCAGTATAAAGGTTTAGCTGTCTGTTTAAATTCATGAGCCCCCGGCCCATTTAGTAAGAACAGAATAGCCACAGCTTTCTACAACTCTACACTCACATCAGCTATTGATGCAGTTGCCCCTATCATTCATTCACCTTGCCAAACAGACCTACTTCACCACCCTGGTCTCCTCACTATCCAACAATCCAAAAAAACTCTTTGACACCTTTCACTCTCTCCTCAGTCCTAAAGTGAAGGCCCCCATCACTGACCTCTGTGCTGATGACCTGGCTTCCTACTTCATGGAAGAAAATAGACAACATCCGCCAGGAAATCAGCTCTCAGCCTCCAAGCGCTGCCACCCCCATTCTTCCCCACATCTCCTCCGGTTCACTCTCCACATTTGACCCAGTCACAGAAGAAGAAGTCTCCAGGCTCCTTTCTTCCTCTCGTGCCACCACATGCACTACTGACCCCATTCCCTCACACCTGCTCCAGTCCCTCTCTCCAGTCGTCACCACTTATCTAACCAAAATCTTCAATCTCTCCCTCTCTTCTGGCATTTTCCCCTCCTCCTTCAAACACTCGATCATTACTCCATTATTAAAGAAAACCACTCTCGACCCAACATGCACAAATAACTACAGACCAGTCTCCAATCTCCCCTTCATCTCTAAACTCTTGGAGCGCCTGGTCTATTGCCGCCTCACTCTCTTCTAGATCCATTCCAGTCTGGTTTCCGCCCCCTTCACGCTACAGAAACTGCCCTCATCAAAGTGACCAATGACCTTCTGGCAGCAAAACGTAATGGTGACCACTCTCTGCTTATTCTCCTTGATCTCTCTGCAGCTTTTGACACTGTCTTTTGACACTGTCTTTATGCTGCACTCCATTGGCATAAAGGACACTGCCCTCTCCTGGCTCTCCTCCTATCTTTCTGACCGCTCTTTCAGTGTATCTTTTGCTGGCTCCACTTCTTCCCCTCTTCCCCTCACTATTGGGGTCCCTCAGGGTTCAGTCCTTGGCCCTCTCCTCTTCTCTCTCTACATGGCCCCGATTGGACAGACCATCAGCAGATTTGGCTTTCAGTACCATCTTTATGCTGATGACACACAACTATACACTTCAGCCCCTGACCTTACCCCTGCGGTATTAAAGAACACCAATGACTGTCTAGCTGCAGTTTCCAATGTCATGTCCACTCTCTATTTGAAACTAAACCTTTCCAAAACTGAACTTCTTCTGCTCCCCCCATCCACTAACCTCCCTAAATCGGACATCTCTCTCTCAGTTTGCGGCACCACGATAACGCCTAGACAGCAGGCTCGCTGTCTGGGTGTTATGTTTGACACCGATCTCTCCTTCTCCTCCCACACACAATCTCTCGTCCGCTCCTGTCGCTTACACCTGAAGAATATCTCTAGAGTCCGCCCCCTTCTCACCCTGGAAACAACAAAAACCCTCACCGTGGCACTAATCCATTCCTGCCTTGACTATTGCAACTCTCTTTTAAGCGGCCTCCCCCTCACCAGACTTTCTCCTCTCCAGTCCATCCTTAATGCAGCAGCCAGGATCACCCATCTGGCCAATCGTTACTCAGATGCCTCTGCTCTGTGCCAGTCATTGCACTGGCTGCCCGTATACTAAAGGATCAAATTCAAATTGCTTGTTCTCACCCACAAAGCTCTTCACAGAGCAGCACCCCCCTACATTTCTTGCTTTATTTATTGTATCTTTTTTCACATTGATTCTATGCCTACTGTTTTGTATCCAATTATTGTACTTTATTTGTTCTCTACTCTAATTACTTACTGTATATTTTCTGTACTCTAACCCTACATTGTAAAGCGCTGCGGAATATGTTGGCGCTATATAAATAAAGCTTTATTATTATTATTATTAGAACACGATGAATCAAAGACAACCCTGGTACACAGATACCAATAAAAACCTGCGGCGAACGGCTAGGGTTGCAGAGCGGCGCTAGAGGAAAACACACTCATAAGAAGACTACACAGCATTCAAACAATCACTTCTCAAATTCAAGTCAGCACTCACCACCACTAAACAGAATTACTTCATTACCATCATATCCTCTTTGTCCCACAACCCCAGGCAGTTATTCAACACATTTAACTCCCTCCTCCGCCCCCCACTTCCCCCTCCTATTTGTCGTATCTCTGCAGAAGACTTTGCAACATACTTCACCAACAAAATCGACCAGATCAGGCAAGTCTTTGCTACCCAACCACCGCAACCCCCATGTATACCGGAGTCAATCCTTTCCCCCACTAACCCTCCTCCCATCCATCACTGAAGGAGAACTTGCACACCTCCTCTCTAGATCGCACCTCACCACTTGTGCACTGGACCCTATCCCATCCCACTTTCTCCCCAAACTCACCACAACACTTATCCCAGACCTAACCCACCTCTTCAACCTATCACTAACTTCTGGTACCTTTCCTTCTGCTTTCAAACACGCAACAATTACACCTATCTTAAAAGAGGCCATCCCTTGACCCCACTTCCACATCCAGCTACCGGCCCATATTTCTGCTCCCGTTCATTTCCAAACTTCTCGAAAAGCATGTCCACACTGTACTCTTATCCCACCTCTCATCCAACTCTCTCTTTGACGATCTTCAATCCGGCGTCCGCCCTCACCACTCTACTGAAACTGCCCTGACCAAAATTACGAACGACTTACTCACGGCCAAAGCTAACAGACAGTTCTCCATCCTCCTCCTTTTAGACCTGTCCTCTGCATTCGACATAGTCGACCACTGCCTCTTATTACTGATCCTCTCTTCCATTGGTATCCCTGACCTTGCTCTCTCCTGGATCTCCTCCTACCATTCCAACCACACATTTAGTGTCTCCCACTCCCACACAACCTCCTCACCCCATCCCCTCTGTGTTGGGGTCCCTCAAGGTTCTGTACTCAGGCCCCTCCTTTTTTCAATCTATACTCTTGGTCTGGGACAACTCAAAGTCTCATGGCTTCCAGTATCACCTGTACGCTGATGACACCCAGATCTACCTCTCTGGCCCAGACGTCACCTCTCTGCTGTCCAGAATCCCGGAGTGTGTATCAGCCATATCCTCCTTCTTCTCCTCCAGCTTCCTAAAACTCAATGTAGACAAAACTGAACTCATCATCTTTCCTCCATCCCACACACCTTCCTTACCAGCTCTATCTATCACAATAAATGACATCACACTTTGCCCTGTACCTGAAGTCCGATGCCTTGGAGTAGCACTTGACTCTGTCTTGTCCTTCAAACTGCACATCCAAGCCCTTGCAACCTTCTGCCGCCTCCATCTCAAAAATATTTCCAGAATCCGTCCCTTCCTCAAACCCCAATCTGCTAAACTACTAATGCATGCCCTCATTATCTCCTGCCTCGACTACTGCAACCCCCTACTCTGTGGCCTCCCTGCTAACACTCTTGCACCTCTCCAATCTGTCCTTAACTCTGCTGCCCAACTAATCCACGTCTCTCCTCGCTATTCCTCCACTTCTCCCCTCTACAAATCCCTCCACTGGCTCCCAATTCCCCAGCATATCCAATTCAAACTACTAACATTGACTTACAAAGCCGTCCACAATCTGTCCCCCCCATATATCTCTGAACTAATCTCACGATATCATCCAACTCGTAATCTTTGATCCTCCCAAGACCTCCTTCTTTCCTCCACACATGTACGTTCCTCATCTAACCACCTGCAAAACTTCGCCCGAGCATCCCCCATCCTCTGGAACTCTGCACCCCATCACGTCCGACTGTCCCCTACATTAAGAACCTTCAAGTGGAACCTGAAAACCCACCTCTTCAGAACAGCTTACAACCTGCAATGACCACAGTGCCGTCTCAACACCACTGGACCCGGTGCTCGACCACCACTGGACCTGGTGCTCCACCACCATTGGACCTGGCACTCCAGCACCACCTGAGCAGACCCAACATACTGTCTCCCTCCCCATTGCCTGTAGAATGTAAGCCCGCAAGGGCAGAGTCCCTCTCTCCCCTCTGTATTAGTCTGTCACTTTGTTTATTGTATTTTTAACTTGTCTGTATGTAACCCTTTCTCATGTACAGAACCATGGACTGAATGGTGCTCTATAAATAAATAATAATAATAATAAATGAGTGTCAACAATATATGCAAGTAGTAATATAATACAAAACACAATGTTCTATTCACATATATTAAATGTGGATTTCTAGGGTATAACACATGGTATAGCAGATATCAAGATATGATTTATTTATTTTTTTATGATCAAAATGCACATACAGACAGCAAAGCAGGTTGCAGTGTACAAAGGAAGTTGGTGTGGTTCTCCTCAAAGATGGATTCTATGCTGTCGCCATCTACTGGGCATACAGGGCTACACACACCCATATTCTTCCAGTTCATATTGCATTCACTCTCTAATAAACCTCAGCATCCATCTTTCTACAGGAATCACTTCATTAATGTAATGTAGCCGAATAGTAGTGAGAGAAGTACAGTAGAAGTAGAAGTAATATACTATCAGCAGTAGTACAAGTAGAGCAACTACACATTGAACCTTTCCATTCTTGAATCTACTGACTCTTATGTAAGAGTGTGACCTACGGACTGGTATCCCATGAAGTTCTCAATCTCTTTAATGTAAAATGTGAAATGTAATGTGGTATATAGTTTAAGAAGTAATATAGGTTGCCTTTAATGTAGAGTGTGATGGCACATTGTATGCAGGATGTAGTAGTGATGATGGTGTATATGTAATGCATAGTGGTAAAAAATGTTATGTAGTTGTATCTATGTCATAAGGTGTAATGTACAGTGTAAAATTATTAAGAAACTGGTTTGCCTCTGGTACAGGATGAAGTATTGCCAATGGCTAAAAGATGTCGCCACCTGCTGTTCACTCCTGTAGGGTACACAGAATGGGATTAGGTTGTCCTGCATGGCAGAGAAGGTGGTAGTTCTGACAGGGTTAACTGCAGAGAAGGCCTACAATGCAATGGAACTTGAGAGCTTAGAAAAACTGGCCTTGCGGGGATCATCGTCCACTGTCCACCACATCAACCGCATCTGCTGCCTCTTCCTCCTCCATCACAGTGAAATGTGTTGTCCAACAGGTGTCCAGCCGCAAAACCACCACTTAATAATAATAAAACTTTATTTGTATAGCGCCGACATATTCAGCAGCGTTTTTCAGTACATTGGTACTGAATACAGAATGGTAGGTAATACAGAACAGTAGATACATACAATAAACATAGAATCAATGTAGGAAATACAATAAAAAGGCAAAAAATAAAGGTAACCCTGCTCAAAGGAGCTTACAATCTAAGACGGGATGGGGACACAAAGTACAGGGGCTTATAACAATGAATATCTTATGTCTAAATTAAGACTGTTAGACTACCTTTACAAGCGGCAACTTTTCAAGGAATTTCACTGGCAACTTGCTGGTTGCAGTGAAATCATGGACACATTGTTCTATTTTGTTGCTGTGTACAAATGGAATAATGTGTCCATGATTTCACTGCAACCAGCAAATTGCCAGTGAAATTCCTAGAAAAGTTGCCGCTTGTAAAGGTACCTTTAGGGAGAATGATAGGCCGCCCTGAAGAGGTGTGTTTTTAGGGAACGTCTGAAGCTATGAAAGTTGTGGATGGTCCTAATTTCTTGGGGTAGAGCATTCCAGAGGATTGGTGCAGCTCGAGAGAAGTCTTGGAGTCGGGAATGGGAGGTTCGGATTAATACTGATGTTAGTATGAGGTCTCGTTCAGAGCAAAGGGGACGGGTGGGGTGGTAGACAGAGATGAGGGTAGAGAGGTAGGGAGGTGCCGCACCATGAATAGCTTTGTGTGTGACAACAAGCAATTTGAATAGGATTCTATAGTGTATGGGCAGCCAATGCAGTGACTGGCACAGAGCAGAAACATCTGAGTAACAGTTTGCTAGATAGATGATCCTGGCTGCTGCATTGAGCATAGACTGAAGAGCGGAAAGCTTACTGCGGGGGAGGCCAGCTAATAAAGAATTACAGTAGTCAAGGGGGAATGGATCAGGTCCACGGTGTAGG
Organism: Allobates femoralis; assembly: GCA_033576535.1. Classification (NCBI taxonomy): domain Eukaryota; kingdom Metazoa; phylum Chordata; class Amphibia; order Anura; family Aromobatidae; genus Allobates; species Allobates femoralis. Next base: position 287,041,084 of record JARQOC010000005.1, read on the forward strand.
TTTTAGTTGTTTCCATGGTGTGGAAAGGGCGAATTCTGGAGATATTTTTCAGGTGCAAGCGACAGGAACGGGTGAGAGATTGTATATATGGGGTGAAGGAGAGGTCAGCATCAAACATAACACCCAGACAGCGAGCTTGCTGACAAGGCGTTATTGTGGTGCTGCACACTGAAGGGAAATGTCAGGTTTAGGGAGGTTTGTAGAGGGTGGGAGCAGAAGAAGTTCAATTTTGGAAAGGTTGAGTTTCAGATAGAGAGCAGACATGATAGTGGAAACTGCGGTTAAACAGTCATTGGTGTTCTATATTAGAGCAGGAGTAAGGTCAGGGGAGGAAGTGTATAGTTGTGTGTCATCAGCGTAAAGATGGTACTGGAAGCCAAATCTGCTGATGATCTTCCTATCGGGGCTGTGTAGAGAGAGAGGAGAAGAGGGCCAAGGACTGAACCCTGAGGGTCCCCAATATGAGAGGAAGAGGGGAGGAAGTGGAGCCATCAAATGAAACACTGAAATAGCGTCAGAAAGATAGAAAGAACCAGGAGAGAGCCGTGTCCTTGATGCCAATGGAGTGCAGCATAGAGAGTAGGAGATGGTGGTCAACTGTGTCAAAAGCTGCAGAAAGGTCAAGAAGGATAAGCAGAGAGTGGTCACCATTATGTTTTGCTGTCAGAAGGTCATTGGTCACTTTGATAAGGGAGTTTCTGTAGAGTGTAAGGGGCGGAAGCCAGACTGTAATGGATCTAAAAGAGAGTGAGTGGTGAGGCAATGGGTGTAGACCAGGCGCTCCAGGAGTTTTGAGATGAAGGGGAGATTGGAGACAGGTCTGTAGTTATTTGTGCAGGATGGGTCAAGGGATCTTTTCTTTAGTAGTGCAGTAATAATAGAGTGTTTGAAGGAGGAGGGGAAGATGCCAGTAGAGAGGGAGAGATTGAAGATTGTGGTTAAGAGACCCTCTCCCCAGTGGTCACCACTCACTTCAATCTCTCCTCTGAGGGAATGGTGTTAGTGGTGCATGTAGTGGGGCGTGAGGACGAGAGGAGCCTGGAGACTTCTTCTTCTGTGACTGGGTCAGAAATGGAGAGTGAGCCAGAGGGGATGTGGGGACAGATGGGAGTAACAGTACTTGAAGGTTGGGAGCTGATTTCCTGACGGATGTTTTCTATTTTCTCTGTGAAGTAAGAAGCTAGATCATCAGCACAGAGGTCAGTGATAGGGGCCTGCACTTTCGGACTGAGGAGAGAGTGAAAGGTGTCAAAGAGTTTCTTTGAGTTGTTGGATAGTGAGGAGATCAGGGTGGTGAAGTAGGTCTGCTTGGCAAGGTGAAGGGCAGAGTTGTGGGTTTTTAGCATGAATTTATAATGGATAAAGTTTGGAGGACATTGGGGACAGTGATGAGAGAAGAGAGTCTGTTAATGGCCTGTAGATTTCTGAATGTGTGATAGGTCAGACTATGCTGTTATGGGCGAGGGTTTGTGAGTGTGAAGGAGAGAATGTTGTGATCAGAGAGAGAAGGAGATGAGTTGTCTAAGAAGGAGGTAGCGCAGAGTCGGGTAAAGACCAGGTCAAAGGTGTTACCATCCTTGTGTGTCTCAGAGGTTGAGAGCTGCGAGAGGCCAAGAGAAGTGGTTAGAGATAGGAGCTGGGATGCAGATGGGGAGTTGGGGCTGTTTGTGGGAATGTGGAGGATGAGGGTTGGTAATTCTGGGGACATGAAGTGTGGCAGCTACGCGGAGAAGTGGTCGAGGAAGTGGGTGGGTGAACCTGGTGAGCGGTAAACCACCGCTACTCTGAGGGGGAAGGGATGGAACAGCTTAATTGTGTGGACCTCAAAAGAAGGGAATGAGAGTGATGGAGCGGGGGGGATGACCTGGAAAGTACATTGTGGGGACACCACTTGCTTACTCACTACAGTCTGGGCGAGTGAGAGCTCATCAGCTGTTATGGAAGTGGACACACCTGCTGTTTTTGACCAATCTCAACCCACCATAACATCTCTGCTTGCACCTTCTTCACAGTGCAGTAGTTTGTTGTGTACACCCTACTCCACACTCTCTCATCACAGCAGCCAGCCTTCGGTCCTAGACTTGAGGTCACATAAAAGATTATTTCCTACTATACATTCCAAAGCAAAAAGCATGAACTTCACCATCCCCAATTTGTTTGCCACGGAAATGCTGCCTTTCCACCTGGTGGATGACATGCCCACTCCAGGGCGGGGAAGAATCAGTACTGGGCAGTTACTAGTTGTTCTCACGTCTTCACTTCTCGGTTCTTTTCACGGGGACAGACGGGGGCCGAGACCTGGTCCCGTGACCCTGGCAGTGTCATTTTAATAAAGGGGATGATGTCAGGGAAATTTTGAGGTGATAAGGGGTATTTGTGACGCCACCTGCGGTATGCGGCCACGGTGGCCGCCGCTGCTGCAGAACCTCTGGGGATGATGGCCGGCAGCTAAGATGGTCCCGCTCCCTGCAGGCAGAGCACAGTCCCCAGGCCAGTGGAGTGGTTTCCCTTGGCTCGTACCTCGGCAGTTGGTCACTCGGTCAGCAGTGCTTCCAATGACATAGGCAGCCTCTGCAGCCGATGGTCGCCTCAAATAAAAGTCTCTCACACCACAGCTTCAGTTCCGTTACTTTTACATAGTTGTTAAACATGGCTGCTGGGTACACTCTCTGCCAGTCTCCAGTACTTTACTTTTTCTCCAGAGCCAGGTTGGCACAGTTAAGCCACGGTTGGTACCCTTACTCTCCCTTATACATGTTACAGTTTCTGGTGGGTCCCTTCTCTCCCGCATTATAAGGGGTAACTTTCATCTGAGGCGAGCGGGTTGTCGCTCTGCCCCCCAGGTTCTCAACGTCCTCTGCTACACAGAGCTCATGTACCGGTAGCCATGGGTGCTTCTGTGTGTCCCGAACACCATTAGGATCCCTCCCGGGCACTGCTCCTAGTTCGGCCATCTTCCGTAAGATGTTTTGTGTGTTCAGCCACAGCTCCCGTTTGAAGTCTGAGGCCTTCGGTTTTGGCTAACGCTTGAAGCTTCCACACCATCTGCAGGGCCTGTCCCTGTGTCCTCCACCAACTCCTCTGTCTCGTCAGATTCAGGCGTACGGGGGTCGATGCCTCGTCCGAACTCTTAGGGCTCTTCTCTCCATCAGTCAGGCTTTCCCTCCCATGAGTGAGCGGGGTGGCATTGCTCCAACCCACGGGAGTCAGCACCACACCGCTTCAGCACTCCCGACTACTACTCCTCCGTCAGTTAATGTTACTCCTCCATCTTCTACTACTGAACTAACAAACTAACTAACACTGTCCCATCCCCCTTTTATGGCCTGGGTCCTCCCTCAGGGTCCACCCATTGCCCCAGGGGCCTGTCACTGTGTGTTGTTTCTGTGTGTTTTGTTGTGTTGTGGCTCATCCATACCATCCCGACACCTGGAGAACAGGAGCACTACACTTCCTAACCACAGATGTGCAGTACCCCTGGTGGCGATTTACCCGGAGGGGCGCCACAGATACAGACGGTTTCCAAAAGCTAATGGCTGTCAAAGCCCCCCAGTATCAGTTTCTCAGTTGCCATTACTTTTCTAAGAAACCTGTGCCTGTGCTACATCAGCATGCTGCAGACACCATCACCTGTTCCTGGATAAACTCTGTGTATGGCATCGTGCATGTCACCACTGACACATGGATGAGCAAATATGGCCAGGGGAGTTACATCTCGCTCACTGGACAATGGGTGACTCTGGTATCTGGGGGGCAAGGGAATGAAAGGGCTACTTCTCAAATTTCAAAATCCCAAGACTTTTGGGACAAACCTCTGTATGTACTGCTTCATCCACTACTTCTGTCTCCTCCATATCTTCAAGGGCCTCCAGCTGCACTCTTGACCCCTCCTTTAATGTTCCAACAGTCAACAGAGAATCTCCTCCATTTCTGTACTGTGCTGCCATGGGCACACCACCATCAGGCAGTGTTGAAATTAAAATGCCTTGGAGATGTCACTTCATTGAGGAAGTAGAAAAACTCTGGTGCCACCTAATAAAGGTAGCAATCCTAAAAGTCATAATTGACTTGGAGATATCAGTCACTCAGCTGAAGAGTTGTGGACAGCTATGTAGGCCACGTTTCATCAATGGCTGTCTCCACTAAACCTGGAGCCAGGGAAGGCTATGTGAGATAACGGTGCAAACCTGGTGGCGGCACTATGCTGGGGCAAACTTACACACGTGCCTTGTGTGACTCATGTTCTCGACCTGGTTGTACAGAAATTCCTACTAGGATGGCGAGTCTACTCTCTAGGACTCGTTACTCGCGAGTAGTAAGGGACTCGCAGGACTCGGTACTCTGCGAGTTTCCCAGCGATTACTCGCACAGTAACGAGTCCAATGCAAGTCAATGGCAATCCTAGTTTTGTCAGAGTTTACTTTTTCTCACTCGCTAGACTCGCTATATCACATCACTATGTAGCTTGAATCTCCCCAAATCGTTTAAACAATCGCACCCTTCACGGATACCCGCTGTCAGCAGCGAGTCTGAGCGAGTCTGAGGAGTCTTAGCGATTCTGAGTGAGTCTACGAATCCGAGTCCTGTATACTGTATTCGGGACTCGCGAATACAGAATCTGTTATGTTCCGACAAAGCTTCCGAGACAGCCTAGCGTGTTAGGTCAGAAAACTTGTGAAGATGGACAAGCATGTTAGCCAATCATATTCAGTAATGCCACAGCCATGTTGGTTGTGGCAGGACTATGATTGGCTTCTGTCCATCGTGATGCCTATGTCATGTATGAGAGGCGAGGCTGTATATAAGCCTTGCCACCGCCATTTTGGGCACATTCCTGTGAAGATCTGAGCTAGAGCAGGGTGAGGTAGATGCTGGAGCAGATCATAGGGAGTGTCAGTCATGTAGGGAAACTTAAAAATTCCTTATATTTAACCCAAACAGCTCTTGTGAGAGCTACCAGGAGGACAGAGGAGTACTGTGTAGAGGACTGTAGGCAGGCAGGCAGGGAGGTGCAGCCTTACAGTGCTCACAGGACCACCTCATAGCTTAGCTTACTCACTCAGCTGTCCTAATAGCTGAAGTCAGAGGCTTAGCTGAGGTACTATTTCCAATTTTTTTGCACCTGATAGATTTTGGGTCATAAAAACCCCTTGAGCTTTATTTTGTCTGTGGCAGATCAGTGCGTTGCTGCTCTACCTGCAAATAGCACGTACGCCACCTACTTGTGCGACTACTTGTGCGCACTTAATAATTTTTTCAGGGACTAGTGTGCTGCTTCACTGACAGTGTACACGCACTAACCACCAGAGGTGCCTACAGCACACCTAACTCACTCGTGCTGTCACTTTATAATTTTCAGACTATGTCTGCTCATGACAAGTGTTAGCACGCATAACCCGCCACAGTACGCTACAGCAACACCTAACTCCATCTCGTGCTGGCGATAATATTTTTCGGACATGCTGCTTCATGACAATTTAGCAGCACTTACACACAGTGACCCTACAGCAACACCTACCACTCGGACTGCATTGTCAACAATTCACACAAACACAGTTTCACAAAAAAGAGGTTGCAAAGGGACAGGGACGAGGTCGTGGCCGTAGCAGTCGTGCCCAAGAAGGCACTGGTACAGGTAGACAGACAAGGATTGATAGATCTCTCTTTCTCCCGTCTAAAATTCCAAGTACTCAACAAAAACATGTCTTGAGGCCAGAAGAGCATGACCAGATAACATCTTGGATGGCTGATAACACCTCGACCACTGGTTCTTGCAGTACACAATCGTCCTTGCCAACACAGTCTAGTGTCGCTACAGACAACGCAGGGCCATCCAATCCTCAAAGTCTTCCTATTTCCTCAACCCACGGCAGCCAGAGGAAAAATTGGAGTGCGACCTTGGTCACTCCGATGATTTATTTGATTCTTATCAGCCCTCGATTGCATCTGGCCTTTCTTTGTCACTGCCTGACGAGATACTTCAAGAAGACGTAATGTCTATTCATGGCCAAAGTTTTGAAGCACCTCGTACTGAAGAAAGCCACTTTCACCAAAGGCATACAGCATCTCAGGAGGTGGATGATGATGAGGATGATGAGACACACATCTCATCTCGCCAGCCTGCTCAGTCACGTTATCCAGAAGACTTTGAAGAGGAAGGCATGGATGATGAGACCACAGATCCTACCTGGACTCTTGGCATGCATAGCCAACAGAGCAGCCAGGAGAGGAAAGTGGCTATGTACCTCCGCCAAAAGCACCAAGGCTTACTCCTTTCTCCAGAACACAAACTGTGACAACAGTTGCCCAAATTGTGTCAACTGTTGCAGAAACTGTACCAACTGTTGCACAAACTGTAAACACAGTTGCCCAAATTGTGTCAACAGTTGGTGTTGTACAGAGTCATCCTCCTCTGCCTCCAATTCAACATAAAGGACGAAAAGCCATTGTGTGGCAATTTTTTAAGGATGCCACATCTGTACCAAATATAGTTTATCTGTAACATCTGCCATGCAAGGCTAAGCAGAGGCCTGGGAAAAGGAAACATGAGCACCAGCAGTATGCGTAAGCATATTGGGACCTTTACACGCCCCAAACAGATGATACAACCCTACAGGCTACAATGTAGCTTTGGGCCAAATTCGCCGTAGAGCGCGTCTGAAGATGACACTACACCGTGCTAGATACATCTGTATCCGTGCACTGCCATAAACATATGCTACATCGCCGATTTTTACGACTGTATCGGCGTGTTAAAGAACCACAGAAGGAACTTGGACACGCGATGTAGCTGCATTATAAAGGCGTGACCCGCTCCGTGTCACCTACCGGCCCATGTGCAATCATTGGGAAGACTGCATTACATTGGTAACGCTGCATAGGAGGCATATTTAAGACTGGACCAGTCACACTACACAATTGTTCGAGGCGTGCTGTATTAACCACCTCCTCGATGCTGGCCCAATCATGATTTCTGGCTTTGTCCTATCACCGTACGGACGTCCTTGTAATCCCCAATTGTGGCTCGCCTATGTCCTGTCCCTGCTGCACCAGGTCCGCCCATATTAGCTTGTTGTAGCGTTGTGTAAATGAGGTACGCTGAGCTACAGATGGCTACTTGAGACACCCGGCGATGTAGCTAGTTACAGATGTAGCGTAGCGTAGTGCACCTTGTGGCGGCGTGTAAAGAGGGTGCGTTTCCCATTGGTAACCGTTCGGGCGTGCTCGTGCATGTGAAGTAGCCATTGGTATCCATCCTGCAGTGGCGGCGTGTAAAGGTACCATATGTCTGTTAAGCACCCAATTCAGTGGTCGGCCCATCAGGGTTCACAATCAGTGCCTTCTGATCTCAACACTTCCAGGCCACCTCAGATCCATCCTTCACCTGCTAGTCTTCAGGCATCAGCTCCTGCTCAAACGATACTCTGTACCCAGCCGCTACTTTTTCTCACGTAGTGCCGTCCCCGCGTTACACCAGCACGTTGTTAACAACTTAAAGCGTGCACTTATAAATGCTGTAACCGCCAAAGTCCACCTAACAACGGACACGTGGACAAGTAGTTGTGGACAGAGCAGATACATTCAGTAACGGCTCACTGGATCAACCTGATGGACAGTGTCCCAACTTCTCAAAGAGGACCATCTAAGATACTACCAACTCCACGAATAGCGGGCACAACATCATTCCGGGTGGCTGCCTCATCATATATGTCCAGTACACAATAAGCTTCTGCAATTTCCTTGTCCACTGCTGAGCTGCCCCACCATCACGTCCAAGTTGGGAGCTTTGCAGTAGTGCTTCAGCAAGGCGACAACAGGCTCTTCTGAAGCTTATCTGTCTAGGTGACACACCTCACACTGCAACTGAGCTGTGGAAAGGTCTTAAGCAACAGACTGATGAGTGGCTGGCCCCACTGCAATTACAACCAGGTCTTGTTGTCAGCGATAATGGACGAAACCTTGTGGCGGCACTAAAGCACGGTAACCTTGTTCACGTGCCTTGCCTGGCTCACGTGCTGAACTAATAGTTCAGAAATTCCTGAAAATATACCCCGAGTTATCTGACCTACTCGAGAAGGTGAGGCGAATTTGCGCCCATTTAGACATTCGTCCACAGCAGTTGGCAGTCTTTCAGCCCTTCAAAACAAATTTTATTTGCCTAAACACCGGCTAATTTGCGACATGCCCACGAGATGGAACTCAACATTCCATATGTTGGCAAGGTTTAATGAGCAGCAGAGGGCAATATCGGAATATCAGCTGCAACATGCCCGTCACCACGGAAGTCAGACCAGACTAAAGTATCCCATATTATCCCTGCGCTCTACTATTGAACCGCATGTTCTATCTGAATTCTATCATACAAGGTAAAATAGATAGGTGTCTTTATTCCATGCCCAAAGGCACCTATCTATTTTACCTTGGACATCCTTTATTTTTATTCTCAGCAGCGCCGACCATACCTGTCCATATTTACTGTACTTTTACCACCTCAAGCAGGGGTCTTGCTGCAGCTGATACCAGGGACTGATACCAGTTGTGAGTCTCACAACTGTATAAGGTGAGCAGTATTTGGCTTTCAATGAATTTTGGGAAATTCTACCCCTTATGCCCTTGTCTACCCCATTTCTTAGCCCAGGGTATGAGGAATCGGGTATCTGGGCCCTCTGCTGCGGTAGGGATGTCACTGGTGGTCTGCCTAGACCCGTGGCCCTAGTGGTCAACTAAAAAAGGGTAATTGGAATGGGAATAAAAGTTTATAAGCTTATCGTGACGCCACCTGTGTTATCTGGTGACTACACCAGCGCTGCATATGGCCTCCAGGGATGCTGGATGAGCAGCTAGGCGTTGAAGCTCCCCACAGGTGGAGCTGGATCCCTGAGGTGTTTGGTTTTGAAGATGTGTGGAGCCCACTGGGACAGGGTACTCTGTACTGCTGGGGATGTCACGGAGGTCCTGGTCCCGGGTTCTCACAAGTAAAAGGGAATATGTACAATGGATAAAGTGTGTCATGACGCCAACCATGGGTTGTGGTCAGTGATGGGACCATCACTGCAGTTATGGTCTGCCAGGAGGATGGATGGATGATGGGGCTGCAACCAGATGGATGAGCCTGCCGCGGGTCGGGCTGCTCCTGACAGGATGAAAGGTATGATGCCCAGTCCAATATACCTGGAATCAAACATGGACACTCAGGCAGGGTTCACCGGGTTTACTTGTCAGCTCTTCAAACAATTCACAGCAGTTCACAGTGCAGTTCTTAACACAGTTCACAGTCAGTTAACTCTGGTAACACTGAACCCACTGCAGCCAGGCTGTCACTCTGAGACCCCTCACTCCTAAGTCCTTCCAGGCTGTTGTTTCTCTCTCTATTGTCTCCCCGGGTTGTATGACGGTAGCTCGGACCCTTGTGAGTCCTCGTGATTGCTGCTGTACCTTCAACCCTTGTTGTGGGAGCTCCAACCTGGAGTTAAAGCTCCCCGTCGGTTAATCTGGGAAGCCGGTATGGAATCTCTGTTCCCCTCAGAGCCGACACTCTGGTGTGTGCCTAGTCTGCAGTAACCCTTTCTTGCAAGGCGTTACCAGACTCCATCTAGCCCGTGTGACTTCAGCTCAAATAGGGAAAACTACTCCGCCGGTAGTTGGTCGGTGCTGCCGTGTTCCTTGGACCCAGTACTGCTGGTCCGGTCTCTTTCTTCACACTCCCCTGGGATGCCGGCTATGGACGAGCCTTCTCTCCATGGTTTTTGTGACTCTGTGGATTCTGCATCTCTATCAAGCCCAACCCCAACGGGATGTGTGTCACTTCTGTTTGATGTCTTTTCAGCTCAGCCTACCTCGGCCTACTAACTCCTTCCTCCTCTTTCTCCTCTATTTAAGCTTTCTGTCACCTGATCTATGTTCGTTCCACCCACTTTCCTCTAAACCCACCACCCCTTTCCCGCCTATAGTCCCAGGCTCCGGGTTGGTTGCTGCCTCTAGTGGTGTGTGTGTGTCCTGTGTGGGTGTTTGTTGTACAAACCGTCTATCTTTCTGCCTGGCTGCAGTTCCCTATGTGGCCACCATGGTTGCAGGGGTGCCACATTCCCCCGGAGTTAAACTAGTGTGTACCCATGCATTCCGGCATGAATCTCCCTGAAAAAGGCATTTTTATAACATTAACATTAAGCATTATTTTTCATCCGGTTAAGGAGGCACGGGTCTTTTAACGTTACATTAACTATTTACATTAGTCCACAGGTGTTTCTGCTTAGGAGGCCTGGATTCACTTAGACCTCCCCAGGCACTTGCTTTCCCCAACTTAATGTGCATGGGGGTCAATCCAGTTCCTCCACCCTTTTGGACACTCTACTGAGTTAAGTGCAACAGTTCATGCACGCATATAAAACACATTACTTTTCTTGTAAAAGTACAAAAGTTCAAAAGGCATATTACTTTCTAGCATAATAGTATAAAAGTCTTTCAAAAAGTGCAAAAGTTTCTCAAAAATTGTCAAAATGTTCCACACAGGGGGGGCGTGACCTGGACATGGAGGAGACAAGTCGCACTTGAGGAGAGCTCCCGTGCCTGATCCCCTTACACAGCCTGCATTTGCAATTATAAGCCTGCTCGGTGTACCCGTGTACAGCTACAGTCTCCTGGAACCAGGGTGGACAGCTGCATTTCATCAGATGCCCGGTAAACGAGACATAGCCCAGTTTTTTATCCCTCCGGGTGCCTGCCACCACTCAGCCAGCCCCACTGCAATGGCTTCCAGCACTACAGCAGGGGCTACACACTCCGGGAATCTGACACCCAGCTCAAAGCAGACGTCAACTCCGTCCACCAGACGGAATACCAGAAGTGTGTCTGGATTCCACACATCAACACTCAAGGTACCGAACGGGGGAAAGGGGGGCGCAGGAAAAGGCGCGAACACCGCCATTACTGGAGACAGAGGGCAAGATAGACGAGTGTCTCACTCCCCCTCCCCCCTCTCAGAGGGGAGAGACGCTGCTGCAGCTCAAACACTTAATACAGGAATGACATGCACGGGACAGTCTGGTACCAGTACTCATACATCTAGCCCGGGCTCCAGCTCCTCTCATGGACCCTCTGCTCCTGCCTCAGAATATGACCAAGCCTCTCCTCATAGCTCCTGTGGCCCTCGGCTTGCAGACGCCTCCCTTCCTGGCTCCCCTGCAGGACCTCAGCTCAGTGGCCCCCCTCCCTCTCAGGCAGATGACCTACATGACATTAGATCTGGGATGCAGTGTCTGCCTACTAAAGATGATATGGAGGTATACATAAGAAGACTGGAGGCTGTCTGTAGGTCAGAGATCGGGTCACTCAGAGAGGACACTACTCAGCTTCAGACCTCGGTCCAGACAGTTACCCGGGAAGTTGCGGATCTTTCCTTATTGGTGAAACAACAACAACAACGCCTTGATCTGCATGAACAAAACTTCCACACGGTGCTGGATATGTTAGAAGATTCCGAAAACCGTAATAGACGGAACAATATACGGCTCCGAGGTATCCCTGAGTCAGTGGCACCCCGCGACATCGCCCCAGTTTTGCAACGAGTGTTTAATTCCCTGCTTAACAGACCCCGAGACGACCATATTGAAATGGACAGGGCTCATAGGTCCTTGGGCCCTAAGCGAGCTGACTCAACCCGTCCCAGGGACATCATTTGCAGAATACACTTCTATCAGATGAAAGACGATATCATGAGAAAAGCGAGAGAGTCTGAATCCATTGACTTTAATGGTGAATCTATCCAGCTTTTGGCAGATCTCTCACCCATCACTTTGGCCAAACGCAGAGCCCTGCGCCCCCTGCTGGACATTCTCCGGGAACAGGCGATTCCTTATTCGTGGGGCTTTCCCTTTCAACTTCAAGTTCGCAGGGACTCTGGGATGCACGTCCTCAGATCTCCGGCTGACGTCCCTGAGTTCTGCTCAGCACTCGGGTTGCCCCTGGTGCCCATCCTCAATTGGCCTCAACTGTCCACCTTCCTCCGCAGGGGCCCTATACCTGCACTACGGTTGCCCTTCACTGAGGACCGGAAGAGGAAGAGAGGCCCTAAACATCAATCAACGTCTCCTGTAGCTACCACCTGAACTTCTGCATTTGAACCTTTCTTGCTTTTTTTCTCTTTCTAGATGGGGTCCCGTCGGGGACCCCCTGGTGGATATTACCTCCTTACTGAGGTATTTTGTTTTTGAAGACTATTGTTCTCTGGCGGAGACTTTCCCCTTGGCTACGGTGGTACCTGGGGGGCGGTCCTGGCTGTCCACACTGTCCCGCTTGGAGGACAGCTGATGACGTCTCACCTTATATGTGCCTCCCAAACCTGACCTCCCCCCCCTTCTACCCTCAGTACCTCCCCCCTATCCCCTTTCCCCTCCTCCTCCGTCCCTCCCTTCCCTCTCCATCCCTGCCAACCCTTCTCCTACCCTCCCCATCTTACCTTCCCCTCCCTTTTCTTTCCTCCTGACCCCCCCCAACCCTCCCTTCCCCTTTGAGGTTTTATAAGTTACAATTTTGGGATACTCGGCTGCACTAATTTGCCGTCTTGTTTATTATTGTTATTTGCATTTTATGTTTTATTATTGCTGTGTTTGCATGCGGAGTTCCTCTACCCGCCTCTTACTTGTTAGGGATACCGCATTTAGTAAGGGCTGTGTGTGGGACTCGGGTGCGCAGGATCCCTACCGTGTTCTGGTTACCCCACAATTAGGGAGTGTCTCTGACACACTTTACAGAGTTTAATCTGTTCACTCTCTTGGTCTGACGGTCCTTCACTCTCAGACCTCTGGGACCGGAATCAGATTCCTGGTCCGATTCACCTATTTTGTTTTATTTATTTTCTCTTTCTTTTCCTTCTTTTTCATCTTCTTTTACCCAGTTTCCTTCTCTCCTTTCTACTTGGCTGCTAGTCAGCTCTCTTCTCTCCCTCTCTTTTCTCTTCTGAACCCACTGCCCCACCCTCCCCAGGTTTCACCATGTCCAGGCTCAACACGTGTTCCTTGAACATTAGGGCTTTAATGTTCCTGAAAAACGTTCCCAGGTTCTCTCTCATATGCACAAAAAACATGTACATATTCTCCTTCTACAAGAAACGCATTTCAGAACTGACAAAACCCCCTTGATAAAACATAAACAATACAACAGATGGTACCACAGTTCAAACCCGGATGCTAAGTCCAAAGGGGTCAGTGTGGCTCTTCATAGATCCTTACAGGCACGGGTCCTTGACTCCAGAATAGACCCGCAGGGTAGATTCGTCTTCCTGAAGCTGCAGATTGCGAATGACATCTTCACAATTGCCAACCTGTACCTCCCAAATCAGGACCCGGCCCGTAGACTCCTATCTTATCTACGTACCCTGACGGACTTCGCTGAAGGCTCGGTGATACTGGGAGGTGACCTTAATTTTGTTTTTGATCGTGACTTGGACTCATCTACTCGTAGATCCTCTGTACCTGTTTCTCACCTAGAATCTTTGAAGACTAAGCTCCTTGAGATTAGAATGGTTGATGTCTGGCGGCTTCTGAACCCGAGGGTCAGAGATTATACTTACTATTCGGCTGTGCATGATATGTACAGTCGACTTGATCTTTTTCTGATCAGTCATAAACTTTTACTAGCTGACCCTGTTGTAGACATTGGTTCCATGATCTGGTCGGATCACGCTCCAATCTTTCTGTCTCTTGGCCTCTCGGGTTTGGCGCCGACGGAGTGGACCTGGTCACTCAATCCTGGACTACTGAAGCAACCGTCTTGCGTGTTGGCTGTCCGCTCTGCAATCACGAACTTTTTAGCTGACCACGAAACAGACCCTACGGCCCTCCCCCTGCGGTGGGAAGCTCTAAAGAGTGTCATTCGGGGGATTCTCATTCAGCAGGGGGCTAGATTGAAACGTGAGCGAACACGTGAGGTCTCAGACCTGATGACGTCTATACACCAATTAGAGACCAGACATAAACAGTCACAATCTCCACAGCTTCTTGCGGACCTCACTAAGGCTAGATCAGACCTACGTACTATCATGGATACGACGTCTAGTCGCCAACAAGACCGCTTCCGTAAGTATTTGTATGAGTTCTCAAACAAGCCGGGGAAAGCATTGGCTAGATTCTTGCACCCCCGACTCCCCTCCACCTTCATTCCTTCTATAAAGTCGAGACTGGGTGGTCTACTTCACGGGCCACGTGATATAGTGGAGGCGTTTGGAGACTACTACAAATCTTTATACAATCTTAGAGGACCCTTAGCTGACATGCCCACCGATGACTTTCGACGTCGGGTGTCAGACTATATTGGAGACACGCCGCTGCCACCTATCATTGAGGGAGACTCGGAAACTTTAGAATTGCCCTTTACGGAACAAGAGGTGTCAGATACTATCGCTGCACTTCCTAATGGGAAGAGTCCAGGCCCTGACGGTTTCTCAGCAAACTTTTATAAATTATTCGCACGTGAACTGGCCCCACAACTAACTTCCCTCTATAACTTAATTTCTGATTCATGCCCTTTCGCCCCCCAGACACTGGCAGCCACGATAACGGTCATACCAAAGCCAGGGAAGGACCCTCTATCCTGCGCTAGTTATCGCCCTATCTCCTTATTAAATCTTGACGTAAAGATCCTCGCCAAAATTCTTGCCTCCAGACTTGGCCCACTACTACCGGCTTCTATCCATTATGACCAGACTGGATTTATTCTAGGCCGCGAGGCTAGAGATAATACCATTAAGACGTTACTCATCTCAGACTACGTTCATGACAATAAGATCCCTGCATGCTTCCTCTCGGTTGACGCCGAAAAGGCATTTGACCGCCTGGGCTGGGAATTTCTTTTTGCTTCTTTGAAACAATTGGGCTTAGGGCCGGTTATTATAGGGAAGATACAGGCACTCTACCATGGCCCCACTGCTCGGTTGAGGGTCAATGGGCTCCTTTCCTCGGCCTTTGAGGTCTCTAATGGGACGCGACAGGGGTGCCCTTTGTCGCCCCTGCTGTATGCCATCGCAATGGAGCACCTGGCGTGTGCACTAAGGGGATCTACGGATATTAGAGGCGTCCAGATACATGAGGAACATTTCAAATTGGCCCTTTATGCAGACGACCTTCTGGTTTATATTACTAATCCCCTGGTCGCATTCCCGGTGCTCATGCGGGAATTTAAGAGGTTTGGTGAGGTCTCTCATTTCAAAGTTAATTATTCCAAGACAGAAGTAATAAACCTGACACTTCCGGCCCACTTGTCACCCAGCTTCAGTCCTCCTTTTCTTTTCGTTGGGTGGACAGGGGCTTGAAATACTTGGGTATCTCTATTCCTGGAGACCCCAAGGACTTATTTGCTCTTAATTATACCCCACTCTTACATTCCACACTTCTTGAACTCAAAAGACTTCGCAGTACCCAGCTATCCTGGTTTGGCCGTATTAATGCCATAAAAATGGACATTCTACCTAAATTCCTTTATTTGTTTCAGACAGTCCCTGCAGACGTCCCTCCCTCTTTCTTTCGCTGCCTGCACTCTGCATTACGCAAATTTATATGGAACTCGACCAGACCTCGGGTTCGCTTTTCGACCCTGACCGATTCGAAGCGTAGAGGTGGGGCAGGCTTACCTAACTTTCAACGCTATTATCACTCTGTTCTATTATCCCGAATGTTAGACTGGAAGTATAATCAATATCACAAACAATGGGTGAAGGTCGAAAACCTCCTTTCGCCCTTCCCACTGCAGTGGCTACCATGGATCCGGAGGAGCTCCCGTCCTCTGATCTCGTTGTTTCCCCGACTAACACGCGTGGTGCTAGACTATTGGGATTTGTGGCGAGGGGGAGAAGTGATGGCGATCATCCATCCCTACTTGGACCCTTGTTTAATAATCCTGACTTTCCCCCGACATCTGGGAGACGGGTCTTTTTGGCTTGGCGTGCTAGCGACGATCCCTGTCTGGCTCAGGTGGCGGAGCAGCGCGGGGGGGGCGAGGGGGGGAGAGGGTCGTTAGGAGGGCAGGAGTCCTGGTTGGAGGTATCTCAGTTGGACACGTTTCTCCGATCCTTGCGGGGGAAGTCACTCTCAGGCTTAGAAGCATTGTTTCTCTTGACTGAGCCCCCTGCTCACGTCATCTCCCTTTTATATGGCGTGCTTTCAGATGCGGGCCCATCTGCCATCCCCTCATTTGTAGGGACCTGGCAATCTGACCTGCAGGTGACATTCTCAGACTCTGACCGGACTAAGATTTTTACACTGACACATAAGTTGTCAGTATCCTGCAGCTTTCAGGAGACGAATTATAAGATCTTAACTAGGTGGTATAGGTGCCCAGCGCTCCTTCATAAAATGTTTCCCTCAGTGCCCGACCTGTGCTGGAGGTGTGGCGAAGGACCGGGTTCCATGCTACATATTTGGTGGCAATGTGGCCCTATCCAAGCCTATTGGCTCTCAATATTCTCGATTTACGAATCTATCTCAGGAATACGCCATTCACCTTCTCCACAAATCGCGCTTCTGTCCCTTATCCCCGGCCCACTCAAATCGTGCAAACGTGGTCTGTTTCGTTTTCTGCCTGATGGCGGCCAGGGTCTTGATTCCACGACACTGGAAATCAACAGTCGCCCCCTCCATAGGAGAATGGGTAAAAGAAATGGACAGGATATGCCGCATCGAGGGACTTATGGCCCACGACCATGAGACCTGGGAACAACACAAGCAGCTTTGGTCTCCCTGGTGGTATTACCGGGATGGACCTCTACTTGAGTCTCTTCTGCGAAACGCACAGACATGACCTGGACATCTTGAATACCGCTTCCCTGCTTACCCCTCCTTCTCTCCCTCCTTTGATCCCGTGTGCTCTTTTCTACCCCTCTTGGCCCTTTCTCTTTTCTGCATCTCAAACTAGTATTCTTCTGATTATTATACCCGCCGGAGTACTGGGAAACTCATGGGACTACATCTCTAGTGGACCCGGCATGCATGATGTCTACTCCTTCCTTAGCCTCAAACAGGCGGATCGTTTGCCATTTATACCATGTACCTTCGTGTATTCTGGCTTTACTATTGTAAGATACTTTCATGTACTATTTTTATTTTCTTTCTACTTTATTATTTTCTTTCTACTTTACTATGTATTACCATTCTTTCTTGATTGATAATTGTTATGCTAAACTTTAATACACAATATTTTCTGAAAAAAAAAAAAATGTTCCACACAGGCACTTTGCAGTTCAGTTCAAAGTTCTAGGCATAGTCTTAAAAGTGCAGATTGGTCTTAAAACCAATTGGAACCATACCGTGTGCTCAACTATATACAGGGAAAGTTTATACCAAGTCACTGTCTATGACATCAAATGTTCATCAAACATACAAAAGACAAACAGGGGAAAAGGCTATCATTCACTCAGGATTGGGATGGGGTCATCAAGGATCACATCACATTCACACTTACTGTCTTGCTTGAAGAATCCGGGTTCTTACTTCTGATCCCTATTCTCCACTTTCCACGGAAGCACTTGTGGAGCTCTCCTGGGAAACAGTTCCAGCTCTTGCAGGGCTTGTACTAGCAGGTAACTGCTGGGTGTCTGGGTAGCTGCGTCCTTAGTCGACTTTGCTGCAACAGTCTCTATTAAATTTGTAGAACCCCGGGGCGTGGCCTGGACATTGTGAGGACAAGCCGCACTTGAAGTGAGCTCCTGCGCCTAATCCCCCTTAAACAGGCATTGTAGGCAATTATATACCAGTCCAAAGGACCTAACTGCGGCCACAGACTCCCGGAACTGAGGTGGACACTTCCACCACCTCAGATGCCCGTTAAAACGGATATTTCTAAGTTTTTTGCCCCGACAGGCGTCTGCAGCCATTCCTCCGCTCTGCTGCAATGGCCGCCGCCATTGCTGCAGGAGTCAGACGCTCCGGGGCCCTAGCACCCCGCTCAGATCCGGCTCCGATCTCATCCTCCCAGCGGAACACCAGGAGCGCCACCGGGACCATCTCCTTGGCACCTAAGGTACCATCCAGGAGTGAGGGGGGCACGGGAAAAGACACAAACGCCGCCATTACAGGAGGCAGGGGGTGGGATGGACCTTCACTTCACTCTCCCTCCCCTACACATGAGGAGAGAGACACTGCTGCAGTGATGATTGCTGACAGGGGAGATGCACGCACAGATCTACCTAGTGCAAACACCCTGTCTCCTGGGCTAGGTCTTGGTGAACCAAGAGAGCCCCCTGCCCCTGCCATTGATCATGGGAATGCCTCCCCAGGCAGCCGTGGCAGTGCTCGGCCTGCTGACCCTCTTGCACAGGGGTCCCCTCTCGGCTCTCTGCATGGTGGCCTGCCTCCCTCCCAGGCAGACAACTTACATGACATCAGAGCCAGGATGGAGTTCTTCCCTTATCAAGGACGATATGGAGGGGTTTATTCAAAGGTTGGAAGCCATCTGTCAATCGGAGATCGGGTCCCTTAAAGCAGATAACTCTAAACTTAAGAATTCCGTGCAAACAGTGGTCCAGGAGGTGGCAGCAGCAACAACAATTAGACCAGCATGAGCAGAATTTCAACACTGTATTGGATATGTTAGAGGATGCCGAGAATCGGAACAGAAGAAATAATATACGGCTGTGGGGTGTTCCGGAGACAGTGGCGCTACGTGATATTATCTCAGTCTTACTACGCATACTTCACTCTTTACTAGATAGATCCCAAGATGACCACATTGAGATGGATAGGTCTCACAGATCCCTGGGCCCCAAACGTGATGACCCATCGCGCCCTAGGGACATCATCTGTAGGACACATTTCTACCAACTCAAGGACGAATTAATGAGGAAAGCAAGGGAATCCGACTCTATCGATCTCAACGGTGTGCCCAGTCAACTCCTAACAGACCTTTCGCCTATTACTCTTGCTAAACGCCAGGCCCTACGCCCACTGCTTGATCTTCTCCAAGAGAGAGCGATACCTTATTCCTGGGGCTTTCCTTTCCAGCTCCAGGTCCGTAGGGGCTCAGAGATGCAGATCCTTAGATCCCCAGCGGACGTCCAGGAGTTCTGTAGGGCGCTCTAACTGCCTCTGATATCCATCATGAACTGGCCCCAATTGTCCACCTTCCTTTTCAGGAGCCCAGGGTCTACCCAACGGTTCCACTCTGATGAGGTCCGAAAGAGGAAGAGGGGCCCCAAACGTCATTCGGCAACACCTACAGTCGTAACCTGAACTCTTATGTTTTGTTTTTGATTGATCTACGGTGGATGGGGTTTTCTGGGGCTTTCTCCCCCTCGCCCCTACTCCCTGATTAGAGATGTTACCATTACCGCCCTTGGACGGTGGTCCTCGCCTGCCTGCCCCTGTGTCTGGGATGGCCTGCGGCTTTGCTCTGCCATGTTTTTTCCCCTTGTGTGTTGACCCTCCTTCCCCCCTTTTTTTCCCTCCTACCCTCCTAAGACTCACTCCCACGTCCTCCATTCCCCTTTCCTTGTTGATCCTTTACCTAATAACCCTACTTCATCCCCTCCTGATCCCACCCTCCATTCTATATCTCCCTCCCCCTCCTTCCTCCCAATGGCTAAAGGGTCTACATTCTCTGGGACTCTTGGCTGCATTTATTTGTTTGATTGTACATTGAAATTATAGCACTATTTTCCGTATATGTTGTTATTTCAGGCATCGTTATCCTCCTGTCTGGGACATTTGAACTCAGATAGGGCTGTGATTGTGATTTGGGTGCACGGTCCTGTTGACGTGTTCCAGTCACCCCACACGTAGGGAGTGTCTTTGACACACACCACAGAGTTTACTCTGTTAGTCTTTTTTGGTCCGTAGGTTCCTTAACCTGCCGGCCTTCGGGACAGGAATTAGAGTTCCAGTCCCTCACACTTCTTTCTCTACTACTTTGATTCTTTTTTTCCTTTCTGTCTCTGCCTCTTTTTCTTTTTCTAAACCGCACCCTCCCTTTCCTCACTCAAACACCAACATGTCCAGACTTAGCATCGGCTCATTAAATATCAGAGGATTCAATATACCTGAAAGACGTTCCCAGGTTCTCACACATATGCATAAGAAACGTGTCCACTCCACATCCTTCTTCTGCAGGAAACACACTTCAGGTCCCATAAAGTCCCATCTATAAAGCACAAACACTTTAATAATGGTTTCATAGCCATAACCTGGAGGCGAAATCCAAAGGGGTTAGAGTGGCTATCCATAAATCCTTAATGGCGCAGGTGTTGGACTCCAAAAAAGATCCTTGTGGCATATTTGTTTTCCTGAAGCTGCAGATAGCTGGGGATATCATAACAATTGCCAACATCTACCTACCCAATCAGGACCCGGCCCGTAGACTGACGACCTACTTACATACCTTGACAGACTTTGCAGAAGGCTCGGTGATACTAGGGGTGACCTTAATTTTGTATTTGACTGTGACCTGGACTCCTCCACTCGCAGATCCTCTGTACTCGCCCCTCATCTTGAGAACCTGAAGTCTATGCTTCTTGGCACCAGACTGGTTGACGTCTGGAGGCTGCTGAACCCAGGGACCAGGGACTATGTGGAGCCCCAGGCGGGACTGGGGTACTCGGTGCCGGACCGGACGGTACTGGGGATGTCACGGGTGGCTTGGTCCGGACCGTGTCCCTGGGCCCTCACAATAAAAGGGGAATATTTACAAGGGAGATGTCACGGGTGACGCCACCCACTTGGTGCGGCCAGTGATGGGGCCGCCGCTGCTGCAGTACCTCCGGGGTGATGGAATGGCAGCGGGGATGGTATAGTTCCAGTGGGGGGAACTGTATCCCCCGGGGCAGTAAGGGTTAAAGTCTCTGGTGCAGATGTAACACACTTACTTTGCAGGCTGCAGGGATCTCTCTCCAGTGCTGGGGCTGACAAGCTGGAGCTGTGGCCCTGCAGGTTGAGGTCTTTCTGGTGCAAGCCTGTATGGGAGAAATGGTCTGCAGATGGAAGCAGGCAAGAGGCAGTTCAGGGTTCTCCAAAGCTTTACTCAAGTTCTTTCAGTTAGCTTACAAGTTATTGGCAGTTGTTACACAGTTCTCAACACACGGTTGCTTTCTACTCCCTTTCCGGGTTCCCTTCTCTCCTGCAGCCAGGCTCCTTCCTCCTGTGACCCCTCACACAGTCTTTAAGTGTCCCTTTCCGGGCTATTGCTTCTCTTTCTCTTTGTTGTGCGTCACTGGACAGTACAGCGGTGACTCGGACTTCTGTGAGTCCTAGTCTGTCACTTAGCTGCCTGTCCTTTTGGGTTAGGGATCTCAGTCTGGAACTCAGACCCCCCGTCGTATTGTCTGGGGATACCGGGTGAACTTCGGTCCCCTTTAGAGCCGACACTCTACTTTAGCCCAGCCTCCAACAGTCCTCTAGCATGAGGCTCTGCCAGGCTCCTTCTCTGTGTTCCTTCCAATATTCTAGGAGGGCTTCTCCACCTGCAACAGGTTGCTTCAGCTGCTGTCTAGGGCCCCGGGTTACACCGTCCCTCTCGGCTCTCTCACACTCCTGGGGATCTGACTCTCTGGATGGGCTTTCTCTCTCCTCTGGCTCGCACTGGCTCAGTACAGATTCTGCGCTCCGTCAGTCTTCACTCTTCCAGGCAGTGTGGCTCTTTCTGTCTTTACATCTCAGCTAATTCAGCCTACTGTTTTCCTTCACTCCTCCCCCTCTCTATATACTGTCAGTCACCTGACCTCTGGTGTGCCCAACCCACTACCCTCGTCCACCACCCCTCTGGTCTCATATAGTGTCTAACCTCAGGGCTGGACGTAACCTTCCTGACACGTGGGTTGTGTGGGCTGTGAGGGTGTTAGTGTTTAACAATTGTCCTACCTGCCTGGCTGCAGTTCCCTTTGTGGCCACCTGGACGCAGGGGCGCCACAACTATACTTACTACTCTGCTGTACTCGTCATGTATAGTAGGATAGATCTTTTTCTGATTAGCCATAAACTCTTATTGGCAGACCCTATTGGCTCCGACAGAGTGGACTTGGTCCCTCAACCCGGGCCTCCTGAAGCAACCGACTTGTCAGGAGGAGGTGCGATCTGCGATTGTGTAATTCTTAACTAATCATGAGTCGGACCCCACCGCTTTTCCTTTCAGATGGGAGGCTCTAAAGGGAGTCATCAGGGGGATCTTCATTCAGCAGGGGTCCAGACTGAAACGGGAGAGGGCTCGAGCAGTTTTGGATTTGATGACCTTTATTCATCAATTGGAGATCCAACACAAACAATCGCTAACCGCACAACTCCTTATTGAACTGACCAAGGCCCGTACTGACCTTCGGACCATAATGGACTCGGCCTCCAATCGCCAACAAGATCGCTTCCGCAGATATTTGTACAAGTTCTCAAACAAATCAGGGAGAGCGCTGGCTAGATTTCTTCACCCACGACTGCCTTCCACATATATACCGTCCATCAGGTCAAAGATGGGGGGATTCCTTTATGTACCCTGTGAGATAGTGGATTCTTTTGGGGATTATTACAAATCTTTGTATAACCTTAGAGGCCCTCTGGCTGACATGTCTCCTATGGACTATCATCGACGTGTTGAGGACTATGTTGCGGATACACCACTTCCCCCTATTAAGGAGGAGGACTCAGAGATTTTAGAGGCCACTTTCACGGAACAAGAGGTGACTGATACCATCGCAGCACTTCCCAATGGGAAGACTCCGGGCACTGATGGTTTTTCGGCAAACTTCTATAAATTGTTCACACGTGATCTGGCACCACAACTAACATCTCTCTTCAACTCTATCTCCGACTCCTGCCCTTTTGCCCCCCAGACCCTGGCGGCTACAATCACAGTAATACCAAAACCCGAAAGGATCACCTCTCCTGTGTCAGCCATCGCCCCATTTCCCTTTTGAACCTCGATGTGAAGTTCCTCGCTAAGATCTTGGCTTCGAGACTGGGACCCTTATTACCAACCTCCATCCATAATGACCTAAACTGGGTTCATCATGCATCAAGAGGCAAGAGACAATACCATCAAGACCTTACTCATCGTGGCGCAGGTTCAAAGCCGCAACATTCCTGCGTGCCTTCTTTTGGTAGATGCTGAAAAGGCATTCGATCGCCTGGGCTGGGACTTTCTCTTTGCCTCTCTGAGGCAGCTAGGTTTGGGTCCGGTCATCATGGGAAAGATTTGGGCGCTGTATTGTGGTCCTACTGCTCGGCTGAGTATCAATGGGCTTCTTTCTCCTGCTTTTGGGGTCCCCAACGGGACGTGACAGGGTTGCCCCCTGTCACTCATGCATTATGGCATTGCGATGGAACACCTAGCTTGTGCACTTAGGAGATCCACAGACATTGAAGGTTTGCAGATACATGACGCCCATTTTAAACTTGCCCTCTATGCGGATGATCTTTTGGTATATGTCTCAAACCTCTGGGTCACTTTTCCGTTCATCATATGTGAGTTCATGAGGATTGGAGACGTGTCAAACTTCAAAGTAATCTTCACCAAGACAGAGGTGATGAATCTCACACTTTCAGACGCCCTGGTGCATCAGCTTCAGTCTTCCTTCTCTTTTCGATGGGTGGATGGAGGTTTGAGGTACTTGTGCATCACTATTCCTAAGATCCTAAAGGCCTGTTCGCCATTAACTATACCCCACTTCTACAATCTACACTGCGTGATCTGAAGAGACTTGGCGACACTCAACTATCTTGGTTTGGTCGTATTTCTTTATTTATTCCAAACCGTCCCCACTGACATTCCACCCCAGTTCTTTCGCCATTTAAATATCGCCCTACGTAAATTTGTTTGGGGTTCTGGGAGACCGCGGATTCGCTTCTCAACACTGACTGACCAGAAACGAAGGGGGGGGCGGGACTTCCTGACTTTCAATGCTATTACCATGCTGCCCTTGTATCGAGGATCTTGGACTGGAGATTCAACCAACATCGCAAACAGTGGGTGCTTGTTGAGAACTTGCTTTCTCCCTCTCCACTACGCTGGGTGCCTTGGATGCGAAAGAATAACTGTCCTCGGACCGTGCTGTTCCCCCGCTCACACGGGTGGTGCTGGGCTTCTGGGATACATGGCGGGGGGAAGACTGTGACCTTAACCACCCATCTATGTTGGGTCCCCTCTTCAATAATCCAGACTTTCCCCCGGGGTTTGGGAGACAGACCTTTTTGGGCTGGAGTGCTGATGCGGATCCCAGTCTGAGTCAGGTAGCGGAGTGGCTAACAGAGAGTACGACGGCGGGGGGTGCCATGGGGGGGCCGAGGTCCTGGTTGGAGATCTCTCAACTGAGAACATTTATTCAGTTTCTAAATAGGAGACCCCCTCGAGATTTGAGTCCCTACTACTCTCAACAGACCCTCCTTCTCACATTATCTCCCTCCTATGTGACATGTTTTTGGATACCAGTTCACCTGCCATCCCTCGATTCCTCTTGGCTTGGCAGACTGATCTGGGTGTGATCTTTTCTGATTCAGGACAAACTAAAATTTGAAAACTAACCCACAAAATGTCGATATCCTGGAGCTTTCAGGAAACTAATTACAAAATCCTGACAATGTTCCCTTCAGTGTCGGACATGTGCTGGAGATGTGGTGAAGAGTCGGGCACCATGCTACATGTTTGGTGGCATTCTAGGCCCATTCAGGCCTTCTGGATCATGATCTTCTCAACATGTGAGTCCATCATCGGCTCAAGTTACCTTCGTTCTCCTCAGATTGCACTTCTGTCTCTCGTCCTGGGATCATTTGCCTTGATCAAACACGGTCTTTTCCGCTTTTGTCTTGTGGCTGCTAGGGTCCTGATACCGAGGCATTGGAGATCCACAGTTACTCCCTCTCTTGGAGAGTGGGTGAAGGAGATGGACAGAATCTGCCGTATGGAGGGTCTGATGACCATACAGGACCCTGAGACCTGGGAGAAACATCAGAGGCTCTGGACCCCCTGGTGGCTCTATCGCGACGGCCCCCTGCTGACGCAGCATATGTGAACCTTATAGACACAACCTGGACGGTGTGACAGATTTTCCCCTCTCTTCCCTCTTATCACCTCTCCTCCACTTGCCGCCTCCACTCACTCCCCACTTTCCACTTTCTCTTTATTCTACCTTTCTCTATGCATGTTTCAATATGATATTGAACTTTTTTTTTTTTTTCTCTTTAACCCTTGCGTTACTTCAGAAACTCCTCCAGAAGTTTATTTACTTATGGATTTATTTTTTTTTTTTTTTGCAATTAATGGGCCAGATTGCTCCTGACCTGGGCAGACGAGGTAGCGTAGTTGACCCTACCAGGGGGAAAGTATATGCCTCGGTTCATCTGTATGCCTTGTCTATATACCTTATAGATTCTGGAACATCTAACACTTTTATTTTCTTTCATTGCTTTTTCTGGCTCCTTTTCACCCTTTCAAGGGGTAATGGCATTTTATGTACATGCGCTAGCAGACAATTCTACTCTGGCGTTTTGCTTTGCTTTATATTTTCTGTTATGTTAAAATCTGAATAAACATTTTCTGGAAAAAAAAAAAATTTGTAGAACACGTGTTAGCTATTGGATCCGTGTGATCACTTGAATCCGGGTAAACTTCTGGATCCTCCAAGACTGGGAGGTCTTCTTCCTCTGGTGCTTGCAAAAACAGTCTCTTTACTTGGACTCCATAGGGACCTCTTTCTCCCTGTACTACTTTGTAGGAGACCCATTCTCCGATGGTCACTTTCCTGTCTGGGTGTTGTGCAGGAAGATGCGCTTCTACATCACGCCTGTTTATAAAAATGTCTCTGGGCGCACCGGGTTCATGAGCAAAGGAGAATCCTCTCTCTTCAATGATTTTGACAATTTGTCCCTGGTTCCGTGGAGATCTTTGCACCTCTCTATTACGTTGGGCCTCTGCCCTTGCCTCTTTTGTGCGGGCTATTACGATCTGTTTCTGTACTTGTCACTCTACCTCTTCTTTCTCCCAATTACGAATACAGTGTTACAGGTATTCTTCCCGGGTGATCAGCTCTGCAGGGCCTACTGGGCCGCCAGGGTCCCCAAAGAAACCCATAAGGTCACTGCTGGCCTCACTCCTCTCCCACCAGCATCGGAGCTGCTCCCCTCTCACCTCTGATGTTGTAGGCGCGGGTATCAGGGGCTCCGGCAATGGCAACCATCCCTCTTCCAGGGCTCCTAGTGGGTCAGTCACTCTTGGGGCAGGGCGTGGTGCAGCTCCGGGATGGACACATCAATCAGGGTCACGGTGCGACATTATTCCTCGCTCCGGGGACAACTGTTGGAGGCACCAACCCAGCCGGGTTGTGCAGACCAGGACTGCAGGTTTTGTTGCACGTCAATTCGAATCCGGGTCCTCTGCTCCGCTTGGGCCCGGTCATCTGTAGGGGTAGCAGCCGCATTACACCCCTCTGGGTGTCTCGGGTCTCCAGACGTCTCCGCTTTCCGCCATGCTGCCTCGATCACTGTTGTTCTCTCCCTGGCAGGGTTCCTCCACTGGTACGTTCTGTGGGCCCTCCGGAATCACTTCAGTTCTTTCGACCGCAGCACACTCCTCGGCGTCCTTCTCTTCCGACCGCATGTACTGTAATCGCGACTGCTTGTTTCTTGTCCCACCTTTTCGCGGCGATGACTTCCTCTTCAGCTCCCGCCAGCTTCTCATTGGTGAGCGCACTTGGGGGCGGGGGCTCCTCCTTGGGATTGATGGCTGGCTTCCTCGGAGTTAAGGGGAGCCAGGGCGGGCCTTTCTTTTCCCGCTTTTGACCGGGCCGGCCCACGATGGGGGGTTTGGGCACGGCTCCCTTGCACATGGCTTCAGGCTTCCATGGCCGCCATTAAGCCCAGATTTGGCGGGAAAGGTCCAGAACACGATTTTTAGGCACACGCGGTCCAGTTCTTTTGGACCGGGTCCAGCCTGTTCATGACGCCAAGTTGTGGAGCCCACAGAGACGGGGTACTCGGTACCAGACCGGGGTACTGCTGGGGATGTCACGGAGGTCTTGGTCCAGACCCTGTCCCGAGTTCTCACAAGTAAAATGGGATATGTACAATACATAAAGTTTGTCGTGACGCCACCCACGGGTTGTGGTCAGTGATGGGACCACCGCTGCAGCGCTGCTCTGCCAGGAGGATGGATGGATGATGGGGCTGCAGCCAGATGGAGAGCCTGCCGCGGGTCAGGTTTCTCCTGACAGGATGAAAGGTATGATGCACAGTCCAATGTACCTGGAATCAAACACAGACACTCAGGCAGGGTACACCGAGTTTACTTGTCAGCTCTTCAAACAATTCACAGCAGTTCACAGTGCAGTTCTTAACACATTTCACAGTCAATTAACTCTGGTAACACTGAAGCCACTGCAGCCAGGCTGTCACTCTGAGACCCATCACTCCTTCTAAGTCCTTCCAGGCTATGGTTTTTTTCTTTCTCTGTTGTCTTGCCAGGTTGTATAGCAACAGCTCGGACCCTTGTGGGTCCTCATGATTGCTGCTGTACCTTCAAGCCTTGTTGTGGGAGCTCCAACCTGGAGTTAAAGCTCCCTGTCGGTTAATCTGGGAAGCCGGTATGGAATCTCTGTTCCCCTCAGAGCCGACAATCTGGTGTGTGCCTAGTCTGCAGTAACCCTTTCTTGCAAGGCATTACCAGACTCCATCTAGCCCGTGTGACTCCAGCTCAAATAGGGAAAACTACTCCGCCGGTAGTTGGTCGGTGCTGCCATGTTCCTCGGACCCAGTACTGCTGGTCCAGTCTCTTTCCTCACACTCCCCTGGGATGCCGGCTATGGACAAGCTTTCTCTCCATGTATTCTGTGACTCTGTGGATTCTGCATCTCCATCAAGCCCAACCCCAACGGGATGTGTGTCACTTTCTGCTTGATGTCTTTTCAGCTCAGCCTACCTCAGCCTACTAACTCCTTCCTCCTCTTTCTCCTCTATTTAAACTTTCTGTCACCTGATCTATGTTCGTTCCACCCACTTTCCTCTAAACCCACCACCCCTTTCCGCCTAGAGTCCCGGGCTTCGGGTTGGGTGCTGCCTGTAGTGGTGTGTGTGTGTGTGTCCTGTGAGGGTGTTTGTTGCACAAACCGTCTAACTTTCTGCCTGGCTGCAGTTCCAAATGTGGCCACCCTGGTCGCAGGGGCGCCACAGATGTGGGATGGAGCAGGGACTTGGCCAGGCTGTTGGATAACGGGACAGTCTCTGTGGATGGCAGGAGCACGGGTAAGGAACTGACACACACACCGCTGGTTGTTCTTTACCTTTTACTGGTGTAGTTGCAGGCAAATGTCCAGAGCACTCCCGGGTGTTCAAGATGCACTTCTGGGCCTCCACAGCAAGTGGGTATAAGGCCTTCTTGTCTCTTTTCCCGTGTGTGTGAAGCCCCTGCCCCATGTGTAACTTGGCTGGCCACCTCTGCTCTCTTTGATCACCTGTGCTGTCGACGAGACACCCTCGATGGACTACCGCTGTTCCTCTCTACGGTGCCTGGCTCCCTTGTCTGTGACTGCACAGGTGCCCGGGAGACTGGAGTCTCCACGGTATGCCGGTGTTCTCTACTGGGTTGGGTGCTCTCCAGTAGACTCGGACTCCAGTGTCCGGTGTGCTGTTTGGGTGAACCTAACACTGGCTCCTCAGTTCCCACTTTGTTCTTTCTGTTTTCCTTGCCTTCATACCCCACTCGGAGGCTGTTCAGGGTCACTGGCTCAGGCCTAATGCAGCACCGACCACCAGTACATCTTCACAGCTCTTGTAGCGTCTGCACACTCTAACTAACTCCACTCCCAGCACCAGTATTTATAGGGGATCTTGCAGCAAGTTGAGCTCCCCCTACTGTGCTGGGGTGGAAGGTGTTGTTTGTGTTTGTATACCCACTGTGGAAACCCATTCGTGCTGTAGGTGAGTCTGTGGTTGTCTGTGTCAGCAGGGTGCCACAGCTGGCTGGGGGGAGACTGGAGGGCAGAAGTGGGAGCAGCGGGGTGGTCGGGAGGCAGGGGTGGGTGCAGCGCGGTGGAGGAGGGTGCAGCGGGGTGTCGGGACTCAGCCGGGTGTGTGGCAGGAGTTCGGCTGCATCATGTTAGGGGACTTATCACTTGGGTGTCCCAATATGGCGTACGGTATACTTCCGGTCATCACGGTGGATTGCGGGATTCGGAGACATCATAATAGAACTGGATGACAGACAACATTAGGCAAGTACATATTAGATGAACTATGCAAAAACAAACTCTAAAAAAAAAGGAATAATTGAGTTCATTGAGTATATGTATGTGACGCCCACCTGGGCCGTGGGGGTACTCAGGACCAGGTCAGAAAGCTTTTTGGGGAATCATGGTGGTGGTGACCCGGCTCATTACCCTGGGTGTGCAGTAAAGGAGATATTTACAGGGGAAAGTTTCTGATGCCACCTGTGGTATTCGGCCATGGGTGGCTGACGCTGTAGGATATTACTGCTGGGGAAGATGGTAGTGCAACCGGATGGTATAGCTTCCCACAGGTGGAGCAGGGCTCCAGGGATGGTGTGCGCAGTCTGTAGTAGGGACAGGGCTTCGGCAGTGTAAAGGGCCCCCGGGGCGAGAAAGGAACAGATACACAGTTCGTGAAGTCCTTTTACCTTTTACTTGCTGATCGGGCAAGGTCACCCAGCCGAGTGCTGTGCTCCAAGGTGCGGCCAAGTTAGTTCCCAGGAGATCAGGATCACTCTGCCGAGACACCCTTTATGGCCTTCCTGGGTTGCTTTCTCCCTGCGCTAGATGCTCGCCTCACCTACCCTGTGCCTTCATGAACAGGGTGCCAGGCTGATGGCTGCAGGCCTTGTCAGGCGACTGCAGCAGCATGTCTCCTAACCGTAGTTGTAGCCACTGTCCTGCAGATTATTCACTGGTAGTGGCCACTGCTCCTGCAGACGCAGTGGCCTCCGGTTTTCCTGGTTGGGACTTGGAGTACCCACATCACATCGGGGCCGGTCCCCTTTGGCAACGAGTCTCTCCTCCTGACGCGGGTCAGGGCCGGATTCAGGGCACATGGATAGATCCCCCACTCTCGTGTACCCTAGGACTCTCTCGGTCCTGCGTCTGCTCTGGACGCTCTCCTCCTCTCGACTCCCTCCTACTCTCTTCTCTCACCTCTGCTAACCCCTCCTCTTGACCAGAAGATGGGATCCTCCCTAATCAGGGTCTGCCCAAAATCCCCTAGCCCGGAATTGGGATGGTGTTGTATGCAACTATGTGTCTCGGGTTTGCAATCCCTCTTCCCTGGGAATGGTGACACACACCTGTGGAGTAGGTGCAGTATCACTGTGGCGACCAGTCTGCAGGGGCGCCACATGAATATAGTCCACTCCGGGGAGGAGAGTCATTACAATTTCACCTGAGTTATCAAGTTACCAGGAAAGCTAGAATTGACCCAGCCATCAGTCATGGGTAACTGTCCACATTTCAGGAACACATTGCAGTCACCATCAAAATGGCTCTGAACTGTAATCCTAAACTTTGTTTTCTGCCTCCTTTTACAAACACCAAAAAGGCTAGGGGAGTAAAAAACATTAGACATATGCGAGCAGATCCAGCCCACATTTATTACAGTTATGAAACGTTACCAGATGCTTACTAGGCTATATTCACACATTGTGTTTTTGCTGTTTTTTATGCAAATTAAAAGCTGCTTTTTACAGTTCCAGCAAAAGCTATGTGAGTTCAGAAATCTCATGAACACCATTGCTTTTTTTCCCTGACTGAATTTAAAAATTGTTGCTTTTTCGAAAACTGCAGAATGTCAAGTCTTCCAGCATTTTTGCAGTGTTTGTTTCACCAAGCAAAGAAAAAGTGCAAAAATGTAACCATTTGTTTTTGACACATTTTTTGCTGCTGTAGGCAAACTACACAAATGATCGGCACCAACAAATGCAGCAAAATAAAACAAAAAAACAGCAAAACCTTCTTTCTGTAATGGTACATTTACACGTGGCCACAGGAAGGTAGGAACAGGCAGGCATCGGACACAAATTGTGCCTGTTGCCTTGAAAAGATCTTGATGTGGCTGCGTGTAATTCAGGACTTTCCTTCCTGTGTCTTTCCTGAAGGAAGGAAAGTCCTTAATTACACGCAGCCACATCGAGGTCTTTTCAAGGCAACAGGCACAATTTGTGTCCGATGCCTGCCTGTTCCTACCTTCCTGTGGCCGCGTGTAAATGTACCATAAGGCCAGTTTCACATCACGGCAAGATCAGGTCCGGGGCTGTCCGGTGTGAATTGGACAGCCCCGGACCCGATTTTGCACTAATGCAGCCCTATGGGGCCGGATGGAGCGGGATTTGCCATCCGAATTCCATCTGTCCGGGAGGATCTGGGAGAATTCAGATTTTTCTCCTGGACACAAACACGTTGCTTTCAGCGTTTTTGTGTCCGGGGGAAAAATCGGCACAAATCAGATCCTCCCGGATCCGGCTCAATCTGGCGCCCCCTAACATGGGGGTCTAAGGCGCTGGATCAGGCCGGATCTGACATAAAATCAGATATGGCAGCTGAACGCCAGGTGCTGGAATTTAGCAGCGAGCGCTGCTAAACTTCAGCACATGGAGCTGTCCCCTGCAGACATTTAAGGATCTTAAAATTTCAGCAACTGCGGCTGCGATATGAGGAATCCGACTGCAAACCGCACCGGAGGGCATATTTACCTTCCGGTTCTGTTTCAAAATCGGGTCTGGGGCTGTCCGGTTCACACCAGACAGCTCCGGACCTGACCTTCCCGTGATGTGAAACCGGCCTAAGGCTAGGTTCACACATAGAAATCCATTTTTGGAAGTGATTTCCATGACCAATCTGTTTTTTGGGGTGCTTTTTGAGCCTCCTGTACCTCTGAACGTTTTTGGACTTAGTAATTTTTTTCACCAAAATTCTTGAAAAGACGGATCCGTTTTTCCATAGGGCCCATGTTAAAATTTTTTTTTTTGAAAAACGGACCCCAAAAACGTGCCTAGCAATGTTTTTAGGTGCAGAAAAAAATGGACAGGGTGTTTATTACATCCCATCCGTTTTTCTATCAGTTTTTGGACTTAGACAAAAAAAATCCTAAAAATGAAGCCAAAAACGGACCAAGGGCTTATGTGTGACCCTAACCTAAGCAGCTTTCTTCCCAGAGACCCGGTTTAACCTGTAGATAAAAAAGCCACAAATAAGTTATGTGTTAATATACTATAGTATTAGGCCACATGCACACACTGAGTATTTTTTTTTTTTATAATTCTTTATTTTAGAAAAGTTTTGAATTTTCATAACATGGAAGAAAACACATTACTTCTCAGTCAGTATATCCAAACAAATATCACGTAGATATGGTGGCCAAACCAGTTAGGCCCAAACTCAGCAAATACTATATATTTTTATGCGTCTACAGAGTAGACACTGCCTTAAAGTGTTAGGATCTACAACATAATGTTCCATTTAAGACCTTACATCAATATTCAATCTTCACAGTAGAAGTCATTGCTGCAACATCATATATTGACAGATGACCAAGTAAAAGGGAGAGAGGAAAATCAAAGAGAGAGAAAAGAACAGTAAGAGAGTAGTCATGAGGGGTGGTGGGGGGAGGAGGGGGAGGATGGGAAGGGAAGGGGAAAGGGATGGTGTCAGATTATGTGGAAACGCGAAGCCTCTACGTAGGTGAAAAGGTGCGACCCCACTAGACCAGCCAAATTAATTGGCGAGTCCGCCAAGGAAGGGTTTTCTAACAGTCTCTATAAGTCTTATATAAATCAGATTGTTGAAACATCATCCAGGAAAACCACGTAGTACGGAAAGCTACATACGTGTCATGGATTGAGGAGGTCAAGTCCTCTAGGTGCATGAGGTCGTTCACCCTCTCCAACCACATTGACACGGAGGGGCATCTCTCCGTCTTCCAGAGCATTGGAACACACGATCTAGCCGCCATAACTAAAAATCTCAACAATGAACGCTTATATTTACGAAGGGGCATCTGACAGAGATGTAACAAGAAAAGGGCCGGGTCAGCTGTACACTCTGTGACAATCCTAACGATCTTTGTCACTTCAGACCAAAACGGCCTAAGCTTCCTACACTCCCAAAATATGTGGAGTAGGGTACCGTCTGCCTCGCCACACCTCCAACAACCCGGATCAGTAGACGGAAAAACCCTGTGTAATTGGGCAGGAACTCTATACCATCTTGTCAATATTTTATAATTCGCTTCCTGCAGTCTCGAGCATATTGATGTGGGGTGAGCTAAAGTAAATATATCAGATCTCTGGTCCATTGACAGCTCCAGACCTAGATCAGCTTCCCACTTAAGCATAAATTGGGGAACCGGCAGGTCCGGGGGGATATCAAACACGCATAGATCCTCGATACCGCATGTCTACAGTCATCCGCATCTAGACACATATGTTCAAATAACGTCTTCGGCCCTATAAAGGACGACTTTGGAGGAAACCTCCGGAGGTAATGCGTGAGCTGTAAGCATCTCCAGAATCCCAAAGCCCTCGGGTCCGTAATTGAGTTAAGTTGTTCAAGCGTGGGCCAAGTGTCACCAACGCCCCAACTCTCAACTCTGTCTAGTCCCGCCGCAATCCAGCATTGGAAAACCGGGTCATCTATGCTGGGTTTAAAATCAGGGTGACTCAGGATCGGACATAAAGTCGAGGTGTGTGGAATCATCAAGGATCTGACCAGGGTATAGTCGCATACCTTGAGGGTAGCCCCAATCGTCGGGTGGTCGCAAACCGTCTCATCTCGTCTGATTGATGTCCAAGGCAAGGTCTGTAGTCTTAGGGAAGTAGAGTCCTGTTCAATCTGTACCCAGATTTTGTTCTTTCCATGTCTACACCAGTCTACCACCCGTGCGAGATGACTGGCTATGTGATATAATTTGATATCTGGCAAATTCACGCCACCCTCCCTCTTACGTCTGTGTAAAATAGATCTTGCCAATCTCGGTTTTGTATTATTCCAAATGAATCGTGTCTGAATTTGTGAGATTATCTTAAAAAAGGATGACGGTATGCTGACGGGGAGTGTCTGTAGGTAATATAAGATCTTCGGAAGAATAGTCATTTTAAAGAGTTGGCATCTACCCATCCACGTAAAGGTGGACGACAACCACCTCTCGCAGTCGGCTCTAATTGATTTTACCAAAGAAGGGAAATTGGCATTATATAAATTTCGGACGTCCGGTGTGATTAGCAATCCCAGGTAGCGGAGGGCCTTAGGTGACCAGTGAAATGTAAAGGCGTCTTTTAATCTGTCTACCAAGCTGTCGGGAAGGGAAACATTTAATGCCTCCGATTTAGCTCTGTTAATTTTAAAATTAGAGAGATAATGAAAAGTCTCCAATTCTTTCAGCAAGTTTGGCAGAGAGATCTCAGGGCGCGTCACAAAAAATAAAAGGTCGTCAGCATATGCGGCAATTTTGTGTTCCGTCGACTTAATTCGTAGGCCAGAAATATCTCCATTCATCCTTATATGACGTAACAAAGGTTCCAGGGTCAGAATAAAAATCAGTGGGGACAGCGGGCATCCCTGGCGAGTGCCGTTGGCAATATCAAAAGATTCTGAGAGGACTCCGTTGACCCTCACTCTTGCCGATGGGACGGAGTACAGGGACAAGACCCATTCAAGCATCTTTGGTCCCAAACCGATATGAGACAGTGTCTCTTCGATGAAGGACCAATGTACACGGTCAAACGCTTTTTCGGCGTCCGTGGATAACAACATCAATGGGGTGTTAGAGAGTTTTGCGTTATAGATTAAATTTATGGCCTTGGTGGTGTCATCCCTGGCCTCTCGTCCCAGGACAAACCCAGTCTGATCTGGATGAACTATGCTTGGTATGAATGGGGAAAGCCTCGCCGCCAAGATTTTAGCAAATAGCTTAAGATCCACATTTAATAAAGATATGGGGCGGTAGCTAGAGCATACCAAGGGGTCCTTCCCTGATTTGTGAATTACTGTGATGGTGGCGCGTAGCGCATCTCTCGGGGGTGGGACTTTTAACGACATGGCATTGAAGAATGTTCTCAAGTGTGGCAGTAGGGACTTTTTTAATTTTTTATAGTAGCCAATTGTAAACCCATCGGGGCCAGGTGCTTTACCTGATTTGGTCGAGGACAGCGCATCTATAATTTCTTGGTCCGAAATCGGAGCATCTAGGGATTGCAGCGCCACATCCGGAAGTTTTGGCAGCCCCGAAGATCGTATATACTCTTTAATACGTGTCTTAAGTGTATTGCCAGACAGGGATGACTTAGTGGTGTCTAAATTATACAGGGCAGAGTAGTATTGCTTGAAGGCCTCAGCTATGTCCATGGGGAGTTTTGATCGTCGTGAGGTAGTGGGATGCGTTATTTCAGGCACATACGTAGTCGCCCTGTGAATTCGTGAGGCCTTAGCTAAAGACCTGCCCGCCTTATTCCCATACTCGTAGAAGTGACGACGGCAACGGGAAAGCACGCCCTTCGCCTTATAGAGCAATACAGAGCGTAGCTTTTCTCTGACGTCGAGCAGCTCTTTCCTCAAAGCCGGGAGGTTCTGCCGTTTGTGTCTCGTCTCGAGCTCTCTCAGTTTGGACATAAGGTCTCGGATCTCAGCGTCTCTACTCTTCTTCAGTCTAGCCCCGTGTTTTATTAAGATGCCTCTTACTACGCACTTATGAGCTTGCCATGTTGTCACGGGTGACATGTCAGGAGCGGTGTTTAGGTCAAAATAATCTGCAATCGTTTTTGTGACATCCGCCAATATTACCGAATCTTCTAATAGAGAGGCGTTCAACCTCCACTGCCACTGCCTAGGAATTGGGGAGGCAAGAGCAAGAGAAATCGTGACCATAGCATGATCCGAAAAGGAGATCGGTTCTATTGTGGCGTCAGTTAAGTGCGTCAGGTCAGCGTGTTTCATAAGGAAAAAGTCGATTCTAGAATACGTATCGTGTATTTGAGAGTAAAATGAAAAGTCTTTACATGTCGGGAACAGTAGACGCCAGGCATCTATTAATTGGTGATCATGTAGCGCAAGATGTAGTCTCCTACTTGCTGCCTTAGATAGACTAGTTTTACCCCTGGAGGTGTCAAGGTCTGGTTCCAGCGTGACATTAAAATCTCCCCCCAGGACCAGTATCCCCTCTGCAAATGCGTCAATCCTGTCCAGGAAACGCAGGAGCACAGATATCTGACCCGAGTTGGGGAGGTATAGCGAGGCAAAAGTATATGTCTGTGAAGCAATCTTACCTTTGACCATGAGCATCCTCCCATCTCCGTCACCGTCAGAGTCTATGAATTCCCATGGCAGTGATCCTGCTACTGCAATGCTGGTACCGGAAGAGTGAGAATTAGTTGAAAAGCTGTGATACATCGAAGGGTACCAGTGGCTGGAGAATTTGTATGGCTTAGCCGCACAAATATGAGTTTCCTGGAGAAAGGCAACATGTATTTTGTTATTTTTCAAGTAATTAAACAGGATTGATCTCTTTCCCACATCGTGTAAACCCTGTACGTTCAGCGTACCTATTTTTACCTTTGTTAGGTCATTATGCGACATTCTTGCGAGACTGGTAAAACCGAGGCTCAAAGGTAAAAATATAGCTAAAATAGAAAGGAGAAAGGGAGGGGGGATGGGAAAAGACGACAAGGGAAGAGAAGGAGGGAGGGAGAGACAGGAGGTGTATGTAGAAAAATAAAAAAAAAAAAAAAAAAATAGAACAAGAAAGAAAAGGTTAGACACTACTCGTCCCAAGGGGACTAATAGGGGAGACTATAGAGACTTCACAAGTCAATGCCGTGAAGATCGGCTTTCACAATCCTCTCAGAAAAGAAAAAGATGAGAGGATCGTAGAGAATGTGATCGACCACGGATAACGACCCGCAGTCCCGGGACAAATTCGCAATACCTTGGTCAGTTAGATATCCCGCTAATCTCAAACACACTGAGTATTTGATCAGTTTTTTACATCAATATTTGTAAGTACAAGCTTTTCTAAGGCTAGGGTCACACTTGCGTCAGCTGTCTGCAGCGCTTTCCTGTGCACTATGATAAAGCGCACTCCCTGTGTGGCCGCTGCTAAGGTATACAAAGGTTTTCTATGGGGCAGCGTTCTCTGGCAGCGCATAGCGTTAAAGCCCGTAAGGGCTGACGCAAGTGTGACCCTAGCCTAATATACTTTTCCTCTGATTGTTCCACTCATGGTTTTGGCTTTTAAGTACTGAGGTCAAAAGCTCTCCAAATACTCAATTTTTGCAGGTGGCCTTAGTATTTTAAAGGGATCCTGTCACCTCCAAAACGCCTCCTAAGCTATCAAAACATGTCCCTGCACCATCCTATCACTAATCTCACACTTACTTTGTCTCCTAAAATCATCCTGTGAAAGTGCATAAAAACGTTTTAATACTTACTCATTAGTGATTATAATTAGCAGGGGCCATATTCTTTAGTCACCAGGGGGTGTTGTTTTGCAGCCTCGAGGATCCACCCTCTCTCTGTCTGTGCTGCTGTGAAACTGAAACTGAAGACAGAACTAATGATTTGCATTCTGTGAGTGATAGAGAGAGGGGAGGGCAATTCCTGCACATCACAGCAGAACACACAGAGACAGGGTGGATCCTGGAGCTGCAAAACAGCCCGCCTTGGTGACTAAAGAATATAGTCACTGCTAATTATAATCACTAATGAGTAAGTATTAAAACGTTTTTATGCACTTTTACAGGATGCTTTTAGGAGACAAAAGAAGTGTGAGATTAGTGATGGGATGGTGCAGGGACATGTTTTGCTAGTTTAGGAGGCGTTTTGGAGGTGACAGGATCCCTTTAAAGCTGAACGTATGAAAACTTTTTATATCATGTTTTATACCATAATTAACTTTTAAATGTTAAAAAGGTAAATATTAATTCTTTACTTTTTCTATTGTTTCCCTTTTTTATGATTAATTCCCTTTAAATTGACTTGCTGTATTTATCAAATGTGTAAAACAATCAATTTAGACTCCAGATTTTCTCAGCAGAGAATGAAAGTGATTTAGAGAAATCTCATTTGCAATGCTGCTATTAGATACTCAGCAGATTTTCTGCATACATATCTGTTGTATAGTCAGCCTGATGTGAACAATATTTAAATGACAAATAAGCATATTGTTTGCAGTTTCTAGATGAGCTACAATTCTTGCTTGGTTGATCTCACAATACATTTAAAAGGAATCTGTCAGCACAAAATGACTGCTCAAACTAAGCACAGCACCTTGTACAAGTCAGATGCCTAATAAAAATCATAGCTTTAGTGTCCAAATCTGTTGTTGTATTGACAGACATTTCTACTACCGTGTTTCCCCGAATGTAAGACAGGGTCTTACATTCTTTTTGTGGCCAAAAGTGGCCCCCTGTCTTACTTTCGGGGGGGCCTTACATTGGAGGCCCCACCATCCATCCATCCATCCACACACTCCCACACATACAGACAGACACATGCATACACATATATACACATATATACACACCATACACACCACACACACCACACACACACATAGCACTGCTTCTTACCGGGTTCGGTGTGGGGTCCCCGATGGTCCTGTGCCGTCCTCTGTGCTCCGGTCCGGTCCCCGAGATGATCCGCTGCCGTCCGCCGTGTTCCGGTGCCGGTCCTAGGCTCCATGGTCCCTGCTCTTCTGGAGTTCAGGCCTAGCTCCGCCCAGGTCATAGTGTGGGCCAATCAGCATAGCGGCGCTCAAGCAAGCGTCATCGGGCGCTTGCCTCTGACGTCAGCGCCGCTATGCTGATTGGCCCACACTATGACCTGGGCGGAGCTAGGCCTGAACTCCGGAAGAGCAGGGACCATGGAGCCTAGGACCGGCACCGGAACACGGCGGACGGCAGCGGATCATCTCGGGGACCGGACCGGAGCACAGAGGACGGCACAGGACCATCGGGGACCCCACACCGGACCCGGTAAGAAGCGGTGCTATGTGTGTGTGTGGTGTGTGTGGTGTGTATGGTGTGTATATATGTGTATGCATGTGTCTGTATGTGTGTATGTATGTAAACCTTCCCCCCCCCATGTTTCCCCGATAGTAAGACCCCCCCTCCCCCCTACCCGGCCTTATAATCGGGGGAGGCCTTACATTAGCAGGCCCCCCCTTTACCCCTAGGCGGCCTTACAATCGGGGGGGCCTTACTTTCGGGGAAACACGGTATGCTCTCTTCTCATTTATTAATATCTGTGGCTTTACAGGAGCCATAGGATGGAGAAAATAGAGGAAAAATATGTAGTTGGGAAGCTATGCTGGACAGTTGCTCAGTCCTGGATGACACCGCACTGTCTAAGGAAGGTGTCATTGACTGCAGCAGCCGGGTTTGAGCTCTTAATAAACAGGGGCCAGTTTTTGCCAAGTAGCTGCTCTGTTGTGTTATTAAAGGAGCTAAAGGTTATTAAAGGAATAAAGGTTATGCAGCACAATGTCTGGTGCCTGTCCTTACCCTCTTAAATCTGTTGTACATAGTATTAACCTATCTGGTTAAGCCCCCCCTTAACCTCCCCATGTACAGTATCTGGTGGTACAACCCATCTACTTACATAATTGCCTTGGGGCCGGAAGTTGAGACGTCACCTTTGATTCTTCTTCTGATTGGTCCTCATGACCAGCAATATGTAAATCCAAGAATGGCCAGATCTGGATATCCTTTAGAAGGTTATTCTTTATTCATGTTCACATGGTAAAAATTACAAACCCAAGGCATACAGACCTGCCTGATGCGTTTCAGAGACTCCTTAATCGTAGGCTAACACATATACTAATGACATGCTTCCCCCAGGGCCGCGGGATACTCGGAACCGGGCTTTAGTTGTTGCTGGGGAGTCACGGAGA
This sequence comes from Allobates femoralis, assembly GCA_033576535.1. Classification (NCBI taxonomy): domain Eukaryota; kingdom Metazoa; phylum Chordata; class Amphibia; order Anura; family Aromobatidae; genus Allobates; species Allobates femoralis. Next base: position 287,080,914 of record JARQOC010000005.1, read on the forward strand.
TCGAGACCCAGCTCTGTGACCCTAGCGGTGTCAATAAATGTTTAAAGGGGAATTGGGATTAGGAATGGGAATTGGTTGTTGTGACGCCAGCCGTGGTGTTCGGCTATTGATGGCCAATGCTGCGGTGTGGGACCTCTGGGGTGATGGATTTGCAGCTTTGGTGGTTTCGCTCCCCAAATGGTGGAGCGGTTACCCAGGGCAACCAGTGTGGTAGTCGGCAGTGGTAGGTCAGCGGGGCAGTACAGCTGGAGAGAGGGATTGGAGTGACTCGCAGGTGGGATTCTGCGGCCTGCATGGCTCATCAGTCTACCGCTCCGCAGGCAAAAAATAAACAGTCTCACACACAGGTCTGAGTTCTATACCCAGTTTACTTAGCTTTTCACTTAACGTTGCCACAGGGTACTGTCCTTTCAAAGGCTTGGTCCAGATAGTCCTCATAGAACCGGGATAGCTTGTCCAAGACACCACTTTTATGTTCCTTTCTTCACGGGTTACTCTCTCTCTCTCAGCACTAACTATTAAACCTCTCTCCTCGTGCCTCCGCACACAATGCCCAAATCTAGCAGCCACGGGTCCTGTCGAGCGACCAGTACCAAGTCCCCTGACCCTAGTATGACTACTTTCTCGGCAGATGTGTTGGGAGTGGGCCACAGCTCTTCTAGATCTCATGGCCTCCAGTTCCGTGGTTGGATTGTAGAGTCTCCTTGCCACCTTCAGGGCAGGTCCCCTAGTTCTCAACCTGCCCCTCCGCTTCATGCAGATTTGGGCGTACAGGTAGATGACTCTCTGCCCGTGCCCCTGGGGCTTTCTCTGCCCCCCTTGCAGTCGGCTGTTCCAGGACCCAGGACGGGCTCCTTGCTGCTCAAGTCCTCCAGGTCCTTCCCTTCTCACTACTTCCTCCAACTGTTCTATACTAATTTCCCACCCTCCACCTTTCTTCCCTCCCACTGACTAACTGAGCCCTTCCTCTAATGGGTCCACCCACCGTCCCTGGGATCCGGTGTGTTGGTGCTTTTGTGGGTGTCTGGACTTACCATCCCATTCCCTGAGAACAGGAATACCACACCCGTGGGATGGGTGCAGTACCTCTTTGTGGTGACCAAACCACAGGGGCGCCACACTAACATACAGAACATAAATATATATACACATGTGGTCAGTATTGTTGGTACCCCTCATTTAATGAAAGAAAAAACACAATGGTCACAGAAATAACATGAATCTGACAAAAGTCATAATAAATAAAAAATCTATGAAATGAACAAATTAAAGTCAGACATCCCAACCCTGCTTTCAAAGAATTTAAAAAAACAATAAACTCATGAAATAGGCCTGGTACCCCTGATAATAATGTGACAAAAGAAACATGTTAAATCAAGGTGTGTCCACTCATTAACATCACGTGTCTACAATCTTGTAATCAGTCAGTGGGCCAGTATATAAGGCTACAGATACTCACTGCGCTGTTTGGTGACATGGTGTGTACCACACTCAACATGGACCAGGGGAAGCAAAGGAAAGAGTTGTCTCAGGAGATTAGAAAGAAAACTATAGACAAGCATGTTAAAGGTAAAGGTTATAAGACCATCTCAAAGTAGCTTGATGTTAACGTGACTACAGTTGCATATATTATTCAGAAATTTAAGATTCATGGGCTTTAGCCAAACTTCCTGGACGTGGCCGCAGGAAGAAAATTGATGACAAATTAGGAGACGGATAATACGAATGGTAACAAAAGAACCTAGGAAAACTTATAAAAGATTAAAGGTGAACTTCAAGCTCAAGGAACATCAGTGTCAGATCGCACCATCCGTCGTTGTTTGAGTCAAAGTGGACTTCATGGAAGATGATGAAGGAGGACACCATTGTTGAAAAAAAAATCATAAAAAAGCCAGTGTGGAATTTTCCAAATTACATGTTGACAAGCCGCAAAGCTTCTGGGAGAATGTCCAATGGACAAATGAGACACAAATGGAAATTTTTGGCAAGACACATATGTTCACAGATGGAAAAATGAAGCATATCAAGAAAAGAACACTGTCCCTACTGTGAAACATGGAGGAGGCTCTGTTATGTTCTAGGGCTGCTTTGCTGCATCTGGCACAGGGTGCCTTGAATCTGTGCAGGGTACACTGAAATCTCAAGACCATCAAGGGATTCCAGAGAGAAATGTGCTGACCAGTGTCAGAAAGCTTGGTCTCAGTGGCAGGTTATGGGCCTCGTAACAGGATAATGATCCAAAACACACAGCTAAAAACACCCAAGAATGCTAAGAAGAAAACATTGGACTATTCTGAAGTTGCTTTCTATGAGACCTGACCTAAATCCTATTGAGCATCTTTGGAAAGAGCAGAAACATGCCGTTTGTAAAAGGCAACCTCCAAACACGAGACAAAAGGAGCAGTTTGCTCTTGAGGAGTTGCCAAAATAGCTGACAAGGTGTTCATAAGTCAGTTACAGGAATCATTTGATTACAGTGATTGCCTCAAAAGATTGTGCAACAAAATATTAAGTTTAGTATTCCATCATTTCTGTCCAGGCCTATTTCATGAGTTTAATTTTTTTTAAAAATTCTGTGGAAGCAGGGCTGAAAAGCAATGTCTGACTTTCATTTGTTCATTTTCATAGATTTTTATTTATTATTACTCTACTCAGATTCAAGTTAATTTTGTGACCATTGTGAGTTTTTCTTTCATTAAACGAGGGGTACCAACAATTTTGACCATGTGTGTATATACAAGATTAAAACCCCTCCATGTGAACACAATCAGTCACGCACATGTTGACTCAATTGTAATTAACCCAGGATATTCCCACTTGCTGAAACTACTCATGGGAAAACACCCCTAATGGCGGGTTTACACGTCGCGATATCGCAGTACAATTTCAATGAAAAGTCACGTGGTTCGATCGTTGGACCCGATATCGTTCCTGCGTTGTATGGTGTGAACGTCCAATACGATGCAGGAACGATGTCAATGCGATATCGGGGATCGAATGAGCGTGCTATTCAATGCCCCGATATTGAAGGGAGATTGGAGCCGATCGTGCTGTGTAAACGCCCAATTACGATGCGATTTGATACGTCACCCATTCACTCCCATGTTAACTATGCGATCCTGGGTTGGGAGGCGGAGACATCGCACGGACGTTGTATTCCGATATCGCAGCGTGTAAACATTCAATGCGATGCGGGAGGAACGTGCACTAATTGCGCGCTCCCGCGCCATTGAGTTGCGATATCGAAACGATATTGCGGCGTGTAAACCCACCATAAGAGTGGAAACACAATAGGGAGAAAAAATGCAATCCGATTGTCGTTCCCGAGATTCTTACGAGTGATATCCGTTTTTTGGACCATTTTGCATCCAACTGCTATGCGACTGTCCGACAATTTCTCGCATCACATCCAAGTACTGTCCGACTGTAATCCATGGGTCATGCGTGTGCAACACATGCAATTTTTTTATTAAATTAGCCTGATTAGAATTGTCTACAATGTGTGTCAATTGTGAGATTAATGCTATGTGCCAATCAGGGCTCATTGGACTATATTTCCCATATGTGTGCATTGAGCTGACCCTCTATCCCCTTGGTACGCAGTGTTGTGTAAGTGTGCAGCAGACTACAGAATGTAGAATAATGTAGAATAACTTGACCCTAAACACCACTGTGTGGGTGTTATTTAATTGGGTTATTTCTCGGCACTCCCTATCCAATTGTGTCAATGTGCCAATGTGGGTCCATCCGCTGCTCCTGTAGCATACGTCTCATGGCCATTTTCATTGGCTGTATGGTCATTTACGCTGTCATACTGATAAATGTTCTGCATATAGCACAATGACCATATCCACATTTGACATTTGTTTGATTTGCGGCCTAGCCTCACATAGCAGAATACCCAAATGCCGCAAAGTATTACACCTGAGGAACGGCTTCTCTTCACACTTATATTGGCACTTTCATTTGTGTGTTAAGGGGTGTCGTGTCATTAGGAGCTCCATACATGTGGTTTTAGCTGTCCAAAACACCTTAACTATGTCTTAATGTACTGATTGTTTCCCTTATGGGGTGGCTTTGTTGGAAAACCGAAGGTTCATTCCCCAGGCCGGATGACTTTGTGACTGAAAGCTACCCAACTGCTCTGCTGCCTGAGCAAATGGGCCGCACAGTACAATACTTCTGTACCACGAGATGAATGGTGCCCCATGGGACCCAACTGCACCCTGAATTGAATAAAAAAGTGCAAAAAAGTTTTTTATATGATGAATAAAAAACTTTTATAAATGGGATATTTGTTCATGTATTGGCCAAGACACTTAAGCTCATGATCCTCGTCACGGATTCCCATGCTCATGAGTTCTAACAAAAGTGTACAGAAACTACTAAGAAAAAGCAGCATCAGAGAAACTTGCCATCGATGCCAAAAACAAAAACAACAGTACAGCATACATTATGTGACTCCTAACATTTAATGTTTAATGTTCAAATTATTCTTTGCTTCTTATCTGTTAAATTTGAAGAAACACACAGTAAATGAGCATGAGCCCTGTTCAAAAGGGTACACTAGGCAATAATCAAATTCTTCAGGTTTGTGTAAGTAGTGTGTTCTGGGTTTGTGTGTGGCCCTTGTCCACTTCCCTGGCTATCCTGTGCATTTAGCACATCTAGAGCCTGGTATACGTCTTCTCGTAAGGACCTGTTGGCAAGATGTGAAGACCTATTTCTTTGCAAACTGTGCCACATGTGATCTTGCTGTTGTCTGGCTACAGCTGCATCTGTGTGTTGTGTCATGGTTTGTGCCTTGCGCACTAACTCTCCCCAGTGGTGTAACTAGGATTGATGGCGCCCGGGGCACAGATCTATTTTGGCGCCCCCCCCAAGGTAGGTGAGGACCGGGGGGGGGGGGGGGGGGTAGAATCGCCACCCCTGCAGCCTTGATTGAGGACCGGGGGGGGGGGGGGGGGGGGGGGTTGGGCTTTCCTCGGTCAGTCACCCCTGCTGCCCCCTCTTCTCAGCTGTGCTCTGTGTATTGTGTTTCACTGCCTGATGTATACATATATACACCTCACGGTGTGCCTGCCTGATGATGTATACATATATATACCTCAGGTATATATATGTATACATCAGGTAGGCACACCGTGAGGTGTATATATGTATACATCACCAGGCAGGGGGCACACAGCATGAGGTATTATATTATACCTCTTAGTGTGTGCCTGTACCTGCCCTGATGTAGATAACATATACACCTAATAACTCCCACAGACAACCACCCCCCCCATTAACCCCGCCTGTTTATGGTTAATTTTTACTTTACTTGGACTGGAGTCTGGAGAGACGAGTAGAGTTGTAGGCACAGCCGCGCCCGCGCACCGCAGCTAGCCTAGGAGGACGGACCGGCACCCGGACGACTCAGGTCAGGAGGAGGCAGGCCACAGACAGCGGTCACTGTCAGCAGCTCCTAACCTCGGCTCCTCTGCCTCTCTCCGTGACTCCGTCTATGCGGCGCGCCGGGTGACGTCACGTCAGCCACAGCGCGACGTGCGCGCGACGTGCCCGGGGGGGGGGGGTTTGAGGTGTCAGGGGGCGGGGCGGACCAAGCAGAGCAGGATGGAATGGTTGTATGCATGCAGCTCCGCGGCCGCCCGTGGCCGTGCACAATATGCTGCGAGCTGCTGCCTGCGAGGTGATTAGTTCTGGCGGCGGCGCTGCGCCCCCCACTGGCTGGCGCCCGGGGCTGAAGGTCCGGCTGCCCCCCCCCAGATACGCCCCTGACTCTCCCCTTTGCTGAGTAATATGACCACCCTGGTGCAGCTGAGTTGGTGGCTGACATGCTTCCCCATAGTGTTGGCCAGTGTAACAATCAGGGTTGTCTGACGTGATTGCCAGACCTTGTTGGTGACTAAATTGTGAAGTGGTGGCCCACATGCCAGCTTGGTGGTGCATTGACCTCGTATTTTCTTTTGTACCATGTTGAGTGTGTGGCATGAGGCCAACTGGAGGGGCATTTGGCAAATTTAGCTTTTGCCGAAATGGAGGCCATAGTGGACAAGGCACTGGAGGTCTCCCAAGACTATGCGAGGCCTGTGAGCATGATGAGGCTGATGGTGGTGCTGGCTGCTGGGTGTTGATCCTGTCCAGTACATTACCTGGTGGGTTCTGCCACTGCTCCAGCATGTTAAAGACTAATTGTGGATGATTGGGTGGCATACAATTTGGATGGCAGCCCTTGCACGCAGCTTCAGTGGGCGTGGTATATCATGCAAATAGCTGCTGAGGCTGCGTGCAAAGGCTTCCTTCTCATCATCGCACACAGGCCTTGCAAGAAACTGCAAGGCCCCCGTGTCCACATTGCATAGAGGTTAGTGGATGACAACTGCCTCCGACGCCTGGAGCTACGTATCACTGATGAGGATCGGGGAGACCTTGCCATGGACAAGGTGGCTGCGGCATTATGTCCTTGGTCCCCTGGTGGCATTAGATGAGGCGTGTGTTTCTTCATGGGACACATATGGGCCCACACCCTCGTCAGCTGACTCAGCTGTTTCTTTAATGTGGGGCTCGGACTCAGAGGCTGAAGAGTGCCTCAAGTTGGTATCAGTTCTCTGTTTGAAGAAATAACAACAATCACTACACTTGTTTATAAACAAACACACTTATCCTGGCTACAAATTTAAATTAAATATACATTTGGTCTCATGTACATCAAAGGTTCCAGGAATCATAAGCGCTGGAAGTGAATGTAAACCCTCTTCCTCTGAGCCACTGGGTGGCACACTGTTCAGCTCCCGGCGGTATTGGTGATGGCAGCTGCGCCACCGCTTAGCTACCATGTCCACTGCATAATTTAAAAACCCATTGTTTACCATTTGAACATATAGCACCCATTACACACTGACCCCTCTATTGACATTACAGTTGATTTTGAAATTTGGAAGAATGATACATTACCCAGGTTGATCTGGACGTCCCAAGAGCTGTTGTCAAAACGGGGGAAGAGTTGCCTGGTGATGTACTTCCATGAGACATTCTTCTTCTTCCTGTCAGCATACGCTTGGTCTCTAGGGTCCCATAGCTCTGTCCTCTCCTGGACCAGGACTATAAGCTTCCCCACATTTATGTTGTAGGCCATGCTGGATCCATGGTTTCTCCCTTCCTACAGTTGTCAGATTTGTGCCGCCTTTTACTTCCTGAGTAGTCATGTGACGCCTCCTTATCAACATTTATCATGAGCTTCCGAGGGTTTCAGTGGTGAAAAAAAACGTGTCTGACTCGGATGATCCGTGTGCGGTCCGACTGCGGTCTATGATTTTTTCGGACCCATGGACTTGCATTGGCGAGTCTCGTGTGTGAATCGCATACTGTCGCAACATGTTGCGATTGGTTTCTCCTCTGTCAATCGGATGAGAAAAAAACACCTGACACTCGCAAATGTGCTCTGGGACATTGAATTGATCCGACTGCAATGCAAGAAAAACTTGCATTGCAGTCATTCGACGTTTACGCCAATGTGTCCATACCCTTACATTTAAAAATGTGTGTGTACATCTCACATCTATATATAATTTCATAGGATATTGACAACTCTAAATATACATATGCTTTTACCTCCCCATGAATATATAAAAAATATATATATTAATACATGGCGGCCCGATTGAAAAGAATCGGGTAGTCTACAATCCATATATAGTTTATTTACTAATAGTTAGGGGAGTGCGGTGAAATGAATTGTGTGTATACAGGTGGCTCAGTGGGTAGCAGAGTATACGGTGGCTGAGTGGTCAGCACTGCGCGGGCTCAGTGGTCAGCATGCGTGCCCAGTGGTTAGCACTGCGCGGTGGCTCAGTGGTTAGCACTGCGCGGTGGCTCAGTGGTTAGCACTGCATGGTGGCTCAGTGGTTAGCACTGGCGGTGGCTCAGTGGTTAGCACTGGGCGGTGGCTCATGGTTAGCACTGCGCCATGGCTCAGTGGTTAGCACTGGGCGGTGGCTCAGTGGTTAGCACTGCACGGTGGCTCAGTGGTTAGCACTGGGCGGTGGCTCAGTGGTTAGCACTGCGCGGTGGCTCAGTGGTTAGCACTGCGCGGTGGCTCAGTGGTTAGCAGTGAGTGCGGTGGCTCAGTAGTTATCAGTGAGTGCGGTGGCTCAGTGGTTAGCAGTGAGTGCGGTGGCTCAGTGGTTAGCAGTGAGTGCAGTGGCTCAGTGGTTAGCAGTGAGTGCGGTGGCTCAGTGGTTAGCAGTGAGTGCGGTGAGATTGGTCAGCGCAGCGCCGTAGGCAGAGTGGTCAGCGCAGCGCCATGGGCAGAGTGGTCAGCGCGGCCGTGGGCAGAGTGGTCAGCGCAGCGCCGTGGGAGTGGTCACGACCGGGGCAGAGTGGTCAGCGCAGCGCCGTGGGCAGAGTGGTCAGCGCAGCGCCGTGGGCAGAGTGGTCAGCACACACATACACACACACACACATACACACACTCTCGCCGCCTGGATCCTGAGTCGACATGTCGCCGCCCCCGGACGACTGGATCCAATATGGCATCTTGGAAGTCTGGCGAGACTTCCCGGACGCCATCTTGGACAAAGTATGTTGGTGGCCCCGGACGACTGGATCCAATATGTCGTCCGGGAATTTTGGCAAGACTTCTTGGACGCTATATTGGATCAGTAGTTCGGGGGCGGCGACATGTCGACTGAGGATCCAGGCGGCGGACGCAGGGCTGGTGGTAAGTATAGCGGAGTGTGTGAGTGTATGTGTATGTGTGTGTACAAAGTGACGGAAGTGCGGACAAAGTGACAGAAGTGCAGACAAAGTGACGGAAGTGCCTATATACACACACATATATACACATACTGTACATTCCATATGGAGGGGTGAGGAGAGCGGAGGCTGGAGGGGTGAGGAGGGGTGAGGAGAGAGAGGCTGGAGGGGTGAGGAGGGGTGAGGAGAGCGGAGGCTGGAGGGGTGAGGAGAGCAGATGCTGGAGGGGTGAGGAGGAGTGAGAAGAGCGGAGGCTGGAAAGGTGAGGACAGGGGGGGCTGAGGAGGGGTGAGGAGAGGGGAGGCTGGAGGGCTGAGGAGAGGGGAGGCTGGAGGGCTGAGGAGAGGGGAGCTGGAGGGCTGAGGACAGGGGAGGCTGGCAGGGCTGAGAGACTGAGGTGGAGGAGGTGAGTGGAGGGGTGAGGAGGTGAGGAGAGCGGAGGGGAGGGGTGAGGAGAGCGGAGGCTGGAGGGGTGAGGAGAGCGGAAGCTGGAGGGGTGAGGACAGGGGGGGCTGAGGAGGGGTGAGGAGAGGGGAGGCTGGAGGGCTGAGAGAGGAGAGGCTGGAGGGCTGAGGAGAGGGGAGGCTGGAGGGCTGAGGACAGGGGAGGCTGGAGGGCTGAGGACATGGAGGCTGCAGGGCTGAGGAGAGCGGAGGCTGGAGGGGTGAGGACGGGTGAGGAGAGTGGAGGCTGGAGGGGTGAGGAGGGGTGAGGAGAGCGGAGGCTGGAGGGGTGAGGAGAACGGAGGCTGGAAGCGTGAGGAGAGCGGAGGCTGGAGGGCTGAGGAGGGGTGAGGAGAGGGGAGGCTGGAGGGCTGAGGAGAGGGGAGGCTGGAGGGCTGAGGAGAGGGGAGGCTGGAGGGCTGAGGAGAGGGGAGGCTGGAGGGCTGAGGACAGGGGAGGCTGGAGGGCTGAGGACAGGGGAGGCTGGAGGGCAGAGGACAGGGGAGGCTGGAGGGCAGAGGACAGGGGAGGCTGGAGGGCAGAGGACAGGGGAGGCTGGAGGGCAGAGGACAGGGGAGGCTGGAGGGCAGAGGAGAGGGGAGGCTGGAGGGCAGAGGACGGTAGGTGGACGTACATCACGCCACCTCTCCTCCTCCTACAGGCTGCATACCTCTCTCCCTCGTTGTAGGCTGCACAGCAGCGGTGTCCGTATCCCCGGGGCCACTTGGCCTCCTGCCGTCCGCAGAGGGCTGAGCCCCGGAGGCAGGTGGCAGTGCAGGAGCGGAGGGCGATCCGTGCAGCCGCCATTGTGCAGCCCCCGAAGTGAGTGGGAGGAGCCAGCACTTGTGAAAGAAGCCGGAGGTAATGGCGGTCGTCTCCCGAAGTGGTGTGTGGTGGGCGGGAGACGACCGGCTGACGCCAGTCGTCTCCTGCCCATGATGTGTGGGTGTTTTGGGCAGTGTAGGGGCGGCCGTAAGCGTGGTGGGGCTGGCTGAGTCCCGCTCCGCTTACGGCCGCCATCTTGGTCCACCCTGAGCGGGTGTAGTGCCCAAGCCACTTCCGTCCTGTGACGTCATTTTTGTCCCTTGAAGACGGAAGTGGCTTCGGCTTTTATATATATGATACATGTGTCCATAGGCTAAATTATTTCAGTGTTTTCCCACATGGCAAGCATACAATACATACTGTGATAACATGATAATGTACACCATACATATACCATTAACCCCCAATTAACAGCATAGCACATTTCCATTAATACTATTATTATAGTTCAGGCATTACATACACATATGGATGAACAGTAATAGAAGTACACACCAAAAATGGAAAATACAGGGTGGGCCATTTATATAGATGCACCTAAATAAAATGGGTATGGTTGGTGATGTCAACTACTTGTTTGTGGCACATTAGCATATGGGAGGGGGAAAACTTTTCCAGATGGGTGGTGACCATGACGGTCATTTTGAAGTTGGCTATTTTGGATTCAACTTTATTTTTTTCAATTGGAAGTGGGTCATGTGACACCTCTGTTGTAGGTCTGGTTCTGTTTATCGGTTATTATTGTCGGTTATGACTAAATCACCGATATCCAGAATCTTCCCTTCCTTACCACTTTCTGTTCCTATGCTGATTAACTATATATATATGTATATACCGACTACTTAATGAAAACAAGTCTGTTCTAATAAATGAATATTTATTAAACACACCCAAAAGTCTACAACAATAAAAATATATATTTCTAGATAACTAGATAACTAATACACAATCAATTACTGTTACAATGATGTAAAACACCCAGAGTTACTAATACCCACGTTACCTAAATATACACACAGGCACACTATATTAATGATCTAACTATCCCTATAGAAGATAGATAGCAATTGAAGGGTTGATTATAAGAGAGAGAGAGAGAGAGAGAGAGTGATAGAGTTATAGGATGATACTTATGCCAGATGGTGATGTCCTATTTCATTGTGCGTCCAAGTAGAAAAAGAGAGAGGGTCTGGATTTCACCTCCTTTTATAGTAAAGATTTCACATCCCCACCCACATACAACCCACAACTCCGCCCTTCTCAGGTATCTTCTGTGGCAAATATGTCCAATCACCTCCTGTAATATGCAGTAATAATCCCCTGCCTGCTGATGGCGTCCTTGTATCAGGGAAGAATGTCTTGTGTCAAATAAGTTTTAACACTCTTTGATTGGTTCCAGGATGTCTTAAAATGGTTTATCAGTCAAACATCACCAGTATTGTCTTAGCAATATACATCTCCATTGGTCGGAGACGGAATGTCTGCCTGAGTAGCAATGGTCAATACTCCAAACCACAAAGGTTGTATACATATGTAAATGACATTGGATTTAGCAAACAACTTCTGCATTCAAGTTAGGAGGCTGCAGGGCCAATATCCATTTAGCATGTAGGGCAACCTTTACTCCTAAAACCAAAAAGACATCACACAGAAGAACAATGCTGTACATGGTTGAAATATTCAGCTCTCATTAAATCCAATATGGAGTTCAGTGATTCATAATAATTATGCATCACTTCCCCCTCAACATTCCCCCTTTTGTCGGAAAATACGACAATAAAATGAGTGGGAAGTGTGGAATATATTTGCCTACTCAATCCTATCACCAATAACTGTTCAGGATGAAATGAAGTAAAATTTTCCACTTAGGTATCTAGACATCACCCATCGCCATCACCTCTCCCCTGCCGTTCGCCGTAATCCAGTGTCTCCATCCATAGATTACACCATAGTCATCTTTGAGGATCTTCTTGGTCTCTTTGGTTCAGGAATAAAGTTCTCTATTTGTCAGTACACTTCTGATCTTGTCATTGCCAATCTCGAGAAACACGCCTATCCCCAAGTAGTCTTCTTCCCAGCTTGACTGCTTAGATTCTGGAGCTGCTGCACCTTCGTCTCTTGATCGGCCCACAGAGTTTTCCTGTGTTCGCCCCTCTCCCTACCAGATTTTTTTTTTTTCCAAGTGTGGTGTGTAGGGACTGTGCCGGGGATCACAACCTGTAGCTGGGCCTCACCAGTTGGTTTCTTGGAGCACCTCCTTCTTGGGATTAGATCAATCAGGGGATGGCATTCTTCTTAGCTGAGGCACGACTTTCAACAGAGACTTCTCCTGTAAGCTTGATTGAAGCATCTATCGTTAATGTGGTTCTTCCATGGATAGATAGTTGAATCTCTACTAGGCAGGTCAGAGTTTATTGGGTAGGGGATGATATCAGCATACCTAAGTTGACTGTGAGAAGAACGCAGTCCAACCGACCTTCAATCCATCCCTTATGAACGTTACCGACTCAAGGGTTGAAGTAGCAAATACCTTAGACAATGATGGGGCCTGTCCCTACAGAACATTACTCTTTCCTCATTCATGCAAAAAAACAAACAAACCTATATCCCAATGTAAAAATTAAACAGTGTATAATGATACCATATTTCCCTCCCCCATCCCTTAACCATAAATCAAAGTAAAAGCCAAACAAAATATACAATGTTATGAGGTTTCAGGGCGGAGTTGACGTAATGTCCTAAACACTCTTATCAAATATAATCTCAAGGTTTCAGCACTTTTAGTGCTAAGTCCTGGACCTTCTTCGGCGGTTAAATTCGTGAAGTTCTGCCTGGTTCTCTTGTATCTGGTGGGCAAGTCTCTTTACTCTCCGGTAAACTAGGCACAGTCCAATGTACATAACAAGAACAAGAACCAGAAGAACAATCACAGGGTGGATAATGAAATTAAAGAATGATGTAGCTGTCGGACTATAGCCAAATATACTTTCCCACCAGGACACCTTAGAGTCTGTATCTAAGGCATTGGTAATCCTCGTTATCTTGGTTTTGTCATGCTCAAGCTGAATTGTGGCTTGATTCTCAGCCTCATGAAGATTTCGGAGTATGTCGTCTTCTTCGCTGAAATCTAACAAGAGACGCTTGAGCTCACGACCAAAACCAAGAGGAATCTTTTGCAGTCTCACAGGAGTGTCAGGGCGAATGTCGAGTCTCTTCTCCGGTGTTATCGGGGTCCTCCCCTGCTGATCTGCGACATTTAAACCTAAAATGGGACTAAGGGTACAATATGCTCCTGGGAGGAGTATGCCTCTTTCGGTGGCAATTAGTGCAATACGTTACATTTTTCCCTTGGTACCAACACCAATACCCTTGACCCAAATATTTCAGACGAGAGGAGGGTATTGTGTTAGTCTTCATCTCACATGACCCCTCAGAGTCCCAACACTGGTGCCTAAGCACCCTATCTTGACTCCCTTGACAGAGGTAGCATCCTCTTTCCTCCAACATCCCTCTGTATCAAACAGATAAGGATGGCCTCGCTCATAGGTTAGGATGTCTGAGGTGAGCTGTGGATGAAGCACCGTCTGATTGCTAACAACAATTCCTATATTCATGGCACTGTACCCCTTCTTGATATTACCAGATACAGGTGCCAAAGAAGATGCCGTGCAGGTGAGATTATGACACCCATGCCATTGAACCAGCCACCAGTTTGTATGGTTGGCTGCAAACGGGGAGATTAGGGAACTTACTCTTTGTCTGAGGTTGAATGGGAAGTGGCCTCTTGTATAGATAGGACACTATATGCTTTAGGTTGTCAGAGAGTTCACTCTGGACCTGCGTGCATGCTAGGGCTAACTGAACTCTGTCTTGCACTTCTACAAGACCTGCAACTAACCTTCTAAACTTCTCTCGTAGAGCTGAAGATAGAGAGGTAGTGGCATCAATGTGAGAATGTTGCAAACCCTCTAAGACTTGGTTTACATCAAGCTGAGTTCTGAACCCTTCCCCAGCATGTTGCGCAATGTCCCCGAGCTTCCCTCTCAGGACTTCCATATCCATAGTGTTCAGGGCACCTACTCCCAATGTACCTCCACTAATTCCCATCTCTATCAAGTCTCTCCTACCCCTGAATTTCCTGTGTCGGGGATCATCTTTTCTCACTTCTTGCCCCGCCTCTACCCATCCTCTCATCATGTCAATTTGGTTCCTCACAAACTCCTCACATCTGTGATCCCAGTGATCTACTCTGAAGTCATCTACAGAAATTCGCCATGTATATAGAACGAATTTAGTTCCTGTGATGATTTTCCATGGGGATGACAGCTGAGGAGCTGTGTGATCTGCCAATTGGTGGGTAGAAACATTGCAAGAATCCAGGTGTGGTTTGACTGGTTGGAGACCTTCAGCCTCATATGGGACCCTTACCACTGTCACACATACTTGTCCTCTACCACTGAACTGGTACCACAGATCGCTATCTCCTGCCGGTAAATGTTGCGGGACTACTGGTAGAGGAAGTTGTTGGGTACCAGTATCATGACACAGAATCCCCTGACATATTGTCCAGGGATGCTGTGGAGCTGCGATATGTGTCGGTAGAACGGGATCTTTTCCTGTTCCTCTTCAAATGACACAGGGCCATCTTTTAGTTTGGTTTGCCTCACTGGAATCTGGAATGCCGGGATATGCTCAGTTTCTGGTTCCTGAAGGACACCAGACACTGCTGCAAACTTGGCCAGTTCGTCGGCCTTGTTATTGCCTATGGTCAAAGGCTGTTCTCCTCTTTGATGCGCTGGGACTTTGATAATGGCTGCCTCTGCTTGATCTGCCATGCCCCAATCCCACAATTCCTTTAGGACCATAATGTGGGCCAGAGGTTTATTCTGGCTGTCCACAAACCCTCGTTTTTTCCATGTGTTCAGGTGCAGGGTGAGAGATCGAACTACATATGAACTGTCACTATATATAGTTCGATTCCCTGGAGGTTGAAGGAGGAGATCCTCCTTGACAGCCTCCAGTTCAGCCCATGTGCTGACATGTGACCTGGCGACCTGACGAGACTCTGGGTGCCCGTGGTCTCATCCAGCACTGCAAATCCGGACACATACGTGCCGTCCAGACAGAAACGAGAGCCGTCAACCAAGATGACCCTGTCTTCTGGATGTCTATCGGTCCTGAATATTTGTGATGTACTGGAGGGTGATGGTTGACCACAGTCATGTTCGGTCCCTGTCATGTTTAACAACTGGGACAGAACATACTTTGCCTTGTGGTCCACTATCAGATTCCGGCCACTGAGGTCCATGATCCTTTTCCCGAATCTCTGTTGGGAGACTCCGGGGAGTGTATCTCTGAGTAAGAGAACCAAAGGAGAATGTGGTGTCTGTACAGTCAGAGATCTGAAACCTACAATATGCTCAATGGTTTTAACGGCAAAGTGTATGGCAGCCAGTTGTTTGGCACATTCGTCGAACCCTCGTTCGACCAGCGAGAGGAGTTGGGAAAAGTATCCCAGTGGTCTACTGTCATGTCCTATCTGCTGTAGAAGGACTACAGAGATAGACTCAGTCTCAGCATGTGCCTGGATGGCCATTTCTCCATCTGAGTTGGGGGCGGCTAACACAGGTGCAGAGGAGAGGTCTCTTTTCAGAGTTGAAAAGGCCTCATCCTGTGCTTCTGACCAGCCCTGGAGTGAGGGTTCTTCTCCTCTGAGCAGTTCATAAAGGGGTTTCGCTTTAGCAGTAAAATCCTCTATGAATTCCCTCATGAAGTAGGCCACTCCCAGGAACTTCCGTAAGTCCTGTAGAGTGTCAGGCTGAGGTAACTTGACCATAGCTACCACTCGGGCCGCCACAATTCCTTTGGCTCCAAAAGAGACCTGCACCCCAAGGAAAGTCACCTCTGTTCTGGCCAAATTTGCCTTTTGAGGACTCAGCTTGAGTCCAGATTTAGATAGGAGTCCCAAGAGCTCCCTTAACAGAATCAAGTGTTCTTCCATGGTCTCTGTGTGCAGGAGTAAGTCCTCTACATATTGCAGGAGGCATTCCGGCCGAGAAAACATGCTCAGTACGGCCGCCAATGCCTGATGAAAATACGTAGGACTACTGTGGAACCCCGGGGGGAGCACATTAAACATGTACTGTTTGTTCCCCACTGTGAAAGCAAATTTGTACCTACAGTTTTCTGTGAGTTCAATAGAGAAGAACCCATTGGCGACATCAATGGTCGAGAATATGCAACTTTTGCCACTTATCCTCGCCATTATGTCAGGAGTTTGTGTAACTACGGGGGCAGACATCAGAGTGTACTTATTAAGGACACGTAGGTCTATGGTGAGACGCCACGCATCAGTGTCCTTTTTCTTCACAGGCCATAGAGGGTTGTTGCACCTTGAATTCCCCTCTATGACCACACCTTTGGTCTCCAATTCCAGTACAGTGTTGACTATCGACTGTGTCGCTTCCGGTGGAAAGCGATATTGACGTTGAGGGGGTGGGTCTGGCCCCTGTATGTCCACCTGGACACCAATCAATCTTCCACAGTCGTTTTTACCCTGGGCCCACAGATCAGGATGTTCGTACACAATGGGTTCAAGGTCTATATTATGAGAGACCTCTGGCCATTTGTGTTCGAGCATATCAACTGAATTCTCCATTGCTGGCAAAGGTAATCCCAGACACTGGCGTTGTATGACACACACCTTGGATTGTCTGGGTCCCTTCCACACAATGCAGTTTGCCAAATCCAGGATCCATCCATTTTGGGTCATTACATCAGTTCCAATGATGTTGTCAGAACCAGGGTAACACCACATTGGGATCTTGAGGGTTAAGTGTTTGGCAATCTGGACAATCACTTCCTCAATTCTGTGGGCCTTCACCCCCCCTTGTTGGTGATCAAATCCGATCACCACACACTGAGGGCTGTTTGGATGCAAATCATGTTTGATATTTGTAATGGAGATTTCCGCACCAGTATCAAGCATAATTTGTGTGTCCTGATCTTTAATTCTGGCTTTTATGTGGGGCCTCTCTGAAGAATCCAGTATGACAGGACATACTGGAGCCAGCTCTTTAGGGATCCCTAATTGTCAATCGATGTTGACAAGATTTTCAGTAGGTACCTGAGAGATACATACTGCAATTTGGAGATCCTCAACCATAGTCCTAGTTGTGGAATCAGTAGATTCCACAACCCCTGTACTATCAACTGGGGCATTTACAGTGGCAACACATTTTGGTGTCTGCTCTTGTAAATATCCCCGAGACCCATCAGCCTGTTCCCCCACTGTTCTGGCATAATTAGGTTTCATCTTGAAACCATTATTATTGCCAGATTTTTCAGGGCTGTTTCGGCTCCGTACCCACTGAGGACAATTTTTCTTCATGTGCCCAAATTGCAAACATAGAAAGCATTGAATTCTCCCTGTCCTCTCAAATGGTGGGGCCGAGGGGTGAACAGCTGACTTCTTTCTAGCAGGGCGCACACGTTCATCTTGTGATCTAACGTGTACAGGCACATGCTCCCTAACCTTAACCGACTTTTTATTGTGCAGTAGATCTTGTCTACACTGCTCAATAATCATGGCCGCATCAGTGAGCGATGGTTCCCTCGCTGCAGTCAACCTAATTGCAGTATCAAGGTATGGGAATTTTTCCACAAACATGCGGATCATGCCTTGTGGAATACCGATACCTTGATCCTTAGTGACCTTCCTGTACATAGCTTCAAACCGACTACACAGCGATAAAGGTTCATCGTGTATAGTTGGTCTGAATTTCATCAGGATTTCTGGAGTCACGTCCCCGTGGCCCGTTGCCAGTGTCATTAGTAAGGAAAGGCGTTCTTCCTTATCATGAAACTGTCCATTACTGGGTTCTGTGCTCCCCATTGCCTCATACCTCTGATTGAGGTGTGTAGGCAACCACAACTTGAATAGCTCCATTCGAAGTTCTGGAGCCACAGAATATTTATTGCAGTGACCTTCAAAGATATCACATGCAGTAAACGCATCTAGACTGGGATCATATTTTGGGATCTCCTTGCAGATCCGTAACAGAAATTTTATCCTTTCCATACTGTTACGGTTAGGATAAAATTCATCTGACCTTACTGAACGATTTGGCAGATTGGAAGTGGTGTGATCCCTTTCCCACCTACCTCCATATCCCAACTCTCGTCCTGACCCTGGAAGCGGTCGCTACGTGTATACTCCCTTGGTGTTTGAGTGAAATGTAGCGACCGTTCCACCTGTCCCTGGACTCTATAGCTCCGGATCTCTGATCCATGGGAGACGTGGACCATGTTGCCGTGGTCTCCCCATCCTGTGTAGTACCCGAAACACAAACCTGTTTCGTGGGCAAAGGCACCATGCTATTTGTACCAGGCCGTGACAGATTAGAGATGACCTGTTGCAAATTCACAATCGTTTGCGACTTTGCAGCCAGATCCTCTCTAAGTGTGCTCACTAGTGCATCCATGGATGCAACTCTACTCTTGAACTGATTTATCTCAGTATACAGACTGAGGAGCTCTCTATCCATGTCAGAATAATAGGTTTCTTTCTCTGATATCCTAGATTCTAACACACAGATTTCCCGGCCCCTGTCGGCTGTACACTGGGCCCTTTCTTCTAGCTCAGTTTCTAGAGTGTGTATACGTTTAATGCTCTCCACACAACAATGGCAGTGTAGGTTATCCGATGTGGAAACTTTGTCTGCCTTTCTTGTGGTAGCAAGTGTTTCCACATGCTCTGGCCTGCAAATGCTGTCCTCAAAAGTATACACTAAGGCCAGGGTCACATTTGCGGTTGGACCCTGGCCTGCCGGATTCCGGTTTCAACTTAGCAATTTTTCCATCACCGCATAGCGTTTCCGCTATGCGGTGCTGGAAACCGCAGTCCCTAGTTACCCGGTGTTTACCTGCACGACCTGTCACACAGGCAGCGGCTCGGAGGGCGTTTTACAGCGCCGCACAGGAAATCGTGTCTGCAACGGTTTCCTGTGCGGCGCTGTAAAACGCCCTCCGAGCCGCTGCCTGTGTGACAGGTCGTGCAGGTAAACATCGGGTAACTAGGGACTGCGGTTTCCAGCACCGCATAGCGGAAACGCTATGCGGTGATGGAAAAATTGCTAAGTTGAAACCGGAATCCGGCAGGCCAGGGTCCAACCGCAAATGTGACCCTGGCCTAATTTTGCCAGCATTTGGAGGCGTTTCTTAGTTTTGTGGAAAACACTTTTACTAATACAAACTCTATCATGTGCGTATGCCTGGTCCAGTAAAGTTGACCAGAGCATCTCTGTGGACTTATATGCGGTGGGCAGTATTGGGTTAAATGTGCTATTTCTACACAGGTGTTTAAGGGTGGAGAAGTTCATACTCACCTGTTCAGAGGCCATGTTGCTTGGTGTCGTCTGTTCCTTCGTCCCTCTTGTGCTGCTTGGAAAAAGGTCCTTTACTCCGGAACGCCTTCTTTCCCGACCAGCTGGACTCCTCAGATGAACCAAACGTTGATGGTGTTTGAACGAAGTGACGTGATGATCTCCCTCGCCGATAGACGTGTGAATCGTGTAAAGGAATCAGAAAAATTGTTAAAATCAGAAAAAGGTTCTCTGATGAGGACTGTGTCCTGTGTCTTACTAAGACTGAAAACTGTGTCACTCGTCTGGGCTATCAGGGCACTGAACGCACAGAATAACGGATCACTTCACCGTGCCTCCTGTTATTTGTATCCACGTTCCTCTGGCCTGATCCGCTCCAGATGATGACCACAGGTTTTCAGTACAAAAGACACTAGAACAACCTCAAACAGTGGGCCTAGGCTCGCCAATTTGTTGTAGGTCTGGTTCTGTTTATCGGTTATTATTGTCGGTTATGACTACAATCACCGATATCCAGAATCTTCCCTTCCTTACCACTTTCTGTTCCTATGCTGATTAACTATATATATATGTATATACCGACTACTTAATGAAAACAAGTCTGTTCTAATAAATGAATATTTATTAAACACACCCAAAAGTCTACAACAACAATATATATATTTCTAGATAGCACGATAACTGATACACAATCAATTACTGTTACAATGATGTAAAACACCCAGAGTTACTAATACCCACGTTACCTAAATATACACACAGGCACACTATATTAATGATCTAACTATCCCTATAGAAGATAGATAGCAATTCAAGGGTTGATTATAAGAGAGAGAGAGAGAGAGAGAGATAGAGTTATAGGATGATACTTATGCCAGATGGTGATGTCCTATTTCATTGTGCGTCCAAGTAGAAAAAGAGAGAGGGTCTGGATTTCACCTCCTTTTATAGTAAAGATTTCACATCCCCACCCACATACAACCCACAACTCCGCCCTTCTCAGGTATCTTCTGTGGCAAATATGTCCAATCACCTCCTGTAATATGCAGTAATAATCCCCTGCCTGCTGATGGCGTCCTTGTATCAGGGAAGAATGTCTTGTGTCAAATAAGTTTTAACACTCACCAAACATCACCAGTATTGTCTTAGCAATATACAACTCCATTGGTCGGAGACGGAATGTCTGCCTGAGTAGCAATGGTCAATACTCCAAACCACAAAGGTTGTATACATATGTAAATGAATTGGATTTAGCAAACAACTTCTGCATTCAAGTTAGGAGGCTGCAGGGCCAATATCCATTTAGCATGTAGGGCAACCTTTACTCCTAAAACCAAAAAGACATCACACAGAAGAACAATGCTGTACATGGTTGAAATATTCAGCTCTCATTAAATCCAATATGGAGTTCAGTGATTCATAATAATTATGCCATCACTTCCCCCTCAACAACCTCAAACTTATTGAGAATTTTATAAGAAAAACAATGGGGTGCTTGGTTTTCAAATAACTTTATTCTATCATGAGTTACTTACAAGTTTATGACCACTTATAAAATGTGTTCAAAGTGCTGCCCATTGTGTTGGATTGTCAATGCAACCCTCTTCTCCCACTCTTGACACACTGATAGCAACATCGCACGAGAAATGCTAGCACAGGATTCCAGTATCTGTTGTTTCAGATGCTGCACATCTCGTATCTTTCTAGCATAGACAATTGCCTTCTGATGAGTGATGAGGCAAACTTTTTTGTGAATGGTGAAGTTAACAAACAAAACCACTGCTATTGGTCTGACACTAACCCACAGTGGATAGATCCCTCCAAGACTGTTGGAACACAAAAATTGATGGCATGGTGTGGTATATGGGGTACAAAGATAGTGGGGCCATTCTTCATCAATGGAAACCTGAATGCCACTGGATATCTGAAATTGCTACATTTTATAAGTGGTCATAAACTTGTAAATAACTCATGAAAGAATTAAGTTACGTTAAAACCAAGCACACCATTGTTTTTCTTATAAAATTCTCAATAAGTTTGATGTGTTATTAAAAAAATAAAGTTGGATCCAAAATGGCCGACTTCAAAATGGCCACCAAGGTCACCACCCTTCTGGAAAAGTTTTCCCCCTCCCATATACTAATGTGCCACAAACAGGAATTTATCACCAATCATTCCCATTTTATTTAGGTGCATCCATATAAATGGCCCACCCTGTATATATACCTCCCGAAGACACAGGGTACCTCCAACCCTTCTGGTTACTCCTCCTAACAAAAAATAGTGACACTGTTAGGCTTCATAAAATCCATCAGCACAGAGACCCCCATTGGTTATATTCTTAATAAAAAGTCAATAAATACAGTCCAATGTAACTTAACTGCAAAATCCTGATATAAAATGCAGATATAAAGTGCACACAATGTATCTCTAAGGTGGGTCACACACACAGATATCTGGCAGATATTGTTCACAGATCTCTGGTTCAGTGAAATCATGACAGATTGCTCCATTTGTACACAGCCACAAAATGGATCTACGTGTCCATGATTTCACTGCAACCAAGATCTGTGAACATATCTGCCGATATCTGTGTGTGTGACCCCAGCCTTATAGTGATGGGCGAATCTACTCGCTAGGACTCGTTACTCGGAGTAGTAAGGGACTCGCAGGACTCGCTACTCGGCGAGTTTTCCAGCGAGGACTCGCAAAGTAACGAGTCCAATGCAAGTCAATGGCAATCCTAGTTTTACTAGCGAGACTCGCTATATCACATCGCTATGTAGCTTGAATCTCCCCAAAATCGTTTACAGAATCGCACCGCTTCACGGATACCCGCTGTAAGCAGCGATTTGACGAGTCTGAGCGAGTCTTAGCGATTCCGAGCGAGTCTACGAATCCGAGTCCTGTATTCTGTATTCGGGACTCGCGAATACAGAATCTGTTATGTTCCGACAAAGCTTCCGAGACAGCCTAGCGTGTTAGGTCAGACAAACTTGTGAAGATGGACAAGCATGTTAGCCAATCATATTCAGTAATGCCACAGCCATGTTGGTTGTGGCATTACTATGATTGGCTGCTGTCCATCGTGATGCCTATGTCATGGATGACAGGCAAGGCTGTATATAAGCCTTGCCACCGCCATTTTGGGCACATTTCTCTGAAGATCTGAGCTAGAGCAGGGTGAGGTAGATTCTGGAGCAGATCATAGGGATTGTCAGTGAGTGTAGGGAAACTTCAAGATTCCTTATATTAACCCCAAACAGCTCTTGTGAGAGCTAGCAGGAGGACAGAGGAGTACTGTGTACTGTGAGACTGTAGGCAGGCAGGAAAGCGGGAGCCTTACAGTGTTCACAGGAGCGACCTCATAGCTTCGCTTACTCACTCAGCTGTTCTAATAGCTGAAGTCAGAGGCTTAGCTGAGGTACTATTTACAATTTTTTTGCAGCTGATAGATTTTGGGTCCTAAAAACCCCTTCAGCGTTATTTTGTCTGTGGCAGAACAGTGCGTTGCTGCTCTCCTAGCTGCAAATAGCACGTACGCCACCTACTTGTGCGACTACTTGTGCGCACTTAATAATTTTTTCAGGGAATAGTGTGCTGCTTCACTGACAAGTGTTAGCACACACTTAACCCGCCAGTAAGTGACGCCTGCAGCCACACCAAACTCCATCTCGGTGGCTGGACGCACTTTCTAATTTTTTCAGGGACTAGTGTGCTGCTTCACTGCCAAGTGTTAGCACACACTTAACCCGCCAGTAAGTGACGCCTACAGCAACACCAAACTTCATCTCGGTGGCTGTGCGCACTTTCTAATTTTTTCAGGGACTAGTGTGCTGCTTCACTGCCAAGTGTTAGCACACACTTAACCCGCCAGTAAGTGACGCCTACAGCAACACCAAACTCCATCTCGGTGGCTGTGCGCACTTTCTAATTTTTTCAGGGACTAGTGTGCTGCTTCACTGTCAAGTGTTAGCACACACTTTAACCCGCCAGTACGTGACGCCTGCAGCCACACCAAACTCCATCTCGGTGGCTGTGCGCACTTTCTAATTTTTTCAGGGACTAGTGTGCTGCTTCACTGCAAGTGTTAGCACACACTTAACCCGCCAGTAAGTGACGCCTACAGCAACACCAAACTCCATCTCGGTGGCTGTGCGTTTGTCAACAATGTCACAAAAACCACAATTTCCAAAAAAAGATGTGGCAAAGGGACGGGGACGAGGTCGTGGCCGTAGCAGTCGTGCCCAAGAAGGCACTGGTACAGGTAGACAGACGAAGATTGATAGATCTCTCTTTCTCCCGTCTAAAATTACCAGTACTCAACAAAAACGTGTCTTGAGGCCGGAAGAGCATGACCAGATAACAACTTGGATGGCTGATAACATCTCCACCACTGGTTCTTTGAGTACACAATCGTCCGTGCCAACACAGTCTAGTGTCGCTACAGACAACGCAGGGCCATCCAATCCTCAAAGGCTTCCTATTTCCTCAAGCCATCAGCAGCCAGAGGAAAACTTGGAGTGCGACCTTGGTCACTCCGATGATTTATTTGGTTCGTATCAGCACTCGATTCCATCTGGCCTTTCTTTAGCAGTGCCTGACGAGATACTTGAAGAAGACGTAATGTCTATTCATGGCCAAAGTTTGGAAGCACCTCGTACTCAAGAAAGCCACTTTCACCAAAGCCATACAGCATCTCAGGAGGTGGATGATGATGACGATGATGAGACACACATCTCATCTGGCCAGCCTGCTCAGTCACGTTATCCAGAAGACTTTGAGGAGGAAGGCGTGGTTGATGAGACCACAGATCCTGCCTGGACTCTTGGCATGCATAGCCAACAGAGCAGCCAGGAGGAGGAAAGTGGCTATGTACCACTGCCAAAAGCACCAAGGCTTACTCCTTTCTCCAGAACACAAACTGTGAGAACAGTTGGCCAAATTGTTTAAACTGTTGCACAAAGTGTACCAACTGTTGCACAAACTGTAAACACAGTTGCCCAAACTGTGTCAACAGTTGGTGTGGTACAGAGTCATCCTCCTTTGCCTCCAATTCAACATAAAGGCCGAAAAGCCATTGTGTGGCAATTTTTTAAGGATGCCCCATCTGTACCTAATGTGGTTATCTGCAACATCTGCCATGCAAGGCTAAGCAGAGGCCTGGGAAAAAAAAACCTGAGCACCAGCAGTATGCGTAAGCATATGTCTGTTAAGCACCCAATTCAGTGGTCGGCCCATCATAGTTCAGAATCAGTGACTTCTGATCCCAACACTTCCAGGCCACCTCAGATCCATCCTTCACCAGCTAGTGTTCAGGCATCAGCTCCTGCTGAAACGTACTCATCCGAAGCTGCGCTACAAGAGAGACTTGACAGTAGTAAAGCCACTGGTGTGTGTGCGGCAAACGTCCAGTTTTCTGTGCCACAGCTGTATGAAAGGCAAAAGAAGTACCTATCAACACACCCATTTTCCCAAAAAATGACTGCTAAAATTGCAAAGTTGTTAGCTGTGGAAATGCTGCCGTTTAGCCTTGTAGGTACAGAGTCTTTTCGGGAGTTGTTGGCTGTGGCGGCACCACGATACACTGTACCCAGCCGCCACTTTTTCTCACGTAGTGCCGTCCCCGCATTACACCAGCATGTTGTCAACAACTTAAAGCGTGCACTAACAAATGCGGTAACCGCCAAAGTCCACCTAACAACGGACACGTGGACAAGTACTTGAGGACAGGGCAGATACATCTCAGTAACGGCTCACTGTATCAACCTGGTGGACAGTGTCCCAACTTCGCAAAGTCAAGCATCTGAAATACTGCCAACTCCACGAATAGCAGGCACAACATCATTCAGGGTGGCTGCCTCATCATATATGTCCAGTGCGTAATCTGCTTCTGCAACTTCCTTGTCCACTGCTCAGCTGCCCGCACCATCACGTCCAAGTTGGGAGCTTTCCAGTAGTGCTTCAGCAAGGCGACAACAGGCTCTTCTGAAGCTTATCTGTCTAGGTGACACACCTCACACTGCAACTGAGCTGTGGAAGGGTCTTAAGCAACAGACTGATGAGTGGCTGGCCCCGCTGCAACTACAACCAGGTCTTGTTGTGAGCGATAATGGACGAAACCTTGTGGCGGCAATGAAGCAAGGTAACCTTGTTCACGTGCCTTGCCTGGCTCACATGCTGAACCTAATAGTTCAGAAATTCCTTAAAATATACCCCGAGTTATCTGACCTACTCGAGAAGGTGAGGCGAATTTGCGCCCATTTTAGACATTCGTCCACAGCATTTGGCAGTCTTTCAGCCCTTCAAAACAAATTTAATTTGCCTAAACACCGGCTAATTTGCGACATGCCCACGAGATGGAACTCAACATTCCATATGTTGGCAAGGTTTAATGAGCAGCAGAGGGCAATAGCGGAATATCAGCTACAACATGCCCGTCACCACGGAAGTCAGACCAGACACATTACTACTTTAGAGTGGGTCTGGATCGCTGATCTTTGCGAGTTGCTGGACAACTTTGAATACTGCACCAAACTTGTCAGCGATGATCAGTCCATTATCAGTCTCACCATCCCCCTGCTCTGTTTGCTTAAGGAGTCGCTCCTGAATCTGAAAACAGAAGCTTTGAGGGCCCAGCGGATGGCTATGGAGCCAGAATTTAACATCGCTGATCCTAGCCAGCCAAGCCAACACCAGCAGGCTACATTGGGTCTGGAGGAAGAAGGTGATGAGGGTGATGATGAAGAAGATTCATTTTTCTGTGGTACTGATGTGAACCCAGATGGTACTCCAAACCCTACGTTTATGTCGGTACAGCATGGGTGGGCTGAAGAGGAGGAGGCGGAGACCGATGTAGAGGCCATGATGCGTAGTGATCCTCATTCTGTTGCAACCGAGGAGATGAGTCTTTGCAGCTTAGCACATATGGCTGACGTAATGTGTCAATGTCTCTCCCAAGATCCACGCGTCATTCACATATATGCCAGCAACCTCTATTGGTTGTCAACCTTTTTGGACCCCAGATACAAAGATAAATTTCCGTCGCTGCTGTTGTAGTCAACCAGGGGCTTAACGACGGATTTTTTCAAGACTGTTGTTGTTGACAATTTGATGTCCATATCACCGTCTGACTCCGCTGTACCCCGAAGAATCAGCTCTTTGCAACAGCAGCCTTTGGTTGGGACACAAACGTCAACAATGTCAAGAAGAGGTGGGGGTAAGATGTCCACCAACTGGGCGATGTTCAACAGACCTTCCAATCAACAACGGATCATGCCTGCGGTCACCTTGACTAGGAGACAACAATTTTCCAACATGGTGAATGAGTATGTGTCACATCGCCATTGGACTCGGTGGCTGGTGTTCCTGCCTCGGCCGCTGGGAGGAGCCGGATTCCTTCGGCTGGTGGCGCCGGTGATAGGAGGGCCTTGTCCTCATATGGAACTGCTCCCGCGACGTCTGCCTCTGTCGCTGAGCGCCGCTGTGTTTCCCCTCTGGGTGGTGTTGGTCGCAGAGGAAAGGGCTCTGCAGAGGTGTCCGTTAGGCGCAGCCTGCGTTCTTCTGTCAGAGGTGGCGTGGGTGGAGCCAGTCGTGCATCTCCATCTGGCCTGGATCTAGGGGCGGTCCGGATGAGGTCATCAGGTTGTGAGCTCCAGCCTATGGGAGGTAGCCGTGCCCTTCAAGTACATTGGAGCCTGGCTTGCAGGCCGCCAGATATAGTTTTGGTTCCCCAGTGATAGTGTGTGTGTTTAGTTTCGTGTGTGACCTTGCCTGGATTTCTGACTCTGCCTTTGCCTATTGATTTTGTACCTCCGTTGCCCTCTTGGTTTTGCCCTTGACCTTTGCCTGGATTTTTGACTCTGCTACTGCCTGACGATTTTGTACCTTCGCTGCCCTCTCGGTTTTGACTCGGACTTCTGACTTCGTTTTTCGGGTCTTGATTTTCCCTGGCGACCTCCCCGGCTCTGTTGCTCATATAGGCAGCTACCCCCTGGGCTCCGCTGTAATTCCAGATCCCTGTATAGGGGTTAAGGGTCTCGGGGTTTCTCGGAGTACTGCCTACCAACAGCTCGGCCTCACGGTGGATGGTCGTCACAGTATGTCAGTGACAGTACCAGCTTCCTAACCGACCCTTCAGTACCCTTTAATTACTGGGTTTCCAAGCTTAACACTTGGACAGAGCTCGCTCTGTATGCCTTGGAGGTACTGGCCTGCCCAGCTGCTAGTGTGACATCAGAGCGTGTTTTCAGTGCCGCTGGGGGTATAGTCACTGATAGAAGGTCACGGCTTACTACTGAAAATGCCGACAGGCTGACTCTCATGAAGTTCAACAAGGACTGGATATCATCGGAGTTCGTAAGCCCCCCAGACGACAGTACCCAATTGTAGTGTAACCTAATCTTAATTAATAGGATTGGAATATTGCGCTTTTAACTCTATGCCCTTTTAAGACAGGAAGTATCGGCATCTCCCTCAGCTGAGACGATGTGATAAGTCATGTTCCTGAAACATTTGCGGCATGATAAAAAAAATACGCAATCAGTAAACATCTTTTTACTTTACAAGTGCATCCGCTTGTGAGCATTTCTAATTTTTGTTTTTTTTTAAAAAATACAATGCAGCCCCTTGGGCTAATTTTTTGAGGCAAGAAACCTATACCTGCATCGAAGACGTTGCTTCTCCTATGCTCTCAGGACAAGCAAGAATATAGTATGGGCCACGCGCCCTCCTCTATATCTAAAAAGAGTTGATCCCGCCCCTTGGGCTAATTTTTTGAGGCAACAAGCCTATGCCTGCATCGAATACGTTGCTTGTACTATGCTCTCAGGACAAGCAAGAATATAGTATGGGCCACGAGCCCTCCTCTAAATCTAAAAAGAGTTGATCCCGCCCCTTGGGCTAATTTTTTGAGGCAACAAGCCTATGCCTGCATCGAATACGTTGCTTCTCCTATGCTCTCAGGACAAGCAAGAATATAGTATGGGCCACGTGCCCTCCTCTATATCTAAAAAGAGTTGATCCCGCCCCTTGGGCTAATTTTTTGAGGCAACAAGCCTATACTTGCATCGAAGACGTTGCTTCTCCTATGCTCTCAGGACAAGCAAGAATATAGTATGGGCCACGTGCCCTCCTCTATATCTAAAAAGAGTTGATCAAGCCCCTTGGGCTAATTTTTTGAGGCAACAAGCCTATGCCTGCATCGAATACGTTGCTTCTCCTATGCTCTCAGGACAAGCAAGAATATAGTATGGGCCACGTGCCCTCCTCTAAATCTAAAAAGAGTTGATCCCGCCCCTTGGGCTAATTTTTTGAGGCAACAAGCCTATGCCTGCATCGAATACGTTGCTTCTCCTATGCTCTCAGGACAAGCAAGAATATAGTATGGGCCACGCGCCCTCCTCTTATTCTAAAAAGATTTGATCCCGCCCCTTGGGCTAATTTTTTGAGGCAACAGGCCTATGCCTGCATCGAAGACGTGGCTTGTACTAAGATCCTGCTGGAGCCTGGCGAAGGGTCCCACTGTACGCTACGGAGATAATGCGTAGACGCGCTCTGTTGCAAGTAGACGTCCCAGCCTATCGCATCTGTGTTCCTAGTGTTGTTGCCATACCGAGTCATTAAGTAACCCCCCAACAAACACAGGCACTATTTATTTGTCAGCAACATTTGTATGTGCAGTCATGATTTTACACATAATAACCAAGGTGCCTTCATGCGCCATGCGGGCCGTAAAGTACTTGCTAATGATGAGGACTTTAAGCCCACCCACAAAAAAAACCTACACATCCATTCCCTGAAAAAAGACAGACACAAAGCAGTTTTTGTAAACTGGGTATTATTCCGCCATAATGGCAAGGATGTCATATTTTTTTTTCTTTTTTTTGTTATAACTTTGTAACAAGTTGTAGATCATAACACATAATAAAATAACAAAGAAATTGTGCAATGCACAAGAAAAACAAATAAACACAAAAAAAAAAAAGTGGCCTACAGCTGGTGGTAGGTTGCCGCATTCTCCGGGGTTGCCTCTAACATGACACCATCACCCTGGTTGTTGAGGAGGTCCAGGGTCCCATGGAGTACCTCAACCAGTGGTTGTAAGCCTGTAGGGTGGGGCATCTGGGTCGGTTGGCCTTGGCTTGGTAGGCCCCTGATTGGTGGACACCACCTCTGGGTCGCCACATACCTGTCCCGGGGTGTGGCCCTGTCCAGTATGTTGGATCTGCTGAGCTGCCACTCCTCCAAAAAGGCAAATACCTGCCCAGGGTGGTTTGGGGTCCTACAGGCATCAAGGACAATGTGTATTGCTGACCTTGCCCGCAGTTGTCTCTCGCATGGAATCTGACCCAAGAATGGTATAAGACTGCGGGCAAAGTCAGCATCACATTGTCCGATGTTGTAATTTTGTGCCCCCGGGATCTGAGCGGTGCTGCGGGGTTATATTGACTACCCACACTGCTGGCAGTCAGCAGGGGAGCAAGGTGGATGGGCAGAGGTTGGGTTTGGTGGAGAGCCGGTTGTGGTGGCCCTTCAACCTCCTGTTCTTGCTGTGGCCGGGCATGCCCCAAAGATGGTGGTGGTGGTGGTGGTGGTGGCGGCGGAGGTGGTGGTGGTGGCGGTGGCTGTGGCAGAGGTGGTGGTGGTGGTAGGACTCCCTCCTCCTCTGGTGGTGGTTCAGGGGCCTCCCTCGCCTCCTCAGGCAGTTGTGGTGGCGGGTTCCGACGCCGCATCAGGTAGTGAGCAGCTCTGTGGGTTAAATATAAAAAAAATTTTGTGAATGGGTTGCGTTTGGAAACAAAACCATAGGCCAAACATAAAATGTGCACGCTTTTTTGACTCTGTGTATCTGTGTATTCTGTGTATTTTCATTGTTGGCCTTAAGATGGAATTGCAGCAAATACATTAAGGACATTTTGGCTCATGCCTCAAACAATATTCTATTTGTGGGTAGTGTTTGTCCACGATTTTTTGGCATTACATTACAAATTTAAAAATTTGTCTGCACTATTACACTGTGCCCTGCCTTAGGCAGGACAGCTATTTAGGCACTTGAAGACATATTAGTGGCCACAACTATTGCTTTGACTTTTTTTTGAAACTTTATGTGGACAAAGCTATAGCCTGACACTGTGAGGCAAACACATTCTTCAGGGTTGTTTGCCATCAGATGGACACAAAAAGACGCAGTGTGGGCGGCCTTGGTCTCAATGCACATAACCCAGATCTATAGGGCAGATGAGCAAGACAGGAAATGGAGTCCTGCAGCATAGGTGACACATGAGCATTCTGCGTTAGTGCCCTACACTTCTTTTTGCTGCCATGTATGCTAATCAGGAATGTCTTGGTTAAAAAAAAATACCAAACAGATGGCTTGGCTTTTGAACCGACTGTAATGGACATAGAGTATGGGGTTGTTTTTGAGCAGCAGGTCACACATCGTTGGTGCCAAACAAGGTGGTATGCACAGATGGACAGTTTTACAGTTATTCTAACGGGGCCGAATCAAAAACCGGGAGCAGCAAGGGCAAACCTCGGGTTTCCTAAAGGACCTTGGACATAAAAGCCTGTTGCACTTAAAATATGGCCCTCTTTTGTTTGATTTTATACAGCATTAATACACTATGTTTTCCGGAGGATTCGTAATGTAGCCATGAGTTAACGACAAAAAAACTAAAATTCACATGTGGGCCCTAATATCTACACCATTACCTTGCAGCCCCAAATATACCCATGGGAAAACTGAACCACACATATATGTAGTGATACAGGGTATGTCCTGAAATGTGTGTGACTGTGTCAACAATCTGGGATGGTGTACAAACAGTTTAGTGCAAAAGGGGTATATCCTTGCAACGTTATTTAGCCGAAAAAAACACCCACAACTAAACGTGTAGGGATGTATGTGGCCCTTATGCAAGTCGAGGCCATTAGGAACTGATACAAATGAGGCTTATGACAGGCAAACCAGACAGGGCCACACACCTTAGAGGCCATTGCAGGGAAGAACATGGCTTTGTTCCACAAACATGCCAACAATAATAGCTAATTGTGAGGTCACGGAACATTGTGTCTGACCACCCTGCAGAACATTGCTTATTTGTCCCAACGTCACAATGTGACTATAAATGTGTATGTCCTGGATCATTGCCAAAGGTAATAGAATTGTGTTGCACCATGGCAGAAACAAACCCCAGTGTGGGTATGTAAACCAGCACACTCATTATAGAGCTTCATACGTACACTGTGTGCCCTCGTGGACAGGGTCCTCTCCTCTTGTACCTGTATGACTGATTGTCTTCATGTACTGTTTTTTGTCGTTAACCCTTATCCTCATGTAAAGTGCCATGGAACCTAATGGCGCTATATAAATAAATAATAATAACAATAATAGTAAACAACAGTGCAGCAGACACATACCTTGGCATACGGGCCACCGGTTCTAGAAAGGACAGCCGTTCGTAGTGGCAATATATTGTCCCGTGACCAGCTTCCGGTCCCCCCTCCATGATCCTCCAGTGTTGCCGCTTGAATTGGCCGCGGCAGCTCCTCCACCGCTTCATAATGTGGTCAACTGTGAAATGATTTCAAACCGGGTTTAGACCTCTGTAACATTTGAAACACTAAAAGTATGTGTACAAATCAACAATAATATTTTATTCATGTTGTGTGTGTAATGTGTATACAAGGCACATGGACACGACAGTGTGGAACATCATCAACAGCATTACGGACATTGAGCTCACGTGGCCACAATCACAAATGGGGCAGGGCACATGTCAACGCATAGAGAATGTAATAGTGCGGGCACCAGACTCCGCTCATTAGTGGTATTTATATACACCCAACCCCCTGGCCTTCAGAGCCAGGAGGACCAGCCCTTAAACTAAGTGTACTATTGTGACCCCATCCAAATATAGGCAACCATGCGACGGCGCATGATAACACATTGAGGGCCCTGTATACCCTACTATGGGGCCCTGTATGCCCACGGGGGCCCTGTATACCCACTGCTGGGGGCCTGTATACCCACGGGGGGCTGTAGACCCTACTATGGGGGCCGTGTATACCCACTGCTGGGTCCTGTATACCCACGGGGGCTGTATACCCTACTATGGGGGCCCTGTATTCCCACTGCTGGGGTCTTGTATACCCATGGGGGGCTGTAGACCCTACTATGAGGGCCCTGTATAACCACTGGGGGCCCTGTATACCCACTGCTGGGGGGCCTGTGTACCCACGGGGGGTCTGTATACCCTAATATCGGGGGCATATATACACACTGGGGGGCCTGTATACTCTGCAGGTGGAGCTGTATACCCTGCGGGGGGGCTGTCTAACAGTGATAGCCGCTGTATACAAGGATGGCGGTCAATATGGTTTCCCACTTTTTTGGGGCTAAAGTAGGGGGGTCGGCTTATAAACGGGTCGGCTTATACACGACTATATACGGTAAATGCAATATAACGTGTGAACACATTTAACTCACCCATATTGCTCTGTGCATCATGGCCACAACGATTAAACGTTGGGAAAACGCCCTGTGCGATCTCCCTCCAGGCTGTAGTCCGCTGGACGTTATCCCCATAGGCAGGGTCAGTGGGCAGCCAAAGCAGGGGCCGAGCCTCCACCAGAGCAATTAATTACAGGGTGTTGACAGGGGCCATGCTTACTCGGTGTGTTTCTTCGCGTCCAGCCAGGCAGCTCGAGTCGGCTTATTTCCTGTTTGCAAAAAGCATGGGGTTTGCTGCAGAAAATCACTTACCTCGCCTCAAACACATGCGAGTTTGGCCTCGGAGACAGCAGCAAAATACAGTTGCGAGTGGGGCTTCCGACACGGCAATGCGAGCGCTTTCCGAGACACATCTGCGATTTTTAAATCACACATTACTCGCTATTACTCGCTTCCCCATTCATTAACATTGGACTCACTAGACTCGCAACGAGTAGCGAGTCCCGGGCTCGGACTCGCTAGAGTCA
This sequence comes from Allobates femoralis, assembly GCA_033576535.1. NCBI lineage: Eukaryota > Metazoa > Chordata > Amphibia > Anura > Aromobatidae > Allobates > Allobates femoralis. The sequence continues at coordinate 287,114,302 of JARQOC010000005.1, forward strand.
AGCGATTCCGAGTAATTTAGGATTCGCCCATCACTAATCTCTAACCCTGAGGGCAAATTAGACCTAAGAAATATACACAAAATCTCCAAACCTTTTCCAAGGACCTACAGCCACAAATACCATATATACTCGTGTATAAGCCGACCCGTGTATAAGCCGACCCCCCTACTTTTGCCCCCAAAACCTTGGAAAACCTATTGACTCGTGCATAAGCCGAGGGTGGACCCCAGCACAGGTATACAGCCCCCAGCAGTGTGGTATATGGGCCCCCCCAGTGGTATACAGGCCTCCCCAGTGGTAGTATACAGCAGCCTCCTCAGTGGTATATACAGGCCCCAGCAGTATATACAGCAGGCCCAGTGGTATACAGCAGCCCAGTGGTGTGGTATACAGCAGCCCCAGTGGTATATAGCAGCCCCAGTGGTACACAGCAGCCTCAGTGGTATATAGCATCCCCAGTAGTATATAGCAGCCCAGTGATATATAGCAGCCCCAGTGATATATAGCAGCCCCAGTGGTATACAGCAGCCCCAGTGGTGTGGTGTACAGCAGCCCCAGTGGTATATAGCAGCCCCAGTGGTATACAGCAGCCCCAGTGGTATATAGCAGCCCCAGTAGTATATAGCAGCCCCAGTGGTATATAGCAGCCCCAGTGGTATACAGCAGCCCCAGTGGTGTGGTATACAGCAGCCCCAGTGGTATATAGCAGCCCAAGTGGTATACAGCAGCCCCAGTGGTATATAGCATCCCCAGTGGTATACAGCAGCCCCAGTGGTGTGGTATACAGCAGCCCCAGTGGTATATAGCAGCCCCTGTGGTATACAGCAGCCCTGTGGTATACAGCAGCCCCAGTGGTATATAGCAGCCCCAGTAGTATATAGCAGCCCCAGTGTTATATAGCAGCCCCAGTGGTATACAGCAGCCCCGGTGGTGTGGTATACAGCAGCCCCAGTGGTATATAGCAGCCCCAGTGGTATACAGCAGCCCCAGTGGTATACAGCAGCCCCAGTGGTATACAGGCCCCAAATGCTGGCACTCACCCGCCCCCTCTGTTGTAAGGCCCCCCCCCGCTGCTTAACTTACCATCTCCGGTCTTCTGCACCTCACTGGTCTTCTGTGCTCCGTCCTCCATGCTCCTCTCCGGCCGTCGCACGATGACGTCATCGTTACTGCGACGGCCGGGGATCCCGGATGCAGCCGGACGGGAGCATGGAGGACGGAGCACAGAAGACCGGCGGTGCAGAAGACCGGGGATGGTAAGTTAAGCAGCGGGGGGGCCCTTACAACAGAGGGGGGGCGAGTGCCAGCATTGTAACTTATTGACCCGTGTATAATCTGAGGGGGGGACTTTTCAGCCCAATTTTTGGGCTGAAAAACTCGGCTTATACACGAGTATATCCGGTATATGAAAAAGGGAGGGGGGGGGAGAGAACCTCCACATAATCCAACCTGTGAATATGTGTCCATCCCACAATATGCATGGTTAAACTTCTTCATGTCAAATCGCGGGTCGGCTCTTACACACTTTGGAATAAACCCCACGTGACCAGCGCCACAATTGGTCCACCTGAAACAGAAAAAAAAAGAGCGCCATATTGGCACACTCAAGTGATGTCATTCTGATGCTCACCCCCAGGTCCGGGTCTACTCTTCAGTCCACCACCGCTGCCTCCTCCGCTGCTGGGAGCTCTGTACCTCGGTAAAGAAAAGCTGAAGGACCTGTGATGATGTCACCGCCATGTGACCAATAGAGGAGGGAGCTAATACTGGCAGTGAAGGACCTGTGGAGGACTATGTCATGTGGTGCTAAGGGGCAGAGCTAAAAGACCACACAGAGACAAAGCACAGGCAGCTAGGTACACAGAAACAACAAAGAGGGACACAAAGAATGCACATGGTGGCAACAAAGAGCGTACAGGGGGGCCACAGGGAGTGCACAGGGGGACACCGAGACTGCACAGGGGGGCCACAGAAATGCACACAGAGGGGGCACACATAGTGTATGGGGGCCACAGAGACCACACAAGGAGGCCACAGAGAGAGCAAACAGAGGGGGCACAGAGAGAGCATATGTGGCACCCCAGGGACTTTGTGCCACTCTGTCATCACTGCCCCAGGGTGGTGGTGTCACGCTGAGAACAACAAAAGGGTCTTCTCATCAGGCAGGAAAACCAAACACAACACCTTCTGTCTCCAGGCGAGAAGGGGGAGACCAAGCTCGGGTTCAAGGTGAGCTCCCCTATAAATTCTGGTCTGGGGTGGAGCCAGTTAGTGCAGTTCCCAAGAGGACTATGAAGAATACCTGGAGGATTGAGCTGTGCTAAGCTCATCCTAGATACAGCAGTTCAGTTCCAAGGAGGACTGAGGAAAAATCCTGGTGAACTGAAGCTGTAGAGCTTGTCCCAAGATCGCTGACTCGGTGTCAGGCCTAAGGCTAGGGTCTGAGGAGAGTTGCAGGAACACCTGGGGAGCCGAGCGACACTATGCTCACCCCAGAGGAAAGCGCAAAGAACGGACACCAGGTTCAAGACTGTGCAGGGTCTAATGTGTCGGCAGGCAATACCGGAAGGTGGGGAATTCCAGGTTCCTCAGCCACACTGTGCCTGGAGACACAGCAACAGAGAGAGTTCAGAAAGTGACACTCAAGTCGAGAATTAGAAAGGACTCGAGTTGCCTGTCATTCCAGCACCTCACAGGAAGAGACAGGGCTGGCAGTTTAGCTGATGCAGCAGCAAGAGCCAGTATACAGAGCAAAGTAAGGAAGCCAAAGACCTGGCTGGGTGAGGAGACAACCTGAATTTCTCTCAGCAAAGACACCGTGGACAACTGCCTGAACTCAGCTACCTGAGTAAAAGACTGAGTGGCCAACAAAACAGTGAGTCTGCCTATTGCTTGTGCCCATCATCCATCAACCTTCACCTAAACTACCTTCACTGCCCCAGGGAACAGCTCTGCTCATGGAGAGCCACTCCATCCCAACTGCCCGTTCATCACCCCTGAGGTCCTGCAGCAGCTGTGGCCCACTATAGCCACATACCATGGGTGGCGTCACGAAAAACTCCTTTTCATAATCCCCTTTCTCTACCAAGCCAGAAAATGCCATGTACAGATGAACATAGGGCCACAGAACCGGGCCCCAACCCCTTTAATTCCCCAGAGACAGTAATAGCCCGGTTTCGAGCACCCCTGTCATGGTGTAGTAATAATGCTGATGAGGGAATGGTAGTTTGGGCAGGGTGACCAGGGAAGACTAATCTGACCCTAGTCTAGGAACCCTGAATGGCCCTGATCCCTAAGGTATCTCTAAAGGTGAGAAAGTTCGGGCCTCCAGCCTCTCCCTAAAACTCCTCCACCAGCCCTGCGCTATTCTCTCCTCACCTCCCTCCACAGAACTGGGATACAGCAACTCCAAAGGAAAGGACTTCAGCAACACAAACACATAGGTCAGCATAGCACGGCTTCCAGGCATAGAGTGAAACTCTATCAGCAGCACCACCTGCTGGAAGGAAAGGCTACATAAAGGCTAGGGGGAGGGGAGTTTAGATGAGTCACACATTAACCCCTCAACCAGCAGTTGAACCTAATAGTGAATGCAGTTCTGGAGAACAACACAGGAGTCCAGGACCTTCAAAACTATCAACCATGCAGCTCTTAAAGACAAACATACACAGCAGCATCCAGCAATGTCAGCGTCAACTAAGCGTGGGACAACCCCATACCCTGGGGCCCATAACATAGAGGGGCACAGAGAGCACATAGGGGGCCACAGAGAGTACAATGGGGGCCACAGATTGTAGACAGGAGGGCCACAGAGAGCCCTCAGGGGGCCTCAGATCGCAGAAAGGAAGGTCACAGAGAGCAACCAGGGAGGCCATAAAGAGCGCACAGAGGGGCCACAGAGAGCGCACAGGGAGGCCACAGAGACCGCCCAGGGAGACCACAGAGACCACACAGGGGGGCAACAAAGAACAGACAGGAGGTGCATAGAGACCGCACAGACGCCGAAAAAGTGAACACAAAGACTTCACCTCTCGATGCGATAGCATCGGGCCCACATCCAGTTATATTATAAAGGATAGAGTCTCACATAATGAAACCTAGAAATGGAAAATGACTGTTCTGTACAATTATTCTCCAATTGGAACTGTGGATCTGTGATAGTCGAGGTGTAACCACCACTGTACAAAGACGTCATAGCTGCAGGACATTATAGTGAGGCCCACAGTGAAGACTAACTCTCCTGCACTGCCATGCTTGTATGCACTTTTAAGGTATGAAGTAAATGTTGGTATTTTAAAGGATCATGTGCCACAGAGCATTTTACTTTGCTTCTGCTATGCAACTACGCTTGTTAAAAAAAAAAGATGGAGAGCCATGCAATCAAAGGCAAGCAAAATCCAAAGTGACTCCATCTGCTTTATAACTCTGTTGGGGGTAGGCTCTACCCTGAGCACTACATCAGGGGTTCCATCTGAATCAATGAAAAACATAATTCAGTCATAGAAACTGATTGAAGTGCTCATCTTAGAGCACTCCAAATATGTGAACTAAGGTCCTTTTCACATCAGCGTTTTTCGCTAAATGCGGTAGATCGTGCAGATTTACTGCATCTGCCAGATCTGCTGCCTAACGGCTGACTTGCGGTGCACCTGCAGCAAACCCCATTCATTCTCTATGGGGCTTGAGGAAGGTGCTGCAATTGTGGTTTTGCCGCGATCCGGCACTTGCGGCACTTGTGGCCACTCAAAAAAACGCAGCTAACCGCGTTATTTTACAAAAAAATACTCATAAGGAAGCATCAGAAAGAAGTTACCATCAGCAGCCAGATACAAAACCTGCACTTGGCATGATGCAGTCAGATCCCATTATGTAGAGTCAGCCCAGGTGCAGGCAGGCAGGTTTTCTTTACTACAGATATCTATGAAATCAGTGTAAGGCTGGGGTCACACTTGCGTTTTTTTCATGAGTTTTTGGAGACCTGCATTTTAAAAAAAAACATGTAAAAACGCACCCATAGGCCCCCATGTTAAAAAACGCATGCCCTAATAGCAAAAACGCATGTGTTAATAGCAAAAATGCATGTGTGATAGTACCATGCGTTTTTGTGTGCATTTTTTTGCAATTATGTGATTAGCTGACATCAAAAACGCATGCAAAAATGCATGGTACATTAGTACCATTTAGTACCATCCAAAAACACATGCGTTTTCTAAAAAACGCATGCGTTTTCCATGGGGGCCCATGTTAAAAAACACATGCGTTTTCTAAAAAACGCATACGTTTTTAAAACAGCACCAAAAAATAGTGCATGCACTATTTTTTGGTGCTGTTTTAAAAACACATGCAAAAACGCAGGGTGCCATCAGACACCTTAAAAAACTCATGCTGAAATGAAAAAACACATGCAAAAACGCATGAGTTTTTTTAAGTCACTAAAAAAACTCATGCCAAGTGTGACCCCAGCCTAACATGGCCATTATGTCCATACCTTTACTTTAACGTTGTAAATGATGAATACAGGTTTTCTTTAAGCTCTGTAACAAAATAATTGCTCTTTCTATAAATGTTAAATTACGTCAAACATACTATACAATTTTCGAATGTGTATTTACTAGTGAAGGTTTAAAAATGTATATTTTTTTAATACCACAAGAGGGTGCTATCAGATTTCTTATTGGGAAAAAAAATATTAGTATGTGTCCAACTGTTTTGGAATTACATGGATAGGAGAAGGCAATGGTGCAACTTGTAGTCCCTCAGCATATTCAGTGCATTATTGTCTTCTTATCAAGTTAGCCCTATTACGAATAATTATTAGATTGTGAGAATGAATAACAAAAAATCTTAGTGGGCAGTATAGAAAGTATTAAGTAATAGATAATACTAATAAAATATTTGTGAACTATGCTAGGCCTTTTAGAGTGTACAGAAGAATATCAGCCTGAGTGGTATCTGGTCTACTTCTCAAATATGTGAAATTTTAACTCATACGTAGTACAATCAATTTCTAAGGAAATGTCCAAAATTAGCCTTCTTTGTCACAGGATTATGCCACTGTAAAGGCCCCATTACACGGCACGACGTTGGAATGATGTCGGCAACGATCGATTCAGACATCGTTTTGATATATTTGGTGAGATGTCACACGACTAGATATCGTGGACGACTCACCAACGATGTTGTAAGCAGGTATCGCTCGAACAACCCAGTGAACGATCTCTGCTCATTGCTGTGAATGGGTGAAGTCGTAAACAACATCGTTATCGCTGTGTCAAACACAACAGATATGGCAGGTTGGCTGATCGTTGATCGTGTGGTTTGAGAACATGTTCTCAAATCTGCGATCAGCGATCCAACAATTTATCATTACAACTTTGCAGAGTCACACGCAACGACAGCCTAACGATATCGCTTGAACGACTCCAAATCCGAGACATTTAAGTGATATTGTTAACGATGTCGTGCCATGTAACAGGGCCTTTACAAATACGCAAGAACTACCAAACCTAACCTGAATCGCATTTAACAGGGCGAAAAGGTTCAGAAACTGTTTTTCCTGCATAATCACTATACAAGGCTAAATACAGTAATCCAGAGGAAAAAAATATTGCTTTTAGCGTTTGTTCACACATGGTGTTGTGGCATTTTTTTTTGCCTTTTACAATTGGGCCCTGACTTAGGCTGCCTTCACACTTGCGTTCGCCTGCGCTGCGCATTGCGGCAGGCAAATGCAAGCCGAGCTCAAGCACCACGCGTCCCTATCTTTAACATGGGTACGCATGGTGTATACGCTCGGCTGCGGATGGCCGTGCGCACTCATTGCTCCCTATGTGTGATTTGTATGCATGCGGATGCTTGCGCACAAATCATACATTCTCGTCCGCACCATGAACGTAACGTATTACTTTCATGGTGCGGACGAGAATGTATGAGTTGTGCGCAAGCATCCGCATGCGTACAAATGACACATGGGGAGCAATGGGTGCACACGGCCATCCCCAGCCGAGCGCATACACCGTTCGTCCCCATGTTAAACATATGGACGTGCGGTGCTTGCACTCAGCTTGCGTTCGCCTGCCGCAATGCGCAGTACAGGCGAATGCAAGTGTGAAGACACCCTTATAC